>OY728132.1:2098964959-2100214959 GCA_963277665.1 Viscum album
CAGAGAAATAATGTGGATTGTATCATTACAAATTATACCCATTAGAGAATAATAATCTTCATGTATTGTTAATGTGGAATAATTTAAATACCATTAAAATATCATTAATAAATTTTTTTGGGAAAATAACAATTTCACTTTTAAAATATCTTTTAAAAACTAAAAATTCACAATATATTATGAATATTCATTTGTTTTAAAATAAAAATTTAAAATTTAAAAATGAAGATTTAGATAAAATATATCATATTTTTGTTAGGAATATTCCTTCATGTTGTAAACGTTAGAAAAATAAACATTGATTTCTTACATTTTCTTATTGGAGTCAAAAGTGGCACATTTTTAGATGTTAAGAAAAAATTTCTTTTTAAAACCTTTTAATAGAAGGTCAACCATCATGTAAAATAAATTTCGTAAATAATTATTATTCAAAAAAGTATATTCTTTAAAAAAAATTTGAAAATCATTTTATGGAAGAGAAATAATCTCGATCTAAAATAGGTATATGATCAGTATCCCTTACAAACAACATTCTTTATGTTTCATTAATCAATAAGCGAGGAAATAGAAACTAAACATGTGAAAAAACATTCATAACCAAAAGAGAAGAAAATATATTTGGTTCCATAAAATAATATCATATTATTTATTCAAAAACAACCTTCAACATTAAAAATCCTGAAAACAATAGAGATTGTAACATAAATAATAATAAAAATAAATCTAGTGGTAATAAATAATAAAACAATTTATTGATAAACTGAAACATAATCATATCATAACAGAGTTAATGATAAAGACTGGTAACTCAATAAAAGAAAATTATGTTGAAAAACTCTTTATCACATAGTATCTTTCAATTAAAATCCCCTTGGATATAATCATTAAAATTTAAACATAGAATAACAATTAGTATAAAGTATTAATAACATAACATACAAAATGGGTGGTTTATATACACAACATAAAATAAATTCGATGTATAATAATAAAATATTTTTCAATAAAGGAATATTGAGACAAGATCCCGTACTATTTTGGAAATCACTAGATCAAAACCTCATGAAATGCAATACCTCATATATATTTTTACATAATAATAATTTCCATGAATAATCATCATAAAATACATTTATGGGAAGTAAATAGACTAGATAATAAATATAATTGGTGAATATAGATTATTTCTCATATAAATAAAAGTGAGACGAGAACCCTATACCACATTAGTAAGATTTGGATAAAAATATCATAAAAAGATAAAATATTATGTATTTTTAATTCCAAATTTCATGAAAATAATAATAAAATAAATTCACTGTGATCATATACACCATAGAATATAAATAAGTGCTGAATATGGCATATGTATCACAAGTTTTAGAGAGAGAGAAACCCTTACCTTGACTCTAGAATTTCCATGTATACATTTTATATACTATATAATAAACTTACATATATTTTTTAATTCCATAATAAAAATTTTACGGTTTTATCCATTATCATTAATCAATGTAATTCAATTATTTTAGGGTCATTTTTAATTAATTAATGACTAATGTCCATATTTGATGTTTTAAGGATGTCTAGGCCATATTTTAAAAACAAATTTGGGATGTTGATCATGGTCAAAGTTTTCATTCTTCCATCATATATAAAATAAATCATTAAATAATTAGAATTTTTATACATTAATTATACTATTAAAATAATACATAAATATTGGTTATGAAAAATGAACTATGTTACAATAATGAAGAAAATATGTCGTATATACGCATGTACAACATTTACATTTTTCAAATATCATTATATAAAAAATGTAAGTAATATTTTAAAGTTAAATAATGATAATATTATTATAAATACCCTATTATTTCCTTAAATATACTGATATATATTATCCTTGTGATTTGGTGATGAAAAGTAATCACAACCCTTCGGGGAGATGGTAGTCCACATATACGCACGAACGACATTATCATTTTTTAGTAAGTAGAAATGTAAATATAAAATGATATATTATATTTTTTGAATGATAAATATGTCATTATTATAATATATAATAATTAATTTAATCATTATAACAATTCTTTATAGGTTTTTATGGAAAACTAATTATATCAATTCGTAAGCCAGTAGTCCACAATAGAAACTAATGATGGTTTTTTTCTTTTGATGGAAGAGATGACGGTTTTAGGATAGAAAATTAAAATAATAACATATAATTATATTATAGATACTGATTTTATTATATGACTATTTTTTCAGAATATTTTAAATAGGTTGTAGAAAAAAAAATTAAAAAATGCTCGGTTAAGATTGGTACCTCTTCTTCAGACTCCCTCTTTAGGAATATCCCTAATGCCTCCATATATTGGATTTATAATATAGAAGAGGGATATATGATATTTTTAGTTAATTAAGGAAGATATTTGGGTATTTATTGGAAGAACCAAAAGGATATGAAGTTGTGAAGAGGATAATAGAGGGGTGTCATTTTATAAGTGGGGAAGTGGACACACATGACTTTTTTAAAATGATAACTTATACCAACATTATAATAATAAAACAAGGCTTAAAGAAGTACTATTATTGAGCCTTGTATGATATGAAGTCTATATATGTCCATAAAAAATTTTAAACATGTTTTTAGTTTATTTTATCCTTTATCTATTTAGATTAACCCCAAATAAAACTCGTTTTCACCTAAACCGAGGTAAAAGATATTTACTATTTTCACAATTAATTATGAAAAAAAATAATTTAAATTATATTATAATAGAAATTATTATTATAATTAAATATATAGAATATATTTTATTAAATTAATTTCACAAAAATGGCATAATTTAATTTAAAATAATACCCACATATGCGATGAAAAATCATTTTAATAAGAAAAGCATTTTTCATGTGTATGATGTTATTATATTAACATTATGACTAGAAATAACTATTGTATGAAATTAAATCCATAATTATAGATATATAATATATAAATTTATATTAACCCATTTTGGTTTATTTTAAATAATTAAAATTGAAAAACATTATTTATTTTAAATCATTTTTTCAAAGAAACATACTTTTAATCCTAAAAATAAACTTACACTAAAATATAGTGTAAAGATTATTCAAATGAAATTAATTAGAATAAATATAAATAAAAAAATATTTACAAACGTACAAATAAATTTAAATTTTATTGGTATTTTTATATTACTTAATATATTGAAAATAAATGATAGTATTATAGAAATTTGTATTTTTTCACTATTTACTGGAAAATATATTTTTTCTGAAAAAATAGAAAAATTCATAATAATTAAATTTTTATTTTCATATCTAAAAAAATGAATTTTATTTTATAAAATAAATTTTTATATGTTCTTGAAATTAATTATAATATTCTCTCATAAAAATCAGTTTTGAAAAAAATATTTTTGATGAATAAAATGACATTACAAAAAATTGAGTGATTATTTACTACGAATTTATAAATAAATATATATTTATTAGTATATATATATATATATATTATAGTAGTTCATCAGATTCATTCCTTATAATTTTACATTTATGTAATAATGTTCATATATTTCATGGGGCATTTATGCTTGTTGTTGCATGTCTTATGCCTTATAAAACATAATATTATTCTTTTAAAATATTATGGTCTTCCAATTTTGTATATCTATTAGGAAAAACTATTTTGTATTTTTTAGTTTTTTGGACTATGGTATCCATAACGCAAAATGTTTCATTTTCCATCACAACCATACAAAGCTTGTCTAAAATGAGAATTAAATATATTAGTATTTTATTTATACCAAGATTATTATTCTGAATCAATAAACTATATTACACATTTCTATAATTAAAAAATTCATTTACCACACATGTGTGTGGACTACCACCTCCATGGAATAATTATTTTTCATTTTTCATTTCATCATCACAAGAAATAGCTTATAATGAGGATGGTACTGAACAATAAATATAATGTTTATGATATCATTTAATTTATTCATGTTAATTTTAGAACCCATTAATGACACAATCCAAAAATTATTATCATTAATTTAGTCATTTAAAATGTGGGAATATAGAATAAAATGGTCGCTTTTTTCTATTTAATGATTTAAATAGATTATATTCTCTTTTTGTATCATTAATATTTTTATATATCAAAATAATAAGCCCAAAATTATATTATCATGTTTCTCATTTAATAATATTACAACTAACACACATCATAACCATCCATTAATCAGGGGGTCATGTTTGGGTAAGTTTAACTACCTGTATAAAAAATACATTAAATTTTTATCATAGACGACTATGATAATTATTTACTGGTTTAATAGGAAATAAATTTATAGGTAATTTTTTTTGTTCTAGTAAGTTTATTTAAATATTTAACGCATTAATTATGAAATCACCCACATTCATTAAGAAACATTGAAACATGCTTATCGATGATATCAACCATATGGATCATAACCAAAGTTGCCTTGAAGATTGATTATAAATTTATAAATTTAATATTAAAATATATTCTAGTAAATTATATGAAATATTAATAATTCAATTTTTGAAAATAATTAATATCATCAACTCTTTTACGAAACTGGTTCAACGTGACAAAAGTTTCTTACACCCGATGTTAAAAATTATAAAAAACTAACTAATATATATACATAATGACTTATCATAAATTTTGAATATAAATGGTTATAGTTATGATTAATTTTATTTTATGTTTTATTAAAATATTTAATTTAATTATTCAATACACATCGTGTATGTTCACAATGAATTAGGACTGAGGTAATAAGGGTTTTCGTATCAAATTCCTCTCTATGAGACATGTTTTCTAATACACATAACATTTCATTTCTATGGTGTATATACTATCTATTTAAGATATATTATCATGAATTATATTTAAATATTTTTATTTTACATTCAATTACAATTATACTCTTTCATTAGGGTTTGATTAATGTTTTACTCAAGCCATAAGTGTTTTCCTAGTGTCCTTTCTGATTCTTTGAGACATATGTCATGTTATGAACCATTTTTCCTTTGTATGGTGTTCTATTGATTTAATATTCCAAAGCTACTCTATACTATATTTACATTCAATTAATGGGATAAAATAATCCAAATCGATATCTTTTTTTCAATGATCTTTTGAATCATGTGTTACCCTAATCGTAAGAGTTTCTTGTAGCTCAATTTTCATTCATTGAGTTATTATTGTTCACTATAACTATTTCATATATTTTGGGTACATTGTAATATTTGATTTTATTATGTTGTATCCTCTAATTTCTGTCATTTTTTCCACATAATCATACTTCTTAATATTTCATTCATAATAGTGTATGTTTCACATAAGAGATACTATTGAATTAAATCTCTTTCCCTTGTGTTATAATGTTTAATCATGATCTTTTTCTTCAATTTATGGGTTCTCCCACCTTAATATTTTATTATATGGTATTTTTAAATCCTATTTGGTAAGATAATATATTAATACAAATAAGGATTTACTAATCTTTTATAATATGATTTTTGAAAAAGGTTATTTTCTAAAATATTAAAAAGGGGTTTTGATTCGACATTCATATGTTTTGTCTTTCTATCCTAATTTCACCTAGATAAACATTGTGAAATTTTATGACCCCATTATTTTTTATTATTTTTAAATTCACCTTTTTTCAATGGATTTATTTTCACCTTTTCAATGTTTATCTTTCAGAGAGACATGTGAAATTTTTACGTTACTGTTAAAATAATTCTAAAATAACATTTTTAACACCATGAGATTTTAAAAGAATAACATCATATTCAATAGCGTATATGACAAGAAAATCCAACATTAGAAGAGTATTTAACATCGTAATATTTTATGATATGTTTATTTTAAGATAAATTTACTATCATTGATATCTTTTGGTGTATGGAGTTTAGAAATTTTGAAATAACACTTAGTTTGATATCGTATACAACACGCAACACCGAGATTCAATGAATCGTGAAATATTATTTTAATATGACCATAATAACCTAGTGATTAAATTTGTGGGTATGTAAAATATAATAAATATTATTAAATATATTTTATGTACCTATATAATAAAAAATAATTAATTAATTAATTGTAAATAAATACACAATTTAAAGTAATGTAATTTTATGTTTTAGAAATACATTTTCTTCAAAAAAATAATTTTTATTGAAAAAAATGTTATAATTAAATTACTTATTTTATATAAATTATATTTCATAAAAAAATATCATTTTGGAATTCATAATATTAAATTTATCTTACAGTAACTTTTTCATTTTTCTCTGAAAAGAATTATTTTCAAGTTAATTTTAGAAAATACCGAGTTTTATAGAAAAATTGATTTTTGTTTCATCAATTTAAAAATATAAAATGGTTAACCTATAAGAATATGGGGAACTAAAAAAATTATTAGACAAATAATCCCGGTAATATAACTCTTATAAAAAGGGTTTAAGTTCAATGTTATTCTATTACTACATCTGATGTGGAATGATTAATGTTCTTGTGTATTTGGATTCAAGCATTACATTGTAGATTTATTTTATCAATGAAATTATGGTTATGGAAATCATGAAATATATAAAGATTTAACTATATGAGTTTTTTATGTATTTTAAATAATATGTTGAATGGTACTGATAACCAATAAATGTTGTTAGTGGTAAGGTAAAGGTAATGATAACCCTTAATTTTTTAATGATGTTTAATCAATAGTTATTATTTGTTAGAAAGAAAAATTTAAATTGAATAATTAAATAATATAGTACTGATGACCTTGGATCTAATTTTTTATTTGAGGAAAAAGTGGTTTATGATAGAGTTTATTGCACTTTGTGATTTAAAGAATTTATTTTATGATCTGAACATTTATTTATGTGGAGAGAGAGAGTTAATTTATAAAAGTATTTATGTTTTCATTTAGGTTTTAAGGTGATAAATTTGTTCAAATATTTGATATGTGACATTATCAGATACATTAAACTTTTTGGGGAATCTAATGTTAAGTAAATTATGGAAATTTAGTGGCCTTTTTTCTAAATTTTGGGTTTTTTTTCATTTGGTGAGACATATTTTGTAGGATCATTAATATTTAGTACTTAGAAAATGGATTGAGTTGAAATTTGGAAATTATTTTTTATTATTTTAAACTATGATTTATAGTATTGGATAACATGTGATAACCATTTTGGTTTTGGTAAATATTTAGAGGTCAATGGAATGACTTCTGGATCATTTTATTCATTAAATGTTCTTCAAGCATTAAAAAAATACATCTCGAAATTTCTTTTGGTAACTGATGAGGTGGAAATAGATCAAAGAACGTAAAAAGGATGATATTTTTATTATGATAGGGAAATATAAAGGTATGTTTTTTTCCTTAGTGATTTATCTATATCTTAAAATAATCTCTCAACATTAGGAAAAAGAACCTTGAAATAAAAAAATACGGTATTTATTTAATTTTTATTCCAACTAATCAAGGGAAATTTATCACATTTTTTTTTGTTAAATTTAATATGATCAAAATATTTATCATTATATATTTTTCTTTCGGTGTTATTTTCTCTTCAATGTCCATATTATCACTTCCCACTAATTTTTACCTATTTGGTAACATAGTTTTGTGGTGACCTTCATACTTTCCATTCCCTATTTTAAGAGGATATTTTATTGAACCATTTTAAGATATGGGTTCTCCTAAAAGGTATTTCCAAGTCTAAAAGCCTTTATTATTTATAAAAAGTTCAAATTTTCGAGTATGCAATTTACTAAATAGAGATAATGTAATACCTGGAGATTTTAAAAGAATAACACTATATCTAAAAGTTTATATGACACGCAGTGACAACCTTAAAAGAAAATGCAACACCCTAAGATATTATGATATAATTATTTTTCAATAAATTTATTCTATTTTTTATCTCTTGATGTATACATCCTGTATATTTTAAAATACCACTATGTTTGATATCGTATACAACATGAAACACCGAGCTACAACAAACTGCTAAATATTATTTCAATATTACCAATATAGCCTCTCCATTAAAATAGTTGGTGTAAGTACTATTTAAATAAGTATTAAATATATATAAATAACCTACACAATTAAAAAACATTAATTAATTATTAGGAAATAAATAATCAATTATTTTAATGTTATTTTATTCTTTAGAAATATGTTTTATTTAGAAAAAAAATAATTTTTATTGAGAAAAAAATATAATTAAACTATGTAATGTATATAAAACTTTTTTAAAATAATATTATTTTTGAATTAATAGCATCAAAATTACCTTAGGTCAAAATTTTTATATTTTTATAAAAATATTTATTATCAATTGAATATTGAAAAATAACTATTTTTATTGAACACTGTATTTTTATTTCAACAATTTAGAAAGTTTCATTTTATTTTGGTTTAAAATTAAAATTACTTCTATTATATTATTAATAATATAATTATAGTCTTTTAACTATGTTTTATACATTAATTTAGTATAAAAATATTTTATATTTTAAAGGGACGTTTTTCTAAGAAACTGTTTTTTTTTTCTGTTTTATCTCATTAATATTAATTTAAAATTTGAAAATTATATGTTTTGAAATTTGAAAAATAGATTAAATATTTGGAATAATGGTTCTGAATATATTAACTAGGTACCATTAGTTTTTTACAATATAAATAGTAACCTTAATAATTTTAATTTCCACTAAAAAGGGTAAGTAATGTAATTTACATAAAAAAATAAAATGATAAGAACTATTAAGTAGCCCCAAAATTTACCTAAATATTATTTTATGAGTATATCTCAAACATAATCATTTAAGTTTATAATATTTTGTAATATTAAATATTTATATTCTTTATGGAAATTTATTTTTAAATTTTAGTTAAGACAAAAATTACCTTAAATTCTTACACAATGTTGACGGTGTAATTATTCAATTAATTTAAAAATAAAATAAATAATATTGAAAATAATGAAATTAATATAATATGAGATAAATAATTTTATTAATGAATTCTATATATTAACATTATATTTTTGGTATATAATATAGTATTTGGGTTTAATTTTATATATTTTTAATATTATTAATGTCAATGTAAGTGATTGTTCTAAAAAAGATATAATAAATATTTTATAGTAAATAATATTTTATAAAATGATGTAGAATTCCAAAAAAAACTACTGCATCTAATTGATTAGGATAATGTTTAAAATATCTACCATGGTCCATTTATGGGGCTTTATTCATTTTATACTAACTATACTGACCCGCAAACAGTAAAACTCCATGTTGTCATGGTAAGAGTTAGAAGTGTTAAATAGGTGTTAAGCCCAAAATATAAGGGTATAAATGTAGTCAAATCATTCATAATTTTTTTGATGGGATTCAAACCCATAATAATTTATATTATACATAACTCACTTTTTATACATTTGGAATTTAAAATTAAATTAAATTAACAAATTATTTTTAGAAATTCCAAGAGTGCCCCTCCCCTAAATTATAAATGCTCACACATTCTTTCCATTATTTACAAAATTTGAGCCATATATCTCAACTAAAACATAAATATTACTCCTATAAACATAATTATATAGTTTATTGAGATTCTATACCATCAAAAATAGCAACCCTATGTCCCATGATAAGGGATCTAACGGGTGTCCCCCAAAGAAGAGGAAACCGTCCTTAACGACTCCTTCATGTTTTTTCCAACTTTTACATCCTATTAATGTGTTATTTACATACTAAATTAATAAATTCAGTATAATATATATATATTATGATGTTATTATTATTATTAAAAAACCATATTCCACATTTTATACATCCTACAAAAAAATAAATCACTATGTGTGCGTACGTATGGCTTACTATCTCCATGTAGTGGTGTAATTTGTTTTTCATAACCACTTTACTTGGATGGTTATAATGATGAAAATGATGTGTATATATATATTAATAATTAAATTTTATTCATTCTTTAAAATTAACAAATCATCCACTTCATTACTGTTTCAACCATTTCGAAATAATATTGTCACTCATGCTTATGTATGGAATGCCATCTCCACGAAGTGATGTGATTCATTTTCTATGTTCACATTTAAATAATGACTATATAAATATTCCAATAGATAAATATTATATATATGACCTAAAAATAACTATGAATTTTTTTAACTATATCTTAGTTATAATTAAAAGAACATACATGACAAAACATGCTTGAGAAAATGAAGTAGTTTACACCTGAAACAATGGTAATAATGAAATATTTTTTATAAACGGGTGATAAGAATATATAATATGATCATATATGACATTATAAAAATAATATGGATATTTTATACATTAATAACTTGTTTAAAACTATAATGCATGAGGTTAAACCATGTTCAACTAAAGGAAATCAGGCTGTAAGGGTTTCTCATCTCACATTTACTTCTATGAGACATATGTCAAATTCCCCAATTATTTATTTTTTTGTGGTGTACATACTACCCATTTTATAATATAAATCAATAATATATTATTATTCATTTTATTAAATGTTTTATTTCAATTTATTTCAATCATTGATCTTATTATTGAAAATAAACACAAGTATTAAGGGTATATTTCTAATCTTGTCATTATATGGGATTGTTTATGTTTAAGTCAATATGAAGGAATATTTATCGTTAATGTCCAGGTTTTCTAATATATATTTTTAAAATATTTTTACTTTCCTATAATTATTTTTAATGTAATTTCTCACTTGTTTTACTTTTTACAAAATATTATAACATGAATCTTTCTATTTTTTTGAACATAGTGATTTTTTTTTTTCGTATAAAATTGTGAAATGGATGTTTTCATTATCCTATATGTAAAAAATTTAATTTAACATTATCATGATGCCTAAATTATTTTTATAATCATTGAAAATTTTCCATGGATCATTTCAAAGAATAATTTTACTTTTAAAATTGCATTGCTTTTTAAAAATAAGATATTTCTACGTGAAACACGTTTTTCCTCAATGAAATCAATGATCTTATTAACTTAACTTCATATATTTTAAAATAAATTTTTTAATATTTTTATTATTTGAGTTCGATCTCATATTATACCATCTGTAATATTTTATTGAATGATTTTTGATCAGTATGACTAGGGATATACTATTTTTATACCATTCACCATATTACTATGGATTGTTTTTTAATATGTTTATTGATTGGGGAAATTATTAATAATTCATATGATATTTTCAATAGTAATGATTATGTTGAATATGTTTCACCCATTTCATATGAGTAATACCCTGAATATATTAAGTGATGGGAGGGTCCCTCTATATCCCCTCAATGCATCGATAGTTCTCATGAGACTAACCAAATTGGGTATTGGATAAGGCCATATCCATTTATATAAGACGTCATGGAACGATGTATTTATGTTATGATTATGATGTCTACAATTTTGAATTACATAATTATGAAATTATTTACAGATGTATAAGTGATTATTAAATAATTTTAAATTACCATGAATATGTTTCAACCCATGTGATTATTTATATAGAATTATTTGATCATAATTTATTCATAACATATTATTATGAATTTATTGATTAAATTGAATTTGTTTTATTTATTTACCTTTCCATATTCATTATGCATTATTCATTCATAGATTACATTGTATTCTTCCCTTATTGAGCATCTAATATCACCCCTTTCTTACTTATTATTTTTCCTAGGATACCGGGAAGTCTTTTGTGATTTATATGCAGGGATATGCTCAGGGGAATAATGGAATTCAAAAATAAAACACATTGTGTATTTTAAGTTTCAAATGTAATGTGAATTTCAAGTATGTATCTATATTACCAAGTCTACTAATCAAGTTATTCCATCATGATGAAATTTTTTGTATCTTCTTCCAATGTAATAAATTTGACATCGGCTACATGATACTAATGTTGGGTTCTTTACTTCTTTTATGTTTTTACAATCATTCCCCTTACAATTTTCAAAATCATTTACCCTAATATAGTTTATTTTTCACAATTAATGCTCAAATATATATATATATATATATCATTATTTGAGGGAGACAAATTGTGGTATCAAGCAATTCTATTCTTGATCCCTTCATTTGAGACATCATTCAAATCAATCTTTTTTTGAGGGTATTTTTAATTTTTGTCAACACCCACTTATGGATCATTTATTATATTAGGAATATGTTCTTTTGTATCCATCCTCATTAGTTGTTGGTATTTCTTATTATCCTGACATTCCAATATTTACTTAACCATATACTCATTACATTATATAGTTTGAACATCCCATTTTATAAATTCAGATTGGAGGAATCTCACTATGAATGAACAATAATTTATTCACATGGGGAAAAGTGTTGTCACTCTGTATATTGTTATTCCAAAAATGGATTATTATTAGAAATTTGATTGTGTATTTTCTGATCATCTTCCATCTTTATCTAGATGGGTTATGATCATTTTGTCACATTTTTTAACATGGTTGATAATATAGGCATTCATGATGATTATTGACTACTAACATAGGTTGACAATGTATTGATATTCTACATATTTTATTTTATGGATATCCATGTTTTTATTTATTAAGATATTCCTTAGTGAATTGTATGAAAATACTTGTTGACTCTTAGAGTAAATACATTGGAATTAACCATGGTGATGGATGGGGACCAGAACTATATATCCCCACGATGAAATGACAAGTCTCATGAGACAAGACATGTTGGGTTTTTGTGTATACCTCTACCCAAAACAAGATATTGTAATGGAAGGGCCATGACAACATATTTTCTTTCTATTCATTATACATCCTATCATTGTGAGATCAATTTTATTAAAATCCATTTTTTTCATTTATTATCATGGATATAGTGTGATCATAGTTTCATGTTAATTAAAAATTCATGTTTTTACTTATTTATACTATAATATTAATTCCATGTTTATTCCATGATTTCCTCATAGTTATGTTATTTTTCTTATAGTTTCTGCACAAAAATTCTTATGCATCTATTTTCCCATGTTATAGAGAAAAGTAGTACACCAAGAAATTTTTAGAAGGATAGAATGTGTGAAAGAATCTATGAGAGATATTGGGGAATAATTATGGATTAATAAGTTAAATATATAATATAAAATATTTCAAAATGATATAATGAACATGGGATTTGTTAGTTATTTTTTTTTCTTAATTTTCTATAGCTTTAAACACAAAAAGTTCCTTGGTTTGTCTATGATGAAATATTTTTTATATATTTTTTAATTATGTGAGGTTATATCAATTATTTTATAGATGATATAAAAATTTATATATAAAGTTAGTGTTTATAGCCTTAGATCTAGGAGTCTGGGTCTATGGAATAATAGAAAAACCTTCATACATAGGTCCCTGAATAATTTCCCCATTATCTTTATGATCAATAATTGGCAGCAATGTGATAGGTATAGAGTAATTAATTTTTAACTTATTATTTCATATATATGTTATTACATGGAATTTTAAAAAAATTCAAATGATACTAAAAATCATAATATGTTGTCTATGTGATGAAGGGATAATTTAGAAGTTATTATGAAAATTTATCAATTGTACATCATTGGTAAAAAATTATAAAAAGAAGTCATGTTCATAAACTATTTCATAACAACTATATAATTCATCTTATAACCAAATTGTACCCATTAATCAATGTTATAAGTTCATGAGCCATTCAGTAGATAACACAATTCTTAACTATATAATGATTCAAACTCTACCCTTTATGTGGGAATACATGGTCTGTGAGACTAAACCCATACACCACAATAAATATTTTCATATAATTTCTTGCACTAATCGTTTCCTCACATGAATATAACCGTAAAATGAATCCTTTATGAATAAAAAATAATTGAAATTTTTCTTCCCTGATAGGATTATGAAAAAAATACCACCTAATTCGGCAATAAAACCATTTGTGGTCCTAAAAAATGTATTCAACATGAAATATTTTAGCATCATGAAAAAAGTGTATAAAGTCCAAACATATGATGAATTCATGAATAATGAATAATATGAAATAATATATAACTATATTAAAATAATAAAACCATGTATAATAAGGAATCTATGATTTAATAATATCATAATTAATGTAAAATTAATGAATTATATGCGCTATAACCAAAATGAATGTTAGATCTAATTCTAACCATACAAAAAATAGATATTAATTATGCGATAAAGACTATAAATTTTAAATTCCACCATGGTATATAAATCAATCCATAACATCATGAATCAACCATTATACTGATTCCAAGAGCTAATTACACATAAAAATACAAAAGTATCACCCAAAACATGTTTCTAAAAGTTGGGGTGTGTATATACATAAAACTTATAGTTGATCCCCTATTGATAAACAACTAATTCTATATCATTAATGTATAATAATAAAATTAGTAATGTTAAAATAAATAGTCAACTACTCCCTATTTAATCAACCCAATATATAGTTTGTCATGCATTAATTATTGAATTATATTAGACACATGTCACATCAGATATAATATATGATTATATTAAATTCCAAGAACCGCCATTTTATATCTCATGAGATTAAATAATTAAAAATCCCACTATTCAAGCTCCCCATAAGCATCCCTTATTTTATAACAATGATTGTAAAATATAACAAATTCCATTAAATTGATAAATATTACCCCACGAACTAGATCATGTAAAACCAATAATATGTAATATCAATACACCACATTGTAGAGGATATTAACTATGGTTCCACCTCCTATGAACACATCAACTCTATAGATGAAAATAATGGAAATAACCCATATTTCACCCCTTTATGAACTTAATAACCATATATTTTCTCCTTATATGAATCCATATGTAAAAAGGGGAGAATTTATACTAGATTACCATCATACCAACCTACATTTTTTTGGAAATGAAAGGTATACTTATGGTTGAAAACCGTTGGTATAGGCTATAAAAATTTTGGAATAAATTATGCCAATGGTTTTACAAACCATAGCCAAGTAAGCCGTGAAAATCGACATATCACAATAGTTTCAAAGAAACCATTGGTATATGTGAATAAATCTACACTATACCAACAGTTTTATGTAAATCGTGGGTATAGAGGTGAGATATCCAAACGATTATGAACCGTTGGGATAAACTTTATCTAGACATTTACCAACGGTTCTTATGAACCGTTCCTAAATGACTCAAGTATATCACACCTCTACCAATAGTTTAAAACCGTTGGTATTGTGTATTTACTGAACTATTGCAGAGTAGACCCTCCAGTAGCCCCTCTAGCATACACCTTCATAAAAAATAGCACAAAAAACACATACAAACAGACTTAAAACAGCATAAAAAACCCCTCCAATAGAACAAAAAACACATAAAACCATCAAACTCTTCCAAACATGTCATGTACTACAATTCTCTATTTCAATATTTATATGAAAAAAATCTTCCAGTTGAGTTCAATAATAGTTTCATGAACCCAAACATTATTTACACCCATTAAAATCTTTATATGACAACAACTCTTCCAGTTGTAATTCACATCACCCATGCACAACCCCCCCAACCAGCACACCCCCCCACCTCCCCATCAAATTATAATAGATAGAATAGTTTGAGAAATAATTATTATAGTTGATTAAGAGTATAAAATTGGATCAAATCCCAATTTTTGTTCTGATTCTAGATTTTGGTATGTAATGATTGGTGATGCATTTTTTATTGAACTTGTATTTTTTGTAATATATGGTTAAAATATATTTTCTTAGGAGTCTCATGAATTATGACCCCATGACTGAAACTACCCAACTCATGAAAAAGAGTATGTGGCTATCGTTGATGAGTGTAAATTTCAAAGTCACCACCTCTTTGATTAGAGACATATTATATATAGAAACTAAATGTGATAGTAATATAATTTATTCTTAATGTGAACTAAATCGTTTTGAGATGTTTTGGATAAAATACCTGTAAATTTTCAATTTTGAAATGGAATATGTCCTTTATAAAGGAAATTTCAATTTTGATGCACTATGAAAAAAGATTAAGGAGGTGTGGGTTTTAATGTCAGATATTGGGTGAATTGTAATGGCTTTGTTGGTAGACTCTATAGTGGTGATGCATATGAGGTTGAAAAAAAAACAGTCCCCTTCCAGGATAGGTTATAGTCATACATGGTGTACTACTGGTTAATGAAAGGGTGACACTTCTTTATTCCATGATAAAAATATTTGATGAGAACCTCTCATGCTTAATAGTGAGAATAAAAGTGATGACACATAATATCCTCAAAAAATATGGATCCAACTAAATCATGCCCCAAATACTCTCTTTAACCCAACCATCCTACCATAGGACTTTGAAAAGTTGTAGCATATTCCCTCGCTACACTTTCATGATGTTGTGAGATAAAACCCCTCAATTTTTCAAATTGTTAGTTTTTTTAGGATCATAATAAGATCTTATGACAACAAAAGAACACCAAAATATGATCTAACCTCAAACAGAAGCATCATTTATAGAAAATGAAAAATATCTCAAACTGGATTTTGTCTCGGAGTGGTTTTCATCTTAATAAATCTAAAGAGAATATTTGATGATGCATGCTATGAAACTAAATTTGAAAATGTGGTATGGAAACTGAACCATCGTTCCATGGTCACTATAAAAAGAGTAATATATGGAACTATTTACTTGATTTAAAATGTAGGCAGAACTAAAATGATCAGAAGTTTAACTTGTGATAGTATAGAAGAATGGAACTATATGTTTATTGACCTTTGTGAGAATATTAATAATGTTCTTAAGGCTATTAACACTAAATGGGACAAGTATGGTGAGATCTATTGATCAGAGTAGGATTCCACCACATCGTACCTCAGATTGAGGTGGGGTTGACTCATACACCTAAATAATGACCAATGTATCGTTGTCCAAAGTATCAACATAATCCAAATACATTTGGTTAGTTTTCCATATGTCAGTTGTTGTTTTACCTTAAATTTTTGTTCATATCAAAAATCAAGTGAGACACTTAGAGTGATACTGGCCACATCGTGCCTCAGATGGAGGCGAGGTTGAATTGTACACGTCAAAAATGAAACATGTATCGTTTTCCTAATGACTCAATACAATATGAAAGTGGTTGGTTAGTTTTTTGAAAGAAATTTGATATTTCACTTAAAATCCTATACATTTCAAATAAATGAGAGACACATAGAGTGATACCGGTCACTCCATGCCTCTGATTGAGGCGGGGATGACTTGTACACATCACAAATGACCAATAGAATATTGGGCTAATGTATCAACAAAATAAAAATGATTTTGATTGGTTTTACATATGCCAGTTGTTTTTTCACATAAAATACTGTCCATTTCAAACAAAAGTGAGACACTTTGAGTGATACTGGTCCCACTGTGCCTTTAATTGAGGTGGGGTTGACTTGTAACTGTCAAAAATGATCCATGGATCGTTGTGATAAAGTATCAACACAATCTGAATGCTTTTGGTCGGTTTTCTATATTCCAATTTTTGTTTTCACATAATATCATGTCCATTTAAAATAAAAATGAGACACTTTGAGTGGTACCATCCACACTGTGCATCGGATTGATGCAGGGTTGCCTCGTACACATCAAAAATGACCCATGGATTGTTTTCCTCAATTATCAACACAATCCAAATGTGATTGATCATTTTTCTATATTCCACTTGTTTTCACATAAAATTTTGTACATTTCAAATAAAAAAGTGACACATTGAGTGATACCTGTCACACTATTCCTCAGATTTAGGCGGGGTTGACTAGTACACATCACAAATGACCCAGAGATCATTGTTATATTGTATCAACACATTATGATTGAGTTTTTTCAGTTTCCCATATTCTAGTTGTTGTTTTCACTTAAAATTTTGTCCCTGTCAAACAAAAGTGAGACTCTTTGAGTGATACCAGTCCCACCGTTCCACGAATTGAGGTGGGGTTGACTCGTACTTGTCATAAATGATCCATGGATCATTGTTCTAATGTATCAACACAATCTGAATGTGTTTGGTTAGTATTATATATTCCAATTGATTTTTTCGCTTTAAATTATATACATTTCATATAAAAGTTTGACACTTTGAGTGGTATCAGCCACACCGTGCCTCGGATTGAGGTGGGGTTAACTCATACAAATAAAATTACCCATGGATCGTTGTCCTAAATTATCATCACAATCAAAATGAGTTTGATCAATTTTCTATATTCAAGTTGTTTTCACTTAATATGATGTCAATTTCAAATAAAATAGAGACACTTTGAGTGATATCGGTCACACCGAGCCTCAGATTGAGGCGGGGTTGACTAGTACATTTCAAAAATGACCCATAGATCATTTTGATAAAGTATCAACACATTCTGAATGTGTTTTGTCAGTTTTTGGTATGCCAGTTTTTGTTTTCACATAAAATGTTGTCCACTTCAATCAAAATTATGACACTTTGAGTTATACAGGTCACATCATGCCTCTAATTGAGGTGGGGTTGACTCGTAACTGTCAAAAATGATCCATGGATCGTTGTGCTAATGAATCAAAACAATGAAAATGCGTTTGGATAGTTTTCCATATACTAGTTGTTGTTTTCACTTAAAATCTAGTCCATTTCAAATAAAAGTGTGACACTTTGAGTGGTACCGGCCATACCATGCATCAGATTATGGTGGGGTTGACTCGTACACATAAAAAATGACCCATGGATTATTACCAAAAATTATAAACCCAATCCAAATGGGTTTGATAGGGTTTCCATATGTTAGTTGTTTTCACTTAAAATGTTTTCCATTTCAAATAAAAGTAAGACACTTTTTGTGATACCGGCCACACCATGAATCAGATTGAGCCGGGGTTGACTCGTACACATAAAAAATGTTGTCCTGGGTACCTAGTTTTCCTTGGGATGTGGTACAGTTTCACTAAACTATGTTCCAACCATGAACCACATTTTTTTGTGTAAAAATTCTCTATTTTCTCTAAAAACACTGAAGTAAATACAAGGGAAAAATAAAATACCAAAAAAATATAAAAATTACCTCACAATTAAATAATGGTTTTGACACATGGCCATCCATGAACCCACCTAGACATCCCATCCCCCACCATCCCCCACCCCACCTGCACACTCCCCCTCCCCACCCTGAAAACATGATATTGAAATTAAAAATACAATAAATATGATTTTTTTAATTCAAAAAAATTCAAATATTATGCCTCTACTCTAAATGCTAAAAATGATGACATATTTTATGTAATTCCGATATTGTTCACGACCATCAGGGATGAAGAAAATCAAATTTTTTATGTTATAATTCTATTCGGAGTATTCTAAAATTAAATAGGTGAGATTATAAAAATTAAATTAAAGTGATAGAAGTAGGAATTATAGGAAGGGTTTTGAAATTTATAATTAATTATCTCTAACTCATATAGAAGATAATGATTTGAGAATATCCTATAGCCAAAACATAATTGGAAATTAAGAGATACCTCAAAGTGGTGTTAAATGAGGATAATTGAATTTGAAATCCATCAAAGGGGGTATTAGGAGAACACCATAATTGATTAAGAATTCCTAAGGAAATCTATTAATGATATTGATATGAATCACAATTTATATAATTACATTGGTTTTATTGATGGATAATGATCTTCCTTTTCATGTGTAGAGTTGGGTTAACCTCAAAACACCGAATGGGGTTCCACTCTATAGCTTTGAGAAAATATTATCCAAATATATGATTCTTCCACCTAAAAACATGACAACATTATATCAGTTCCTACTAGAATTTCAGAGAATTTAAGGGATATGTGTTTTGTCAAAAGCCTATGCATTATAGGGATCTTCATGAATGATGGTTTTTGTCTATAGGTGTATGGAATTCTGTAATGAGGATAGTTTATTCCATTTAACCAATGTTATAGTGTTTGTTTAGGATGTGTTCATGCATTTAACTAGTGTTCTAGTTTATGTTTAGGTGAGGCGAGTTAGAAACTAGGTTAGACATGTGATTAGAACATGGATTCTTCTATTTACCCATGTAGTCTTAGATTTTTTGGATGAAAGTGGTTTCGGTGATCTAATTACTACCCACTATATTTTTTACCCAACACATCATATTGGAATAGACTTGAAACAAAGCATGTTTATATAGGACGTTTTCAGCACCCCATTCGAACAAACATACTTTTCACCATAAGGGATTGGAAATGTAAATTTACATGGCTATCCAAGTCATGTACTCTGTGTAAATTCACAATATTTTATATTATATTAAACACCATGTGATCCTTTATACAAACTATGTTAACCCTTATACCATATAATCATTATTAAAACCATTAAAAACTACTTTTTAATGAACATAATTTGTCAAAGATACTCAAATTGAACATACATCAATAATGCTATTGGATATATCAAGTAAAATGAAGGAATATTGTGTTACATCCTAAATGAAATCCCAAAACCATGATTAATGTCCCCAGAGCTCTCCTTTCTGCCAGATCAAAAGAGAAAAAAAAAAGTTGTAGAACTACAAAACCAAGTTATAAAAAATAGACGATGAACAAAAAAACAAATGATTCACTTACATATTTGAAGTGTAGAATAAAAAGTTTCTTTGATTGAAGATGGATCAATCAGTGGATGATGTTTGGAAGGATAGAGAAGAGGGATATTCTATTTATGGCACTAATCAATTGTAGGGGGACCTTCAATCGAATGGAGGGGGAACTGGATTCACAATCTTCATTTATGGGAAAACGTTCCCAATGGTTTTTAAAAATTGTTAATAATGTTTGTATAGTAATTATTATAACAACAGTTTTTATAAACCATTGGTAAAAGGAGCCAAAATTTCAACATATACCAACAGTTATTGATAATTGTTGGTAAAAGTTCCTATAATAAGCCCTATACAAATGGTTTTAAAAACCGTTTGTAAAAATCATTAAAAAATCTTCTATGTCAATGGTTTTAATAAATACGTTGGTAAAAATAGCCATTACCAATTGTATATCTAAACTGTTGAGATATAAAAATTTGTAAAAGTATGATTTATAGTATATAATAACTTTATATTCAATTACACATAATAAGACCACCATTAGGTGGTGGTTTTATATAAAATAGAACTCCCATAACTAAAAATAAAATAGAAATATATTAATTAGTTATACATGTAATACCAAACTCATAATCAAAAAAATGAAAAATGTTTTCATTGTTGATTTAATTGCAAATATCATCAGATCATGGAAATTTAGAAAAAAATTATGTAACCACACTCCTCCCTGGAATAATCCTCTATGTAAAATAATATACACATCATCATTAAAATAATTCCATACCATTATTATATATAATTTATCATGGAGTATAATTAACCCTTATTTCCATTGTAGTCAAACAATATTTCCCATGATACATCAATACAGTAATTGTTATAGGTATAACACTCTATCAGCATTACAAAACAAACCATTTTATAATGTCACACCAAATAATAATATAGTATTTTCATATATTTTCCTACTATAAAATGAAATGAGAAAGTAAAAAACCCACTATTACTCATTTTCATATATTTAAAATCGTTCAAATGTGTACAATATCAAATTATATTAATTTTATAATCAAAAAATAGATCTTCTTTCATGAATTCATAATAGGATATGTTATTTGATACATGATAAGATCCAATTTGATTTCCATTGATGCTACCTCACTGTATTTATATTATATTTTCCATAACTGTTATACACTGCATATAATTTTATATCTGGTATTGTTGTGATGTTTTGTGTTGTAATAGATATTAAATATTCCCATGATTGAAAAACCCCACAATAAAATTGAATAAAAATAGTGAATAAGTTCATCAGGCCACAAAACCTACACGACCAGTTTTATTTTTATAGAAATAATTATTTTTAATAAATTATAATGAAAACTAAAATAAATTTTTACAAAAACATATTATTGTTCACAATAAAGATATTTTATTGAAAATGGACTTGAAATATTTAATTAGAACTCCTTTAATTTCATTCACTTTATTCAATAGGAAATAATGGGGTAAATAGAGTTAAAATGGCTTTTTATAAACAAATACCTTTAAATAGTCCTAGGTGTGACCCAATTATTTATTATAATAAATATACCTAAAAATAGTGCATCATAAACTATTAATTAATGTTCTAAAGTAATTATAATTTGATATGTGCTTATAATGAATTAAATATAAACATTTCATGTAATAATTTATTAGTTAATTAAAAATTGAGTGAAAATTCAAGGATATTTAAATCATATAGAGTGTCCACAATATGGAAGAAACCATAATCTATGATTAATGGTATAGTAATTATCGGGTCTATTTGATGAGATTTATTTTTTTAATAAGTTAAAATCATTTATGATGTCAATAAGTGCCTTCAAATAATATAACATGAGCATTCCACAACATAGCAGAAGTCATATTGTTTTGATAATGCCTCAAAAATCAAGACCATGTGGTTTCACTAGGTTTTGGGGTTTAAGGGTTTCCCTGTGTAACATGGGAATGTCCAAAATGGATATGGATTTCATGGAATGTGTTAAATACTATGACGGTCAACATGGATGGATGGTGTGTAACATCCCAGGTAAATAATGAATAAATCATTTTCATATTTATTAATATTTACAAATTAAATACTAATTTTACTTTAAAGGGGTTGCTATGTTCAATAGCGTACCTGATATGCAACAAAGAGTTTCTTTGAAATCTTACGTTGCACACTGGTAATAAAATAATATTATTTTAAATGGTAGTTTTCACATAGCCATTGTATTGGCGGGAATGTATATAAATAACTAAAATAATAGTATATTTGTTTTTTAAATTTATTTACTTTTATCTAATAAAAGATAAAGGCTTAAAATATGGAAAGAATTCAATTTTAGGCGAATATGCCCTAGTTTTCACTAAAGGTTCAATTATCGTCTTTTGATGGAGATCCGTCATTAAATATAGTTTTTTTCACTCTTATACATTATATTGGACCAAATAAAACTCTTCTTTAGAATCGGGACATCAAAATTTACTTTGTGTAAATTTTTGGTATTTTTCCGACAAAGTTCATTTTTTAATGAATAGTGTAAAATGTTGTATTTTAATTCAAAACATCTTTTTAATCTAATTTATTTATATGATTATATTATCTTTTTAATTGGTTTTAAAATGAAATTAGAATATATTTTTACCATTAAATCCACTAGTGGTTGTTGAATTTAACTTTACTTTGAAATCGGACATAAACTAGTGTCAATCATTTGATACTTGTTGTTTCATAAAAACACGCTATTTGCTCTTGCAGCGAGAATTTATTATTAAATGAATTAATGAAACTTATATGATTTGAATTTTGTAAAATGGACTTCATTTTTGAATTTGGAATATCAAATGTAGCTTAAGGTGATGTTTTGGTATTTTTCTGAAAAACATCAATTTTTGAAGAATAGAGAAACCACTAAGTGGTACTTAAAAAACTGATTTTTTGTTTAAATGAAATTTTACCACCTATGTGTTTTGAATTTCAAAAATCCAACATAAATGGTTGTCATTAAGAAGTAAAATTTGGTTCAATTGGATTAAAATAATTTTTTGGTGAATAGTACCTTATTATGTTTTTAATCGCAATTAGAGGAAATTAGTGTAATTTAAGGTAAAAATAATGTTATAATAATTTTAAATGAACTTGACACATGTCCTAACATCATTGTATGTGTCATGGCCGACCAAGAAAATCCATGGGTCAACTTTGGGGCTCCATGAAGCCACTTTGGATGGAAAATGACATTAATATCTTTTTATTTAATGTTAAAATAAAAATGTCATAAACACGAGTTGTTTTACTAAAATAATTTTTACATGGGGTAATACAAATCATATTTTTTATGATAAATATTAATTGGAAAGGTAAAACTATTTCCTACATCATGATTTTTTTTTTATAATTTTTATACATTAAATAAATAAAATTATTTATGACATCATAATGATGAAACGATTACCTCATTAATAAAGGAGTTAAATAAAATGAAAATATAATGTAAAATCTATGACTTAAACATGTCAAAAACCCATTGGATGGGTGGATTTCGACCCCGTATCACCTTATCCTCTAAACAAATCAATTTGGGTCCCTTAAATTCTGAAACTCCTTCTAAAATTAAGTTACATTTCATTACTTTCCAAGAGTGCCTCTCCTCTCCTCTTATAAAAGTCCCCCACCTCTACCACCTTAACCACACTTAAAAAGAATTTGGCTCAGCCAAACCCTGCCCATTTTGTCTCTCCACATCCCTATATTACTCCTTGAAGCCTCACATTGGGAATAAGTCCTCCCAAGGAAGACTTTGAGCTCAAACCAAAGGGAGTTACCCGATTTTAAGGTGATGTCTTCACTTGTGTTCTTTTGTTTTATTTTGCTTCTCCAACCCCCTAAAATCATTTTATTCATTTATTTTGTAACAACTACAGTATCTTCAATATATTAGGATGTTTTTATAGGAATATTTCAAGCTACACTTACACACATCTACATCTAATGGTTAAATAACATATTGTTTCTATGGTTGGCGAATTTCTACCTCACGAAACGATGATTGTTCAATCTTCTTTTAAACACCTTTAATGGTGGCCATTAAGATGTCACTATATTTATATGTGATATATATTATGTTTATGTTTTCCTTATGCTTATTTATTTTTCATTTGTGGTATTCCTTTATGGTTTCCATTGTGGGTAAACATGATAATTTCATTTTAGGAAGTGTGGACTACCGCACCCTCAAAGTGATGTGATTCGTTAATGCCATATGTGGGATGTATAAAGGATGGATTTAAAGTTATTATGTATGATGTTATACTAGAATTATAATATACCTCTATATCATTATTATTTCTTTCCATTAATGTATTAGATAGAAATTAAAGTAGCGTTAATGCGTACGTATGGCTTACCGTCTCCATGAACGGTGCATTTCATTTCTCATCCCCAAATGTAATGTACTATTATAAGTAAATATATATAACAGATATATATGATTTATGTTACATATAAATGATTAATATAATTCTGGAATTAAAATATACATACCTCTCATTTAGTTTTAATTCCATTAATATGACATAAAAATGAAAGTAGCGTTCATGCGTACGTACGGTTTACCGTCTCCATGAACGGTGCATTTCATTTCATACCTCTAAATGATTATGTGATATTATAAATACATGTATAATCAAGATATATATGATATATATGATATCCAAATCAGTAATGTCATTCTGTATATAATGAACCTTTGACCACATGAACAACACGTAATTGTAAGAAGTCCACTTTCAACTTAAGAACCAAATATCGACAAAACAAACATTATTAACTTAAATGATTACATAATGTTTATAACATAAAAATAAGTGATATAAAAGGAATAATGAACATGTAAAAGGTTCTTAATCAAATATAAATTAACTCATGTTTATTATTCAGGACGTTAAAGAACGATCGAGTCACGTCAGACCCGAGTTAAGGGACTTCATCTCAATCTCCTTTCATTGAGGCATATTTCATTTTATACACAACATTCTTTTATACAGTGTATAAACCTCTGTGACTTTTACTTTTATACAAAAGGAATCTTTTTCTACGAAGCGTTTTACAAAACAACAAAAAGGAATGTTTCTTTTAACGTACGCGTTGACAACGACCTTTTCCGCCACCGCGAGTATTATTTGGTCTTTAGCTTCCTGAACAAGCCGTGATGTTTTTTTAAATGAAATAAATGCCATATAATCTTTTATGTATTTTGGTATTGAAAATGGTTTTTATAATGGATTTTTATGTCAATATATTTAAGTGATATATTGTGATCAAAGTGTGGAAATGTTTTATTTCCATTATATTTGTTTTATGTCTTATTATTTTTATAATGGTACTTGGACATTTGATGGGTGGTTACATTATAAACCATATGACGAGTGGTGTTGTGAATACCAGGACGGGTGGTTACGTTATAACCTCCAATGCATTGGGTACGGAAGTCAGCTGTATGGTTATTCCATTAAGTATGTATGAATGTTGGTCGTATGGCTATTCCATTAAGTGATACGTGTGGAAGTCGACCGTATGGTTATTACACTTAAGTATGTTTATGTCCCAAGTTACCTTTACAAGTTATGTGTTCTTTATGTGGGTTTTATGTTAATCCTTTGGTTACAAAAGGGTAAGTAATGCTATTTTATTAAGTGAAGATTTTTTACTACTTCATGAAGGTGAAGGTATTACTTTGATAATGTATACATGGTTTACTTGATGTTTGAAAAACTAACAGTTTTCATTCATTGTGTATCCCTTACTGAGCTTTTTATGCTCACCCCATTTTTTTTTGAAATGTTTTTCACATGACTTAATGTAGAATAGGGTCAAGGAAGGGATCAAGGGAAAGTCATGCTATATAAAACATGGAACTAGACATGTTTCTTTTTAAGAGTTTTTTTATTCTATGGAAACTTAGTATAAGTGTCTACTTTGTAATATTTTGAGATGTAATAGTTATGTTCTAATTCTCTAAAACTCTAAAACTAAAAAGATCCTCAATGTGAATTATTCATTTAATTCAATATTAAGTTAGGTTTAAGGCAGGGGCCTTATAGTTGGTATCAAAGGTCGGTTTAGACATCTTTAGGAGTTAGAAAATTATTAAATTATTAATTAATTTATGGTATGATTGAAATAATATAGCATTAAAATATTACCATGTTTCTTCGCCTAAGATATTTCTGTGTTCAGAATGGTTTTCCGCAGAGGAAACAAAGTAGCTATGTTGGGACGACATCAGGATGGAGACAACCTTCCAAAACAGCAACCTGAGATGGTTGGAATCGGAACTGAACAGTTTGTTACATTGATGGCACAATTGACTCAGGCTATAAATGGTGGTGGTATCCATGCACGAGATCAGCCAGATCAATCGCAGAGGAACATGTCAGTGGTGGAATATTTCATGAGGCAACATCCCCCATCTTTCAGAGGATCATCTGAACCCGTGCAAGCTGAAGGGTGGATGAAAGCACTGGAGAAGATTTTTGATGTCATGGGTTGTTCAGAACATAAAAAGGTTAGTCTTGATGTTTACATTTTTGAAGGTGAAGCTGATCAGTGGTGTTCGATGGTGACAAATATCAGGGATAGTTATGATATTGGGGATATTCACTAGGACGAATTCAAAGGTATGTTTCTTGAGAAATATTTTCCTAAGGTGGTTCGTCTTAGAGTGGAAAAATAGTTCCTATAATTGAGTCAGGATGATGATTCAGTGGCTGCTTATGAAGCAAAGATCACACTATTGGCAAGGTATGCTCCAAACTTCATACGAGATCTTGATAGTAAAATAAACCTTTTTTACTCAGGGTTAAAGCCAAATTATCGAAGGGCTTTAGCTTCTCGTGAGTTCAAAAGTTATGAAAAACTTGTTCGATGTGCGGAGAAGGTGGAAATAGAGTTTGCCAATGATCAGGTGTTCTATGACAAACAACAGAATAAGAGGTCCAGTTGGCAGGAAAAGGGGAAGAATTCATCAAATAAGCAAGTAGGTAAGAAAACCAAATATCCATCCTATGAGAAGTGTGGTAAAATGCATCCTGGAGAATGTTTATCCAAGTTCGGTAAGTGCTTTCGGTGTGGTAAGTCTGGTCATATTGCACGTAACTGTAAGGAATATGATCAAGCAGGCAATGAAAATCCAGCAATAAGATGTTTTAAGTGTAATGAAATGGTTCATTATGCAAATGAGTGTCTAACGAAGAACTGAACTGGGGGAAAGCAGCTAGACTACAAGTAGAAAGGGGTGGTGAAATCCTTTGCAACAACTTCACCAGATGTTGGGATATCGAATGAAGTATTATCATGTACACTATTTGTTTGTTCAGATTATGCCAATGTGTTTTTTGATTCAGGTTCTACACACACATTCATTTCTGAGAAGTTTTCTAGTAAATTGGAAATTCCATCTCAAGATATGAATCCTGAACATATTGTAAAAACACTAGGAGGGAAAGTTGAGACAAAAAGGAATTATAAGAACCTTCATATCCTTGTGTGTGGAAAGAATCTACCAGCAAACCTTATTATTTTTCCTCTAGTAGATTTTGATGTTATTTTGGGAATGGATTGGATTTATGTTTATCATGCTAAGATTGACTGCAGAGCTAAAATGGCTTCTTTTCAGAAAGATTTTCAATTTGGGTACAAGAATTAACCCTTGCTTTTGATAACATATCAGGAAGTTGAGAAACTAGTAAAAGATCGAAATGAATGTTACCTTGAACATATTTTTGAAAATAAAGGAACTATTCAGATTAATGATGTTCCAGTGGTAAATGAGTATCTTGATTTTTTTCCAGATGAGTTGCCTGGTATTATTCATGATCGGGAAGTTAAATTTATTGTTGACTTAGTTTGTGATTATAAGTCAATTTCAAAACCCCTTTATCGAATGGCACAAGTTGAACTTTTAGAGTTAAAGAAATAATTGTAGGAGTTATTAGATAAAGGTTTCATTCGACCTAGCACATCACCATGGGGTGCTCCTGTATTTTTTGTTAAAAAGAAAGATGGCTCAAGGAGACTTTCACTACTGGAAATGGGGTCTATCCCCACGCACCTATTCCCACGGTTCTTTAAACCGTGGGGATAGTATGTTTTTTTGATGTTTATACCCACGGTTTTATTAAAACCGTGGGTATTAATTTTTTTTTTCGAGCCCTTCTATCGGGCTCCTCCTCATTCTCTCCTCAAATCCGCGACGCATCGCTCTACCCTACCTCCCCAAGCCGCGACGCCGCTCCCCGACCACTGACTCCCGACCCTCCCCTCTCCTCTCCGACTCCCCTCCCTGGCCTCCGACTCCCCTCCCCGGCCTCCAACCCCGGGCTCCGACTCCCGGCTCCGCCTCCCGGCTCCCGACTCGCGGCTCCCGACTCGCGGCTCCCGACTCGCGGCTCCCGACTCGCGGCTCCCGACTCGCGGCTCCCGACTCGCGGCTCCCGGCTCCCGACTCCCGGCTCCCGACTCCCGGCTCGGCCTCCCGTCTCACGACCTGGACCTCCCGGCCTTCTCAGTAGTGATTTTTTTTATGCTGGAGTCCCAGATTTCCTGGTAATTTCTTAGTCTTGGCTGATTTCCCATAATTTCATCATATTACCTCTTGATAATCAATTAGTGTTGTAGTCAAAGGTAGCAGTTGATGCATTCATAGGTTAATGGAGTGGTTTGATTCTAAATTTTTTTAAGCAATTTCATTTTTTTATGATGAAATACTAAAAGATGAATGATATAAATATCCTGATTATCAAACCCAGTGAGAATATTTCCCCAAATTAATTTAGCATTGATAATCCTAAGATGCACTATTTTGGCCTTAAAATAGTATATATGAAGGTATGTACATACACATGTTGAGCAGTTCCGGGTGGTTGTTTATAAATCTATCAAGTTTCAGGTGTTGGCTTGGTTCCTCTTTGAGGAAGGGTACCCTTCCAATTCCTCAAATTTATTAATGCATTAATTAGTTTCTTACTACACGTTTTCTTTGTTTTTAGTTAATGCAGTGAATACATTAGATTAAATTCCTCTTAATCTTGAATTTAGTATGTTTCATGATTTAAGAGTTAAAGGTAATAAATGATTGTTTCATAAGAAATATCATGTTTATATATTAAAACCCCTCCAACGGAGGTGCGCTGTCTTCAAGTTAAAAAACAATTATTAGACTTTTAGGATTTATTGTCTTGTTGTACTGATATTTCTTTATGAATTGATGTTATGTTTGAATTATGTCATATATGACCCCTAATGGAATTAAAAAAACTAAGTTTTCCTTTTTAAATGATTAAATAACCAAGGAACCGTTTAAGTTCTTTGACCGGTTTTTATATTGGAATTACCCATGTAGAATTGTTTCCCATAATTTTCATTTTAGTATGTTGACATGTTTGAGCCACCATTCGGTGAGCCTTAGATTTAAATTTCTAAGGGTATGATTTTCTATATTAAATGGCTTGAATTATCTTTTGAATTTCAGAATGGAAATTACCCTGTATGCACAACATTTAACCCGCCTAATGTAAGTGCTTCAATGTAATAATAAACTGTGAAATAGAAATTGTAAAGTATACTAAGTACATGAATTAGCCGTATTAGATGTAATTGAAAAATATGTTGCGTATTCATAGAACCCCTTACCATGTTAATGGAAGGTACCAGAGTGAACCTTGATTATTGAAAATGCCTTAAATGGATTAAATGAGTGGTTTCAAGCTACATGGCCTTGTCACACTAATGAAAGGCTAGGGTTGAACAAAATTGACTTATTGATTAATTATTACTTGATTAAAGGGTTTCATGCTACTTGGCCTTGTCACACTAATCAAAGGAAAGGCTTGAACCAAATGGAATATTATATGAATTCAATATCAAAGTAGGTGTGGCCTGACTCAAGCTCACCTTGGATACTTGAGAGAAAGCCTTGAGCACTCAAGGACCCTATTCCGAATTCAAGGATACAACTTTCTTAGGTTGAGACCTACATAGAACCTGATCCTTGTATAACTTTAGATGCCTGGTATGACACCATATAATCCCTCATGTATTACAACAAGATTCCTTAGATACACTCCTTGGTTCCAGAATTGACAAGTAGGTGCCATGGTTAAATCCTAGCCCAATCTTTTCTTAGACCCATTTTACCTTGGATGAACTTCTTAGACTAGATAGTCCTCTTATTGTGGAATTAGTTGGACGGTTATCCTTGGATTACACTCTTACCCCATGTGAGGCTATAGTTATTACTAAGTTGTTGACACTTGAGGTCTATGTTTCCTTGGTTATAACCTTGGAACTTCATTAGTAAATATCATTACATGTTTTTTTCTCACATCTTAGAACCTCAATATCTTTCTCATATAAATTATATTTAAACTGGATGAAATTGATTAATGAAATGGTTACACATTCTGACACCAGTCAAAGGCTAAAGAAGGTATAACTGCTATGTGTCCCATAGGAACCTGTACGGGAGATGTTTATTTATCTCTCTATTATTATTCTATATACCAGTGAACTATATATTTTATACTGCACTATCTAGATTGGGCTGGACATCAGTGGTTCCATCCTATTATTATTTATATCCCACACCCTACTCAGGCCGCTATTACATTGGGATACTCGAGTATACTTTCATTTTCTCAGGACCTTGGACCTTGCTTTTCAATGTATGCTTGTAACTAGAGTTAGGAGAAAAGGACAGAGTTGGATCTCGGGATGCTCAAGGAGATCGCCCATGGGGTTTTGATGTGACTTTATTATTTTTTTATTTTATTGAAAATAATGATGTAATGTTTACTACTTTTAGATATGTATCATTACCATGTCATGCATTCATCTGTTGTTTAAACTACCATTGACCACTTTAATTCAGTTATAATAATATTTATCTTATGCTGCTTTGTCATTTATTTACTACCTCTTTCATTGTTGATTGTTATTTATTCAATTTTACCACTGTGTATATGTGATAAGAGGGTATAGTCCCCACTATCACCTCTCGAGACCCTCACTACAAGTCAAAAACCTCTAACGTATGGGGAGACTCACCAGCCCCCCTGCCCTACACAACCTCTCCCCCTCCCTCTACTGCACCAGTCCCTCCCCCTCCCCCTTCCCTTGCACCAGCCCCTCCCTTAACCCCCTGCTGCAACATCCCCTCCCCCTGCACCAGCCCCTCCCCCTCCCCCCTCTTGCACCAGCCCCTCCCCCTACCATGCACCAGCCCATCCCCCCCACCAGCCCCTACCCCCCCCCCCCACTACACCAGCCAGCCCCTCCCCCTCCCCCCTTCCCTTACATCAGCCCCTCCCCCCCCACACTGCACCCCCACCAGCCCCTTACCCCATGCTTCCCCAGCCCCACCACCAGCCCCTCCCCCTCCCACTTTCCCTGCTGCACTGGCCCCTCCCCCTTTCCCTGCTGCACCAACCAACCCTCTCCCTCCCCCCTGCACTACTTTCCATGTGGAGTGTCTTTTTTAACTTTTTTCTTTAGTTTACATCTCAAGGAAGACCTTTTTCTCTTTTTCCCTACTTATTCAATCATGAACTCTTGTCATTAAATACTTGTCATTAAATATGTTTTGCTAGCTACTAATATGCTTTGATTGATTTAATAATAAAATTGATTTTAATGATTTTTTTAAATATGATTTACATTGTTGATTGAATGATAATTTTTTTTCTTGTTATAGAATGGATAGAAGATGGATGTATCGTACTGATCGGATTTCAACCGAGTTTCAAAATAATTTGGAGAATTTTTTAGATTTTGCATTTAGCAATGCGTCAGATGGAGATTGTATACAGTGTCCCTGCTATAATTGTGTTGGAAGACCATGGTTAAGACGAGAAGAAGTTAGTTACCATTTAACGAAATTTGGATTTCAAGCAAACTATAATGTTTGGTTTCACCATGGAGAGACGAGTCAATCTTCGACTGTTCATAAACGAAATGAACGAAGTGACATGGAGAATTTGATATTTGATCGGTTTCCATATGTGCATCATTCCGAGAGAGATAGCATGCCGGTGCAAGAAGACAATGATATCAGTACACATGAGGAAAATGCTGAAAATGATGATGTTGACATAGTGAAAAATTTATTGGATGATGCCAGAACTCCAGTATATCAAGAATGTACTAGAATGACCAAGTTGGAATTTTTAATGCGGTTATATCATGGGAAAACTATGTATGGGATTTCTAATACTGCCATTGATTATATTCTTACATTTTTGAAGGACTTGCTTCCTGATGGTGCAGATATTCCCTCAAATCATTACATGGCATGGAAGTTAATTAAGCAGCTTGGATTTGCTACTAATAAAGTCCATGCTTGTCCAAAAGATTGCAGTTTATTTTTGGAGGAAACAGCTAACCGTAATGACTGTAAAGACTGTGGTACATCTCGATGGAAGACAAATGCAGATGGAACACCGTCTCGTGTGCCACAGAAAGTCATGTGGCACTTTCCATTGATTCCCAGACTTCAAAATCTATTCATGTCTCCAGAAATCTCAGCCAATATGCGATGGCACGATGTTGAGAGAATTAAAGGAAATGATGAGCTGGTCCATCCAGCAGATGGATTAGCATGGCGGACATTTGACGCACAACATCCTGATTTTGCAGCTGAGGTGCGTAATGTCAGATTGGGCCTATCATGTGATGGTTTTAATCCGTTTGGTCAGATGCTTACTGCTCATAGCACGTGGCCGGTTTTTATTCATGTTTATAATCTTCCTCCGTGGATGTGTATGAAAAAACCTTTCACTTTCTTGAGTATACTGATATCTGGACCTTCGGATCCTGGTAATGACATAGATGTATACTTGCAGCCTTTAATAAAAGAGTTGAAACAACTTTGGGATTTAGGTGTGCAGACATTTGATGCTTCTTCAAAGAATACGTTTCAGATGCGTGCTGCCCTTCTATGGACCATAAATGATTTCCCTGCCTATGCAATGATGTCTGGGTGGAGCAAGAAGGGAAAACTTTCATGTCCCGTTTGTATGAAGAATACACGATCGAGAAGGCTTAAATATCGTCGTAGTTTCAGTTTCATGGGGCATCGCCGATTCTTTCCAATGGATCATCAATACAGGAAGAATCGTCGGAGGTTTGATAATAATTTTGACACTGAAGAACCACCTCAACGTATGTCAGGAAGTGATGTGCTTGATGAATTGAAAGATTTCAGCTTTTCATTAGGAAAAGGTCATTTGACATCTCGAAAGAGGAAGAATGCTGATACTGAAGTCATTTACAATTGGAAAAAGAGAAGTATTTTTTTTGTGTTGCCATATTGGTCTACTAATTTGTTACGTCATTGTTTAGACGTAATGCATATTGAGAAAAATATATGTGAAATGTTGCTTGCAATTCTTTTGAATATTAAGGGGAAGACCAAAGACGACTTCCGATCTCGTCGGGATTTATTGGATTGGGGTATTCGACCAGAACTACATCCTGTTTGTATCGGTGAAAACAAATGGAAAGTTCCATGTGCTTCTTATGTGATGACACAGGCAGAGAAAGATCAATTTCTGGCAGTATTGGAGAATATTAAGGTTCCAGACGGCTATTCCAGCAACATATCTAAACGAGTCAACAGAAGACATTTGAAATTGAAATCCCTAAAAACTCATGATTACCACATCCTTCTTCATGAATTGATTCCAATAGCAATTCGACATTTGCTATCCAATAATGTAAGGGTGGAAGTGATTCGGTTGTGTCATTTTTTTAGAGACCTTTGTTCTAAAAGGTTATCCAAATCATTGTTGATAAAAATGCAGCAAGAGGCACCATTAATTCTGTGTGAGTTGGAAAAATTTTTTCCTCCATCCTTTTTCACTTGCATGCTGCATTTAACAGTTCATCTTCCAACTGAGACACTTCTTGGGGGACCAGTTGCTTTTCGGTGGATGTATCCCACTGAAAGAAATATGTGCACAATGAAATCATATGTCCGAAATAAAAATTATCCTGAAGGTTCCATTGTGAGGAGTTATCTGGCCCAAGAATGTATGGATTTTTGTTCAATGTATTTGTCTGATGTGAGCACAAGACATAATCGACCAATGAGAAATGAAGATGAGCAGTATGAGGAAATTCAACCCTCGTTTCCATCTCTTCCCCAAACAGGTGGAATTGTCGGGTCATATACATTGGTTACATTGAGCTCTGAAGAGCGGAATATGGCACATCGTACAGTCTTGTTTAATTGTGGTTTGTTCGATGCCTATATCAAGTAAGTAATTTGAATATATATATGTTATCTCATATGATATCATATCACATATACCTTATACTTTTATTGTCATTTTCTGTAGAGAACATAAACAAATTATAAGTAGAGTTCATCGGTCTTTGCCGTTGAGAAGGAGAGAGGCTATGCATAGCCAAGAGTTCCCAGCTTGGTTGAAATCTAAGGTATGACCATTACATTAAATACCTTAAAATATAGATATATATTTAATTATATTACTCATGTATTCCAGGTATTGAGTTTACCTGCTGACTTCATTTCTCAAGAATTAAGAGCGTTGGCTTTTGGTCCCAATTCTTTGGTTCGTGACTGCAAATCTTTAATAATCAATGGATACAAATTTGTTACAACTGATAAAGCGGTGAAAATGAGAACACAGCATGATGGCGTTATGTTAATTGCTAGAACGGATTGTTATGCCAGTGCATCTGATAGTCGACCTCGATATGAAGATGTGTATTATTATGGACTGGTTGAGAAAATATTGTTATTGGATTACTACTCTCGAGGTCGAGTCACTATGATGCAATGTAAATGGTTTGATTCAATGACGCGCCATGGTACATTTATTGATGATTGCGGATTTAGAGTTATTGACATGAGTCGATTCCTGCATACCGATGAACCATACATTTTGGCATCAATGGCAAAACAAGTGTTTTATGTGAAAGATCATCTGAACCCTGATTACGGTGTCATTAATCAAGTAATCCCAAGACATATTTTTCATGATGCTGGGGATGAAATTTTCACCATTGACGCCCCCATCGGTGATAGCCAAAATATTGCATTTGATGACACAAATTGTCCCATTGTGAGGGATGATGTTGAACCTGAGGTAGTGGAGGGTAATATATAAAAGCAACCATATATATTCAGAGTTCATTCAGTTTACCTTGACGTGAGTTTCTCAGGTTGGTACTAATTTAATTACTTTAATTTACTTTTAGTTTGAAATGATATGTCTGTTTTAGTAATGATTGGTTTCGTTTCATTTAATTCTATTTCTTTCAATTCAGGAAGACACCCTGCGGCGGTTACTCCTCCTTAGAGAAACATTGAATGGTTAGCTCTATAATTTTTCGTATTTCCTCATTCCTAAAATATATCTCCTCTCAGCGCTGCCTCTCATCCATCTTTCCACAAAACGTGCATAGCAGGTGGTACAAAAGCTCAATTCAACTGAAAACATTGGTTTGGAATTGTCTGGCATATTTTATTCCTCTAGGTATTCCTACACATTTCTAGATCTCCAAACCTCACCGAATTAGGTATATCAGGGGTCATCCAATCCTCTATTCATCACAGATTACCATTCATTTCTTTAAATCTTCTGAGAAAACATCCTCTCATGTTGTCCATATCATCCTATTTGAAACTAAGTGGAAGATGTTGCCCCGCGGATGTCGCTGGACCGGGCCAACACGCTGCGGTCACACTGCGGTCACGCCGTGGTCACGCCGCGGTCACGCCGCGGTCACGCCGCGGTCACGCCGCGGTCACGCCGCGGTCACGCCGCGGTCACGCCGCGATTTGGCCCTGCTCCAGGACGACACCCTGCGGCGGTTACTCCTCCTTAGAGAAACATTGAATGGTTAGCTCTATAATTTTTCGTATTTCCTCATTCCTAAACTATATCTCCTCTCAGCGCTGCCTCTCATCCATATTTCCACAAAACGTGCATAGCAGGTGGTACAAAAGCTCAATTCAACTGAAAACATTGGTTTGGAATTGTCTGGCATATTTTATTCCTCTAGGTATTCCTACACATTTCTAGATCTCCAAACCTCACCGAATTAGGTATATCAGGGGTCATCCAATCCTCTATTCATCACAGATTACCATTCATTTCATTAAATCTTCTGAGAAAACATCCTCTCATGTTGTCCATATCATCCTATTTGAAACTAAGTGGAAGATGTTGCCCCGCGGATGTCGCTGGACCGGGCCAACACGCTGCGGTCACACTGCGGTCACGCCGCGGTCACGCCGCGGTCACGCCGCGGTCACGCCGCGGTCACGCCGCGATTTGGCCCTGCTCCAGGACGACACCCTGCGGCGGTTACTCCTCCTTAGAGAAACATTGAATGGTTAGCTCTATAATTTTTCGTATTTCCTCATTCCTAAACTATATCTCCTCTCAGCGCTGCCTCTCATCCATCTTTCCACAAAACGTGCATAGCAGGTGGTACAAAAGCTCAATTCAACTGAAAACATTGGTTTGGAATTGTCTGGCATATTTTATTCCTCTAGGTATTCCTACACATTTCTAGATCTCCAAACCTCACCGAATTAGGTATATCAGGGGTCATCCAATCCTCTATTCATCACAGATTACCATTCATTTCTTTAAATCTTCTGAGAAAACATCCTCTCATGTTGTCCATATCATCCTATTTGAAACTAAGTGGAAGATGTTGCCCCGCGGATGTCGCTGGACCGGGCCAACACGCTGCGGTCACACTGCGGTCACGCCGCGGTCACGCCGCGGTCACTCCGCGGTCACGCCGCGGTCACGCCGCGGTCACGCCGCGGTCACGCCGCGGTCACGCCGCGGTCACGCCGCGGTCACGCCGCGGTCACGCCGCGGTCACGCCGCGGTCACGCCGCGATTTGGCCCTGCTCCAGGACGACACCCTGCGGCGGTTACTCCTCCTTAGAGAAACATTGAATGGTTAGCAGGGGGAAGGGGGGGGGCTGGGCAGTGGGAAGGGGGGGGCTGGCAGGGGGAAGGGGGGGGGGGGGGGCTGGGCAGGGGGGAGGGGGGGGGGCTGGCAGGGGGAAGGGGGGGGGGGGCTGGGCAGTGGGGAGGGGGGGGGGGGGCTGGGCAGTGGGGCGGGGGGGGGGTGCTGGGGAGGGGGGGGGGGTGCTGGGCAGTGGGGAGGGGTGCTGGGCAGTGGGGAGGGGGGGTGCTGGCAGGGGGACAAGCAGGACGACACCTTGCGGCGGTCACGCCGCGGTCACGCCGCGGTCACGCCGCGGTCACGCCGCGGTCACGCCGCGGTCACGCCGCGGTCACGCCGCGATTTGGCCCTGATCCAGGACGACACCCTGCGGCGGTTACTCCTCCTTAGAGAAACATTGAATGGTTAGCTCTATAATTTTTCGTATTTCCTCATTCCTAAAATATATCTCCTCTCAGCGCTGCCTCTCATCCATCTTTCCACAAAACGTGCATAGCAGGTGGTACAAAAGCTCAATTCAACTGAAAACATTGGTTTGGAATTGTCTGGCATATTTTATTCCTCTAGGTATTCCTACACATTTCTAGATCTCCAAACCTCACCGAATTAGGTATATCAGGGGTCATCCAATCCTCTATTCATCACAGATTACCATTCATTTCTTTAAATCTTCTGAGAAAACATCCTTTCATGTTGTCCGAACCAGATCATCCTCATCCTCTGCACATGTCGTCTGAACCGGATCAGCCTGTTGTGATAGAAATTCAATGTCTGCTTTTGACTGAATTTCACACCAAACCAAGAGATAATAAATGAGTCAAACAATCAGACAAATGGTTTAGGTTCTTTTTCCTCTGCTCACTACACCTATGACTCTAAAACTCTGGATGCCACTGGCACTGCTATAAAAACCAGAAAACTCTCCACTAATCTAAACGTCATTCATACCACTGGTTGTCCTATAAAAAATAGGAATCCTCATATTAGTCTAAAGTCTATTTAGGCTAAGGCACAAACAAAACACACTAACATGGATAAACAAGGTACCTTGACACTGGAACCTATAAAACATACAAAAGGAAGCAGGGGGAAGGGGGGGGGGGGCTGGCAGGGGCAGGGGCAGGGGGGGCTGGTAGGGGGCTGGCAGGGGGACAAGTAGGGGGAAGGGGGGGGGGGGCTGGCAGGGGCAGGGGCAGGGGGGGGGGGGGCTGGGAGGGGGACAAGCAGGGGGAAGGGGGGGGGGCTGGTAGGGGGACAAGCAGGGGGAAGGGGGGGGGGGGCTGGCAGGGGGACAAGCAGGGGGAAGGGGGGGGGCTGGCAGGGGAAGGGGGGGGCTGGTAGGGGGACAAGCAGGGGGAAGGGGGGGGGGGCTGGCAGGGGGACAAGCAGGGGGGAGTGGGGGGGCTGGCAGGGGGACAAGCAGGGGGAAGGGGGGGGGGGGGCTGGCAGGGGCAGGGGGGGCTGGTAGGGGGACAAGCAGGGGGAAGGGGGGGGGGGGGGCTGGCAGGGGGACAAGCAGGGGGGAGTGGGGGGGCTGGCAGGGGGACAAGCAGGGGGGAGGGGGGGGGGGGGCTGGCAGGGGGACAAGCAGGGGGGGCTGGGCAGTGGGGAGGGGGGGGGGGCTGGGCAGTGGGGAGGGGGGGGGGGGGGCTGGGCAGTGGGGAGGGGGGGGGTGCTGGGGAGGGGGGGGGTGCTGGGCAGTGGGGAGGGGTGCTGGGGAGGGGGGGTGCTGGGCAGTGGGGAGGGGTGCTGGGCAGTGGGGAGGGGGGGGTGCTGGCAGGGGGACAAGCAGGACGACACCTTGCGGCGGTCACGCCGCGGTCACGCCGCGGTCACGCCGCGATTTGGCCCTGCTCCAGGACGACACCCTGCGGCGGTTACTCCTCCTTAGAGAAACATTGAATGGTTAGCTCTATAATTTTTCGTATTTCCTCATTCCTAAAATATATCTCCTCTCAGCGCTGCCTCTCATCCATCTTTCCACAAAACGTGCATAGCAGGTGGTACAAAAGCTCAATTCAACTGAAAACATTGGTTTGGAATTGTCTGGCATATTTTATTCCTCTAGGTATTCCTACACATTTCTAGATCTCCAAACCTCACCGAATTAGGTATATCAGGGGTCATCCAATCCTCTATTCATCACAGATTACCATTCATTTCTTTAAATCTTCTGAGAAAACATCCTTTCATGTTGTCCGAACCAGATCATCCTCATCCTCTTCACATGTCGTCTGAACCGGATCAGCCTGTTGTGATAGAAATTCAATGTCTGCTTTTGACTGAATTTCACACCAAACCAAGAGATAATAAATGAGTCAAACAATCAGACAAATGGTTTAGGTTCTTTTTCCTCTGCTCACTACACCTATGACTCTAAAACTCTGGATGCCACTGGCACTGCTATAAAAACCAGAAAACTCTCCACTAATCTAAACGTCATTCATACCACTGGTTGTCCTATAAAAAATAGGAATCCTCATATTAGTCTAAAGTCTCTTTAGGCTAAGGCACAAACAAAACACACTAACATGGATAAACAAGGTACCTTGACACTGGAACCTATAAAACATACAAAAGGAAGCAGGGGGAAGGGGGGGCTGGCAGGGGCAGGGGCAGGGGGGGGGCTGGTAGGGGGCTGGCAGGGGGACAAGCAGGGGGAAGGGGGGGGGGGCTGGCAGGGGCAGGGGCAGGGGGGGGCTGGCAGGGGGACAAGCAGGGGGAAGGGGGGGGGGGCTGGTAGGGGGACAAGCAGGGGGAAGGGGGGGGGGGCTGGCAGGGGGACAAGCAGGGGGAGGGGGGGGGGCTGGCAGGGGGCAGGGGGGGCTGGTAGGGGGACAAGCAGGGGGAAGGGGGGGGGGCTGGCAGGGGGACAAGCAGGGGGGAGTGGGGGGGCTGGCAGGGGGACAAGCAGGGGGGAGGGGGGGGGCTGGCAGGGGGAAGGGGGGGGGGGGCTGGCAGGGGGGCAGGGGGGGCTGGCAGGGGCAGGGGGACAAGCAGGGGGGGGTGGCAGGGGGACAAGCGGGGGGGGGGCTGGCAGGGGGACAAGCAAGGGGCAGGGGGGGGCTGGCAGGGGGACAAGCAAGGGGCAGGGGGGGGATGGCAGGGGGACAAGCAAGGGGCAGGGGGGGATGGCAGGGGGACAAGCAGGGTGGCAGGGGGGGGGCTGGCAGGGGGACAAGCAGGGGGGGCTGGCAGGGGGGCTGGCACAAATTTTTGCTAGATGTTTTTATTTCCATGGCTTTTATTGATGTTTTAATGCATTTTTAATTTATGTTGTGCAGCTTGAAAGTTTCTTTTATTATTAAATTCCTGTCTCCAAATCACTATTCTTGTTGAACATCTTTAATGCAATATCCATTATTCCCATTGTGCTGGTAGTATCTGTATTGCTTCATTTTTTCCCTGCGGTTTCAAGCTATAGCCATGTAATGTTTTCAATGCCTATAATTAGACTTATTTTTAACTTGCACATTGTTCCATGTAGGATGATCAGAAATTTGTTAAGCGGAAAACAGAACTTGGCGGAACTTTCTCAATTGCAAGCTGCATACTTTTTGTTCTTATATTTTGTCTTCAGGTAGAATTGTAGAGCCTGCTGCCAGGCCTGTGTTGATGCAGGGGACATTGCAAATACCCACGGTTCATTTGAACCGTGGAAATATCCTGGCGCTGGAAACATCTGTACCCACGGTTCACTTGAACCGTGGGTATATTCTGCAGCTGCAAAAAAGTATACCCACGGTTATAAAACCGTGGGAATACATATATACCCACGGTTCAAGTAAACCGTGGGTATATTCTGGAGCTGCAAAAACTATACCCACGGTTTTATAACCGTGGGTATACATATATACCGGAGCTGCAAACTATACCCACGGTTATAAAAACGTGGGTATACATATATACCTACGGTTTAATGAACCGTAGGTAATATAAAAATTTCTGGGTCTATACCCACGGTTTTTTAAAAACCGTGGGTATAGGGCTATTGCGACGGCATTCCAGCCCGCGGTTGGCGAAACCGTGGGTATACCCTATACCCACGGTTTCAAGGGCTATACCCACGGTTTCAAACCGTGGGTATAGGTGCAATTTCCAGTAGTGTTTGCATTGATTATAGAGCCTTGAATAATATTACTGTTAAGAACAAGTATCCTTTTCATCATATCGATGATTTGTTTGATCAGCTCCAGGGAGCTCAGTATTTTTCGAAGATTGAATTGAGTTCGAGGTACCATCAGTTGAAATTAAAAGAAGTAGACGTTTTTAAGACTGCATTCCATACTAGATATGGCCATTATGAATTTGTAGTTATGCCTTTTGGGTTAACCAATACACCTTCTGTATTCATGGACCTTATTAATAGAATTTCTATGAGTTCATGGATATGTTTGTGGTTGTTTTCATCGATGATATTTTGGTGTTTTCTAAAAGTAAAGAGAAGCATGAAAGTCATTTGAGGGTTATCTTGCAAACATTTAAAGAAAAGAAATTGTACGGAATATTAAGAAAGTGTGAGTTTTTGTTACAACAAATTTCTTTCCTGGGTCACATTGTTTCGAAAGATGGAATAACTGTTGATCCAGCTAAAACAAAAGTTGTTGAAGAATGGCCAAGACCCATAAATGTAACCTAGATCTGTAGTTTTCTTGGTTTAGTAGGTTACTACCGAAGGTTTGTTGAAACTTTTTCACTGTTATCTAGTCCAATGACTAAGATAACTCGTAAGGGTGTTAAGTTCATCTGGACAAAAGAATGTGATGATTGTTTTTAATAGTTGAAAAGAAGATTGGTGAATGCTCCAGTTTTGGCACTTCCTTCTAGGAATGGTGAGTTTTTTATATACAGTGATGCTTCATTGATGGGACTTGGTTGTGTCCTTATGCAGAATGATCATGTAATTGCTTATGCTTCACGTCAGTTGAAAACTCATGCGGTAAATTACCCTACACATGATTCGGAATTAGCTGTTGTTGTTTTTTCTTTAAAAATTTGAAGGCATCATTTGTATTGAGTAAAGTTTGAAATATATACCGATCAAAAAAGGTTTAAAGTATATATTCACTCAGAAAGAATTGAACATGAGACACAGGAGATGGCTGGAATTAATCAAGGATTATGAATGTACAATTCATTACCATCCGGGAAAAGCAAATAATGTGACTGATGCTTTGAGTCGAAAAAGTAATGCTTCATTAACAATGTTGCATTTGGAACGAGATCCTTTGGTTTTTGATTTGATGAACATTGGCATGGAATTTGTTTGTGTAGGAAGTCATTCTATTTTGTTTCAGGTATCAGGGACATCTTCCCTATCAGACAGAATCAAGAAAACACAGAATCAAGATAGTGAGTTGCAGAAAAAGGTAGAGCTGGTTCAGAAGGATAAGTTGCCTGAATTCAACATTGATAATGATTGTGTTTTGAGGTTTGGGAAGAGATTATGTGTGTCTTGTGATTCACATTTGAAGAATGAGTTGTTATGTGAGGCTCATTGTTCCCCGTTTTCAGTTCATCCTGGCAGTACTAAGATGTACAGAGATCTGCAAAAGTATTACTGGTGGGATGGAATGAAAAGGAATATTTCTGATTTTACAGTGAAGTGTTTGACTTGTCAGCAGGTTAAGGCAGAGCAGAAGTTACCGAAAGGGATGCTTCAACCTTTACCAGTTCCAGATTGGAAATGGGAAAATATATCCATGGAATTTGTTGTGGGATTACCAAGGACATCTCGAGGTAATAATGCAATCTGGGTTATCATTGATCTATTGACTAAATCTGCTAATTTCCTTGCTATACGAGATACTTTTTCCCTAGATTAACATTACCGTTTGTATCCTAAATAGATATTCAGTTTACATGGTTTTCCTCTCTCGATTGTATTTGACCATGATCCTAGGTTTACTTCAAATTTTGTAAAGGCCTTCAGACTTTTGTAAAGGCCTTCAGAAGTCGTTGGGTACTGAATTAAATTTTAGTACAGCTTTTCATCCACAATCAGATGGGCAGTCAGAATGAACAATTAAGACCTTGGAGGATATTCTACGATCTTTTTTGATGGATTATCAGGGAAGTTGGGACCAAAATCTTTCTTTGGTTGAGTTTTCTTATAATAACAGTTTTCATTCCAGTATACAGATGGCCCCATTTGAGGCATTATATGGGAAGCAGTGTCGAACTCTAGCATTTTGGGATGAAGTGGGTGAAAGGAAGCTGATGGGACCAGAATTGGTAGAAGAGATGGGTGAAAAAGATTATTTGATTCGGAAACACATGAGAACAGCTCAGAGTAGGTAGAAGAGTTATGAGGATAACCGGAGAAGGATCTATCTTTCGAATTAGGTGATCATGTTTTTCTCAAGGTTTTTCATGGAAAAGTGTGATGAGATTTGGTAAGAAAGGAAATATGAGTCCAAGGTTCATTGGACCATATGAAATTTTGGATAAAGTTGGATCAATTGCTTACAGAGTGGATTTACCTCCTAGTTTATCTCAGGTACACAATGTTTTTCATGTTTCGATGTGGAGGAAGTATATGCCAGATCTCTCTCATGTTTTGAGTCCAGAGGTAGTTCAGCTGGAGGAGAACCTATCTTATGAAGAACAACCAGTACAGATTCGTGACCGAAGAGAGAAAGTGTTGCGAAATAAGGTAATTCACCAGGTAATGGTTTTGTGGAAAAATCATATTGTTGAAGAGGCAACGTGGAAATATGAAAATGTTATGAGAGATAAATACCCCCACTTATTTTGTTAAGTGAATAAAATTGTGAGGACGCAATTCCCAAAAGGGGGGAACGATGTAACATCCCAGGTAAATAATGAATAAAACATTTTTATATTTATTAATATTTATGAATTAAATATTAATTTTACTTTAAAGGGGTTTCTATGTTCGATAGCGTACCCGATACGCAACAAAGAGTTTCTTTGAAATCTTACGTTGCAAACTAGTAATAAAATAATATTATTTTAAATGGTAGTTAACACATAGCCTCTGTATTGGTGGTAATGGATAGAAATAACTAAAATATGATTATATATGTTTTTTAAATGTTTTTACTTTTATCTAATAAAAGATAAAGGCTTAAAATATGGAAATAATTCATTTTTAGTCGTATATGCCCTAGTTTTCACTAAAGGTTCATTTATCACCTTTTGATGGAAAACCATCATTAAATATAGTTTTGGTCACTCTTATACATTCTATTGGACCAAATAAAACTCTTCTTTAGAATCAGGACATCAAAATTTACTTTGTGTAAATTTTTGGTATTTTTCCGATAAAGTTCTTTTTTTAATGAATAGTGTAAAATGTTGTATTTTAATTAAAAACCTCTTTTAAATCTAATTTATTTATATGATTAGATTATGTTTTGAATTGGTTTTAAAATTAAATTAGAATATATTTTTACCATTAAATCCAATAGTGGTCGTTGGAAATAATTTCACTTTGAAATCGGACTTAAACTAGTGTCAATCTTTTGATACTTATTGTTTCATAAAAACACGCTATTTGTTCTGACAGTGGAAATTAATTATTAAATTAATTATTTCAACTTATATGTTTTGAATTTTTTAAAATGGACTTAATTACTGAATTAGAAATATAGAATATAGCTTAGGGTGACGTTTTGGTATTTTTCTGAAAAACATCAATTTTTGATGAATAGAGAAACCACTAAGTGGTACTAAAAAAACTGATTTTTCGATTAAATGAAATTTTACCACCTCTATGTTTTGAATTTAAAAAATCCGACATACATGGTTCTCATTAAGAAGTAAAATGTGGTTCAATGGGATTAAAATAATTTTTTGGTGAATAGTAACTTATTAAGTTTTTAATCGCGATTAGAGGTAATTAGTGTAATTTAAGCTAAAAATAATGTTGTAATAATTTGAAATGAACTTGACACATGTCCTACCCTAATTGGATGTGTCATGGACGACCACTAAAATTAATGGGTCAACTTGGGGACCCCATGAATCCACTTTGGTTGGAAAATGACATTAATAACTTAATATTTAAAGTTAAAATAATAATGTCACAAACACGAGTTGTTTTACTAAAACAATGTTTCATGGGGTTATACAAATCCGATTTTTGACTATAAATTTTAATTGAAAAGGTAAAACGATTTCCTACATCATGCTATTGTTTTTATAATGTATAGACATTAAATAAATAAAATTATTTATGACATCATAATGATGCAGCGATTACCTCCTTAATAAAGGATTTAAATAAAATGAAAAGATAATGTAAAATCTATGACCTACACATGTCCAAAACCTATTGGATGGGTGTATTTCGAACTCTTATCACCTTATACTTTAAACACATCAATTTGGGACCCTTAAAATATAAAACTCATTCTAAAATATAGTAACATTTCTTTACTTTCCAAGAGTGCCCCTCCTCTCCTCTTATAAAAGGACCCCACCTCTACCACATTACCCACACTTCCAAAACCTTTGGCTCGGCCAACCCCTCCCCATCTTGTCTCTCTACATCCCCCTATTACTCCATGAAGCCTCACTTGGACTGAAGTCTTCCCATGGAAGCCGTTGAGCTCAATCCAAAGGGAGTTACCCGATTTTAATGTGATGTATTCACTTGTGTTATTTGGTTTTATTTTGCTTCTCCAACCCCCTAAAATATTTTTATTCGTTTAATTTGTAACAACTACAGTATATTAAATATACTAGGATGTTGTTATAAGATTATTTCGAGCTACACATTCACACATCTACATCTAATGGTTAAAGAACAAACTGTTTCTGTGGTTGGGGAATTTCTGCATCACGAGACGAGGATTGTTCAATCTTCTTTTAAACACCTTTAATGGTGGCCATTAATATGTCACTCTTTTTATATATGATATATATTATTTTTATTTATTCCTTATGCTTCTTTATTTTTCATTTTTGTTATACCATTATGGTTTCCATTGTGGGTAAACACGATAATTTCATTTTAGGAAGTGCAGACTACTGCCCCCTCAAAGTGATGTGCTTCATTAATGCCATATGTGGGACGTATAAAGGATGTATTTAAAGTTATTATGTATGATATTATACTGGAATTATTATAAACATCTATTTAATTATTATTTCTTTCCATTAATGTATGAGATAGAAATGAAAGTAGCGTTCATGCGTACGTACGACTTACCGTCTCCATGAACGGTGCATTTCATTTCATATCCCTAAATGTAATGTACTATTATAAGTACATATATATAATGGATATATATGATTTATGTTACATCTAAATGATTAATATAATTCTGGAATTAAATATACATACCTCTCATTTAGTTTTAATTCCATTAATATGACATTGTAATGAAAGTAGCGTTCATGCGTACGTACGACTTACAGTCTCCATGAACGGTGGATTTCATTTCTTACCTCTAAATGATTATGTGATATTATAAATACATGTATATGATAGATATATATGATATATATGATATCCAAATCAGGAATGTCATTCTGTATACAATGATCCTTTGACCACACGAACAACATGTAATTGTAAGAAGTCCACTTTCGACTTAAGAACCAAATATCGACAAAACAAACATTATTAACTTAAATGATTACATAATGTTTATAACATGGTAATAAGTGATATAAAAGGAATAATGAACATTAAAAAGGTTCTTAAGTAAATAGAAATTAACTCAAGTTTATTATCAAGGACGTTAAAGAACGATCGAGTCAAGTCGGACCCGAGGAAATGGACTTCCTCTCAATCTCCTTTCATTGAGGCATATTTCATTTTATACACAAATTTCTTTTATATGGTGTATAAACCCCTTTGACTTTCACTTTTATACAAAATGACTATTTTTCTATAAATCATTTTAAAAAATGACAAAAAGGAATGTTTCTTTTAACGTACGCGGTGACAATGACCTTTTCCGCCGCCGCGAGTATTATTTGGTCTTTGGATTCCTGAACAAGCCGTAATGTTTTTTTTAAAATGAAATAAATACCATATACTCTTTTATGTATTTTGGTAATGAAAATGGTTTTTATAATGGATTTCTTATGTCAATATATTTAAGTGATATATTGTCATCAAAGTGTGGAAATGTTTTCATTCCATTGTATTTGTTTTATGTCTTCTGATTTTCATAATGGTACTTGGACATTTGATGGGTGGTTACATGATAAACCATATGACAGGTAGTGCCGTGAATACCCGGATGGGTGGTTACGTTATAACCTCCAATGCATTCGGTATGGAAGTCGGCCGTATTTCTATTCCATTAAGTATGTATGGATGTTGTCTATATGGCTATTCCATTAAGTGATATGTATGGAAGTCGACTATATGGTTATTCCACTTAAGTATGTTTATGTCCCAAGTTACCTTTACATGTTATGTGTTCTTTATGTCGGTTTTATGGTAATCCTTTGGTTACAAAAGGGTATGTAATGATATTTTATTCAGTGATGAGTTTTTACTACTTCATGAAGGTGATGGTATTACTTTGATAAATTATACATGGTTTACTTGATGTTTGAAAAACTAATAGTTTTAATTCTTTGTGTATCCCTTACTGAGCTTTTTATGCTCAACCCAAGTTTTTTTTTGAAATGTTTTTCACTGAACTTAATGTGGAATAGGGTCAAGGATGGGATCAAGGGAAAATCATGCTATATAAAACATGGAACTAGACGTGTTTCTTTTTATGAGTTTTTTTTATTCTATGGAATCTTAGTAGATGTGGATACATTGTAATCTTTTGAGATGTAATAGTTATGTTCTATTTCTCTAAAACACTAAACCTGAAAAGATCATCAATGTGTATTATTCATTTAATTAAATATTAATTAAGGTTTAAGGCCAGGGCTTTATATGGTGGTGACAACATCATGGAGCATGGCCTGCTGAAGAAAAACAACCAAGGTTTTGTCAATAAGCCATAGAAATGGGTGTGTTTAGTTTAGGTTCCACTTTTTTTTTGACTTGGTGATCACAACATGGTTGTGGAATTAACCATTTTAGGTGTTTTTATCAAACAAATAAAGTAGTATTTTTTATTTCTACATGAGGGGGGAAATGACCGATATACTATGGATCTAGGTGTGTTGATGTCATGGTATCTTAAAGAAAGAAAGACCATCCGTTGGAGTTAATTATAATGTCATGATGATGGGTGTGTCCACTGTAGACACAGAAGATGTAGAAGAATTGATTTATATGATTTGTAAAATATTTATAAATGATTCACTAATCATGGTATTTGACTTAAATCCTTGATTAAATCATGAGTTTAAGTAAGTATCGGTTACTTAAGTTAATTAAATGAAATGGATTCATGGTATTATGGAGAGTGAATTGGGGTATAGAGTAATTGTGGTTTGAAGGTAATGATGTATATTGTGTGAGTTAATGGTGGATTCATGGGTAGTTTTGGATGACCCATAATGTGTCGGTGGAAATTTTAATTCATATACTATATTTCTATGTTTTAAAAAGAAGATGGTCATCTACCGAACATATGAAATAATAGATTGAGAGAACTTGAATATATTTTTAATAAGAACCAATAAAATCAGATACATACTTCATTAAAGAGATAATAATAAGAGTTGTTGTTAGGTATCATCCAACAACCAGAGGATTCATGATGTTGAGAAAGATCAAGATCATTAAAAATACAGTAGATGTTTTAAGACCAATAGCTTGGATATAATAATCAGTGATTGATGATCTTGAATAGAATGTACAAGTGTAGATATGTTAATCCATATTTTTTCGATGTGTAATTTCATCAAAAAGTGTAGATGTCACTATATAAATAGGTATTTATTTGATGGATTATACTTTTATAAGAATTTTATATTCTTATGATCTTTAGAAGTTGAGTTAACATAGATGATTATTTGTAATAATTCTTTATTAAAGTAGTGGATAATCCATGTTGGGTTGACTAACCAACATTGTGAGGCGTAATCATGTTTAGATTGACCTTGTAAATTCATAAATTAATTTTTTCCTATATACGAGGAATGTATGAAATATTATATTCAGTGGATTGAGAAATTTTATTGGTTTAAAAGTATGGTTTTAAAGGAAAAAACTCACTAATAAAAATTGATCATTTGTTCAACCCCTCCTTTTCTCAGTTATATAATAATATCCTTGACAAAAAACGCACTATCAAAGTTAGTTTGAATATTAAAATATAATTATTATGCAAAATATAAACTCTATAAACCGTTGAGTAGTTCATATAATTGATGGAGATAACTAGTATCATTGTAGGAATGCAATGTTACCCTACCTCCATTCACATGGATTATTGGTCAAATATGGGTCTATAGTGGGATTCCAACTCATTGTTGAAAATTATAAAAGGACTCTATCTAATAAAAGGAATATGTATATAGATATAAACACAAAAAATTCTATACTAATATCTTTATCAAATAAATTTTACATCGTGGAAAAAGGTCTTCAAACTGTAATAAATATATTGTAAAATTTGAAAAATAACCTATGATGGAAAAATCATAGTGAAGGAAACCATATTATATGTTTAGATCAATGTATTTAAGTTTAATAATATGTAATATGATGATAATATTCATCACTATTTAACATGGGTAAATGTTATTGATAATAGTATTTGTGGCAAGGTGGAAAAATTGAAGACACTGCCATTTTGAAGAATCTAATTAAAAACATTCATGATAATTTTGGTACCAAAGTATCACTTTTAAAAAATTTAGAAGAACTTTCATTGGATAACCATAAATATATTATTATTTCTTATAATATATGGAATTCACTAGCTTTGATAAATTAGTAAAATATAAATATATAATTTAAATCTATGAGACAATGATAAGGTGAATATATATAAAAATTCAGCGATTCAAATGTTGAGGATGATGAAGATATAAATCAGACTATATATCTATAATCAATTATATTAATGAATAAAAAATGGAATGGGAAAGGTAATAAAAATTTCAGATTCATAAATTGTAATTATATCATTCTTGTTATTTAACTTTTTCCAATTAAATGGGTTTAGTAATCCAAATAAGATAAGGAATAAGAGAGTCCACAGTGGTTGAAATGAGGTTTGAAGAAGAAGAAATATTCTAATAGTAATAGAATAATATTTTTATAAATAATTATTGATTGTATTGAAAATTTAAAATGAAATAACAGTCATTGATCATGAGGAAAAAATATTTTGAGTCATCATGAAATGGTCGTGGTGATGATGATTATGATGGAGAAGAGATAATTAAACAAGAAATTGAATTTAATGGTAAATTAGAATCATTGATTGAAAAAATTACAAAACACGTGAATGAAAAGAAAAATATCAAAAGGTATAAAGACAAGGTGAATGAGGAAAAGTATTGATTTATCAAGAATTAGTTGACAGAAATTTATGGAATAAAAATACACAAGTTAATGACTAATTGAAAAGAAAATATGGTGTGTGATATTAAAGAGAAATTGACTCCTGAAAAGAAGAATTTTTTTAAACACAAGTAAAAGGAATCATCATTAATCATTACATGAATAGTGTGAGAGAATACTTCCCCAAATAAATGTAACTGAATGGTGTATCATCACATGTTATTGATATGTAAAAATCCAATGGTAATTATAAAAAACATTTATCATATTTCCTCTAATATAACTATATTTTCTAATAATGAAGGTTATAAATGTGATCCAAGACATGTTTGGACTAGGTATTTGATGAGAAAATCTTACATACCAAAGAAATAAAATATTTCATGAAATCATTAACCTCTCATTAAAAAAATGATAAATTAGGCTAAAAAATACACCATTATGGAAAAATATAAATTCATTATTGAATACCTCAATTAACGGTTTATAATTGGTACTATGGAAGGTATAGAAAAAATGACATTTCTTGTGGGGTCAATATGTCGTTACAAAAAAAAGTGGTAAGAACACATGGGGAGTTTATTTTTCAAAAATGAGGTTAACCAATAAAAATAAGTATGTCTTACTAAAACAATAAGTTAAAATTCAATACAATTCATAAACAAGTGATTATTTAAAATGATAGTTGTTATAAGAATGTTGTGGGAAAAATTTTCATGGATTAAATAATTTCCTGAATATTTTTCAATCCCATTTTGAAAAAACAAATAGGTAACATAAAAAACAAGGAACTGAATTTTTCCTCAAAATTGATATTATTAAGGAATAATATCAATAGAATAAATATGGAAAACCACTTATTATGGGTAATGATAGGGAAAAAAATTTATATTTGAAGGAATGAATTAAAATGGTGGGAGGAAATTTTCAAATAAATCTTTCCTAAGAATCAAAATTTGTTCCCTCGTTAATCCATATTATTCTTTTATATTTATACTAAAATTCATGAAATTTATGGAGAATTTTGATTAATTCACTTTTAGATAGAAAATAATACGAGTGTAACATAGATAACTTCTTCATTATGAAGTGGATAAGAGTGAATCATTTGAGGGGAACTCACATATGGAGGAACATAATATAAAAATATTTCGTTTTAAATATATAATTTCTATATTTCTTGAAAAACATAATGAAGGTGGTTTAAAAAACCTAGTGACACACTTTTTATGAATGTGCTAAATTTATTTACCTAGTCGGTGTTAGTTGATGAAGTTACAGGAAAAGGGAGTTATATGATTTCCAATTAATATTTTTGATGTATTGTTATGTGTATAAGCTACAATTTTTATTTAAAGTTTTTCATGAAATCACTTGGGTGTATTTTGAACATATTTCAACATGATCTTTTTTATGGACAAAATTGAAAACTATGGATATATATATCTTTCTTTACACACCGCTTTAGCCTATATATATTTATAATGGATTAATCTATGGTTTTTTACTAATAGAATTGTGTGATTTAATACAATACATTATAGCAGTCATCAATGAGGATAAATATGTTTTTATGATGAAGGATGAGGGAATAATATACCTTTCATTCCCTTTGTATTAATTATTAATAAGATGGAGAATAAATGATGTTTCATGAATTGAAATTTTGATATTTTTGTTCATTAGTTATCGTCAAAAATACAAATAGGTATATTATTGGACCCAATGGATGAGTTATATTTGTTTTTACGCAGATAAGAACATTAATGATGTAAATATATGTGTTGATGATGAAATAGAGGAAGATGACACACCATAACACAATGTGTTTTTCTGTGAGAATTCCCTACATGGCTAAGACAACATTATTATACATGATGTGATAGTTAAAGAGTTTACCTATGTAACATGGGGAAATCAAAACATGTCATGGAGAATTTATGGATTGTATTTGTGATCAATTTGGTCAATAAGTTTAGAAGTTGGTAACCATGTCATGGTGATTTCTGTGTTAATGGAAAAAATGATCAAGGTTTTGTAACTATGTTGTAGAACTAGAAATGTTACGATAAGTTTCCAACTATGATTCATAGTGAGATCAACACAGGTTTGGTGGTATCCATGGTGATTTTATCTTTTTAAAAAATTTAAGTGGCATTTTTTATTACTCTAGGTGAAGTAAAAAAATTAACCAAAACCTATAGAGTTGTGTGTGTTAAAAGGTGTGTTATACTAGAGATAGAAAGGACACATTCTAGTCTTTAAAAGAAAATCTATATTGATTATTGTGTCAATTAAAGACATACAACATGTTGGGGATTATATTCTAATGATTTTTGAAACATTATTCAATGATTTAATAATAATGGGCCTAACGTTTTGGACAAAATTGAATCATACTTTCAGGTAAGTGAGTATTAGTTATTTAAGTGAATTAAATTTAATTTGTTCAAATTATAATGGAGAATTTTTTTCCACAAAGTAGTTATGTTATGAATGAAATGTTGGAGACCATGGTAGTTAATAGAGAATATATCGGTGGATAATGAAGACCCAAAATATTTGAAATGTGTCCAATTTAATTGGCATATAATATTCTCACATTTTAAAAGGAAAAGCGGAATCAGTGAAATTCATAAGACTGGGAGTTATTAAGAAAGCATACATTGTGAAATATAATTGAGAGCATATCATATAGGTTATAACAAGAAGATAAGACTAAGATTCTGAGTGGGGTATCATCCATGTACATGAGTATTTGCGAATCTAAGAAATATCTAGATCATTTAGAATCTGATTGAAAATTAAAGACCATTTGGCTATAGATCATCATCTGTAATGGAAGAACATAAAGAGAATGTATGCATTATGATATATTGAACCATTTTTTCATGGTTTAGTAAATTAATCAATAATTATATAGATCATTAGATAAACTGGTCCTTCATTGTTGGATCATATTTATTGAAGAGTTGTTTCTTCTAGTAGACATTAAAAGTGGATTGAACATAACATAGTTTTTATTGTATGATATTTTTTATGTTAAGGAGAATCTATATTGGGGAGGTATAAACAACAAGTAAATGAGTGGTCATAGTTATCAAAACCTTGTAAATATCATGTGTTGTTTCTTTTTTTCTACATACAAGGTATGGTGGACATATTATATTTAGGGGATGGAGAAACATCATATTTTCCAAATTCAGGGTTTATAGGGAATATTCTATAAGTGAAAAATTATTAAAAGTTCACCCCATACCCCACTCAATGTTCTAATAAGATCATATACTAATAGTACGATAATTTTTTTGTGAATCATCATATATGGAAATTAATAAATATTCCCATAAATTAAAAAAAATACATAATATTTTTAATAGTGTATTAATTAATTTTTAAATTCACCATAATTAAATTGCTTCTAACTCAATGTAAAAATCATCCAAAAGGTGATCAAATTATTCTTATAACAACATAATATTCAAAAGTATCATCAATTTTCTAGGATAAATTATCAATTTATTCCTTCGAGTGAAAAAAATACCAAAATTGCATAGTAATTTCTCAAAATGTAAAATAAATATATTTGGATACTACATATTTTATCTTCCTTTTATTTTAGTATTGGATTTTGAAGTATTCTATCATGTGCAATTTGAACTTCACCGAATATTCACATATGGAGAGTTTATTATATAGTTGATAACTTTCCCCCTCCCCTTTCAAATAATGTTATGATTTGTTAATTTGACGATATGGATAATATCATTGTGTCTATGGTTGATATGTCCATCTTATGGTTGCGAATAAATACAGGATTCGTTATGAATTTTGATGATTACAAAATGATTGGACAATCATTGTCGGTATTTTCAATATATTTTAGTGTGAGTATATATATATATAGTATTTGATTCATTGTGTATAATTTCATACATATATATGATTAATTTTTTCCAGAATTATTTTGTCAGAGTTGACTTGAATATATTCTAACATATAATTCATTTATGGATAAATTAATTTACATTATTAACATTAACATATAAGAATTTTGAAAAGGAAACTAATGAGTATGTTAATATATTGACAATTACTATATAATTTTTTTTCAATTTTAATTTTCCGATTTGGAAATGATATCTTGTTACCTCAAATTATTTACATGATTTCGTCAAATCTATGGTCTAATATTTTATTTTATTCTTTGGAATTTACGTGGCACCGATTGAATATGTTATAGATTTTTTAACATCTGATTTTTTTTTATTTCATTACACTTCATTTATTGTTTAAAACAATCTATAATTATTTACTTGCTTATCAATTAGTTATATTGAATGGTGATATGATGTTTTTATTTATTTTTAATGTATAAAATTCAGCTGATTATTCCACTGAATAATAGCATTAACCCATTATCCATCAAAGTTAGTCGTGGGGGTCATATTTTAGTCTCATCATAGGATTAAGTGGTATTTTGGTAGGGTTGGATTAGTAAAAGAAGGTATCGTTGGGTGAATATTATTTGAGTTAAATTTGGAGAAGGTACTAGTGAGTATTACCTTGGATTGGTTCTCTATTATCATTTTTAAACCTAGTATGTAAAGTATTTATTATACATATGGTATGGATATATAGGGAACCTATGGTTCTCTGAAAATAAATTTTATTATATAGAATCCATTATTAAGGAAGATTGTCATCATTGTAGTGTATTAATATATGTTTGGGATAAAACATCATGCAGTTTAATGTCATGATAATTGTGTGTATGGATTGTATGGTGATGGTTTATATATAGAAAACCATGGTAGAAATATACTAAATAATGTATTATATCCATATATATAAATTATAATATATATTATTTTTTATTTTATTTTTATATCAATATTTAAGAGATTATAGAAATGATGGATAATAAGGAACTATGTTAGTATATTATAAAATAGAAAGATATGTATTACATTATTATAAATTAGAATTGTCTAACACCTCGTCCCCAGTTACCAAGAGTGGGTGCATTATTACATAACATTGGCATGATTACAAAGAATCAAGTCCCAAAGGACCGATCAGTTTATCAGTCTTCGAAAATAGTTTACATACATGAATGTTACATTACACTTCGTAACACACAAAACAACATAAATAATCCTTTATGAATGCCATTATTCACTTTCCTTAACCCTGCATATCAATCACAATATAGTTCTTGGAATCCTTGGAAAAATAAGACATAGAAAAGGGTGAGCTCAAACGCTCCGTAAGGGTAAGAAATACAGAGGAATTTTTTATAAATAATCATAAACATTTAAGGCAATGTATAACTAAAACAAAAGCCTTTTAAACATGAAAATCAACGTAGCATGGCAAAAATAAAATGAAATAATTTCCATTTAATTATTCACATGGATATTCTAATAATTGAATAATCACATGCAATATCAATAACCACTTTCATAAAGATGGAATGCATAATTCCATACTATGGTAACCACATAGCCAAGGCCTCGTGCCAAGACTACAAATAAGGTTTTGTCAAGGCCTTGTGCCAAGACACTAGTTTGTCTCATTAGACCTACCGATGCATCGAGGAGCTATAGCGGGCTCCACCCATCACATATTAAGTCCAATGCATTCCCTTATTAAAAGCTTCAAACATAACATAATCATTCGTATTAAAACTAGCATACAAAATGTCAATACTTCATTTATAAACCAAGAATGGTGTAAGAATAACACATCCACAATAAAACACATCAAAAAAACTTAACAACAATATGGAAGTTTTGTATCATAATAAATCAACTTCAAATAAACTTAAAATCCATCAAATGATGTTGACATAGATGAAATCAAAACTATTTGAGAGAAATGTCTCTTTTTTGAAATCATTTAAAAGTCACACATTTATTAAGGAAGTAATTTAAATGAGATTTTTGAATCAAATTGTCCCATATCACTTCGAAACTTTTGAAAACAATTATATAAATAAATCCTTGAAATCATTTTTAAAACATGGACATTAATTAAAAATATGTAGACGGATAAATCTTTAAAACATTTAAAATTCTGATTTTGATAAAGAGTACCTTTCAGATATTCACAAAATATTAATATTGAAATCATTTAAAAGTCACATAACTATAAAATAAAACATTTAAATTGAAAATATCATTATAAGCTTGTAAGGGAATCTTTGAAAATTTTATAACAGCGGAAAAATAGTTGCACCCGTCGTGTAAGTTAAAAAAACATTCTTACCTTAATTTTGTCGAAAAGGTTAAAAAAACTTGTTTGGAAAACGACGGAAATATTCCTTTATAAACATCTTATAAAAACTAAAACAAGGGTATAAATGACTTTAACCCATATTATGTAAAATAGTAATAATGTTTTTAAATACACTTTCAAGAAACATGGATGTGGATGATAAAGAGATCTTAGTAGATTATTACGTATAAACAACCTCAGATAATGAAGAGATTGTGAAATAAACCCATACCTTGTACTTTTCATTGGTTGGGGGTAGGTTAACCTACTATATAATTGTGAAATAATTTTTATAAAATTATACAAGAATCGTATACATTAATATGATATCATATATGATCTTTTGACATTGATTTGTTAATAATATCTTAGTATTATCGTTGTTTCGGGTGTTAACATACTTGTTTTCTTGTATATGTTTTGTTACATAAGTGGTGTTTGTCATGGATAGGTTGTATCTTAATCATATCCAGAATGATATCAAGTCCTTATATATTATTATTAATCATCCAATTAGAATTAGACTTGAATGGATATGAGGGAGAATGAATCTCATCACGTTCATGGAGACGGTAGTCCGTACGTACGCACGAGCGACAATATCATTCTTTTGATAATAAAATAATATGTAATTGGATGGTATATAATATATAAAGAATCATTATCATGTTATATTTATTATTTACATGAATTATACATCATTATTATTCCCATCCAAATAATAATTTATTGAATAACAATTACACCACGACGTGGAGACGGTAAGTCATACATATGCACGTATGGTGACATGTTATTCAAAGGATGGATAGATTACATAAATATGGTTGTAAAATTCTTATAATAACATCAAAGTATATATAATACACTCGATATATTATTTTAGAATGGTAATAATAATGAAAGAAGAAGTGGAAGAAGAAAGGAACTAGAAAATTGGTGGTGAAATCATTACCTCTTCTTCGGGTTCTTCCTTTTGATTTGAACGAAAGGGCTACTTAAGTTGGATTTCTGAATAAATTAATGCCTCTAGAATAAATTGACGGAATTTGAGAGAGAATTTGGGCATAGTTTGGCCAAACCAAAAGGCTTTGAAGGTGTGAGTTAATGAGAAGGGAGAGTTCCCTTTTATAAGAGGGGTGAGGGGAATCTATGAAAAAGCTAGAAATATTATATTATAATAAATTAATATTCGGTTTCTAATGGGTAAAAAGTGAATTATTTAAAGGTTAAGGTGGGGATGGGTCTAAACCCACTCAACCAACAGAATTTAGATAGGTTTGGGTCATTATATTAACCTTATCATTAAGTATTAACTCTTACTTAATAAGTTTCACTTTAACAATGTCTCTTTGTATTTTTATATTATATGGTTAGTAAACTTACTATATACATCCAAGAGACCCCAAAGTGGTCCATTAATGATACACATATCATGATATAAGTCTTTTGGCCGAACCATAGATTTTTAGGAATTTAATATCAATTGATAATATAATATTTTTTTTAACAACTCGTTTATGTCAATTTTGACATCATTCAATAATTGATTTTTGTATAAATCATAACAGAATTATTACTTAAAAAAAGTTAATTACATCAATATTGTCATGTCATATTAACAATGAAAATTATTTTAATTCATAAAAAGTCTCAAATTACATTTATTTGGGTATTTATAATATCAATTATTCTAATTTTTCATTAATTAGGTAATTACTGCATCATCATTGTGTAAAAAATATATTAAATTATTTAATGTCTAAAATTTTTAAATAAACTATAATTATGTAGGAAATCTTTTTATATTTCTAATTAATATTTAAAATAGAATTTATCTAATGTATAACCCTATATTAAAAATGTTTTAGTAAATAAATGTTGATTTTAACTCATTTAACTCTTCTTTGAATTAAATAATAATAAATGTCCTAATCTAATCCAAGTGGACCTATATGATAATATTTCATTCCTAAGGTTGTTTTTGGTCGAGATAAACTTGTCCAATAGAATTAATACATGTGTTAGGGTAATATTAATATCATTTTTACCCTTAATTACCCTATTTACTTTTAACAGCGGTAAATAAAAGTAAAAAGTTACTATTCACCAAAAATTATTTTCAACTCATTGAACCAAATTTTACTCCTTGATATTAACCATGTCTCTTGGATTTTCGAAATTCCAATCACAGAAGTGGTAAAATTAGTTTTTATGAAAAAATCTGTTTTTTAACTACCACTTAGTAGTTTCACTATTCATCAAAAATTAAAGTTTTTCAGAACAATGCCAAAATTTTACCCAAAGCTATAATTGATATTCCGAATTAAAAAATTATTTCTACTTTAAAAAATTCCAAACATATAATTTTCATCAATTAATTTTATAATTAATTCCCGTTGTCACATCAAATAGCGTGTTTTTAAGAAATAATATATATCAAAAGATTGACAATTGTTTATGTCCAATTTCAATGTGAAATTAATTCTAATTAATACCTATGGATAAAATGGTAAAAATATATTCTAATTATAATTTAAAACCACTCAATAGTATAAATTATCACTATAAATTATTTTGATTAAAAATGTTGTTTTTAAGTATTTTTCACTATTCATAAAAATTGGAAGCTCTCAGAAAAATACCAAAAATTCAACTTAGGATAATTTTGAGATTCTGAATCCAAAAATGAAGTCCATTTTGAAATATAAAATATATATAATTTCAAAAATGAGGTATTACTATTCATAACAGCTAGTTTGATTGGTTGTGGTGTGTTAGAACTTGATGTTGCGTACAACAGACGCTATCACATTATTCAAAGAGAAGAGTATCATAGAAGATTGGGGTATTACATTGTAAATTTTTTTATGTCCACATTCTAGAGAATAAATTTATTTAGTCTAATTGAATAAATAAATTTTTAAAATATTGGATTTAAAAAGGGTTAAAGTTAGTAAAAGTGCATTATTTAAAAATACTTGTTTTATCTGAAAAAAAGGAATTTGTTCTTACATTATGTCAAAGAAACTCATAATATGGATTATAAAATTATAAGGATTGTATAAAGTTTAAAATTTAGTTAATATTATTCATAACATCTTTTGAACAGCTTGTTTGGTAAGTCATGGTGCGCTTGAACTCGGTGTTGCGTGTAGTGAAGGTTATTGAATTATTTTGAAGAAATAACACACTATGAAATCTTGGGGTGTCACATTCTCCCCCTTTCAATAAATTGTGTCCTCGCAATTTGAAATTGTTCTTCTAAAATAAAAGGTTGAAAATAGAAAATATTTTTGTGGGAAAACCCACATCGGAAATTGGGTTACCAAAATTTAGTCTTAATATGAGGAAAAGAGAAATGAAAGGGTCACCACCAACTTATGATCTCAATTATGAGAACATTGGTAGAAATTAGAGACATATAATTGGAGGAAAAACATAAATATTTATATGTAGTGATTGAGGTCATCAATCACAAACAAGTGTAAAATTTATGTCTTTATATTCATCAATCTATGATGATATGAAATACCATCAGTTCAACAAAACAGAGGGTATTAGGATAACACATTTTTGGTTTTAGGATTCCTTAAATAATGTATAATAATTAATTTCTTCATAGAATAAGAGAAGAAGAAAAATTTATTCTTGACAAGTAGAGTTCTATCCTTTAACTAATTTCTACCACAAACTCATCTTTCACTCTAAAAGATAATAGAACGTAAAAAAAAATATTTATACTATTCGTAGAGGGTTCCAAAATAAACGAATTTATAATTCATCTACCAGATCTTTAAAAAAACTACATTATTTAATCCAGGACATCTCGTGGGCCAGTGGTAGGTGATACACCCTTGTCTCCCTTCGGTTGTGGGTTCATGTCTCGCGGCCTTTCCATTCGCGACGGGTTGCCGCCCGACCTCCGGGTTGTCCTTTTATGGCAATCCAAAATTAATCTCAAACTAGAATTATCAAAAATACTTCTATCCAAACTCAGAGTCCAACATTTATAAGCAAGGTAATCATAATGTAGATCATTTTTACCCAATAATAGTATATGAATACCTTTATCATGTATTCTTTTAAAACACGGAAACATCCTGAATTACCATAATCCTTATTGATTACATTCATGCTCCCTTTTTCCATATAGAATGCTATATATACTTCATCCATCCAAAAATGTTGTAAACTCCAATAATTATGGAATATACAAATATTTAATCGGTTTCAAGGCAGTCAAGAATATCCAATATAATTTACCCAAATCAACCATATCATATTCCAAAATAAGTACATCAATATTAGGACCATATTGAGGTTTATCATTCCTTTAACCATGTAATTTCCCAAAATTTTAACTTGTTGTAGAGTCACTTTTCTTAGTACCATAAAATCTCAAATCCACGATGAAATAGTACTGCAGTAAAATCCTTATATACACCATAATTATTATAACAATTACACTGCTGATACAGCACTCAAATGACATAAACAACATAAGAACTCTAATCATTCATCTTCATTTGTGGTAGTATCATAACTTGATTGTTATCCAATAGCATCATTTGTTGCATAGTCTGAGGATAGGTTGGCGTAGTGTCCACACTCCTTGCAAATGAAGCACTGTACATTTGAAACCATTTTCTTACCCTTGCAGTCACGTACTTGGTGCCCTTTTTCCTACACACATATAACAAACTCCTATTCCATTCAGGAAAGTTCCAGGGTGTTTCTTCCAACAGTTATCACATATGTGGAATTCTTCTTTTCCCTCTTCCCTTTATCCATCTTTCTCTCTTCCATCCTTTTCATTTTTTTCTTCCCTTCAAAGCCATAAGACTCAGTAAAATCTTTAGTTATTTAATCCACACATGATACAATTTCTTCATATGATGATAATACATGGGAGACTATTTTCCTTCTAAATGATGGCTTAGTACCACGAAAGATACGATCCTTCTTACTCTTTGGATCATACGTATTACTGGAGTTCACATTCCTTCCACTGGGCACCATTTCTATATAATAGAATAAACTAGGTCAGTTTTTTAATTTCAATAAAGAATTCCAAACTTTTAAAATACCTAACGCAAATTGAATAGTTCATGGATATAATCCATAATCAGAAAAATGTTTTATTTGAGTAAGTATACGCTCATGAGCCCTTCATAATGTTTTTTAATGAAAATGAGAATTATCCTAATCATATCCCCCGGGAGTGTTGTATCCAAGATTGCAGTAAAGCCCGTTCTCGTGCACCAGTTCCCGTTCGAGTCTAGCTCAAAGTGGTGTTTTTCGGTTTTACCCCTAGGTACATCTGTGCCAGAGCCGACTCTACCTGCTCGTATCCAGACAGGGATGTATTGCTCGGAAAACTCACAAAATCTATACAATACCAAAATTCTAGGAAGTTCTTCTATACTAATCTTCAAAGTCTATCTTAGGGCTATGTGATCTAATCAGAGTTTATCTAAATCTAGTTTCCAAGGTTATTGCTAAAATTCCTTTGATACCAACTGTAACGCCCCGACCCCAGTTACCCAGAGTCAGTGCATTATTACATAACATTGGCATGATTACAAAGAATCAAGTCCCAAAGGATTGATCAGTTTAGCAGTCTTGGAAAATAGATTGCATACATGAATGTTACATTACACTTCATAACACACAAAACAACATAAATAATCCTTTATAAATTCCATTATTCCTTTGTCTTAACCCTGCATATCAATCACAATATAGTTCTTGGAATCCTGGGAAAATTAAAACATAGAAAAGGGTGATCTCAAATGCTCCGTAAGGGTAATAAATACAGCGGAAATTTTCATAAATAAGCATAAACATTTAAGGAAATGTATAACTAAAACAAAATCCTTTTAAACATGAACATCAATGTAGCATGGAAAAAATAAAATGAAATAATTTCCATTTACTTATTCAAATGGATATTCTACTAATCGAATAATCACATGCAATATCAATAACCACATTCATAATGATGGAATTCATAATGCCAGAATATCGTAACCATAGAGCCAAGGCCTCGTGCCAAGACTACAAATAAGATTTCGTCAAGGCCTTGTGCCAAGACACTAGTTTGTCTCATGAGACCTACCGATTCATCAAGGAGCTATAGCAGGCTCTACTCATCAAATGTTATGTCCAATGCATTCCCATATGAAAAGGTTCAAACATAACATAAACATTCGAATTAAAACTAGCATACAAAATGTAAATACTTCATCCATAAACCACGAATGGTATAAGAATAACACATCCACAATCAAACACATAAAAAAACGTAAAAACAATATTTATGTTTTCTATCATAATAAATCGACTTCAAATAAACTTAATATCAATCAAAGGATGTTGACATAGATGAAATAAATACTATTTGAGAGAAATATCTCTTTTTTTGAAATCATTTAAAAGTCACACATTTATTAAGGAAGTAATTTAAAAGAGATTTTTGAATCAAAGTGTCCCATACCACTTTGAAACTTTTGAAAATAAATACATAAATAAATCCTTAAAATCATTTTGAAAACATGGACATTAATTAAAAATATATAGAAAGATAAATCTTTAAAACATTTAAAATTCTGATTTGGATAAAGAGTACCTTTCAGAAATTCTTAAAATATTCATTTTGAAATCATTTAAAAGTCACATTATTATAATATAAAACAGTTACTATGAAAATATTTTTATAAGCTTTTAAGGGAATCTTTGTAAATTTTATAACGGCGGAAAAATAGCCACACCCATCGTATAAGTTAAAAAAACACTCTTACCTTAATTCTGTCGAAAAGGTTAAAAAGGACCTTGTTTGGAAAACGACGAAAATCTTCCTTTATAAACATCTTATAAAAAGTCAAAAAAGGGTATAAATGAATTTAACCCATATTCTGTAAAATAGTAATAATTTTTTGAAATACACTTTCAATAAACTTGGATGTGGATGATAAAGAGATCCCCGTAGATTATTACATATAAACAACCTCGGATAATGAAGAGATTGTGAAATAAACCCTTACCTTGTAATTTTATTTGTTTGGGGGTAGGTTAACCTCATGTACAATGGTGAAATAATTTTTATTAAATTATACAAGAATCATATACATTAATATGATATCATAAATGATCTTTTAACATTGATTTGTTAATAATATCTTAGTATTATCGTTGTTTTGGGTGTTAACTTACTTGTTTTCTTGTATATGTTTTGTTACATAAGTCGTGTTTGTCATGGATAGGTTGTATCGTAATCATATCCAGAATTATATCAAGTCCTTAGATACTATTATTAATCATCAATTTAGAATTATACTTGAATGGATACGATGGAGAATGAATCTAATCGCGTTCATGGAGACGGTAGTCCGTACGTACGCACGAGCGACAATATAATTCTTTTGATAATAAAATAATATGAAATTGGATTGTATATCATATATACAGAATCATTTTCATGTTATATTTATTATTGACATGAATTATACATCATTATTATTCCCATCCAAATAATAATTTATGGAATAACAATTACACCACGACGTGGGGATGGTAAGTCGTATGTACGCACGTATGGTGACATGTTATTCAAAGGATGGATAGAATACTGAAATATGGTTGTAAAATGTTAATAATAACGTAGAAGTATATATAATATACTGGAGTTATTATTTTATAAAGGTAATAACAAAGAAAGAAGATGTGGAAGATGAAAGTAATTTGAAAACGGGTGGTGAAATAATTACATCTTCTTCGGGTTCTTCCTTTTGATTTGATCAAAAAGGCTCCTTAAGTTGGCTTTATGACTAAAGGAAGGCCTCTAGAATAAATTTAAGGAAATTAAGAGAGTATTTGGGAAGATTTTTGATGAACCAAAAGGCTTTAATGGTGTGAGTTAATGATAAGGGAGAGTGCCCTTTTATAAGAGGGGTGAGGGGCATCTTTGGAAAATCTAGATATATTATTTTATAATAAATTCATATTCGGTTTTTAATGGCTACAAAGTGGATTATTTAATGGTTAAGGTGGGGATGGGTTGAAATACACTCAACCAATAGAATTTAGACAGGTTTGTTCATTATATTAACCTTATCTTTAAGTATTAACTCTTAGTTAATTAGTTTCACTTTTACATGGTCTCTTTGTATTTATATATTATATGGTAAATAAACATACTATATACATCCAAGAGACCCACAAGTGGTCCATTAATGATACACCTATCATGATATAAGTCTCTTGGCCGAATTTTAGATTTTTTAGAAATTTAATATCAATTGATAATAAAATATTTGTTTTAACAACTCTTTTATGTCAATTTTGACACTATTCAATAATTGATTTTTGTAAAACTCATAACAGAATGATTACTTCTAAAACAGTTAATTAAATAAATCCTAACATGTCATATTAACCTAGAAAATTATTTTAATTCATAAAAAGTCTCAAATTATATTTATTTGGGTATTTATAATATCAATTATTCTAATTTTTCATTAATTAGGTAATTACTACATCAGCAATGTTTCATAAATAAATTAAACTATTTAATGTCTAAAAATTACAAATAAAATATAATTATGTTGGAAATATTTTTATCTTTCTAATGAATATTTACAATCGACTTTAGCTTATGTAAAACCTTACATTAAAAATGTTTTAGTAAACAAACTTTGATTTTAACTCTTTTAACTCTTCTTTGAATTAAATAATAATAAATGTCCTAATCTAATCCAAGTGGACCTAAATGATAATATTTTATCCTAAGGTGGTTTTTGGTCGAGATACACTAGTCCAATAGAATTAGGACATGTGTTATGGTAATATTAATATCATTTTTAACCTTAATTACCCTATTTATTTTTAATAGTGGTAAATATAAGTAAAAAGTTACTATTCACCAAAAATTATTTTCATATCATTAAACCACATTTTACAACTTGATATTAACCGTGTCTATCAGATTTTTGAAATTCCAATCACAGAAGCGGTACAATTATGTTTTCTGAAAAATTCAATTTTTTAACTAACACTTAGTAGTTTCACTATTCATCAAAAATTGAAGTTTTTCAGAACAATGCCAAAATTTCACCCAAAGATATAATTGATATTCTGAATTCAAAAATGATGTCTATTTTACAAAATTACAAACATATAAGTTTCATCAATTAATTTTATAATTAATTCCCGCTGTCACAACAAATATTGTGTTTTTAAGAAATAATATATATCAAAAGATCGACATTTGTTTATGTCCAATTTCAAAGTGAAATTAATTATAATGAATACCATTGGATAAAATGGTAAAAATATATTCTAATTATAATTTAAAACCACTAAATAGTATAAATTATCACTATAAATTATTTTGATTAAAAAAGTTGTTTTTAAGTATTTTTCCCTATTCATAAAAATTGGATGTTTTCAGAAAAATACCTAAAATTCAAATTAGGATAATTTCTATATTCCGAATCCAATAATGAAGTCCATTTTGAAATATAAAATATATATAATTTCAAAAAGTAGGTATTTCTATTCATAACGGCTAGTTTTGTTGGTTGTGGTGTGTTAGAACTCGATGTTGCGTACAACACATGCTATCACATTATTCAAAGAGAAGCGTACCGTATAAGCGTTGGGTGTTACATTGTAAATTTTTTTATGTCCCCATTCTAGATATAAAATTTATTTAGGCAAATTGAATATATAAATTTTAAAATATTGGATTTAAAATGGGTTAAAGTTGATAAAAGTGCATTTTTTAAAAATACTTCTTTTATCTGAAAAAAAGGAATTTGTTCTTACATTATGTTAAAAAACTCATAATATGGATTCTAAAATTATAAGGATTATATAATGTTTAAAATTTAGTTAATAATATTCATAACCTCTTTTGAACGGCTTGTTTGGTAAGTCATGGTGCGCTTGAACTCGGTGTTGCGTGTAGTAAAAGTTATTGAATTATTTTGAAGAAATAACACACTATGAAATCTTGGGGTGTCACAATTTCATGTGTTTAAGAAGATATACTAAAGAAATATTAAGTAATTTTTTAATAATAAAACAATAATTTCCATTTTAATGGATTCTACATGGTTTTAATAAGTGTATGTAATGGTAAGAGAATAATCATTCAGTAGGTGTAATCAATGATGAACAATTGTCCATGAATTTATAGGAGGTTAGAGACGTTTTTCTGCCCTTTTGAAAATCATGTTCAGAGAGATTTTAGTAGAAGCACATTATATTGTATTATTTGCGTGTTTTTATTAATTTTATAGTCATATAATAATGATGGTAGTTTTTTCTACAGGAGATGAAAAAGTGATTTTGATGTTTCCATCAATATGGATAGATTAAAGGTATATATTAATAAATAATGATACTATAAAATATGAAGTAACTCAATCCATTAATGTAATATCCTTTGGAATATCTTATTGGTTCATTTAAATTGATTGAAAATAAATTCATATGGTTTAATTTATATTTGGATAAAATTGATTTATATAGGGAAATATAGACTACATCTTAAAATTTAGAAAGTGTTGACTACATATGAGTCATTTCCTGGACTCTTTTTGAGTCAGATGTGAGTTCTAATATTAAATATGGGTTTCTTAATGTGTTATATGATTTAAATATAAGTGATTCTAAAAATATAAATAAATTTTTTGGAAAAATAATATGATCATAAGTGTAATATGAACTCTTAATATGGTTAATTATATGGGATGTATAAGTTCCCTTGAAAAATATGTACAAGTCTTATGACAACAACTAGACCATATTTCATTTCATTGGATAGACATAAAGTAAATGAGTAAGTATAAAATTAATCTTTGAATAGTGGAATATTGTGTATGAGCCAGTGGAACCAATGTATGTGTCATTGGGAACATTATATGATTCATGAATTTAGAGTATATTATATTTTCATAAGATTTTTTGTTCTCATATGATTCCAGAGTGATTCATAAGATATCTATGTCATATAGTATTTTTCACAATGTATGATTACCACAATGTAAGAAGATCTATTTCATAAGAAATATGATTTTATAAGATACAAACCATTAATATTTATCAAATCTTATGAAATTAAAATGGAACTTCTTTATAAGGAATGATCAAATATCATAATGAAAAAAGATTTAATTCTAAAATAAAAAGTTGAAATTAAGTGATCTTTAATTAATAATATTCTCAAACATTTTTCGTTATCGATCATACATCGTAATTAATTCATATAAATGTTGATCCATGTTGGGATCAAAAGAAGAATCTATGAGGCTAAAATGAGATGTGTTCTACACTGCAAGCTACACATTCATGACATAATGCATGTATCCATGCACACATAGATGGGGATTTCAGAAGATTTAAAATTTTAATATTAATGATATTAGCATAGGGAAACTACCTGATTCTTAATATAGTTTTGAATGAATTCCATGAAATTAATTTGAATTTGAATTAAAATGAGACGATTATGCTCTAATTATTGGGGAGATTAATTATCTTTTAAGAAATAATATTCAAATGAAACTCATGATAATTTTATGAATAAAAATTAAGTAGTATATGACGAATGTTATTTGAATAGTGATATTGCTCAATAAAAAATAATTATTTAAGAAATATTGTATATATATGATGGAAACGATGATAACTTTTAAGAGTCCCTATGTGGAAAATAAGATGTAGAAGAAGAATGAATCCAATTCTTTTTCAATGACTATAAATAAGATAGGAAATGGTAACCTATTATTATAATCTATGATGTAATTAAATCATATAATGAATAATTTTACATGGACAAGTAATCCTACTAAACATCTAAACACAGTGATATAAAGGATAATAATTTCTCACCCACATTGCACTAAGAGATTAGATTATTTGATGATTTACACTAGAAAAGAGTTAGGGAGAATTCTTGTTGAATTTTGTTGAGGTAGTATCAATAACCCCCATTGAGATATGGTGAAAATAATTTTATGATGTAGAATAAACATGTGGGAGAAATTATGAAGAACTAGGTGTCCACTATATTCAAATGAGAATATTAATTTCGATAAATTGTATGGCGTTATTTTTGGAATATAGCTTATACTTGTACTATGTCTTTAATAGTTGTGAAACTAGTTTTAACAACTCAAAAAACCCTATCATTGAATAGGATATTAAGTATAAAATTTTTAATTTTTGTGTTTTTGTCTTTATTAACTACATTAGTTATTTATGATTTGTATATGCTTGAATGATTAGAAAGTGTATTAACCATTAAATGAAGTTTTGGTTTAAAGAATGAAATTGTAAAAATAAAAATGGGTCACTAATTCACCCACAACCCCAATTATATTTAAAAACATAGGAACTTCATGTGGTAAAATAGATTTCCTATTTTTATAATATAATATCGAACCATTTCTAATATATAATCATAAATAATTCCAATTTTGTGAATCTTAGAGGTGTAACAACTTTCCATGGTGTTAGTTTTTATATGGAGGAATATAATGTTTCATCATTTTCCTGGTCTTGAGTTATGTGATTTTTTCACTATGAGATTTACTCTAATTGTATGATATTCTAAAAATGATAAATGTTGATAAGAGAAATAATTAATTTTATAGGGAAGTAATAAATGAATTACATCCATATTTATTAGAAAATTTCTACATCGAGGTAATGAGATATAAATTGAAAAATATTTATAGGAGAATCTTAAGAAAGTTTTTAAATGAAATGTGAAGATAAAGGATACTAAACATCATTTTTTGAGAGATATATTTTAAAATATCTGGATTGTTTATGAAAATATTTTGGATGACAAAATTAAAATGATAAATGAGATAGTTAGCCACATTAGTGTATTCAGAGAAAATATGGAGTATTCATCAATTGTAAAGGATTGTATATGTAATTTCCATCAAATATTCAACCCAGAAATATCTATTATAGAAGAGATAAGATACTTTTACCATAAAAAGTTTCTTAAAACTATTCACAATTATGAAGAAGAATGATTCTAACTCAAATTTCAAAAGTTGTGATGAAATAAGTGAAGGGAAAAATCCTTGGTCATTATCATTAATAACATTATATGGTATATATTAGAATACAATGGTATAATTTTTCTTAATTAATATAGTTATAGAGGTATTTATAATTTTACAATTCACTACCCAAAGAATAAATTTGATGAATCTGAGAGTGATGATGACCAAGAATAATTCTCTATAATATGATATGGAAATTCCAAAAAATGGTTCTATTAATAAGAAAAAGTGTTCATGAAATTTAAAATTTAAATTTAATGAATATGTAAGAAAGTGGAGACTCGTTATCCTAGAGTGAGTTAGAAGAAATTTTTTCCTTTAAATCATAAAACCTTCATTGAAAATGTTAAAATGCATGAAGAAACATCATCTAGTTATGAAAAAGAAAGAGAAGATTATATAGAGTACTTATTGAGATCTGAACTGGTGACATTTCATGAGAAAATAATTGTGCTCAAGAATCGATTAAATCTACCAATAATGGAAAAAATTAATGGAGGTCTTCAAGGGAGTTATCTCATAAATTTAATAAAAATTTATACTGTTAAAATTTTATAATAGGATAATATTTTGGAATGTAATTATTAAAAAATCAACAAAAGAAAAATTCCTACATGATTTATCATATATGTTCCTAAAATATAAATAAATTAATGATAATTATATAAGATTCTTAAATGGTTGTGTAAATTCAGGTTGAATCATATAATGCTGCTGAAAATACCATCATTAATAAATAGGTGTAAATGTTTTCTTATTTTTCGAGTCCTTGTGAATCATAAAAATTCAGATATCTAGTCTATGAATCACAATTTAGTGGATTTCATAATAATGAAAGTAATAAAAATGTTCTCCTATTATAAATATAAATAAAAAATTTTGGAAGATGAAAACCCTTGAATAATAATGAAAATATAATGGTTGGTGTGTACCAAGACATCATGTATATTTTCAATGACATACCCATCAAAATTATACAGTACCAATCTTCAAACATTTCCACTTGTGTTATAGGATATTTTTGGATAAAGAAAATAATTTCATATATAATATTTAATTCATAAAGAGTTTTAATGAATCAAAAAATAGTTTTAAATAATTTAAGAAAATAAAATATACAAAAAATAGGAAAAGTTTTGGGAAGATAATTTTTATTTATAATAATCAACATGTCTCTCCATTAAAAATAAATTTGAAAAATAGAAAGAAAGCAATGGAAGATGTTTTCAAAAAGGTCACCTTAATGTTGAAATTACAGAAATAAATCTTGGGAAGACTCTAGAAACTATTAGAGTCATGAAATATATAAGTTGGAAGGATAAATAATATTATTATATTCAATGTATACTTTTAAAAAACTTATTTATAGAGGGTAGAACTAAATTTTATAGAGTTGGATATGAAGGATCACAAGAAAAAGTGCTATATATAAAGATGAGGAATGTGTCGAGGGATGAATGTGCATTTATATCTCACAATTATAAAAAGTAACCACATTAGAATAAATAAGTATAAATAAATCCTCATGATATGATGTTTGAAGAACATATGGATCCTAGTTTAGAGAAAAAATCAACATTGCTTCTGTCATTGAAGTTAAATAATAACGACTCCTTATTCACATTAAAACTTTATATTTGTGCTAATATTTTGTTAAATTAATGATTTAAAATAAATTGGGAGATATTTGAGGTAATAGATGTTTTACATAAAGATGAATGGTATATCTTGGGGTTCCATTGATAAAAATAAATCTTGATGAGAACATTATGTGATTGAATATAATGAAGTACTGCTAATATGAACATGATCTATCAGACATTTAATTCATAACTATGTCTACAATTTTTGATAGCACAATTAAAATTGAAGAATGAGGTATTCCAGCCACACTTTTTAACATTTCTTTATGTATGAAAAAACAAATTATCAAGGAAGAGTGTTATTGGATGTCTAATACAAGATAAATGTGGAGTAATTATTATTACTCTTGAATTGTATTGATGTGTTTTCTTGAAATAGGTGATGGTTTCACATTTGATGAAGAATCTATTTGTCTATCCCCGAGTTTCAAGAATTTTAAAATGGTATCACAATATAAATATCAAAGGATACACTTGATGACATTGTTAAATATATCTTTGTGTTTATATAGGATTAATTCATATGGACATATAATTAAATAAACAAAGATTCATTAATTTGTTAGTTGAGTGGTATCATATTTATCTATACCATTAAATCAATGTATTATGATGATAAAATAAAGGGAATAACATACCATCATTGGATCTATATCCCTTTTCTTAATATGAATAAATGGAAAGTGAGTAAGGTTATACCACCTACATGACTATTGTATTTAGTTTAAATTAACTGGATATAAAAATATGATGAGGATACGCATATAGAAATTTTTCAAGATTGGATGTATTGATAAAAAATATAAAGGAGGATATTGATGTGCTAATTGAATATATTGTATTTTTTGTAAGTAAGCGTAATAATTGGAAAGAGAAGGATGTATCAATATGTTTAAGTGTTGATGGGTTTTGACCTTGAGTTTATGGTAATATTGAATAGATAAGTTATTGGGGATATCTTGAATATCAATTTTGTATATATTTAATTAATAGGCACTTATTTGGGATGATTTGATAATTTAATAATGTCATAGAAATCACTAATGATGAGAGTGTTTTTAATAAATTGATGTAAAGATTTATATGTTTTCAACCTGTGGTAGAAATTGAATGTTTTAATTAATAAATTTGGAAACTATATTATGTGAAGAATCTCTATCCATTAAGGAAATATCAATGGGATGAGTTTTTTTGTTCATTTATGCTTCTTTATATTTCATGGAGATAAATTAAGTTATTTTTTCCATGAATTGAGGGATGTTTCAAAATATAGAATAAATCAGAAAATTTACAAAGGGATTATTGTTAATAAGTCATTTAAAAAACTATACAAGAGTCATTTATTATTTGTGTACCTATGTATGAGTGATAGTATGTGTGATTTGGTCTCTGTAAGAGTCACTTCTAGATTGAGTGCTGAGTTTTTAACAATGGTATAAGAGATTCAGAGGAATACAGGGTATTCATATATGTAATTTCATGGGGAGCATAATTTTTATTGAAATATATATATGTGTGTGTGTCTGTGTGTGTGTGTGTGTGTGTGTAATTTAAAGAACACTATACCTACATATAATTCATTATACAAATGTATGAGTCATTGACACTACATATAAGTCATTTTTTTATTAAAAATATATTTACGGGTGAACATGATTAATGAATTTGTCCTAAATAGCTTTATAAGATACCCGAATTCAAATGATTTTGAGTATTCTTAAGATAATTAATTCTCATAAGTCAACATGATAATTATTAATATACTGATGTTACATAATATTTTTTCCCTCTGTAACATAGCCAACACATAAGAAGAGTTTTATCATAAGTTATGGGATTTAATAATATAAAAAACCTTGATATTAATCAAATATTAAGAAACCAAGTGTTATTTTCAAAATAATGAAATATTGACTATTAGAATTAAAAATTGAGTAATTCGAAAAGTATAAATTATAAGGATATAGATATTGATTCAAAAATATCTCAAGCACTATTCATTATCAATATTGAATTAAAAATAATTTGTCTATATTTTTATAAAAGTTATGATCAATGAAATAGTTCACAAGACTGTATTTAGATGATTTCCACACCATGGGCCACACTTCCACATTACAATTGTAACACCCCAACCCAAACCACTATGTCCAAATCAGAAGGTAACATGACCTCAAGTGTGCCTCCCTATACGAAAGAGTATTCTGACAAGCAATGAAATAATATGTCTGCCAGTGGGGATATTATACCCTCAGAAACATTTTATTGGACTAATAATCATAATAATATACAATATATTAAAGGATATAATAGAAATGTTCATATTATATGCAGAAATCAAATGATGTAATACATGTAATACAAATACATGAGCTTCCATGGTAGTGAGGAAAACCAGTTTAATAAGTGATTCTAAATAAATATATAACCAATGGGGACCAATAAAGTCCACCCCATCTCACTAAAAATTACATACCCCTTTTGTTATCCATCAACTATAGTGCATATTCCCCTCACCGATTCTCTAGACTATAAATCTATAATAACACTAAAATGAATAAGTACAGTGTGAGTAAACGACATAGTAAAACATCATCAATGCTTCATAAACCAATTTTTTCTTTTATAATAGGTTTATTCCATTAATATAATAAATTAATAACAATAATAACATCATACAATAAAAAATCTAGTGGTTTTTCACTAACCAATCCACCATAAACCCCTGAATGTACCTACTTCAACTTCATTCTACAATGAGGGTCAAAGGTATAAGAAAGATAAAATATTTCCTTAAGGTTTTTGGTATTTCACTTTGATCCTAGAAGGCATTGAGTATCAACATGTTTCCTCATAATAATCATGGAACTGAGTTACATTCGGCTCACAAGGTTATCATTTTGTAGTTTTATCATCATCACACATATTGTGTACACCCCCCCCCTCCCCCACCATAAATGAAAACTATACCATGACTTCCTCTTTGTCATGTCTACCAAGCACAATTCATCCAAATGAAATATGATACAAAAAATGGTATAACATGATAACAATCATAGAATTACATCATGAGATAAATAATAGCTGATAATTCAACATGTGAATCATATCAATCATGAACTCCAGCTATTATAATAATAATCATGGAAACTATATCACAATGGGTAACACAAGTTGAACTGAGTCCCACATGTGAACATAATTGAATCATGATTATCGGTTATTCCATCACATAAATTATAAATAGAAAGCATGTGTAATAAAAACCAAATAGGTATGGAACGTCCTACCTCAATGTCGTTAATGTTAAAGGAAAGGCTAAACCACTATATATGGATAAAAATAAATAGTTGAAATCTCAAAAATCAATAACATGTGCTACAATTCCAATTATCATATTCATCGATACGTCAACACTCGAGGTTCATCAAGGGTTTCTAGAACCAAAACTGCATATTTTATTTCAAAACGAAATAAAATATCATAAGCAATGATACTTTTTCCCGCCTAGATAATTTAAAAATTATCATTATAGGATAACACGTGCACTAAATATATTCAACCCAAGAATAATTATAAAACCACATGTGATGATAAATATATCTCTAGTGTAGTCTGGGATCATGTGTGGTTTATTCTTATGAATAATATTTATTAAAACTATATGAGTATATTTGAAAATTTTCATACATATTCGTACATAATTTTCTTATGATAATTTTTCATTAATTACAATTTTATAATTAAGTATTATTATCCTTTGATAGTTCTTGATAATTTTCTTTTGATATTTATAATATTTTTCCTTTGATAATTTTAATTAATTATCCATTAATAATTCGGTGTAATTATCCTTTCATAATTATATTTGGATAATTCAATAGAATTAACATTTATAAATTATAGATAATTTCCTTTTAATAATTTACCTAATTATACTTTGATAATTTTAATAAATTATCATTTGATAATTTTGGGTGATTATTCTTCTAAAAATATATTTGGATATTTTGACGAGATTACTATTTGATAATGCTTGATAACTATCTATTGATAATTTTCATAATTACCTATTTCTATTTTACATAAATTATCCATTGATATTTCTGTGTAATTATCCTTTTGTAATTGGATGTAATATTCCCTTTATAATTTGATGCTTTATCTTTTTTATTTAGATGCAACCTTATTTTCATAATTAGATAATAAGGAAAAATGGGAGAGAAGTAATAATAATAAATAAAAGAGGAAAAAAAATCCAAAATCCCTTCCTCAAGTTTAGTACACCAGGGGAAAGAGAATGATATTGTTCCACCCATAGAATATGACAAAAACCCCGTAACCAATTGTTGATGACTTGTTAAACACATGAAATGAGATTTATTGATGTCAAAACTCGACTAGATTATCCAAAATTGGTAGCTGATCTACTATATCAAACCAAACTACATACGTTTATAATATCTGAAACCAAATATTAAAACACCTGATTTTATTTGTAATTCATCCGTATATTGATCGCGTAGTGTCTAAATTCATCCCATTAGAGAGTTACTGAATTAAACGTTCAAAAAAGAGTTGATTTGGTAGACTTCAGAGAAAAGTGTGCATGATAATGAAGGTCTTCAATGGATTATAGTAGAATAACCAAACAAAGAAAATAAAATATAATAATAACAATATAGAAATTGTAAATGAAATTTCACACCAATTTTATTTGACCAAACACCCAAAGTGTACAATGTTTATTTCACGCATAGGGTAAAAACGAAATTCTAGACTTAAAATCTGTCTAAGATATCCAATTTGAGACAACTTTCAAGAGATATTTAATCATTTTATAAAAAAAATATGCTCATAATATAATATATATAGTAATTTTTATATCAATACTGAGGATCTACGACCGTTGAAATCCCACACTTAATTAGCACCTAGATCCGAAAATATTCCTTAAAATATTTCATAGTGTTATAGAGAAAAAATAGAGTCTCTAAATTTAAATTGTATTTACCATTAATTAAATCCATTTAACATTCATTGAGTTTTTTTAAAATTTTAAAAATCTATAAAAATAGTTATAAATTGAAAAAAAAAATCGATTATTATCATGAAAATTTATGGATATTACAATTCTCTCTCTATAAGTACTTTTAATACCCCAAAAATATCAAAAGTTGTCTTGTTCAAATAACTCAGTCCACTAATCTCAAACATTAAACTCCTTCTCTCACATCTCCTATTGGATATATCATAATAGCATTGAATTTTAACGATTGGTATTGTCTTTCCTTGAAATACATTCTTACTATAATCCATAATCTATACTAAATGCTCCTCATAATATTCATCAGGCTCTAACACCATGTCCACACAATTAATGATAAGTGTATAATCAGTCATGTACCTTTTTAGCTATTACACATGAGACACGTCATGAATACGATGGTAGTGATATGTAATTCCCATATGATATTCCACTCTACTAACCTATTTTATGACCCTGGAGGGTTTAAAAAATTAATTATATCTTTTCTTTCTTCAATAGACGTCGATGGCCTAACTAAGGATTCATTATCATGAAAACCATATCACCCATTATGAATAACAAGGGTATAGTCCATTAATTTACATATGATCATTGCATACTATGAGCAGTGGTCAACCTCTATCAAATTTGTTTCACTTTCTTGGAGGTCAACTCAACAAAACTATGCCCCAAAACCATTGCCTCACCTACCTCGTGCCAATAATGTGGTGATCAACAAGGTCTCCCATAATGAGCCTTGTGGTGTGCCTTATGAATCAAATCCAATTAACTATTATTTAATACAAACTCTACCCTTGATAGACGATCATCAAATGCTATACTAAAGTCAAGATTTCATTCTTGAATTATGTCCTCCCATATCGATATCATCCACTTAGACTGTCTATTGGCCTAGAGATTGTACGTTTTTCTCAATATCAACTGAGTCCGTAGTGATTTCTACAAGCCTTAATAAAATAATTTAATGAAACATGCATCTCTATCGAATGAAATACTCATGGGAACTCCATGAAACCATAAGATCTTATGTACATAAAGCTTTTTGATTTGGTTGATTTAAATTGACATTACCAAAACATTTTTTTATTTTATTATATTATTAATATCAAAATAATTATTTTTAATTAATATAATGAAATTTCTTTGTTTTATTATAAAATTAATAAAATAGAGGCTTTTTTAAAAATATATTTTTTATTAATTATTTTTATCATTTTGAATAATTTTAAATTAATTACTCAATTTCTTTTTAACATTAATTTTTTATTATTTTGTTTTTTTAATTATAACTTTTCATTCTTTGAATTTATTCATTATTTCATTTTTTTATGTTTTTCAAAATAATAATTTTATTTAATATATTTTATTCCTAAAACATTGTGTAATTATTATTTTTAATTTAAAAAATCTGAAGTTGAGTAATTTCTCTTTTTTTATTTTTATTTATTTATTATTCTATTTTTATTATTGTTAATTAATTCATAATGTTAATTAATTCAATCAATTATTAAATAAATTATAGCAATGTTTTTCTTTTAATTTTTTATTATAAATTATTTTGTGATCATTTTTTTATAATGTATAATTTAATTAATTTTGTTAACTATTTTTGTTTCTGTTGTCAGATTAATTCATTTGTTGCCTGGTGAGGTGCCACCAGGTAGTCACCCACGGTTGCCCCTTCCTTTTGTTGCCTCACCCAACACTAAAAACGTGGATCTAGTGGTGAGTTGACCGAGTCACCTCCAAACACCTCCAACGATGACTCGATCGAGTCCCCCCCCCCCCTCTGTTACTGAAGACCCACCATTCCTTCACTCACACACTATTTACCACCACAGGTAGCACCTTGAACCCATCTCTATCTCACATTCAACCAGTAAAAAAATCACCTTCCGTTCAGTGATAACTCATAGCCCCTATCTTCTAGTCTACCACAAAAAATTACCCACTTCCATCCACTCAACATCAAGACACCATATCCAGCATGAAATAAGATGATCCCAAAGAAAATATACCAATTTTTTCAAATCTGTGAAGCAAAATAAATCAAAAATCAAAGAACACAATAATCTCAAACAGTATATCAGAAACCATCACCCACCGTTGAAGCAGATAACCACCATAACTCAAGCACCACGGATTTAACCAAAGTTATCCCTTTCACATCGTAGTTGTCTTTGAAGCCGACTATATCCCACTGCCCAATCCCTCAATGGAAATCAGAACCAAGTTGTTGTTGAATATCCCTTCGTCAAGACACCATTGCAGATGAACATGGTGCATACCAAACCACAACCATATGAATCCACCTCTTTCTTGCATGCTCTATGCGACAGCTTGACCCTTCTCCTCTCATGGCATATGAACCCCCTATTCCCTTTCATTGGTGCCCGAACCAGTTCCCCCCACCCCACCCTCCTTCTGCCCCCCACCAAACCACCCCACCCCCACCCCTCTTATCTTATTATAATATTATATATAATTGTATAAGTAATATAATATATAATATAAATTATATATTATATATTATATATTATATATTATATAATATATAATAATATATTATTATTATTAAATAAATATTATTTGACAATTAATAATATTAGGTATATTTAAATTACTTTTCTTATATAGAGATTTAATAATTCTATTAAAGTAATATCTATATATAGAATACAAAATATAAATAAATATGATATATATATATATCTAATCATTTTAGTATGGTTTAATTATAGTAATATATATATATATATTGATATGTACATAAAAATATCAATACGTTTGTCTATATATATATTTTATATTAGTATCATATAATTTAGTAATATATATAAATATATTGCTACAACTTGTTTCTAATTTTTTTCTTTTTGCTTGAATTAGGTAAAGGAGATCATTGGATCCTGAGCATACTACTCGTCAATCTTAGCCCATGGGCATCCTATGTAGAAAAAATGTGGGAGAAAGATCGTGGATCACTGCAATGATCGAGGATTAATAATTTTGTATGGGGGATTATTCTCTCGTAACCAATAAAGAGAAATAGGCATAATTAATTTTTCATAGGGAGGTGTGATAGAAAATCAAGGAGTAGTGATAATATCTAGAAAACAGAAAATAACACTCCAGAAAAATCAACAAGGGGGAATATCACTTCATGACCACATGGGGGGGGGCACCATTTAATTGATCATGGATCACAACACACATTCTATAACAATCCATTAGGTGTTTATTAACTTCACCACCATCAATTAGTAGGTAATTTGGGATAATAATTCTATGCACCATTCTAGGAGAAGAGGGTAGAGATCAGACATTCGGAGTTTCTACAGATGGAGCAGGGAGAGAGAGAACTCTTCTCTATATTTTCTTTTATATTATCCATTACTATATCCTGACTTTTATATTTTAAAATATTTTAATATTTTGGATATAGTTATGGTCTTCTAAAAATTTCCTTTCAGGGAATAGGTTGTGCTTATTAATCTAATATTCATGTGTTTATGCTTTAATCTTCTACTGGATGCTTCTCCCTCTCAATCTCAAGAAATTAATTCATTATAAACATCAAGAATTAGTGAAAATTAATATTTATTGTATTAAAATGTAATCATTTTTAAATGTTTGTATTTAATTGAAAATTTATTCAATATCAAGATAGATAGGAACACTAATATCAACAAAAAATTTGAAATTATAGATTGCTAATTTGTTATCACTAAATGAATGTAATATTTCTACAGTTGATAAAATGTAGAGGTCATTCATTCAATAGTTAGCCTAATGATAAATATTGTCAACCTCTTTCAATCTTAACCATATTTTTAAATTCTAATTCATGACAATGTTAAAATTAGTATTAATACTAGCCTGTCGATTTCCCCCTTTTCATTAATTGATTATTCTCATCTTCTTTCTTCTTTTCTATCATTCGTGTCTTCTTTCTATATCACTCACATTCATAGTCACACGTTTCTTATTCTCTTGTCTATTTGACAACATTTCCTTCAATTTTGATTGTTTTGTTTGTTTTATTTTTTGTCTTGTCTATTTTTGGTCACTAGTTGACAACCAATTCTTCATTGTGGTTCGATCCTCTTACACATTACTACTATAGGTAGTATGTGGACTTAAAAATATAATATTTTTCAGGTGAACTATGACAAAAATGTCAAATTTTAGAATGATTTTTTAGGAAGGCGGGTTGAACCAAAAATTAAAAAAACAAAACAAAAATTTAAATATGATAAAACTACCATAAAAACATAAAAACATATAAAAAATTAAAAATTAAAAAAATATCAAAAACCTATTAAAAAAATAAACTAAAAAATCTATTGATATTTTTTATTTATGAAAAAAGATTAAAAATTGAGACCTTAAAACTTTTCATTCCAAATATTAAAATAAAACCTTAAGATTTGAAACATAACAACGGTAAAATTAAAATTGATGATAATAGAGAATTTGAGACCCAGAACATCAATATTAAACCACTAGGAAATGAGAACCCTCCTGGTAATGAAATTTTTGGGAGGAATAGCGGAGAGAGTTACTAATTCTTGCTATTTCGAGAAACCAATCGTGCATTCAGTTCTCTCCTAGTTAATGTAATTATGAAATCAAACTATCAGTGTTGTCTCATTTTATTACCTTCAATGTAATGGTCAATGAAGTCTAACTTGACATCATTAGGGAAATCTAATTTCTTTTTCAATACATTCCATTGAGAAGCATGAGTGAGTATGATATTAAGATGAGAGTGTCTCATTTTTTTCTTAAGGTAAATTTTATGTATTGGTATCAAAAATATAAGATGATATATTTGTCACTTGATATCAGGTTTATAATGCCTTATTTGTGAAATTCTATCCTAGGATAATGACTTCTGATATCAAATATAAAATCACTGGTTTCATGTAAGATAAGGGATAAGGATTCCATGATGCTTAGTGTAGATTCAATAGAATACTTAGACAGTTTCCAAACTATAAATTAACTCCCCAATTACTTATTAACACCTTCTACAACATTCTCACATTTTATGACCAAACCTTGGTAGATTAGTCCAGTAGAGGGAATTTTAGTGATAGGACTACTGATGAGTTGAATTGATTGTTTAAAATGATGGCACCAAATTCACTGAAATAACACTCTAGGAGATGAACCATTATGAGAAACGAACATAACTATGTTTCAATAACTGAAGCCCATGGTGATGGGTTTTTCAATAAAGACACACATAATACTCTTATGGGGAAATTCCACCACTATGGTAAGTTTGGAAATTTATAAAACTAGTTTATGAATTTTGATATATCTACCAAAGCTCTAGATAATTAAAATATTGATTTCTATGGTCCTGGGATGTAGCCTTAGGATGAACCATTTTCTAATACCTATAATCATGGGTATAGAAATCACCATAACCTCTCTTGAAGGGAGCATAGATTTCATTAACCAGCTGCTCCCCCTGGATTCAAACAACCTCCTAGGAAATAGTTCTTTCTCAACCCAAACCAAAATCATCAAATTAAAAACATTAATTTAGAGGTATGTCCTATCATTTTATAGGAATATATGATGAAAAAAATTACAAAAATGATTTTGATAAGGTTTAAATGGATTCAAGAATGAAAAAACTAGAAATTTAAATAGCATAGCTAGCTATGTAGGATGGTTGTAAAGATAGATGTAATCGTTCAAGTGCCACTAAAGCCATCCCAAGATATAATTACATGGTAGTTACAACCATATGTGGTCTCTGAACACACCAAGAGTCTAATAAAATTCCAAAATTTATGAAAATCAAATATTATTTGAATTTGAAAACAGAAATTTGAAAAAACATGAATTTAAATAATTGGAAAACAACATAAAAAACTTCTATTTAATTTTGGCCAAACATTAAAATATATAGAAAATGTCCAAATATTAAATAAAAGAATGTTAAGACAAATATTAACGATGATGTTGAAAGAATTCCAAAAAATTGTTAGGAATTTTTTTTCTAAAATCCCATTTCCAAAAATAATAAATGAAACCCATGATTCTAAGATGGTAAAATTTCACTAGGTGGGAAAATAAAAAAAATTTAATCTCATTCACTGAATCCATTATTCAAAGATCATATTATCAAAAATCCATTAATAAAATTGTCTCATTAAAAAAGACCCTAGAAGTGTTTTTCACTTATAATCTTAGAGAGGATTGTAGTGTTGTGTTGAAGAATAGGATACCTACTAAACTTCAAGACCTAAAGATATTTTTCATCCATTACACCTTTGGGGATACAGGTGTAACATTTAACTATCTTTGTGATTTATGACATAACATCAATTTTATTCCTCTCCCTATCTATTTCATCACTTTATTTTGGGATTTCCCCATCCCATCACAGTTCTTTAAAAACATTTGATCAATCAATCATTCCTCTAGTGGGTACCGTAGAATATTTGTTAGTGGGAGTAGGGATATTATTTATTCCTGATGAATATATGATAATAATTTTGGAGTGTGATCAGGAGGTACCAATCATCCTTGGTAGGACCCACCTAGCCATAGGTGGCTGTCAAAGATTCCTCAAAGTGAAAATTAACTTTCAACATGTTTCAAAAGAAAAAATAATTATTCAATGTTTTCATATAAAATTAATGATCCCACCACTTACAGTTTCCTAGAGATGAGAAGACGGGAGCTGAACGTTCTGTTGACGAGGAGGAAGAGGTGTTTTTTCAGAAGTTGTAAGAGATTATTTCTGAACCTAAAATATCTACTAAAACATATATGGAGATCAACTATAGTAATAAGAATGATCCTTTAGATGAGGTTTAGGGGGAATTTCGGATCATTTGGATGGGTTTTCAAGGGAACACATATTATCCTCCAAATAAGTGTATTAATGTGAGATTTTTTTATAATAGTGATGAAGATGAAGCCTTCTACATTTTCTTCATTAAGAGGCAGCATGAACACCTTTTTCCACCCAGACCCAAGTGTCTTCCCTCATGTCAAGAACCACGCCATATGGAGGTCAAACCCCTCTGTACCCTTTTAAAGTATTAGTTTTTAGGAGATAATTCAACACTATCTATGGTTATCTCATTCATAATGGAGGGGACATAGGAGGATAACCTATTGAGTGTTTTGTGTAAATAAAATCCATTCATTGGATGGTAAATTGATGACATAAAAGGAATAATTCCATCATTCTTCATCTATAAAATCATCATGGAGCCTTAGTCTAAACCAATATTGGATTCCCAAATAATACATAACTAAAAAATGAATGAATTGATCCAATAGGAAGTTATCTTGTTGCTTGATGTTGGGAATATATTTCAAATTTATAACAATCTTTGGGTATGTCCCATTTAGGTAGTCCCAAAAAAGAGTGGAGTAGTTGTGGTGACAAATGAAAAAATGAGCCAATTCAAACAAGATCTGGGAAAAAATGAAGTTTTTTATTGATTATAGAAAAAATTAATTATCGCACAATGAAGGGTCATTTTCTCATTCCATTTTGGGACCAAATGTTTAATAGGCTGGTAGACAATGTATTTTCTTTCTTGACAGATATTCTAGTTATAAATAGATTTCCATTTCTCCTGAGGATTGAGAGAATACCACATTCACTGGTACATTTGTTAAATTTTCATACCAATGGATGCCCTTTGGATTGTGTGGTTCTCTAATCACATTTTAGAGATGCATGATAGATACTTTATCAGACATTATTTAAAAGATAATTAATGTGTTGATGGACGATTATTTCAGGTATGGGATGTAACTTTGAAAATGTTCTTGAAAATCTAAAAGTTGTTTTGGAATGATTCCAAGAGAAAAATCTAGTTTTATATTGGGAAAATATCTATTTCATGGCTACTAAGGGAATTGTTTTGGGTCAAAAAGTTTCTATGAAGGGGATGGAGGTTTATTATTCCAAGATTGAGGTTATCCAAAAGCATCCCCCATATAATAATTTCAAGGGTATTAGATGTTTCCAATGAAATGTTAAATTTTACAGAAGGATCATTAAGGATTTTTCTATGATTTTCAGGCCGCTTTTATCACATCTTGTTAAGGAAAAACCTTTTTTATGAGAAATTTCTTGAGTCCTTTAAATTGATTAAGGAAAAACTGGGTACCTCGCTAGTTATCACTATCCCAAACTGATAGTTCTCCTTTGAAGTATTGTGTGATGATATTGACCTATATTTAGTTATTGTTTTGGGGAAGATGAATTATATAAAGTATCATTTCATTTACTATTATATTATTCTACAAGATGATTCTCATATGAATTCTTCCACCACTAAAAATAAATTGGCTTTTAATAAGTATTCCTTTAAAAAATCCAGACGGTTCTTGATTGGGTCTAAGGTGATCATTTTTACTAACCATTCAATCCAAAGGTACATTATGTATAAGAAAGACACAAAACCTGGGCTCATTAGGTGGAAATTACATTTGAAAGAAATTGATATGGTTATTAATAATGTGATGGGAGATAAAAATGTGGTTGTAGACCACTTTTCTAGGATTCCCATCAATCATGTTCAAGAACCAAAGGAGGTAAATACCTCATTCCTAGATGAGCAATTGTTTTCTACTTCTGTGTAGAAGTCTACTTGGTTTCTTTACTATTATAATTTTTTGTTTTTTGGTGTTTTTCCAAAGGACCATTCGTATAATTGATGTAATGGGTTTATTTTTCAGTTGATATATTATTTCTGGTATAACCCTCTTCTTTTTAGGTGATATGATTTTCGTATTTTGAAGAGACATGTTGCGGAGGATAAAATGTACCCATACTTGATAGTATTCAATCATCACCTCGGGGTGGCCACCATGGGGGATAAAATAATACTCAGAAGGTTTTACATGATGGTTTCTAATGTCCAAAATTATTCAATGATGCTAGGTGTTTTTCATTTGTTGTGATATATTTAAGATGTTTGGAAATTTAGTTAAAAGGAAGGAGTTTTCTATAAAAGGAATTATAGAGGTGGATGTTTTTTATGTTGGGGATTGGATTTCATGAGACCCTTCCCGTCCTATTATGGGAATGAATACATTCCTACAGCTATGAACTTTGTGTCCAAGTAGGTTGATGCAGTGGCTTTTCCCAAAAAATCTGCTATCTGTGTAGTGATGTTCATCAAGAAAAATATTTTTTCTATGATTGGAGTTTCTAGATCATAAATTATTAACATTGGAACTCAATTCAATAATTATAGGTGAGATAACTTTTTGATGTTCTCATAGGACAGGTACCACCTATCACCCACAATCTTGTGTGTAGGATAGAGTGTCTAATATGGAGCTCAAATAGATGTCTAAGAAGGTAGTTTCTAGATAAATAAGGATTGGTTAGTAAAGATGTATGAGGATATGTAGACATATATAACTACTTAAACTACTCCCATAGAGATGAACCCAAAGAGGATTTTCTTTGGAACGTCTCTTTATCTATATGTAGAATTTCATCAAAAGTATTATTTGTCAGTAAAGGTTCAAAATATTGGTTCTAAATATGCTGGTGAGAGGAGATTGTCAAGTATAAGTGAGTTTGTTAAAATTATGAGGAAATCATATTAGAATGGTGAAATTTACAATATGAGAAAAAAATATTTTTATGAATTAATAATTTAAAATACATATTTCAAGGATGGATATAGGGTTCTATTGTTTATATCTAGGCTAAAAAGTTTCCCAGGAAAATTGATGACCATCTGGTCACGACCCATCGCCATTCAAAGAGTAATTGTTAATGGAGATGTGGAGTTAGTTGTAGAGAATCACAAACCATTCATGGTCAATGTTAAAAGGTTCAATCATTTATTCAAAGGTAATCCAAATGGATTTGCTTCCATCTCTCGGTTTGAAGGATGAATCTATCTTAATTACAATGGAGTACTATAAACTCAATGTTTCAGGGGAACTGACCAATTATTTCTGTTCTATTTTATTATTTTATTTATCTTTTTCAATAAATATAACTCTTATATATAGAATCTCTAGTCTCCTCCCATTATTTTTTATTGGTGTTAGATGATTTCCCACCACTAGAGTGTTAATACTGCTAGAAACTCAATAAAGGAAAACTAATGGGTCAATGAATTGATTTATCTGAATAAAATCTCATTAACTCAATATTTTTAAAAAAAATTATTAAAATTTAAATTCTAGATTCATATGAATATTTTCATAACCATGTAGAAAACTATTAATACCAACCAGATCACTTGAGGAGGAACTTTTCAATTAATTTCAATAGTCAAAGCTCCTATATTTTGGGAAGTATTGTTCTATTATTTCTATTTTTATAATTTAATCATATTTTTTATACATGTTTCATATTTCTAAGTGTGTGGGAGTCCCATATGATCTTTTGAATTTATTTTATTTACTATATATTATTTTGTTAGAATCTATTAAATTGGAAATTAATTTGAACAACATTATAAAATCTATTTTTTCTTATTTCATTTACTTTCATTCACTTTCTGCTATATAAAATTGTTCATAATGATACATTTTGAAATGAAATTACAAATTTCATTCTGTTCATCAAAATTAAAATCATGAAATTTTAATAAAAAATATTTCTTCCACATTTTTTGGCTGGTAGAGGTCAGTGGGTTCTTTTATACATGTTTTTTTATTTTATTTCATGGAAAACAACTTTTTGATCTTTACTGTTACCCCTCTATACAATATTTTATTGTGATTCATTTATAAATATATTTTAACCATTTTTATTCTATCTCCCACTAATGAAATCAACAATGATGATATTTTTGTGTTTTTATTATGGGGTATTGGGGTCTTTATGTGTTAATTTGTGCTTTAAATTCATGAGACAAAAATTTCCCACTATGATAGTTTTTTCTAAATAATGATCAATGTTTTTCAAAAAAATTAATTTTCATTAAAAAAATTCAAATTATTTCACAGCATTAGGTTCATTTAGCTTCAATTTACACCTATAGTTAGTCTTACCTAGTGGATAACAAATTTCTGTTTGTCGGGGGTTGGAGTATTGTTTGAAATTTTTGGGGATTTATAATTGTTTAGTGGATATTAACACTGGTTTTATAGATTTTCTATTTATGATCTAAGAAAGTGAGTGATATGGGATAGTTATTTATGAAATTATGATACTAACTTGTAACACCCAGAGATTTTATGAAAAATATTCTTTTAAATTCATTGATGTCTTGTGTTGTAAGCTACAACAATATTATCTTATGCTATATGCAACACCATATTATCTTGCAGTATACGCAACACTATTATTAGATTGTGTTACACACAATTTCATGTTCGATTGATTTTAGTCATTCTACGCAACATTTAGTGTATATATATATTCATTGTATAAATGAAAAATGGTTGGATTCTGTTATATAAAACAACAATGAAGTCTTGCACAACACGCAACCCTAACTTGGCTTGCATTACACGCAATCAGGACCTTCCTCGATAGCGGTTGTTGTACGCAATACCTGGTTTTACTAAACAACGATATATTATTATAATATTATTATGAACTGTCCGTTATGAATAGTATTAACTAAAATTTTAATTTTATAACATTATTATTCATGTTACACATTTTTTAGTACATGGTATAAGAACAAAATAAATTTTTCAGGCAAAATATGTATTTTTGAAAAAATGCAGTTTTGCCGCCTTTTGATGGCGCACCAGTACTAAATCTAGTTGTTTACATGTTTATAAGTTCAATTTGACAAAATAAATTTCTTCTTTTGAATCAGGATATAAAAATTTACATTGGATAATGTTTTGATATTTTTCTGATAACTTTCATATTATATTGAATAGTAAAAACACGCTATATTTTAATTAAAAAAAAACTTTTTTCATCCTAATAATTTATATGGATAGATAATAATATTTAATTGTTTTAAAGTTTAAATAGAATATATTTTTACCATTTAATATAATTTATGTCATTATCATTGATTTTACATTGAATTCGTAGGTTAAATCAATTCAATCTTTTGCAATGTTTTAATCAAAAACTTGTTTTCATTCGACAACGGGATTAATTTTAATTTAATTTCTGAAACTTATATGTATTGAATTTAAAAAAATTGATTCAATATTTGGAATCAGTGGGTCCAAATTATGTTAATATGCTTCTTTTTATTTTTGGGAATTTTGAATAGTAACTACGGTAAATTTTATTTACCATAGTTTAAGGTAAATCGGGTAATTAAGGGTAAATATAATATTATAAAATTACCCTAACACATGACAACATTCTATTGGATGGCTAAAAGTATACCCATATCACCTAAGGGTCGGATTAGATTCATTTTATGGACTTTTGACCATGAAAATAATTTAATTATTATCAAAACCAAAGAAAGTGACAACATGTCACTATCTTAAATCTTATAAGTACAATAATTTTAATTTAGTGATAAAAATAATAAAACTTCTAACATGAATAGTCTCCAGAAATATAATAAAATTATATACATAATTATAATTTATGTAGAATTTTTAGGGATTAAATAACTGTCATTAATGGTGATACATTAATGATGCAGAAATTATTTATTAAGTGAAAAATCCGTAATATAGTTTTTCTTGAAATACTAAATACCCATTTAAAGACCCAAAAACCTGACCAAAACTTATTGGTATTGTATATCAAAACCATAATCATCCAATTACATAATATATAACCGTTTGGAGTTTTATAAGAGTGATTATGACACTTATATTTTATTATTTTAAATGATGCCAAAGTTGACACCTTCATAATTTAATAAATATAACAATTTAACTATTGTGATTTTAAGATGATAAATTCGAGTAAAAGTATTAATGTTAAAGGTAATCGATTTATATTCATCATAGGATTTTTATTTTTAATTTTTATGCAACAAATAAGTATATTAAATAATTATACAAAAATGTTGTAGTAATTATTTTATTAAGAGATAAACCAAATAAATGGTTTTAAAAATAATAAAATAAATATTATATGAACTATTTAATGAGCTCCAATAATTTTATAGATACATATGACCTTTTATGAATCTATTAAAGCTTTTATTTCGAACATTTCTTCTGTATATATTTTATTTAAATTCAAATAAATGAATAGTGTCAAAATTGACACTATTGTTAGTTTATAAAAATAACGTATTATAAAATTGTTTAAAAATCACAAAAATATTTAAAATTTATAAATTAAAATTTATATGGTCTAAAATGTCATAAAGTGACAAATTATTTAAAATTAACAACAAATATGTAGTAATTTATAATAATTTAAAAGTTAGAATATTATTACCACAAATAAAATTCAATTGATAAATAAGGATAAATCAAGTTGGTAATGTTTAAAATAAATTCCTAATATGTCTTAATTTTATTGTTTGATGATATTACAACACTATATCATCTAATATTTGGATATGAGTCATTTTTTAAGTATTTAAGTGGGTTTGGGATTTTATATAAACTAATATTTCTTATATTTCCAAAGGTACCCCTCTCCTCCCTTATAAAAGGGCACCTCCTCCCACTCTTTCTCACACCATATTGAGCCTTGATTCTCGAAAAAACTCTGCCCATTTCACATCCCCACTTCCCTATAAACATCCTAGAGGTCCTGGTCTTCTTCAAAGACCAATTGTAGTGCCCTAAGAGGAGGTCTCAAAGAGGCGCTTCAAAGAAGAGGTAATGTCCGTTACTGATTCTTTCAACTTTATTTCTTCTTACACTTCTTCTTAAGTAGTTGTTTCATTATTAAGTAATAAAATCAGTATAAATAATATTCTTATATGTTATTATAAATATTAAACAACCCTATTTCACCTTCTATCCATCCTACGGAAAACAAAATTGTCGCGCGTGCGTACGTACGGAATATCATCTCCACGCCATTGTGTAATCTGTTTTTCCACCAACACCATACATGGATGGGTATATTGGTGTAAAGAATAACTATATAGAGTTATTATAACATCATACTGATTCTGATATATTATACCATCCACTCCAATTCTATAATTATCGGAATGATATCATCGCTGGTGCGTACGTACGGACTACCGTCTCCACGACGCGATGAGATTCATTCTCCATGTTAACCATACATGAATGATCATAAAGTTTATATAATGAATAATAATGAAATATATGAAATAATAATGCTTCTGGATTTATGTATATATATATTTATTTCATCTATTTAGTTTCATTCAATTCAATAAGGAAACGAAAACAGCGTTCATGCGTACGTACGACCTACCGTCTCCATGAACAGTGTATTTTATTCCTTTTATCGATCTATAATCTATATATGTATATGATGAATATATATTATATATAAAGAAGTTTTTAAATTATGGAATTATTTAAATCAGGATTCAAGTGATAATATCATGAACGACAAGTCAAAACACATACGATAAATGAAATGATTTTACCCAAAACGCTGCTTTAACCTAGAATTTACAAAAGAATTGGTAATATAAAGTCATAAGTGAAATATATATGATATCATAACAATGAATATGATTCTGTAATAAGTCAATGACATTATTTAAATCATTATACAAGAGGTTCAGATACATATGAAGAATATCGGACCAAAGGTAAGGGATAATTTTGAAAATCTCAATTTTATCCAAGATTTCTTATTCGTATGTATTTACTGGGGTTATTTCTATCATCCATGTCCATGTTTTATAAAATTATTTTCATGAATGTTTATAGTCCTTTTTACACATTATTTACTTTTACTACATGGTATGTAAGGAATCATTCTTTTGATTACGTTACGAGGTACTTTTTGACTTTTCTGGAAAAAGTATGAGAAGAATGTTTTTTAACTTATACGGCACAAACGAGTTTTTATGGTTTTATAAAGCCTTATATTAATGACGCTCCTATAAAATAATTCAAGTATATTTTAAACAAAATATCTTTCTTTTAAAATTAGATGACCTTTTGTGAAAATAAATTGATTTTGAAGAAGAAAGGATATTTTCCTCAAGAATTCATTTCAAGTGTTTTATCAAAACCATTTTTCATATAAGATGACATTATTTCATATGTGTATGTTTCAAGTATCATGTCTCTATTATTTACATGTTTTCACTTTTCTTTTTATGAAATGATATCCATTTCTATTATATGGATTATGTGATGATGGGTTGATGTTTATGAAACCCATTTTATTTATTGGGTTATGTTATGATGTATGATTTATGATTTTGTGGCACACGAAAGAATGATTTCATTATGGGATGGGTGGGACCTATATCTCACTCTAATTCATTGGGTAAAGATTTATATCTCATGAGATAGACATGGCTGGAATGGTAAGTTAATCTGGTTCAGTATTACAGGACTGGAACGAGGAGTGAACTCGATTCAGAAAATGACTTTTTCCACTAAGATGGTCTTGGCAGCAATGCCTTGGCTACTATGGAAATCATTACATGTGCTTAATGGATGCCACAATTACATGTTTTATTCCCATGATATTTTATCATGATTTATGTTCCATTATGATCTATGCCTTATGTACTTCCACAATTTATGTCTTTACTGAAGATTTTGATGTTTAAACATTATTTTCATGTTTTTAAGTTCAAATGTATATGGTATGTTCTATTTTATCCATGCTTATCCTTACTGAGAATTTGATGTAACACCCTGAGATTTTATGAAAAATATTATTTTTAATTTCATTAATGTCTTGTGGTGTACTCTACACCAAAAGGAGCTTGCACAACACTCATCCTTGACATGCCTTGAAATAAACGCAATCGCGACCTTCCTCAATAGCGTGTGTAGTACGCAATACCGAGTTTCACTAAACAACGATATGCTATTATTAAAACTAGCCGTTATGAATAGTAATAACAAATTTTTGTAATTTTTTAAATTTTATTTTTCAAAATGGACTTCATTTTTGGATTCGGAATATCAAAGTTAGCTTAGGGTGAAATTTTGGTACTTTTCGGATAACTTTCATTTTCTGATGAATAGTGAAAATTACTAAATTTTAATTAAAAACATCCTTTTTAATCGAAATGATTAATAATGATAAATTATTAATATTAGTGGTTTTAAAGTATATTTAGAATATATTTTTACAATTTAATACAATATTGTTCATTGGATGTAATTTCACATTTAAACCAGACATAAACAAGTGTCAATCTTTTGATAGTTATTATCTCTTAAGAACATGCTATTTGTTTTGACAATGGGGATTAATTTTTAAATTAATTAATGCAACTGATATGTTTTGAATTTGGTAAAATAGACATCATTTTTGAGTTCATAATTGCAAATATAGCTTAGGCCTAATTGTTGGTATTTTTCTGCAAACTTTCATTTTTTGATTAATAGTGAACCACTAAGTAGTAGTTAAGAAAATTGCATTTTTCATAAAACATAATTTTACCGCTTCTGTAAGTGGAATTTCAAAAATCTAAGAGACACAGTTGATGTCAGTAAGTAAAATGTGGTTCAATGAGATGAAAATAATTTTTTGGTGAATAGTAACTTTTTACTTTTTTTACCACGGTTAAAAGTAAATATGGAAATTAAGGGTAAAAATGATATTATTATTACCCTAACACATGTCCTAATTCGATTGGACAAGTGTAATTCGACCAAAAACAACCTTAGGAATAAAATATGACCATTTAGGCCCACATGGATTAGATTAGGACATTTATTATTAATTTATTTAAAGAAGGGTCAAAATAGTTAAAATCAATGTGTAATAAGTGAATCATTTTTAATATAGGGTTATACATAAGATAAATTCGACTATAAATATTAATTAGAAAGATAAAAAGATTTCCTACATAATGGTAGTTGATTTGTAATTTTTAGACATTAAATAATTTAATTTATTTATGACACAAAGATGATCTAGTAATTATCTTACTAATGAAATATTGACAAAATTGATGTTATAAATACCCAAATAAATGTAATTTCAAACATTTTATGAAATCAAATAATTTTATAGGTTATTATGACTTATTATTATTTATTTAAGTTGCTTTTTTAGAACTAATCATTCAGTTATTAGTTTCAAAAAAATCAATTACAAAATAGTGTCAAAATTGACATAAAATAGTTTTTAAAACAAATATTATATTATTAATTGTTATTATATTCTTAAAAATCTAAGGTTTGGAAAAATGACTTAGATAAGGTCATATATATTAATAATAAGCAACTTGGGGTTCTTTTGGCTTCTTATAGTAAGTTTATTAACCTTATAGTATAAGAACACAAGAAGACACAGTAAAAGTAAAATTATTTTATTTAATGTTAAATATAAATGATAAGGTTAAAATAGGAACCTAAACCTGTCTAAATTCTATTGGATGAGAGTATTTCGACCCATCCCCTCCTTATCTTCAAAATGAATCAATTTGGAGCTATTTAAAACCGAATTTGACTTTATAATAAAATAATAGTTTTAGTTATTCCACAGGTGCCCCTCTTCTCCCTTATAAAAAAGCACCTCCTCCCTCTCTTCCTCACACCACATTGAGCCATCATGCTCGGCCAACCCCTGAGAAATCCCCTTATCCACTTCCCTAGCAACATCCTAGAGGTCCTGGTCTTCCTCAAAGACCAATTTTAGAGCCCTAAAAGGAGATATCAAAGAGGCGCTTCAAAGAAGAGGTAATGTCTGTTACCGATTCTTTCATCTTTATTTATTCTTCCACTTCTTCTTCTTAGGATGTTTCATTATGAAGTAATAACATCAGTATCAATTATATACTGATATGTTATTATAATTATGAAACAACCTTATTTCACCATCTATCCATCCTACGGAAAACGAAATCACCGCGCGTGTGTACGTACGAAATACCATCTCCACGCCGTGGTGTAATCTATTTTCCACCACCATCTTACATGGATGGGTATAATGGTGTAAATAATAACTATATATGATTATTTTAAAGTGATATTGATTCTGAAATAGTATACATACACTCCAATACAATTCCACGATCATGAGAACGATACCATCGCTCGTACGTACGTACGGACCACCGTCTCCACGCCGCGATGAGATTCATTCTCCACGTTAACCATTCATGAATGATTATAAAGTATATATAATAATTAATAATGAAATATATGACATAATAATGATTCTGGATTTATGTGGTTATATATGTATGTCATCTACTTAATTCCATTCAACTCAATAAGGAAGTGAAAACAGTGTTCATGCGTACGTACGGTCTATCGTCTCCATGAACGGTGTATTTCTTTCCATTTACTGATCTGTTATATATATTTATTCTGAACTTATATTATATATAAATCATGTTTTATATTCTGGAATTAAAATATCATGATCTAAGAAATCATATGAATAATTACAAGTCAAAACACGGACGACAAATGAAACGATTTTAACCAAGACGCTCTTTAACATGGAATTTGTGAAAGAACGGGTAATATAAAGCCATAAGTGAACCATATATGATATCATAACAATGAGTATGATTCTGGAATAATTCAATGACATTATTTAAATCATTATACAGGTGTTTCGGACACATACGAAGCAAATTGGACATAAGGTAAGGGAAAATATCACAATCTCATTTTTATCCGAGATTGTTTATACTTTGGTATTTACTGGGGTGTATTTTATCATCCACTTCCATGTTTTCACAATATGTAATATTATTTCCATCCACCTACAATTTTTTAAATCCAATTTTACCCTTCGGTGAGTTTTTAGTAAAATATATGAAAGGAATCTTTTGTCATTTTTCGTACGAGGTACTTTTTAAATTTTCCAAAAAAAGTACGAGAAGAATGTTTTCTTTTAACTTATACGACATTAATGGATTTTTAAAACATTATTTCCAAGAATCTTCCCTTAAAAGTTTTCAATTTTATTTTTAATCAACTTATTTTAGTTTGAAATTTTATGACATGTTATGAAAGGAAAAATGTTTTTTAAGTAGAAAGGATTTTTTCCTCAAGAATTGAGTTCAAGTGTTTTATCAAAATTATTTTCCATCAAAGATAATATAGGATTCTGTTTCTATCCTTATTATTACATTGATTTGATTATGTTGTGATGGAATTATTTTTATGAAATCCTTTATCTTATATGAATTGTTTTATGATGTCATGATGTTTAAGAACCCCATTTTTATTACATGGGTTATGCTATGATGTATGGTTTATGATTTTGTGGAACAAATAAGAATGGTATCATTATGAGATGGGTGGGACCTATATCTCCCTCCAATGCTTTGGGTAAAGATTTTATATCTCATGAGATAGTCATGGATGGAACGGTAGGTTATACCAGTTCAGTGAAACAGGACCGAAATGAGGAGTGAACTCGGCTCAGAAAGGGACTTTTCCCACTAAGATAGTCTTGGCAATGAGTCTTGACTAATAAGAAATGATTCTCTATGATTATGTGTGTATGCCACAAAGTATCATGTTTTATGTTATGATTATTGGGATTATATTTAAATACTATTATTTATCCCTTGTTATGATATTATGATCTCTTTTGCAGGTTAAGATTTCCAAAATGTTATTTTCTTATGAATATGATATGATTGATATTTCTTTTGTTTACACTTACTGAGCATTTGAGATCACCCTTTTATGTTTTATTTTCCCCAGGATATAAAGAAAGTTTTTAGGTAAAAAAAGATATTTATGGGAGATTTTGAAGATCTTTCACCATGATTAGAAGATTATATTCCGAGTTTCCAAAGACACTAAACTATTATGGTCCATGCGTGTCTGTTTTTGTTATGTAATAAGTATTCTGCAAAAGTAATGTAATGTCCATGTACATCAGGATTCAAGTCTCTACAGTTGGTATCAGAGGAAAGTTTTGGTCAACCTATGGAAACTAGGATGCGAAAACGTTAGTAAGATCCCTATAGATATTTCTATGGTTTTTCTAGGGATGTCCCTAAGGATAAGTATGCATATAAGATATAGTCCTAGAACTATGGTAACGATCTTAGAATTTAACCTAAGATGTTAGATACTGAGGGTGCTCCCCCTTTACTATGTTGTTTTCCCTAGCATGATTTTTTCCTCACACATTATTCTTTTTGGGTTATAGAAAAGGTCTGGTAACAGGAAGATTTATGATAATGGAGGATATGACGGACAATGGAATGATTTTCTTCATGACAAACCAAATGAAACGGGATCTGGCAGCCCAAACATCGTTATTATGCCTAATCAGCAATCTCATAATATGATCAATAATCTCACCTTTGGTATGTTTCCCGACTCAGATAATAAGAGAAAGATGAAGTTTCATAATGATCATAGAGGAAAGAACGTTCAATTTCCCTCATGTAAATCATGTGGGAAGAGGCACCAAGGAGATTGTTTCAAAGGAATTGGAAGATGCTTTGGGTGTGGAAAAGAAGGACACAAAGCCTGTAAGTGCAAAAGAAAAGGTTCAGTTAACACCAGGGATGAGGATAATGGTATTGCTACGACATCAACAATGGTTAAATGTTTTAAATGTGGAATGTATGAGCATTATGCAAGCCAATGCCCTAAGGGAAAGTCTCATGAAGAGAATCAGTATGGTCGTATGGTTAGTATTTATGTTGCTGATGATGAAGAGACTATAAATGATATGTGAGATTAAATAATTGTTGAAGCTCGGTCAATGGTTTAAGAATGTAGTGGATTGATTACATGTTTATCATGTGTAATGTTGTATAAGTAATCTCATGGTACTATGGAATAAAGAGAAATCTAAGGATTATTACACTGTTGTCTTTCCTTGAGTTTTGAAAATGTATGATTAATGGTACCAGTATCTATGAAAGGTTATTCAGATATTTTTGTAATGTAGATGATATGCACATAATGAAGGGATAAGGAGAAAATTAAATGTTTGATAGTATTCATGAGCTCATGACTGATATAAGTAGAAGGTTATATCATGGTTTGAGTATATAGAATTTTTGGATTTTGTTATGTGGAAAGAGATAACTTTTGACTGCATTCATGTTTTCACTAAGGTTCAATGGGTATTCATTCTTCAAGAGAATACATGATTAAGGTACTCACATGTTTGTAATTTGACCAACAAGATATATCTTATGATATATGGGGGATAAATGATGGCATTCACGTGATCATTTTCTTTATACTATGAGCTTGGACCGAAGTATTTTAGATAAGCCTAAAGATTGGAATGGATTATGTTGGACATAAGTTAGTATTTTTTAAGGATAAATCTTTCTTGATATTGTTGATGGGATTTTATAGTAATATAGCTTTAGAAAAAGGACAACCTACAGGACGGGCGACAGCCCATCGCGTCGGACAAGGCTGTTGGAATCGAACCCACAACCGAAGTGCGACTGGCCTTTATCGCCTACCACTGGCCAATAGTAAGTCCCTATTTAGTAGAAACTATTTTTATTATATTAAGCAGTATGATATATGAAGTATAAGTCCATTTTTGGAACCATATATGATTAAACTCACTATAGATGGGCTTATGTATTTTTTGATAACTTTTCTAACCTTTTGTTTGAGATAGATGGAATGACCCATCATTCTATCACATGATCTGCTAACACATCACGAATGAAAAATTCAACTTCATTTCTTTAAAAGATGAAGTGGAAATTGTCCAAAGAATGAACAATGGTGAGACTATACCAAAATCACAAATGTATTTCTTCTAATTCCAATTTCATCAACTTTAGGGAAATGATCTTGAAAACCAAAAATGTTGTCCTAGTGCTCTTATATCTGATGAATCAGACGGTACCTTAGATTGTCACAAATTTATGGCTTTGTGATTGCTGGCTTTTCTATAGCCATGTTCTCTACCACTCTCCATCAGAACATGATGGTTATATTTCTCTTCCAAATCCATATTTTCACTTATGTGGAAACCTAGTGATTAGTTTATTTGGGTAACCGTTACGTTTCATACTTTTGTTTTTAAATATTGGTTTTTGTATTCCTTTTTACGATGTGGGTTTTTATCAAAGAAACTTTCGAATAGTAAACCATTTATAACCCCGACGAATTTCGAGGGCGAAATTCTTTTTAAGGGGGGTAGAATGTACCACCCCGAGATTTTATGAAATATATTATTTTTAATTTCATTAATGTCTTGTGTTGTACGCTACACCAAAAGGAGCTTGCACAACACTCATCCTTGACTTGCCTTGCATTAAACGCAATCGCGACCTTCCTCGATAGCGTGTGTAGTATGCAATACTGAGTTTCACTAAACAACGATATGCTATTATTAAAACTAGCCATTATGAATAGTAATAACCACTTTTTGAAATTTTTTAAATTTTATTTTCCAAAATGGACTTCATTTTTGGATTTGGAATATCAAAATTAACTTAGGGTGAAATTTTGGTACTTTTCGGATAACTTTCATTTTCTGATGAATAGTGAACATTACAAAATTTTAATTAAAAACAACATTTTCAATCAAAATAATTAATAATGATAAATTATTAATTTTAGTGGTTTTAAAGTATATTTAGAATATATTTTTACAATATAATACAATGTTGTTCATTGGATGTAATTTCACATTTAAACCAGACATAAACAAGTGTCAATCTTTTGATAGTTATTATCTCTTAAGAACACGCTATTTGTTTTGACAACGGAAATTAATTTTTAAATTAAATAATGCAACTGATATGTTTTTAATTTGGTAAAATAGACATCATTTTTGAGTTCATAATATCAAATATAGATTAGGCCTAATTTTTGGTATTTTTCTGGAAACTTTCATTTTTGGATGAATAGTGAACCACTAAGTGGTAGTTATGAAAAATGAATTTTTCAGAAAACTTAATTTTACCGCTTGTGTGAGTGGAATTTCAAAAATCTGAGAGACACGGTTGATGTCAGTAAGTAAAATGTGGTTCAATGAGATGAAAATAATTTTTTGGTGAATAGTAGCTTTTTACTTTTTTTACCACGGTTAAAAGTAAATATTGTAATTAAGGGTAAAAATGACATTATTATTACCCTAACACATGTCCTAATTCTATTGGACAAGTGTAATTGGAAGAAAAACAACCTTAAGAATAAAATATGACAATTTAGGCCCACTTGGATTAGATTAGGACATTTATTATTAATTTATTTAAAGAAGGGTTAAAATAGTTAAAATCAATGTTTAATAAGTAAATCATTTTTAATATAGGGTTATACATAAGATAAATTAGAATATAAAAAGTTATTAGAAACCTAAAACGATTTCCTACATAATGGTATTTTATTTTTAATTTTTAGACATTAAATAATTTAATTTATTTTTGACACAAAGATGATCCAGTAATTACCATATTAATGAAATATTGACATAATTGATGTTCTAAACACCCAAATAATTATAATTTCAGACTTTTTTTGAATTGAACTAATATTATAGGTTAATATGACATATTATTATTTATTTAATTTACTTTTTTCGAACTAATCTTTCTTTTATGAATTTCAAAAAAATCAATTACAAAATAGTGTCAAATTTGACATAAAATAGTTTATAAAACAAATATTATATTATTAATTGTTATTATATTCCTAAAAATCTATGGTTCGAAACAATTACATAGACAAGGATATATATATTAATAATAAACAACTTGAGGTTCGTTTGGCTTCTAATAGTAAGTTTATTAACCTTATAGTATAAAAACACAAGAAGACACGGTAAAAGTAAAATTATTTTACTTAATGTTAAATATAAATGATAAGGTTAAATTAGGAACCTAAACGTGTCTAAATTCTATTGTATGAGAGTATTTCGACCCATCCCTACCTTATCTTCTAAATGAATCAATTTTGATCTATTTAAAACTGAATTTTAATTTATAATAAAATAATAGTTTTAGTTATTCCAAAGGTGCCCCTCTCCTCCCTTATAAAAGGCAACCTCCTCCCTCTCTTCCTCACACCACATTGAGCCTTCAAGCTCGGCCAACCCCTGCCAAATTCCATTCTCCACTTCCCTAGAAACATCCTAGAGGTTCTGGTCTTCCTCAAAGACCAATTTTAGTGTCCTAAAAGGAGATCTCAAAGAGGCGCTTCAAAGAAGAGGTAATGTCCGTTACCGATTCTCTCATCTTTATTTCTTCTTCCAATTCTTATTCTTAGGTTTTTTCATTATGAAGTAATAACATAAGTATCACATATATACTGATATGTTATTATAATTATGAAACAACCTTATTTCACCATCTATCCATCCTATGGAAAACGAAATCATCGCGCGTGTGTACGTACGAAATACCGTCTCCACGCCGTGGTGTAATCTATTTTCCACCACCACCTTACTTGGATGGGTATAATGGTTTACATAACAACTATATTTGATTATTTTAAAGTGATATTGATTCTGAAATAGTATATATACACTCCAATAAAATTCCACGATCATGAGAACGATATCATCGCTCGTGCGTACGTACAGACCACCGTCTCCACGACGCGATGAGATTCATTCTCCACGTTAACCATTCACGAATGATTATAAAGTATATATAATAATTAATAATGAAATATATTACATAATAATGATTCTAGATTTATGTGTATATATATGTATGTCATCTATTTAATTCCATTCAACTCAATAAGGAAAAGAAAACAACGTTCATGCGTACGTACGATCTACCGTCTCCATGAACGGTGTATTTCGTTCCATTTACTGATCTATTATATAAATTTCTTTTGAATATATATTATATATAAATCATGTTTTATATTCTGGAATTAAGTAATCATGATCTAAGTAATCATATGAATAATTACAAGTCAAAACACAGACGACAAATGAAATGATTTTACCAAAAACGCTCTTTAACATGGAATTTACGAAAGAATGGGTAATATGAAGCCATAAGTGAACCATATATGATATCATAAGAATGAGTATGATTCTATAATAAGTCAATGAAATTATATAAATCATTATACAGGAGTTTTGTACACATACGAAGCAAATCGGACCTATGGTAAGGGAAAATATCACAATATCATTTTTATCCGAGATTGTTTATACTTTGGTATTTACTGGGGTGTATTTTATCATCCACATCCATGTTTCCACAATATGTAATATTATTTCCATCCACCTACAATTGTTTAAATCCAATTTACCCTTCGGTGAGTTTTTAGTAAAAGATATGAAAGGAATCTTTTGTCATTTTTCGTACGAGGTACTTTTTAAATTTTCCAAAAAAAGTACAAGAAGAATGTTTTATTTTAACTTATACGACGTTAATGGATTTTTAAAACATAATTTCCAAGAATCTTCCATTACACGTTTTCAAGATTATTTTTAATCAACTTATTTTTCTTTGAAATTGTATGACATTTTAAGAAAGGAAAAATGTTTTTGAAGTAGAAAGGATATTTTCCTCAAGAATGGAGTTCAAGTGTTTTATCAAATTTATTTTCCATCTTAGATAATATAGGATTCTGTTTCTATCCCTATTATTACTTTAATTTGATTATGTTGTGATGGAATTATTTTTATGAAATCCTTTATCTTATATGAATTGTTTTATGATGTCATGATGTTTAAGAATCCCATTTTTATTACATGGGTTATGCTATGATGTATGGTTTATGATTTTGTGGCACACATAAGAATGGTATCATTATGATATGGGTGGGACCTATATCTCCCTCCAATGAATTGGGTAAAGATTTTATATCTCATGAGATAGACATGGCTTGAACGGTAGGTTATACCGGTTCAGTGAAACAGGACTGAAACGAGGAGTGAACTCGGCTCAGAAAGGGACTTTGTCCACTAAGATAGTCTTGGCAATGAGTCTTGACTAATAAGAAATGATTCTCTATGATTATGTGTGTATTCCCCAAAGTTTCATGTTTTATGTTATGATTATTGGTATTAAATTTCACTACTATTATTTATCCCATGTTATGATATTATGATCTCTTTTGCAGGTTAAGATTTCCAAAATGTTATGTTCTTATTAATATGATGTGATTGATATTTCTTTTTTTACACTTACTGAGCATTTGAGCTCACACTTTTATGTTTTCTTTTCCCCAGATATAAAGAAAGGTTTTAGGTATAAAAAAATGAAGATATTTATGGGAGATGTTGAATATATTTCACCATGATTAGAAGATTATATTCCGAGTTTCCAAAGACACTAAACTATTACTGTCCTTGGGTGTGTGTTTTTGTTATGTACTAAGTATTCCACAAAAGTAATGTAATGTCCATGTACGTCAGGATTCGGGTATCTACATTTGAGCTCACCCTTTTTATGTTTTATTTTCCCCCAGGATTAAAATAAAAGTTTTAGGTAAGGAAACAAAAAGTGGAAGATCATTATGGGAGATGTTGAAGATCTTTCACCACGATTAGAAGATTACGTTCCATGTATCCAAAGACACTAAACTATTATGGTTATTGTGTGTTTTTTTGTTATATATTAATTATTCCGCAAAAGTAATGTAATATATATGTACGTCAAGATTCGGGCTTCTACAGTTGGTATCAGATGAAAGGTTTAGTTAACCTTTGGAAACTAGGATGTGAAAACGTTAGTGAGATCCCTAGAGATATTTATAAGGTATGTCTAGGGATGTCCCTATGTATAATTATACATATAGGATATAGTCCTAAAACTATGGTAATGATCATATAATTTAACATAAGATGTTCGATATTGAGGGTACTCCCCCTTTACTATGTTGTTTTCTCTAGCATGATTTTGGCCTCTCACAGAATTCTTTTTGTGTATTAGTTAATGGAGGGAACCAGAAGAGAATTCAGTTAACATTGAATCCAATGGAAAAATTGGTGACTATGACCAAAAAAATTGTGTAATGCCTAGAGAGAAATATATTGTGATTATGTCGAATCAGTCATCGCGATATATGATTAACAAGGTGAAATTTAGTGTTATGCCTAATTCATCAAATAAGAGGAAGATAGGATTTTATGCATGTTCGCATGTGGAGTTGTATAAAGAATGGAAGATTGAGATTTCTAAATAAGGGATGAAGAAACTTTAGGAGTACCTAAAATGGAGGGTAAGATGTTATCTATGTGGAGAAAAGGGTCATAGAGTGACAGACTGTTATGGAGTTCAATGTATTATTTGTGGAGAACATGGGCATTACCCAACTCAACGCCCTGACCTAAAAAGTTACTTCTAAATCAAGGAAGGAATTATTCCAGGACAATCATTGAAGAGGATGGATTGAAGTGTTTATGTATTTTTATTCAAGAATAATGTTGTTGAGGAACGTTTATGGTTTATTAGAATATTTTTGTATTAGTCTATTGTGGTTTTCAATAATTTTATGGTACCAGTAATCATTAAAAGTGATTCAAATATTTTGGAAAGAAGATGATATGCGCATAATGAAGGGATAAGAAGATAATGAGATGTTTGATTGTATTCATGAGCTCATGATTGATATAAGTACTAAGTGATATCATGGTTTGAGTATATAGAATTTCGAGGATTTTGGTATGTGGAAAGTGTTAACTTTTAACTGCATGCATGTTTTCACTAAGGTTAAATGGGTATTCATTCTTCAAGAGAATACATGATTAAGGTATTCACATGTTTATAATTTGACCAACAAGATATATCTTATGATATATGGGGGATAAATGATTGCATTCACGTGATTGTTATGTGACATTTCAAGTAATCATTTTCTTTATACTATGAGCCTGGAATGAAATATTTTAGATAAGCCTAAATATTGGAACGGATTATGTTGGACATAAGTTAGTATTGTTTGAGGATAGAACTTTTTTCTATATTATTAATGTGATGTTATAGTAATGTAGTTTTAGATAAAAGGAAAACCTGCAGGAAGGGCGACAACCCATCACGTCGGACAAGTCTGTGGGAATCGAACCCACAACCAAAGTGCGACTGGCCTTTATCGCCTACCACTAGCCTAAAAGAAGTCCCTGGTTAGTATAAACAAGTTTTATTTTATTATGTTGTATGATATATGAAGTATAAGTTCATTTTTTTGAATCGTATACGATTAACCTTACCATAGATGGACTTATATAATTTTGATAAATTTTCTAACCTTTTGTTTGAGACAAATGGAATGACCAATCATTCTATCACATGATTTGCTAACACTTCACTAATGACAAATTCAACTTCATTTATTTAAGAGATGATGTAAAAATTTTCCAAAGAACGACCAACGGTGAGACTGTACCAAAAATCATGAAAGTATTTCTTCTATTTCTAATTTCATCAAATTTAGGGAAATGATATTGAAAACCAAAAATGTTGTCATAGTGCCCTTATATCCGTTGAATCATATGGTACCATAGATCATAACAAATCTATGGCTTTGTGATTTATGGATTTTTCATTGCAATGTTTTCTACCACTCTCCATCATAACTTGATGGTTAGATTTTTCTTTTATATCCATATTTTCACCAATGTTCTCCTATATGGAAACCCAATGATGAGTTACTTTGGTTAATCGTTACATATAATACATTAGTTTTTAAAATTATGTTTTATTATTCCTTTTTACGATGTGGGTTTCTATAAATAGTAAACGATTTATAACCCTGACGAATTTCGAGGGAGAAATTCATTTTAAGGGGGGTAGAATGTAACGCCCCAAGATTTTATGAAAAATATTCTTTTAATTGCATTGATGTCTTGTGTTGTACGCTACAACAAGATTATCTTGTGCTATACTCAACACTGTATTAGCTTGTAGTATACACAACACTATTCTTAGATTGTGTTACACACAATTTCATGTTCGTTTGATAATAGTCATTCTACGCAACATTGAGTGTGTATATATATATATATATATATTCAATGTATAAATGAAAAATGATTGGATTCTGATGTATGAAACAACAAATTAGTCTTGAACAACATGCAACCTTGACTTGGATTGCATTACACGCAATCAGGAATTTCCTCGATAACGTGTGTTGTACGCAATACCGGGATTTACTAAACAACGATATATTATTATAATATTTTTATGAACTAGCTGTTATGAATAGTATTCAATAAAATTTGAATTTTATAACATTATTATTCATCTTACACATTTTCTAGAACATGGTATAAGAATAACATAAAATTTTCAGGTAAAATACGTATTTTTCAAAAAATGCAGTTTTGACATCTTTTGATGGCGCACCCACATTAAATATAGTTGTTGACATGTTTATAAGTTAAATTTGACAAAATAAAATTCCTTTTTTGAATCAGGATATAAAAATTTACATTGGATAATGTTTTGATATTTTTCTTATAACTTTCATATTTTAATAAATAGTAAAAACATGCTATATTTTAATTAAAAACAACTTTTTTCATTGTAATAATTTATACGGTTAAATTATAATATTGAATGGTTTTAAAGTATAAATAGTATACATTTTTACCATTTAATATAATTTATGTCCTTAGCATTGATTTTACATTGAATTTGTAGGTTAAATCAATTTAATCTTTTCCAATGTTTTAAATGAAAACCCGTTTTCATTCGACAACGGGATTAATTTTAATTTAATTCATGAAACTTCTGTGTATTGAATGTTAAAAAAGTGATTCCATATTTGGAATCAGTGGGTCCAAATTATGTTAATAGGTTACTTTCTATTTTTGGGAATTATGAATAGTAACTACGGTAAATTTTATTTACCATAGTTAAAGGTAAATCGGGTAATTAAGGGTAAATATAATATTATAAAATTACCATAACACATGAAAAAATTATATTGGATGGTTCAAAGAATACCCATATCACCTAAGGGTTGGATTAGATTCATTTTATGGACTTTTGGCTGTGAAAATAATTTATTTATTATTAAAACCAAGGAAAGTGACAACATGTCACTCTCTTAAATCTTATAAGTATAATAATTTTAATTTAGTTATAAACATCATAAAACACCTAAAATGAACATTATATAAATATAATAAAATTATATACATCATGATAATTTATTTAGAGTTTTTAGGGATTAAATAATTGTCATTAATGGTGATACATTAATGATGCAGAAATTATTTATTAAGTGAAAAATCAGTAATATAGTTTTTATTGAAAAAATAATACCCATTAAAATACCCAAAAACCTGAATAAAACTTATTGGTAGTGTAAATCTACACAATAATCATCCAATGACCTAATATATAACCGTTTGGTGTCTTATAAAAGTGATTATGACACTTATATTATTTTATTTTAAATGATGCCAATGTTGTCTCCATCATAATTTAATAAATATAAAAATTTTAATATTGTGATTATAAGATGATAAATTTGAGTAAAAGTATTATTGTGAAATTTAATAGATTTATCTTTATCATAGGAGTTTTATTTTTAATTTTTATGCAAAAAATAAGTATATTAAATAATTATACAAAAATGTTGTAGTAATTATGTTATTAAGAGATAAACCAATTAAATGGTTTTAAAAATAATAAAATAAATATTATATGAATTATTTAATGTTATCCAATACTTTTCTAGACATATATGTCCTTTTATGAATCTATTAATGCTTTTAGGTCAAACATATCTTATGTATATATTTTATTTAAATTCAAATAATCGAATAGTTTCAAAATTGACACTATTGTTATTTTATAAAAATAACATATTATAAAATTGTTTAAAAATCAAAAAAATTATTTAAATATTATAAATTAAATTTATATGGTCTAAAATGTCATAAAGTGTCAAATTATGGAAAATTCACAACACATATGTAATTATTTATAATAATTTAGAATTTAGAATATTATTACCACAAATAAAATTAAATTTATAAATAAGGATAAATCAAGTAGATAATGTTTAAAATAAATTTCTAACAAGTCTAAATTGTATTGGTTGATGAGATTACAACCCTATATTATCTAATATTTGGATATGAGTCATTTTTGATGTTTTTAATTGGGGTTGATATTTAATATAAACTAATATTTCTTATATTTCCAAAGGTGCCCCTCTCCTCCCTTATAAAAGGGCACCTCCTCTCTCTCTTCCTTACACCATTTTGAGCCTTGATGCTCGGCCAACCTCTTCCCATTTCACTTACCCACTTCCCTAGATACAACCTAGAGGTCCTGGTCTTCTTCAAAGACCAATGTTTGTGCCCTAAGAGGAGGTCTCAAAGAGGCACTTCAAAGAAGAGGTAATGCCCGTTACCGATTCTTTCAACATTATTTCTTCATCCACTTCTTCTTATGTAGTTGTTTCATTATGAAGTAATAACATATGTATAACTCATATACTTATATGTTATTATAAATATGAAGCAACCCTATGTCACCTTCTATCCATCCTATGGAAAACAAAATCATAGCGCGTGCGTACATACGGAATACCGTCTCCATGCATTGGTGTAATCTGTTTTTCCATAAACACCATACATGGATGGGTATAATGGTGTAAATAATAACTATATATGGTTATTATAACATCATACGAATTCTGATATATTATACCATCCACTATAATTCTATAATTATGGGAACAATATCATCGCTCATGCGTACGTACAGACTACCGTCTCCACGACGCGATGAGATTCATTCTCCATGTTAACCATACATGAATGATCATAAAGTTTATATAATGAATATTAATTAAATATATGAAAAAATAATGCTACTGGATTTATTTATATATATATATATGTATGTCATCTATTTAGTTTCATTCAATTCAATAAGGAAACGCAAACAACGTTCATGTGTACGTACGGCCTACCGTCTCCATGAACGGTGTATTTCATTCCTTTTATCGATCTATAATATATATATATATATATATGATGAATATATATTATATATAAATCTGGTTTTACATTATGGAATTATTTAAATTGGGATATAATTAATAATATCAAGAACGACATGTCAAAACACATACGATAAAAGAAATGATTTTACCCAAAACGCAGCTTTAACATGGAATTTACAAAAGAACGGGTAATATAAAGTCATAAGTGAAACATATATGATATCATAACAATGAATATGATTCTTTAATAATCCAATGAAATTATTTAAATCATTATACAGGAGGTTCGGATATGTACGAAGCATATCGGACCTAAGGTAAGGGATAATTTTGAAAATCTCAATTTTATCCAAGATTGCTTATTTGTAAGTATTTACTGGGGTTATTTCTATAATCCATGTCCATGTTTTATAAAATTATTCTCATGTATGTTTAAATTCCTTTTTACCCATTATTTAATTTTACTACATGGTATGTAAGGAATCTTTCTATTGTTTACGTTACATGGTACTTTTTGACTTTTCCGGCAAAAGTACGAGAATAATGTTTTTTAACTTATACGGAATGAACGGGTTTTTACAGTTTTATAAAGCCTTATTTTCATGAAGATTCTTACAAAATATTTAATGACTATTTTCAACAAAATATATTTATTTTAAAATGAGATGACATTTTGTGAAAATAAATTCATTTTGAAGAAGAAAGGATATTTTCTTCATGAATTCATTTCAAGTGTTTTATCAAAACCATTTCTCATATAAGATGACATTATTTCATATGTGTATGTTTCAAGTATCATGTCTCTATGATTTACATGGATTCATTTTTCTTATTATGAAATGATATCCTTTTCTTTTATATGGATTATGAGATGATGGGATGATGTTTATGAAACCCATTTTATTTATTGGGTTATGCTATGATGTATGATTTATGATTTTGTGGCACATGAAATAATGATATCATTATGAGATGGGTCGAAACTTTATCTCCCTCCAATTAATCGGGTAAAGATTTATATCTCATGAGATAGACATGGATAGAATGGTAAGTTAATCTGGTTCATTATTAGAGGACTGGAACGAGGAGTGAACTCGATTCAGAAAGGGACTTTGTCCACAAAGATGGTCTTGGCAGCAATTCCTTGGCTACTATGGAAATCATAACATGTGCTTAATGGATGCCACAATTACATGTTTTATTCCCATGCTATTTTATCATGATTTATGTTCCATTATGATCTATGCCTTATGTACTTCCACGATTTATGTCTTTGCTCAAGCTTTTGATGTTTAAACATTATGTTCATGTTTTTAAGTTCAAATGTATATGGTTTGTTTTATTTTATCCATGCTTACCCTTACTGAGCATTTGAGCTCACCCTTTTGATGTTTTCTTTTCCCCCAGGATTAAAAGAATGGTTTTAGGTAAGGAAACAAAAATTGGAAGATCGTTGTGGGAGATGTTGAAGATCATTCACCACGATAAAAGATTATGTTCCATGTCTCCAAAGACACTAAACTATTATGGTCCTTGTGTGTCTGTTTTAGTTATGTATTAAGTATTCCGCAAAAGTAATGTAATATATATGTACGTCAAGCCTCGGGCCTCTACATAACGTTAGGAAACTAGAAATTTGTATTCGAACCTAGGGGACTTGACTTATGAAAATTAATCACATTAGGGGGAAACTCAAATGATAATCTTATATGTCCTTTGAAACAGGTTTAAAATGGTAAAATGAGATCCCACAGTGAACATTTGAGACTCTAAGAATTTGGAGTTTCTATAAACACTATATAAATCTCCAAAAGTGTTTTTCACACATACATGGCAGGGTAAAATTCTAAATGAAATAAGAGAAAACCGGAAGAAATAATAATGTGCCTAATATTCAATAATGAGTTCATTATGGTGAGAGGTATTTTGAACACTAATAAATAAGGGGACAATTTATTTGTATGAAGATCATTTCAGTTATATCAATAAATTGATAAATAATAATTTTTTATGGAACCTAGGAGAATGTAGAAATTTAATGTGTATTTTGATAATATTTCAGTTCTACATGATCTAACCTATCAACAATCATAGTATTATAAATTTAACTGGAATGGATGCAGAGTAGTAGGTGACTTCATTTAGAAGGAATCACATTTTCAATGATGACTGAGTTTGAGATCCCCTTATTTTCAATGGTTGATTAATGATAGGCAATACCTATTCTAGACATTTCATTTGATCAACCTAACTCTCATATTTTTTCCCCTATTCATAAATAGATTAACATGATTTTTTTAGAAGAATGTAAAAAAATTGAATTTTCATATTTTATAAATACAAAAAAAATGCAATTGTTTGAGGGAAAAAAATTATTTAAGTGTTGGGGTGTTTGATGTGGTTTTTTAACTCACTTTTCCAAATCAATTTTTTATATTATTTAATTATTAATATAATAATTATGTATTTTAATTAAATATTACCAATTTTTTTAAAATAATTAATAAAATAATGATTTTTTTAAAAATATGGTTTTATTGATTATTTTTGTCATTTTGACTAATTTTAAATTAATTAGTTAATTCTACTTCAAATATTTATTTTCATACTTTTTTTAATTAAATTGTTTTATTCTTTTCATTCATTCATTGTTTCATTTTTTATGTTTTTCAAATTCATTACATTGTTTATTATTTTAATTAATTAATAATTTTAGTAATTTTTTTTAATTTAATAATTCCTATGTTTCGTTATTTATCTTTTTACTTTTATTTTTAATTTATTTATTTAGTTACATTTTTATTATTTTCAATAAATTCATAAATATAATTAATATATTAAATTACTAAATAAAGTATTCAAATTTTGATTCGTTTAAATTAATTATTTTAAAATATTTTGTGTTCAAATTTTGTATATAATTTTCAATTTATTTATTTTATGTATTTTTTATTGTTTTTTCAGATGAATTTAGCTGCCACCATGTGAGGCTCCACCAGGTAGTCATCCATAGTCATACTTTCCTATTGATTTCTCACCCACCACAGAAACATATAATATAGTGGTGACTCCCCAGATTCATCGCTACCCCCACCCTGACTAAAGACATGAGGTTCCTTCACCTACCATTTGCTGCCTATCATGTGCAGCACCTTCAACCCACTACCACTTCACTAGCCCATTGATTCCCACCATGTGCAGCACCTTCAACCCTCTACCACCTAAACTTCTTCTAGAAGACAACCCACCACTAGTTCAGTGGTAACCCACAACTCCTCTACTCTGACCCACAACCCACACTAACACACCACTAGCCCCTCGATATCTAGCCACCATAGCACGCAACAAAGAAGAAGATCCCAAAAATTTATACCAATTTTTGGAGATTTAATCTAAAAACCAATAAAAATTTGTAGAAAAAAAATTCCCAAACACTAGATCGGAGGCCAACACAAATTGTTGAAGCATATATCCAACGTACCTCTAGCACTGACAATTTAACTAAATCCATCCCTCACCCACCGTTGGTAGATTTGAAGTTGACCAAAGCATGTCTACCACTTTCCCTTTTAAAATCAGAATTATGTCATTGTTTAATATCCCTTCCATGAGCCACCATGATGGATGAAGCTGATTCCTACCAATCCAAAAAAATCTAAATCCCCCTCCTTTTTTCCAGTGTTGCATTTTCGTGTGACCCTTCCCCTCCCAAAGTTTCCAATCCCACTCCCCTTTCCCTTGTTCTTGAAGTTAAACACCACCCCCCCCCCCCCCGCTCTTTCTTCCCCTTTCCAGACCACCCCCAACACTATTTTATTCGTTTTATTTTTTATATATAATTATATAAAAAAATACATAGTATATAATAATAATTATAATAATAATTAAATAAATATTAATATATTTTTATTTTTAGGTATATTTAAATTATTAATATTTATTTATTGATTTAATAATTATATTAAAGTAAAATATATGTATATATATAATAGAAAATATAAATAAATATGACACAAATATATCGAATGATTTTAATAGATTGATGTAAATTTCTAAGTATTATTTAATAACAATAATATATATATATATATTAATATGTACATAAATATATTAATACATACATATATATATATATTTAAGATTAGTATAATATAATTTAATAATATATATATACATTGGTGAACCTTGTATCTTTTTTTATTGAATCTTGTAAAGGAGATTACTAATATGAAATCTTAGCCACATGGCATCCCATGTAGAAAGCATCCGATTATGGGATCATGTATCACTACAAGGGTCGAGGGTTGTCATTTTGTTTGAGGGTGTTCTTATTCCCTCGTCACTAATGAGGATAAGGTTGCATGATGAATGTGACACATGGAGGTTATATAGATAATCAAGGAGTTGTGATAATAGTTTTAAACTGGAAAAGAACACTCAATAAGAATTCAGAATGGAGCGGATCAGTTCATAACCACTTGGGGGAGTAGTAGTTCAACGGTCTCAGAACGCCACCAAAATTTTAGAACCATAAAACATGATATAATTCATTTCATCACCATCTAGGAGTGGGGAATCTGGGAGAATATTTACATACACCATTCTAGGAGCACAAGAAAGATATCATCCATATAATGTTTATGAATATGTAAAGGGGGGAGAGAGAAAGCCCTCTCTATTTTCTTATGTTTTCATCATTTATATGTCATAACTATTTTTAAAACTCTTTTAATAATTTACATGCAATTATGATCATCAGTTAATCTCCTTCAGGGGAATAGGATGTGTCGGTTAATCTAATCATTCTCTATTCATGTATTTATCTTATACTTATATTTTTCTCTATCTCTATATATATCTTTGTAAAGTAATTATTTACTAAACATTAAGTATCATTGAAAAATAATCTTGATTGGATTTAAATTCAAATTTTTTTCAATATTATGATTTAATTGAAAAGTGAAACAATCTAAGAGAGAGGGGTACACAAAGTTCAATAGAAAACTTAATCTCAGTTATTACTGATATTTTATCTCTCGGTGATTTACTGACCTCTACAATTGATAAATTTTAGAGGTCACTCAATCACAGGTTGAACTACCAAATAATTTTCTCAGTCCCATTCAATTATATCTAGATGTTTCAATTATAATGCATGAACAACAGAAAGTCAATATTGTGATTGGGCTACCGATTCCACTATTTTCAATAATTGATCGTTCTCACTTTCTTGCTCATATTATATCTTTCTTATATGTCTTCACTAGAACTCAGTTTTACAATCACAAAACTCTCATTCTCTGCATTGTTTCACCACCTTCCTTTTTCAATTGCTTATTTTTTTTTATTTTTTTTATTTTTCTTTTTTATTTGTTCACTATCCGTCAATCAGTTATTCCCTATGGTTCATCCCTATTACCAAAATACTAGTATATATAGTAAGTAGTCTTCTAAATAAATTTTTTTTACATATATAATGAAACATGTTTAACTTTACCAACTAATCTACTAAGTGGGTCTCTCATATCAGAAAAAATTGGCAAATGTTTTTAAGATATTCAACAAACACCTAGACAACATCATGAATCCTTACGGTCTTGGGAAACCCATTCACAAATTCCATCATGACATCCTCCAACTTTTACATGGTTTATAGAAGTGGCTATAGTAAACCACTATGATGTTGGTGCTTGGACTTTACCCAATGGAAGGTAAGGCATTAGAACACAACCCCTATGATGCATCTCTTCATCCACTACCACCATAATTGTCTCTTTATCTCATGGTACATATTCATCTCACTATGATTTACCACCCATATAGTGGTATAGGAATATATAATCATCACTTCTACAATGAATTCAGGGACTACCACTCTCCAGTACATAAGGATTTCATCCTCATCAATCAACGACTATCTAGGTATTGGGTTCCCTCGAGCTAGTTGTTCCCCCGTCAGACTACAATATGATTATGAATCATATAAAAACATAAATAGGTTCAAAAGAGAATACATGACCACAATGGGATAATAATTCCTTGATCCTAGACCCTCAAAATCATCCATCCTATATTCATCTAACAAGCTCATCAAGTACCTATACTCATTTGAAGGCCTCTCACCAAGATCATGCTAATCGTGCATCTTTAATCTAAGAGCATCTACAATATTGTTACCTTTATATGCCATATAATCCATATCAATGTTATAAAAATTTATATACCCAACCTAGTGTGTCTATATTAGATGTAGATCCTTCTATGTGAAGATATAACATAGGATATTATTGTCAGTTTAGAAAAAAAAACATCTCTTACCTGGGAGATAGTGTCTCCAACTCTTCATAGCATGGACCATCGATACCATATTTAAATCATGTGTTGTGTAATTTTTATAATGGGGTCATATCTATCATAAACTATAAACTACTGCTTTCCCGTAATTTATCAATACTTCTCTCTAAACAATGCCTAATGAATCAATGTATACATAATATTTTACACCAAGCTCAGAGAGAATCAACACAAGAGCTGTTTTTAACCTCCTCTCTAGGTCAGGAAATTCCTCTTCACTTTGGTCCATCCACTAGATCATAACTCCTTTCATTTTAAGTGATGTCATAGATAATGATAGTAAGAATATTTCATGGAAAATTGTCATTATTTCCTTGCAAAATCCAGAAATCTCTTGATTTCAAACATGTTCAATGGACGTGTCGATGACATGAATGCCCCTAATTTTTCTATTTATATAGATATTTTCATTTAAAATAATACATTTCCTAGTAACATCACATACTTAATCCAAAAATCATGATTTTATATCTTGGTGTAAATTCATAATGCTTGAAGTTAACTGAAGACTCTCTCAGGGTTCCTAGCATGCAGATCTGGTGTTAGATAGTATATGAGGATATTTTCAATGAACTTAATGATGAAGGAGTCATTGCATGAATGGAATATCTTTTTCATGAGGTCTATAAACATATTTTTATCATTCGTCAGTCCAAATGACATCACCAGATACTTTTACAGCCTATACCTACTCTAAAACACTATCATGGGAATTTCCTCCTCTCTAACATACAACTGGTGAAATCCCAATTAAATCTCAAGCTTAGAGAAACACCCAACTCCTCATAATTGGTAGAAAATATCATCGATTATATGAAATTAATATTATTTATTCATCATAAACTAGATCAACTTCTAATAATCAACTCAAATTTGAATACTACCATATTATTTCATAGTGAAAAACACAGTTGTATAACATGGTGAATTACTTATCCAGATAAATACCTTACGATTTAAGTCAACATGTTGTACCTTCATCTCCTTCAACCCAGCTTTCACTATATGATATAGGGGTATAAAAAGGGTTAAACCCTTAGTATGATCTCTATCTTAGCTTAATTTTCAGATCCCTAAGGGTTTTTATATGGTAAAATTTACTTTTGAAGATTTTAACCCATTCCTCAACATCCCGAGGTCCTTCAGTTCCTTGGAAGGAAAATTAATTATGGATTTGAATGTCCCTTATTATTTGACTATAGTATAAACACCTATTCCTTGGAACCTCATTAAGAAAAATAAAACTAATTTAAATGTCCATTATTACTAAAACATTGATCAAATGGGCATTCATACACAACTATATTCTCCTATATGTCTAGTGGTAAAGTAGAAACAATCTCCATTATGGGAGTATTCTACTAGCATTCTAAGTAGTCCCATAAGACTATATGGAGGTTAAAACATTTTTATCATAAAGGAAACACATCAAAAAAATATACATTGTCTTTAGGATAAACCCTAATAGGTTAATGGGATCACAAAATGTTCTACTATGATTTTAACCTTATCCAAAGGTATAACCCTTCTAACACTAACCCCGATCTCCATCCCTATAAATTAGTCATATTCATCAGATATATACTAACACCCGAGCATTATTCGTTCAAATAATTAATTCAAATATAGATATATCATAATATCATGGAAACATGGATATATCGCTCAAGGTGAAACTATCATAAATATATAGACCAAATCAAGGAATTTTACATAAATAACTACTTTGTAGTACAACAATATGTATATACATGGCATGGGAACCTATGTTCCTAATAATGAGGCATACATGCAACTTAAATCTCATAAAACACATAACATCACCATGAAAATACACAAGGTGGATTTAATCAATAATAACAACAAAACATAATTTACCCTACTTTATGAAAACTCTGAGTTCCACTATATAGCACTAACCATGCACTATAATAGTTCTCATGCACCAGTCCAAACTATACTATCTCTTATCTAATGTATCCCAAATAAAGTCCAATAAATGAAATAGGTTATTGAGTCCTGGTGCTCTGATAACATTTTGTAACACCCTGAACTGAACCCCCAGGTCTGAGGTGAAGGTTCACCTGACCTCATGTGCATATCCCTATGCTTATGAGGTTTTTGACTAGTTGTGACTATCTATGTCCATCAGTGGGGAGACTATATCCTCAGTGTCATTTTATAGAAAAAGTAACCATAATAATAATAATAAATATATTAATCAGTATAATAATATATATGTAATCATAGTACATATAGAAATCCAATGTTGGTATATATGTCATTCAAATTAATGGGTTCTAAGGTGTTAAGACAAACCAATGTAATAAGTGCAGATAAATAAATAAATAAATAAATAAATAGTTAGGTTCTTCTAAATCTGTTTCATTCCTCTAATAACTCTATACTCCTATACTCACTTATCTACCATATGGACCTTTCCATTCTTCGGTTGTCGAGCCATTCAATCTACAAGCACACAAAAATTCTTGAGTTGAGATTCGGTACAAGACTCAATACAAAAACACTAATACATAAATAACCAATTTTTCTCAAGTATAACATGTTTATTCCCTGAATATAATAAATTAATAGCAATCATAACATCTTACAATACAAAACAATATTGTCATGCACTAACCAGGTGACCAAAAACACTCACTTTTACCTACTTCGCTCTATGCAAAAATAATGGTCAAAGGAGTCATAAGGATTGAAAATAGCGTCAATGTTATATATATATATATATTGGAATGATTCTTTAGAATGATCAAGGCATAATGTTACATTATACCTATAAGGTTATCATGCTCCACTATCATCATTGTTTCACATAATTGCACACTCCCTCTAGGGGATAACCATGCTATGATGGCCACCGGTCATGTGTACTAATCACAAGCACTCCAAAGTAAATATAATACAAAACAATGTATAGAATCATAATATACTAAGCAATAAAATTTGAGATAAATAATAACCATAAATTTAACATGTGAATTTTATCAAACATGGAATCTGAGTATTCTAACAATTCTCATGGAAACAATATTATAACAGGTCTCATGAGCAACATTAATACCCACATCAGTTAATAAGTCTATAAAAAATATCACTTATGTGAAAAAATAAATTATATCAAGGAAGCATGTCTGAAAAATGCCCCAGAGGTAAGAAACATCCTACCTTAAAGTCATCGATGTTAATGGAAAGGATAAACTTCCTTGTTTGGTTCAAAAGATTGAGTGGGAACTTGAATAATCAAGAACACATGCACCTTGGCCTTATTACTATTTTCTTCAACACATCATTGCTATAGGTTTTTCATTGGTTCCTAGAACCAAAACCAACTATTCTATTTCAAAAAATAAATAAAATATCACTTATTAAGTTAATTTATGTGACCTATATGATTTAAAACTTTTTATTATAGGCTTACTCATGCGCTTGTGTATTTCACCCCAAGAATAAATATGAAATGACAAGAGATAATAAATTTGTATCTACTATATTCTATGATCATACATGGTTGTTCTATATAATTATTCATTGATAAAACTATTTAATTATCTTTTATAATTTTTATAATTATCATTTGATTATAAATTATCCATTAATAATTATATTATTATATTTCTTCATAAAATTAACCTTGATAATTTAGTGTAATTATATTTTAATAATTCTTAATAATTATATTTCAATAATCATCATGTTTATCATTAATAATATTTATAAATTATCATTTGATAATTTTGTGTGAATATAATTTTATAATAATATTTGGATATTTCAATGAAATTATCATTCTTTAACTCTTGATAATTATCTTTTGATACTATTCATTTTTATGTATTGATAATATTAAAAACTAATACTTTGATAATTTGGTGTGATTAACCTATTATAATTTTATTTGGATATTTTGATGAAGTTATAATTTAATAATTCTTGATAATTATATTTTAATAATTTTTATAATTATCCTTTGATAATTATAATAAATTATAGTTTAATATTTCAATGAGATATTCCTTTGGTAATTTGAGTGAATTACCCCTTGATAATTTTGGGATTTAACTTTTTTATTTAAATTAAACTGTTTTTTTCCATAAATAAATAAATATTAAAAAAATGGGATAGAGATAATAGTAAATAAATAAATAAAAACAAAACATTCTTCCATAAGTGTAGTTCACTAGAGGAAAGAGAAGGAGACTACTTCATGCCCATAATAAGAGAAGAAACTCAAACCCAATAGTTGGAGACTTACTAATCGCGTGCAATGAGATATGAGGTTTCCAAAACACAATGACATCAACACAAATAGAGATTCAATCAAATACATGGAACCCAAAAGGGTATGTTTTTATTTTTAAAAAATTAAATTTTTAACACCTAATTTAATATATGATTCATCCTCAAATTGATTTTGGGGTGTCTAAATTCATCCCATTAAGGCGTTGCTAAATTACAAGGTCCAAAATGAGTTGATTGGGAGGACATTAGATCAATGTACACATGATAATGGAGCTCATAAGCAATGTGTGGGAGAAGGACCAAAAAAATAATAATATATATATATATAATATAATATATCAATAAGTGTAAAATAAATTACCCTCCCATGGGATTTATTCAAACCCTGACGTGCACAAATGATATGTCACATCTGGGAAAGTAACTATTTTCCAAACATAAATACATAATATTATTTCCCATATGAGAGACCATTTAGAAGATATTCCGTTATTTTGGAAAACCCATGTGCATGTGATATAATATATTTTAAATTTTTTTATATCAATATCAAGCCTCTATGGCCCCCAATATTCAGTGTTGACTCATCACCTAGCTCTGAAAATAGTCCATAAAATATTAAAAAGTGTTTTAGGGAAAATAGTGTTTCTAAATTAACTGGGTCTTTACCCCTACATAAATCCATTTAACATTTATAGACCCATTTTTTTTGAAAATTTAAATTTTAAAAAAAATCATATAAATTACATACACTATAGTGTATTATTATCATTTAAATAGAGTATATTACAATATTACAAGAATATGTATTTTTGATGATGGATATTTCAAAATATTTAAATGTGAAAATGTTATTGAGAATTTTTAAAGGAAAAAAAATTGAGTCTTAATGAAGTATTCAATGAATACCAGGACTAGAATTTGACTAATAATTCAAATGAGAAATTTTTTAATTAAAGTTGATAATCAAGATTTTTTTGAAATAATATTCATAAGATTTTCATGTTAATTTTGTAATTAAAAATAAATAAGAACAAAAAAAGGTTTTTAAAATAAAAATTGTAACTAATACTTATATAATACAGATGATTTTTTATGTGTTGTTGTGGAAAAAATATGATGACATTCAATAGTCCATCTGAATTATGGACAAATAAGAAGGGGTTTGACTCTAAGTCGGTATCAAATATTTTAAATAAGTCTATAAGAAATCACCACTTTCTACATCCTATGATATAATTATATTTCTTAGAGAATAAGGTAAAAAATTCCAAGTGACCCTTATTAATATCTTTATATGTAGACTTAAAGAAGAAAAATTATGTACACACACTATTGTAGGAGATAATAAAATTAGAATACTTGTTTTAGAAATCATTTTATGGGGGAGTTAAATAACTATCCAGAATTATTATAAAGTCCTCATCGGGATATGGAAATAACATTTTTGGGTGATACAATGAAGGAACTATCACAGGGTCTCATAAAAATTTTAATAGAACCTGGAATACAACATAGGGATAATGAGGGTTGTTTCCCAAGGAGTTTTTTGGGGTCATGTCTTCAATATTCAAGAACAGTTGTTAATATATGTGTTTTTTTTCTATTCTTAAAAATTATATTATCCAAAAATAAGTGTTTATTTGTTTGTTTTTTTAGTTTGTGAATACAGAATAAAATAAAAGAGAATAAAACATAGAAAATTGTTAGTGAGGAATGGGTATGTCCGTGATTAGGAGAATATAGGTCTTTGACTAAAAAAATTTATTGGCTAAGTCCAGGTGATAATTCACTCAATATAATTCATTAATCACCATTATGAACATTCTTTATGAGGATCCGGGTGCTTTTATAAAACTCATAGGCACACTGAGGCTCACCCTCATAGTTTCATGTGATGTAAATTCCAAATTTGCAAACAATCCATCACCCTTAACATATACCTCTTATATAATGTTCATCAGTCAATCTACACAAATATAATTGTATAAAGTGATTATCCAAAAAAGTGACATGTGGTTATTGGGTTCAGATTGGAATGGGGTAATGATAATTACTAGGAGAAAATGTGAAATATATTCATGATCCCTATGAAATTCCACTACTATATCACATCGAATCCAAATTGAATAAAATAAAATGATACAGTTCTCTAGATCCCTACAAAACATACCATGAGACCTTTCCTTTGCTTAAAATTTATTATCATATAGTTTATGAGATCAATCTCATAATATAATGGTTAAAGAAACACAAAAAACTAAAACAAAAGTGATAAAGAAGGGAATTTCTAAAAACATGAATAGATGTAAAATACAGAAGTAAAAGAAAATTTTAGAAAAATAATCTTATTAAGGGTGTATAATTATCTCAGTGACCCTATCAATTTTTATCTAGTACCCCTGGCCCCCCTTTCTAACATAATTTGAAGAAATATTAGTTTGACTAAAATAATTTCTCCATGATTGATCTTTTTAATCCATAGATAGAATAATAGAAGTTGTAAAATTTCAGCTCTTTTTGAATGTAATGGAAATTGAATCGTGCTTAGTATTCTCACATGAGGGGAAAAAATGATGCACATACTGCTAGGTCGTGGGCTCATAAGAACTTGAAAGTGAATTATTAGACAGATTTGTTCCTCTTTAAGAAATTGGGCTAGATGTTAGTTCATTTGGTATTCATTAATAGTCATTTTAGCATAACTATATTTTTGTAACTTCAGTCATGAATAATATTGGCTGGAGAGGAGCTAGGCAGGGATCAGGTTATGATGCTAGAACTCGGGTCTGATGCCTTTGAGGAAAGATAGAGTAATCCTGCATTGTCCCTTGAATTTGGATGGAGGTTTGGTGATTCTATCTGGAAAGTAGGATTATGGAGGGGCACATCTTAGTGTTCATCAATAGGATCAATAAGCATGGATTATGTTTTCATGGCATGTAGTTTGGACCTATTTGGGCATGGGGGACAATGTAATCAAATAAAACATTGAAGGGATTCTTCATACATGGTATTAAATGGTGGGATGTTGTGGTTCATTCCACTTGGTTCATCAATATCAAAAAGTGTAGATGGATAGAGTGGTGGGATTGAGATCATGGTGATCAATAAAACCAAGGTTTTGGGACTTGTTTCATACTCTGGATGATGCAGGAAGAACTGGTGTGGCATAGGGTTAGTCAAGGATATTCTAGTGATATTTTTCGGTCATTTGTGATCACTAAGTCATATTATCAAGAAAGTGGTGTGTGACTCTATTCAACCACATAGTTAGTGGATTTGGTAAGATTTAGGTCCCTCTGTTGTTTTCTTTGGTCTACACCTATGCATAGAAGAAACTCTAGAAAATAAACAGAACATTATCATACTTGAATCGGACATGGGTGGGTTTCCTCTTCCAGTGAGTTCAAACGAAATTACTATAGTTCAGTATTTTTTTCATTATGTCGGTTCTTCTTTCATTCATGGTTTTCATCATGTTTTGTTGGTGCTTCAAAATTGGTTTTCCTCCATTTAGCTCAAAAAAGTTTCCATCATCACAATAAATGAACCAACATTGGACTTACCTCATAATTTCATATCATCATGATAGTTTAAAAAATTTCACAAATTGAGGGTTATGTTATAGATTCATCAATAGAACCTAGTTGTGTAGTACTTAGGTTCATCATCAACACTTAATCCCAGTTTGATAATTAAACACATTTTTTTCTTTAAGCTTAAATGGTCTTTTTAATCTATAACAATCGTTCTTCGAATTCAATGAATTGTGACAAATTTAAGATCTCATATGAAAATTATTCTTGGTTAATTTTAATCAATCCAACCACATCATTGGATGGAACTCAATCTCAATCTACTGTGAGTACGATTAAGGTTTCACCTAGTGATGATTCTTGAGTTCCTATGTGGCTTCAATCTTCAGTCACGGTAAGTTAATTCATCACATCTTACTCGGATGAATCATGAGTGCTCAATTATATTCATATGGTTTTATTTCATCTAATATTAATCTCGATTACAAATTCCACTTTCCATTTCTTGTGGGTTTCCTTTGTGAAGGGAGTGGGGGTTGAAGAAGGCTTCTCAAGGAAGCCTGGACTGAAAAAGGGGCCTGAAAAAAATGGAATTCTTCTTGTAAGAATGTTAAAATTCTTTCATGATAAAATTCCCATTTAATAATTGTCCATAAAAGGATTATTAAATTCCCTCATGGATGATTGGTGTTTGTGTAGATTCTGAATAAAATCATAAATACATGATGAGTGGAATGGAAGAATTGTACATGGAAGGATTTCAACTCATAAACAGGGATATCAATGATAGAACATTTCTTTCATGTGTATTTGGTACAGACATATAAGGATTATTCTTGAATGTTTTACCTTACAATTAATATAATTGACCCATAAAAAATTAAAAATAGATTGTTAATGCTAGAATTGGAAAAAAGTGGAATTAAGTAGATTAAACATTTAAAAGAATTCCAATTCAACCACATTTTCTAATTTAAAATTTAAATTTTTATTGAAATAAATTGATATTATCATTCAAAACCCTATTTAAATTTTAACAACTTTAAATATATTGTTTTACCAATTTCAACAAACTCACATGCCGCGATTTAATTGAATAAAACTATAACGATTAAATATATTTTAGAGAAAAAATTATATTCCACAAAATTAATGTATGGATGTTAGTTATATCCAAATATGAATTAATGAATTAAAAATCTATATTTTATTTTTAACAATTTAATTACAGATTTCATAGAATTTTAAATATAAAATTTATACATGGGATTTCATTAATTTATGATGTAAAATATAAAAAATAATTGAATATTTCATCTCGCATAAATCTGTCGCACTATATCTATTTCACTCCCTAGTAATACATTGAATTTAATTTTTAAAATGATAATAAAAAAATATCCTTCTTTATTTCAAATATGCATGTCAAAAAATAAGAAAATCCCAAATTCATCAATTGATTAAATTAGTTTGTCTCCTATTTGGATTTCACTCACTACCTCATTTCAATTCCATTTCTAGGAGTGGACCAAATTAGATTTATATGGAATCAAAATTTTAATGTGTGGTTCTTACATTTATACCTCTCTCATATGAATCTTCATCTAGAGTTACAACTTCTTCTTCATTATTACAACATAAATGATATTTTTATAAGTCAATTTACTCATTCTCCACATTAGTTAAATATTTCACTCACCTGAATAAATTCATTTTATTCTAATATGAACTTATTAATTTTTTCATTCTTGTATGTGTAATGCACTATGAGAAGGCACATATTGGATTTACAAAATGGATTTTTCTCAAAAACCAAGTTCCAAATATATCTGAGATTCATTTTGGGTTCCTAATTTTTCATTTCACTCCTGTTTTACAGGACTTATATAAATTTATTTTGAGTTGGCTTCCTATGTTGTTATGTTTCGTAGAGTCCAAGTTCCCTTGAATTATGTTCAAAAATATTGTGACCTAGTCTTAAAATTTTGATTCTATAAATATCATTTCACTAAAATTCCATTTCCGAGTTCTACTACCAAATTTATTTGAATGAAATGAAAAATTCCACCTACAATCATTTAACTCTAACAATTCTAGAACTAATGAATTCACTTCACTCTATCATGATATTAAATAAATTCAGGGTAGAATTCATCTCAACGAATGTTTGAAAAATCTCTATAAAAAATAACAATATTGTTAATACAACATTTTAAAATAGAGAAGTTTTTTATATTTATTTAAATTTATTAGTGTTGTTTTTTATTTTTAGTATTTATTTATATATTTTTTATTTTAAAATATATGATAAAAAATTGCACAAACTATTTACAGATCCTAAAAAAAGTGAAAAAAACCTTTTTTATTTTTTAACATTAATTTACATATTAAAAAATTTCTAATTAGTCTTATACAGGTTGATTTCCTTCCCCTACAGTTACTCATCACTACCTTTTTGTGTTTCAAAAAAAATTCCATTAGAATTGAAGTAAAAAAGACTTTTAAAAGAATAAAAACCACTTGGATTTTATTGTATCCAATAATATTCAATAAGTAACTCCCATAGATTCTTTGTAGACTGCATTGAATAATTTCCAAGTTTAGTTTCCACTTAGGATAAAATGAAGGAAATATATAATTAATCATTGTAAATTTATAGAGAACTAAAAAAATGAAAAATGATAGAGGAAGAAGAAAATTCTTGGGTGATACCTCATAAGAGGGGATATTATTTTGACCATCCACATTTTGATATTCCCATGGATTATCCCAAATCCATCATAGAATTTAGTATGTGTGATGAAAACCGCCACATCTTCTTCCTTAGCTTCTCTTCCAATTGGGGGTCCCCTTTATCAAAGTTCTTCATTTTCACCCATTGATATTTATAGTATGATCGGTGAAGTGTGGTTGTAAATAGAATGTATGGGTCTTCCCTGGACACATATACTGTTGAATTCTATTTCAGTGGTTGTTCTAATGATATTTTTTCCTAATATCCAAAAAAGGAGAGTTTTCAAGTAATTAAAACGAAATTATATTTAATAAAATAGTTCAAATATATATTCTCCACCTCATAATTGGAAGTTTTTTAATCTATTTAATCATGAGTGGTCTCTGTGAATTCCTCTAATTTACCTCCAACTATATTGTAGTGATTTTGGAGATGACGGAGTTGTTTCAACCCTATCGTTCATGGATCTTCAACTCCTTCATTTTCCACTTCTATTGTGGAATCCACATTAAACTCTTCCAAAGTACAGAGTAGTAGTTTATCAAAGTAATCCACACCTATAATTTCTTCTTTATCCTGGGTGACCTCTTCTTCTATTTCTATTTACAATTTCTTATATTTGGTGGTTATCATAGGTTGTTCCATTTGATCAATAAGGGAAATCACAATGTAGCTAAGTCTATCTTTAATGAATAGGGATATAATTAATATTTCAGCATGTATAAATTTATATTGAAGTTACTTTTTTTCAGTGGCATACCCCTTATTTTTTTCTATATGTGGGTCATTCTCCAGGTGCAATGCCTCTTAAGATTCTTTTACATGGGTTGGGGTGTCAATGGGTATTCTGGTTTTACTTTAAATTTGAGCACATCCATTACTACATTTTCTTACTTCGTAGCTCAGATGATTTTGGTGGATTCAGAACATACAATATAGGGAGAATAATAATTTAAACGAGATTGAATAAAATCAAGAGAGATTCAGTAAACAGATATAATATCTCCCACATTAATTTCAAATTTCAACACTTCATTAATGTGAAGGGACACTAGGTATATGTTTTCAATTTTAAATAGCCAAAGATACTATTATTCTTCAAACACTCTTTTTTCTCATCAAAATCATTTTGAGAAAAGACCATAGTTGCTAATTACACTTCTTTTTTTGTTTATTTTGAACCATATATTCATAGTGGTTGTTATTATATCAATTAGTTCCTTCAACTCTATAAGTTTTTTTTGTTTCCACATCAATTTTTGGTCCATCCACAGAGAGTTGTTGATACATGCATGAATTTATTATTTTTTTATCTTCACTCAGATGCTATAGTGGTTAATCAAAAACATAATCTATTTTTGACATTTTAAATTATAATTTAAAAAATTAAATTATTCAAACATTTAAAGATAAAAAAGTGAGTCATAGACCTAACTCTCTATTAACGACGCCGAGTTGATGAAAGACCTTTTGAGGGGTGTCATCAAACATGATTTAAATGAAACATGAAATTCAGAATCAGGTTGACTGGGTCCATTCCCAAAGGAGTTTTGTGTGGTTGGGTCTTTAATATTTTAGATCACTAATTAAAATTATCTTATTTTTTTCTCAATTTTTGAGAGAAACTAGAAATGGGAGCTTATTTTTTGGTTTTCACTATGTTTGAATGTATAATAAAAGAAAAACGTGGAAATCATGGGAAATTCATTTTGAGGTAAGGGTCATTCCAAGATTAGGTGAACATGGGTCCTTCATTGTCTAATTTTATGGACGTAGACTTGTTGATAATTCACTCAATACAATTTATGAATCACCATTCTCAACATGATTTGTGAGGGTCAATGTACTTTCATATATATCCTAGTCACACTGAGTCTCACCTTCTCTATAGTTTCAACTGAAGAAAATTTCACAATTGTAGATAATCAATCACCCTTCACTCATTCCCAATATACAATGGCCATCCATAGATCCACTAAACACCAATTGTATTAATTTTGTATCAAAATAAGAGAGATGAGGTGATTTGGATTGGATAGGGTTAAGGAAAAGATAACTACAATGAGAAATTGGGAAATCTATTCATAATCCTCAGGCAATTTCATTACTTCATCACAATAGAATTCAAATTATAAGAAAATATTTGACCACGTATTTCATAATATCGCATAGCCTCCCCTGGGACCAGTCCATGGGTAAATAATCTCTAATCACAGAGTTTAAGAGATGAAAATGGAATTGGAAAGATTAATGAAACACAAATAATAAAATAAGAGTGAGATTGAAGAAAACTCCACAAAACATGGATAGAATTAGATTACAAAAGTAGAATAAAATGTCAGAAGACTCATCCCATGAAGAGGGAATAATTATCTCACTCATTCCCAAACAATTTTATAATGTACTCGTAGCCCATCATTCAAAAAAACATAGAATGATCATTTTGACTAAGAGAATTCATCCAAGATCGATCTCCATACACATTTGAGAAGAGATGGAGCTAGTACGTCATAGTGATTTGCATCTACAGTGGAAATAAATTCTCTTTAGAATGCTCACATGAGGTTAGAACATGATGCACGTGATGCTATAGCTTGGGCTCAATTAAACTACTACGGTTCTTCAAGTATTGAAAATTGACATCGATGTCACTGCATTTGGGATTTCATAATGGAAGGTCTAGCTTGATCTCTAGTTTGGAAGATCAATCTCGCAAGAGATCTGTTGGAGAATAGATATGTAGGGCTCATGCTATGCTATTTGAACTTAGGCCTAGTTTTGTTGATGAGGGTTGGAGTAAGCTTGTATTGGCGTAGTAGTGTTTCTAATGCTTTGGGGTTGGAGTTCATCAGTAGGATTGGGATGTGTGGTTGGTGCTGGCATGACATGTGGGTGCGTCATATTTAGGAATGAGGGACTGGGAACTCGAATTCCGCAATGTGGGTAAGCATCAACAACGGTGTCATGTATTGGGTTACTGTGGTGTTGTACACATGTTTCATTGAGCTCAAGATGTGCATATAGGTAGAGTGCTAGGCTAGAGATCTGGTTGAACAGAGCAACTGAGGTGCTGAGACTTGTTTCATGCTCAAGAGGATGCAGGAAGGAATGATGCGACATGGGATTTTTCAATGAGGAGGTTGTGATCTGGTTTGTCCATTTATGCTCATTGAGGCATATTATCAAGCATGTTGTGTGCGTCTCTCATCAACCTCACAACCCGTGTCTTGAAGAAGAGTGAGGTCTCCCGGAATTATCTTGGGTCTAGTCCTGTATATGGGGAAAACACCATCAAGAAATCGAAACATCTTCATAATTGAATCGAACATGGGAAGCTCTCCTCGTCCTAGGAGATTGGATGGAATCACCATTGGTATGCATTTTTTCTTCAAGTCGGTTCTTCTTTCGAGCTCGGCGCTCATCCAGTTTTGGAAATGCTTAAAAATCGGCGGTCACCTCTTGATCTCGTAATCTTGGACATTATTGCAACAAATGAACCACTCTCTATCTCACCAAGAATTGGCTCATCTTCCATGGTGAGTTGCATGGAAGAAAATTTCATGGGATGATCTTTCAGTCTAGGAATAATTGTTAATGGATGAATGAGAATGAAAGAATTCATCGAGAACAGGTCGTGATCACATCTACATATGAATTTATGATAATCATCATCAATCCATCTCGATCAATTGATGGAAATTTATAGGGACCCCCTTTCACTTAGGGAATATTTTTTCCTGGATGGACGAGAATGAAATAATGCCTACACAAATGTTGGGAATACCAATGAAAGAACATTTCCTTCTTGAGAAACCTGTACAGGCATAGAAGGATGCTTCCAACCAGCTTTACCCTTTGTAATTTGTATTCGTCAAAGAGTAGAAAAATAGTTTCTATTGTAGTCTTTATGTAAATGAGGATTAAAATGGATTGAATTATTTTTATAAAAAAAATAACCTTCTAATTAAATGTTATTTTAAAATTTAAAATATATTTTTATGAATAAATAATTCATTTTTATCATTTAAAAGCATATTAGAATCACAAATTGAAATTTCATCTGTTTAAATTTCACAATTTAGAATAACTCCAACCCATAATGCCATTTTGGAGTTGGATTTCCCATTTTTGAATAATGAACACAAAAATTCACTCCAAACAAATTATTTTGTTTTCCACATCAAAGATAATGTTCTTTAAATATTCGTTTTTATATATTTTTAATTATTACATTTATTCAACAAATTATATTAAAATTACTAATTTGTCATAACATTATCAAATTTGATATATTAGGATATTTAAAACAAATAACTAAATCAGATAAAATTTTCTACCATTGATTAACAATATCAATTTAAGTATAATAAGTTTTGTTTTATTTTCATTATACATAAATTTAATGTATTTTGGATTTTTAATTTTTTTTATTTTGTATCATTGATATTTATTTATTTGTATACAATGTAATTTTAATTTGTGATGAGTGTATTTTGAACTAATTATATGATTATAATTATAATTATAATTATATGTGTGTGATTTGATTAATTAAGTGAAAACACTTAAAATATTTTAATAACAATTATTTATTTATATATTTAAAAAACCAGTTTGGTACCATAATAAAAATAACCATGTAAATAATAAATAAATAAATTAAATTAAATTAGACAAGTACATTTTATTTAATAAAATAAATAAATGTGTTTGTTATTTAAATTGTTATTCAATTAAAAATGTAGAAAATTACAACGAATACTTTATTACATTTAATTTTCTAAATCAGCATATCATTGTCATAGATGCTCGATTAATGCATTATGGTGTGCGATATGAGCATATTTATCCTTGATTCATCTATATTTTTTTTGAAAAGGCTATCCTTGATTCATCTATGTTGACTGAGTTAGTGGTGAAATTAAACATTTTATTTTATCTTAAGAGTTAGAGCAGACGCTTCAAATGTATCAATAATTGAAGAATTCGGATCCTGTTCATCCTCATTTATCATATTATGCATGATAATTCTTGTAGTTATTATATCATGCAATACAAATTTTCTAAAAAAATGTGTAGGTCTTGTGATGATTGAAAAACATGACTGTAAAACTCCAAATAAATGTTCAATGTCTTTTCTACATGCTTCACACTTCATTGAATTTTTTTTCAACTTTGGACTACATTTCTCATGGATACTTCACGCAATTATAATCCAATTTGGATATATATTATCTACAAAATAATATCTCATATCATATTCTTCTCCTTGAATGATATAATGGGTATGAGGAGCAATATCTTGAGTGAGATTAGATAACAAATGAGATGATTCAAGAACATTGTTGTCATTATTTGTACCTGAGATACCAAAATATGCATTTCATATCCAAAAATCATAATCTACCAATACATAAAGAATAATTTTTGGGGATCCAGAACATTCTGCATATTGTCCATCCAATGTCGTATGAATATTTTTCCACTTCCAATGCATATAATCCAATCTACTGAACATTCATGGAAAACAATGAACTTCACCAATATAAAGGAATATTTAAATATCATATTCATTATGTGATTGAATGTATTGGTCTCCAATAATCTCAAAAATAGCAAGAAAAATATTTTGTGACATTCAATTGTAGTAGACTCCACAATTTTGACATATTCATCAATACCATCAGTTTTAATTCCATAAGCAAACATCTAAAACACAAATGATAATTTCGTCAAAGTCAATAATTCAAATCTATGAAACCCATCACTTCTTTGTTGAATATAAGGATAATGTTCTTTAAATGCATCAAAAATACGAAGAAAAAAGATTTTGAGACATTTGATATCACTAACAAAACAATGTTTCATTATATCACGGATTGATGGAAATATAACCATTATAAAAATTATGATATTATGCCTCACAATAGGAATTGATAATTATGTGCCCAAGGATGGATATGACGTGAGCAGACTAATTGTTTTATCCACAATAATATTTCCCCATCACCATATTGTTCCTCCTCACTATTCAATGTACTACATCATGCATCACTTTAATTTCATTTTTTACTTCATCATTGGATGAAGATGAATAAGAAGACGAAGATGAAAAAGATGAATTCTCAAAATGAAAATCTAAATTATATCCCATATTTTAATTCATTTTAGTAATATTATCAAGAAGTTAATCTCAAGAAGTGATATAATGATACTTATATTTTGAGAAATCTAATGAAATAAAGATACAATCTTGATAAGGATGGATGTGAATGAAATATATCCAACAATTGAGATCATTAATAAATTCATCCAATAGACATGATGGATATACGATCATGATAAAGTTAAATAAAGGTAAAATTCATCTAAAATCTGTGATCAAAATTAAATCCAATGGATGGATGAGATCGTAGTGAAATAACGATATTGTTGACATAAAGATAAAATTCTTCTGATGGTTCCTTTCAAAATGAAATTCATCCAACGGTTGGGATGAATGTGAAATCATGATAAGCCCGGATGAGGATGAAATCCATCAAATTATTTATACAATATATAATCATCCAATAATCTATTTTTATTCACTGAATTTAAAAATGAGTTAAATTTAATTGAAATATGAATAGTTAAAAAAATAAAAATAATGAATTCGAGTTATCAATTATATAAATTAAAAAAATTAAAAATGAATACTTAAAATGAAATTGAATAGATATGTCAATTATAATAATGAAAACTGTATTAAAAAAACTCAATGTTAATTAATAAATATGTATAAATAAATATTAAAAATTGATACGCGATCATGATATGGTTAGATCATGTTAAAACTCATCTGACGCGTGTAATCACAATAAAATCTGATTGATGGATGGGATCATAGTAGAATCAAGATAAGTTTGGGATAAAGATATAATCCATCTAAATATTCATTTCAAAATGAAATCCATCTAACGATATTTTTGACATCACAATAATGATAATGTTTTTTGAGGAAGAAATACATTCAACAATTGAGATCAATATAAAATCCATCCAATAATCTATTTTTTACACTCTGAATATTAAAAACAAATGAAATTTAAATTAAATATTAATATATTTAAAAGGTATTAAAAGAATAAATAAGATTTAATAATTATATAAATATTATAAAATTTAAGTTGAAGACATAAAATGAAAATGAATACATATTTTAATTATGAAAATTAAAACTATTTTAATAACATTAAGTGTTAATAAATAAATATGTATAAATAAATATTAAAAATGGATATGAAGTCCTTATAATGTAAGATAGAGTTAAAACCCATCTAAAAAATTTGATCAAAATGAAATTCAATGGGTGACTTATATCATAGTGAAATCAAGAAAAAATTGCATTGGGTGATCGAATTTATCACTCAACAAAATGTGAACAATAGAATGAATTTTTTAAACATTCAATGTAGTGGACTCACCAATTTTACCAAATTCATGAGTAGTCTCAATTGGGAGGCCATATGCCAATATTTGAATCACAAAAATTAATTTCTATAGAGTTGATAATCCAAAACAACCAAATATACCAATTCATTATTGAATGAAGTGATCATATGCTTTAACATCATCAACAATATGAGGAAAAAGACTTTGAGATATTTGATATCACTGATGGAAAAAAAATTAATTATGTCATGGATTGTAGAAAAAATAATCAACATAATAATTATTATCTGTAACCTCCCATTTGTGATTCATAATTATGGGTGTAAGAACCGAGATCATCATTTCAAGTATGTAACTCCTTATTCTGTAGTTTTTGTGAAAAATAATGTTTCTGCAAATTTTTGAAGTACACGCCGTGTACATTCTGAGTACATGCCGTGTACTCTTTTTCTTCTCAAAGCCATGTACTCGCCATGTCTGGGCCACACACATGGTGTGTAGGGGTGACGTGGAGGCCGATTTTGGCCGAGTACAGAAAGACCTAGTACACGCTGTGTACTCTAAAATTACACACCGTGTACTTTTTTTTCATTATACGGACCGAGGTCGCGCCTTATCAACAAAAATCTCTTCTTCTCTAGATTCTACATTTGAGAGCACTTGGAATCCGCAGATCTTCAATGAGCCACTGTTCCTCCATCCATTCTCCGATTCGAGCTTGGTCAATTGCGTTGGAATCGCAGTGGTGAGTTCTCCCTTCTACTTGAGCCTTGCATTCCAACTCCTCTTTCTCAAGATGTTGTGGGTTTATCAGTTTGGGAATTTTCTCAGATCTACGACGTTCGGGGGAGAATCTGTCATCGTGGTTCAATTATATCTATCTCCTAGGATCAAGGTAGGTGGTTTGTGCCTTATCGTTCAATTTCTTGGAGTTTGTTTTGTTAAAATTCCACCAATACTCATGAACGGGGTATTGCGTGTTTAAAATTATTCCCTTGTTGTATTATTTCCTTACTTGTATGCTCATGTAGAGGTAAACTAATCATATTAGAGGATATATTGTGTTATGATTGGAAGTTTTTCCATGCTTTGCTATGTTTATGGCCTCTGGTTCTTGTTATCTTTTGGCCATTATGACTGTTTTCATGCCTTGTTTCTATAGGATGAAGTGTCTTGCATTACACGCTTGTTGCCTTGTAGACTATTTAGCCAAGTATCTCTGTAGATGGAATTTCGTTATCCAAGTAGCTCTATTGGTGTACTTTGGCCTTATAGAATTATTATGCACTAAATGGCCTGGGGCTGAGAGAACCTAGTGTTATAAACTATAAGGGATAGACTGAGTGAACTTCCCATAGAGTCTTGACATTATAGACTACAGGAGGGTAGAACAAGTGAGCTTCCTCAGTGAGTCATATACATTATAGGCCATAGGGTATAGACCGAGCGAGCCTCCCAGAGTGCCGTTAGATATTATTTAACTACAGGAGGGTAGACCGAGTGATCTTCTTTTAGAGAGTCTTACTTTTTTTGATTTTTTTAAGAGCCTTCCTAGGCTAGAGGAATAATTGAACTAGTGAGCTTCCTCGGAGAGTATGCGGTATACATGAGGCTATGGGAGGAATTGACAGAGATAGCTTCCTCATAAAATCTCTAGACCTTGGGGCTAAGAGGGTTAGACTGTGTGATCTCCCTCAGAGAGTCCCTGGCTACCCTATACTATAAAGGGAATTTATAATGTTATCTTCCCCAGAGAGTCTCATAAATTCGTATGACCAACCAGAGGGGTTAGACTGAATGCACTTCCCATAGGGTTGTTGTACTTCGTGGATAGGACCAGAGGGGATGGTTGTGAGTACTTCCCAGAGGCTATTCGGAAGAGTATCTATTTTTATCACTGTTGTTGTTGGTTGTGGATTGATTACTGTTATGTATCATCCTAATTTACTACTTACTATTTACTACATACTACTTTGTTGTTGCTATTTACTTCTCATTGTACTTTTACCTACAATATACTCACTGACTGTTAGGCACAGATCTTCGGGTGAATTCCTACAAGGATTTAGTCTCCTTCCCTGTTTGGGTCATGCTTTTGGGCCAAAATAGTCTATTTTGTTGTAGGTATAGACAAGGGAAAGTGCCCTTCGACTTCTGGTAACTGATTTCTTGGAGCAGGAGAGCATGGGTCCAAGCATTGGCTTGTGATGCTGAGGAGATGTTTTATTTTTATTTTTACTTATTTTGGTACTGTGGTGTTTTTCAAGCATTGTGACTTGTTTGGATACTTTCCTAGATATGTATCATGCGTAATTTCATATATACATATGTGCTCCAGTTTTTTGATTTAGTCTTCCGCTGTTTATATTGTTGGTTATTACTTCTTCCGCTATTGCATGTTTAATTTTCTCCCACTGTGTACTCTGTGAATGAGGGCTTAGTTTCCCCACTATCACACCCAAGTCCCACACTGCTAGATGGAAGCCTCTGGCATTTGGGTAAATGCGCTTGAGTCCATGTGACCAAGTGGGTACGACCATGTAACTAACAACACGGGAAGTCGAGACTGTGCCTAGTACACATCGTGTCCCTAGGGAACACACAATGTAGTTTGGGGTTAGTTGGACTGTGTGGGTTAGCCATGTAAGGAGACTCAGGCATGGGTTAGAGTTCTCGTAAACGCTGTGTGTGGAAACAACATGCCGTGTAGTTTGGGGTGTTACACGACCTGTCGAGTAGGGGTACACGCCCATGTTAATGGCTAAATAAGACACGTCGTGCAGTTCTTTACGCACGTCATGTAGTAGTGTTTTGTAAAACATGATAGTTTATTTTCTCTGTTCCCATTTTGTTCTCCCATGTTTTCAGTCTTTGTTAATCCTGATCTAAGGTGTGCTTTTGATCTTTCAAATCTATGCCTCCGAGATGTCCTACAGTCGTACGTCAGTTTCCAGATGGTGATCAGACACCAGATATGGTAGATCAGGGACCTCCGGCAGATCCTCCTGTTGTTCCATATTTGGCTCCAGAAGTTGTACCCTTCATAGGCACTGATGCGTAGTTCAGGGAGGACTTCTTGAGGATGATGCAGACCTTTCAGGTAGCTCCCCCTCCTACCCTGTCGATGGATGAGTTGACGAGGGTTTTTTAGTAGCATCATCCTCCTACTTTCTCAAGGGATGGAGGACCCCAAGCTGAAGATTCGTGGTTGGAGGCCACCCTGACTATCTTTTAGCTTCTGGAGATACCCCCAGAGAAGAGGGTAAAGCTGGAAACCTATATGCTCCGAGACACCGCCAAGAGGTTGTGGGAGGTGATCTTACAGTCAACGCTTCAACAGGGTATGTATTGGGATGTGTTTCGAAGCACCTTCTATGAATACTTTTATCTGGAGAACCTGAGGGCCAATCGAACCAGAGATTTTATAAGTCTGTAGCAGTGTACTCTTTCTGTTATAGAGTACTCGTCTCGCTTCACTAAGCTGTGGAATTTTACATCGATCTTAGCAGGTGATGATTTGTTTCTTTCTAGGATGATTATGGATGGTCTGAGGAAGGATAACTGTTCCCAGGTGAATATCTTCCAGTTTACTTATATAACCTCCATCGTCAACCAGGCACAGATTATTGAGCACAATATGTGGGATTCTAGAGCAGTGAGCCAGGGCGGTTTGACATCCAGAGCTGGTGTTCCTCCTACAGACAGTGGGAAGCGTTGTAGAGAGTCTTCTCATTGTAATAGGGGTTCATGGGATATATCTTATGGAATCTAGGTTGTATGCTACCAGTGCGGTAGGAGTGAGCATACTAGGCCTTAGTGCTAGAGAGATCTGATGGAGTGCCGATCTTGTGGCAAGATGGGCCATCTTCATCACTTTTTTTAAGATCATCTCACCTTTAACTGGTGGTAGGGTTTCCTCTATGACCCTGCATTCTGGAGATGCTTTTCATGTTTCCTACTAGTCTCAGAACTGGATTTCTTCTAGCCGTTTAGGCCGAGGTGGAGGTCGAGGTCATGGTGGTCAGTCACCAGGTCATCAGTGATAACAGAGTGGATCAGCTCAGAGCGGTCAGCCAAGGGCATAGGACCGCTGTTCCAGCTAGTCTTTCACCGTGGAGCAGACCTATCATGAGCAGGATCCTGGCCCTTCTATAGTTTATGGTACGATCATAGTAGCCTCAGTTTTATCTTTAGATATTTTCGATAATGGTGATTCCCATAGATTATCTCTATTGCGGTTGTGGAGGGCCTTGGGTTATGTATCTTTTAATCTATCGACTTGACGACTCTTGACACACCGTTGGGAACAAGGACATCTAGCGTACGTTAGTGCATAGAGTGCCCTCTTGAGGTTGTGGGTTGTCATTTTGTATGAGACCTCTATGTCCTAGAGATGTTGGGCTATGACGTCATTCTCGGTATGGACAGGTAGGTTCCTTTCTAGGCAGTTTTCGATTGCTATAGCCATAGGCTGAGTTTAGTATCACCAGAGGTCATATATTTCCTTCATATAGGTGAGTGGAATGTCTATGTGGGTAGATCTAGACTAGAACATCACAATTAGGGGAAGTTATAGCCCAGATTTATAGTCTTTATCTGTATGACTAGGGTACTTCCTTGTTAGACTTTCCCCTAGTGGTGAATCATTTCATGTATGTATTTTTAAAGGTCTTTTCAGGTTCACCTCCAGAGCGTGAGGTAGAATTCTTGATTGAGCTCGTTCCAGGAGTGTAACTAGTGCCCATACCTCATTATAGGTTGGACAAACCTGAGTTGCAGGAGCTTATGAATCAGCTAGAGGCGTAGTAGGCAAATGGATTCATCCGACCTAGTACATCTCTTTCGGGTTCGCCTATCCTATTTGCAAAGAAGTCAGACGGTACATTTCAGCTTTGTGTGGATTATTATAAGCTGAACCAGTAGATGGTCAAGAACCAATATCCCATGGCGAGGATCGATGACCTCTTTGATCAGCTTCGAGGACCCGGGTGTTCTCAAAGAACGATTTGAGGTTGGGTTATCATGAGTTGCATGTTAGACCATCGTATATACCTCTTAAGGACTTGAAGAGTAGGTATGGTCTACACGAGTATATAGTCATGTCGTTCGGTCTCACGAATGCACCTGCAGTTTCCATGGCACTGATGAACCGAGTGTTCCATCCGTACTCGGACTCCTTCATTGTGGTCTTCGTGGACGATATATTGATGTACTCAAACAATCGACATGGCCATGCCACACATCTTGAGATCATTCTGAGTACACTGAGAGAGCATCAGATGTATGCTAAACTCTTGAAGTGCCACTTTTGGATGGATCAGATTCACTTCTTGGGTCACCTCATCTCGGAGGCTAGAGTATCAATGGAGCCAGAGATAGTGAGAGATGTAGTCTCCTGGGAGTAGACGAGGAACGTCTTTGTGGAACAGAGTTTCCTAGGGCTGGAGGGATACTAGAGATGCTTCATTGAGGACTTCTCGTGCCTAGAAGCACCATTGACAGGTCTGACCAAGAAGGGGGAAAAGTTTTTATGCTCAGATTCTTGTGAGTCTACCTCTCAGGAGTTGAAGAGGAGGTTGACGTCAGCACCAATACTAGTCTTGCCAAAGCTAGTCAAGAGCTACACTATTTATTGTGATGCTTCAGGTGTCATGCTAGGAGCTATGCTTACGCAAGGATATGTAGTCGTTTCGAACGGGTCTCGGCAATTAAAGCCACACGAGATGAATTACCCTACGCACGATCTAGAGTTAGCGGTTGTTGTTCATGCCTTACGTTGTTGGAGTCACTACCTTCTGGGAGAGAACTTTGTGATTTTCACTGACCAAAAGAGTCTCAAGTACATCTTCACTCAGTGTGATCTAAATCTGAGATAGCGCAGGTGGGTCGAGAATCTTCAGTCCTTTGATTTCGAGATCGCATATACATTGGGAAAGGGAAATGCAATGGCAGATGCTTTGAGCAGTAGAACTCAGATTCAGGCAGTTCAGGAGGCCAGCAGTGAATTGAAGTTTATGGATCTGTTTTCTGAGATGCACATATATGTGCATGACATGAAGGGATAGATTGTCTTATATTCTGTAGTTGTTACCTCTACACATCTTTATCGGGTGCAGATGAGGGAGATATCATATTCAGATGCCATAGTCTTGTGGGATAGTGTGTCAGGAGCGGACCCTCTTCATGGATGGACAGTGAGTGAGGATGAGGTCATGTGTTTTCAGGGACACGTATGGGTGCCAGCAGACATACACGAGGAGCTGATGCGGGATTTTCATTCCTCAGTTTGGGATGTTCATCCTGGCGTCACCATGATGTATCGTGATCTACACCACTAGTACTAGTGGCCAGGTATGAAGAGAGATGTTGCTGGTTTTGACATGAGATGTTCTACTTTTCGGTAGGTAAAAGCAGAGCATCAGCGACCATCAGGGCTTTTGCAGCAGTTACCCATTCCCAAGTGGAAGTGGAACGATGTCGCGATGGACTTCGTGACGGGGTCTCCGAGGTCACCTCGGGGGAGTGATGTTGTTTGGGTTGTCATCGACAGGCTTACGAAGGTTTCACACTTCTTGCTGATCATGGAGACCATTAGTGTTGAGGATCTGGGACGACTAGACCTCTAAGAGACTGTAAGTCGACATGGAGTTCGACACTCCATTGTTTTAGACAAGGACACGTAGTTTACCTCTTAGTTCTTGAAGGGACTTCAAAATGCATTGGGTAGAAAGGTACTTTTGAGTACAACATACCATCCCTAGACTAATGGACAGTTCGAGTGCACGATACATGTGCTTGAGAATATGATCCGAGATTGCATTCTAGAAATCGGTGATTCTTGGCAGAAGCATATCCCTCTGGTGGAGATCGCCTACAACAACAGTTTTCAGGAAACCATTCAGATGGCACCATACGAGGCTTTGTAGGGTAGGGTATGCAGATCACACTTATGATGGTTGGAGGAAGGAGAGGTAGCTTTTTTGGGACCTCATCTTGTTTTGACGACCTTAGAGATGATAGAGTTGATTTGGAAGAGAATGGATACAGCACAGTCTTGGAAAAAGTCTTATGATGATCAGTGGAGGCGACCTATGGAGTTTGAGATCATAGATCAGGTTTTCATGCATGTCGCACCGAGGTTGGAACACATGATGATTCAGAGACAGGGTAAGATTTCACCTCGGTACGTCGGCCCATTTGAGGTGTTGGAGAGAGTTGGGCCGGTTGCCTATCGGTTGCAGCAACTTCATAGGTACTGGGATATGCACAACGTATTCCACATCTCTCAGCTCAAGCGTTACTTTTCAGACCCGTCTCATGTCTTCCAAACCGAGGAGGTTTATCTTGAAGCAGATGTGTTATTTTAGGAGCATCCAATCAGGATTGTCTATCATAGTATGAAGGTTCTCTAAGTCCGGTCTGTTCCTATAGTACGGGTGCTATGGTATCATGGGAGAGTACAGGACGAGACTTGGGAGTGGGAGGCTGAGGTTCGATCATAGTGGCTAGAGCTATTTGGGGTTTCTTCTTCTATGCCTCTCTAGGGAAATTTTGTGACAAATTTACTGATGGGGGGAAGTTTATAAGAACCTGGATCTTATTTTCAGTATGTATCTCCTTTTTCTGTATTTTTTGGGAAAAAACTTTTCTGGAAATTTTTGAAGTACACGCCGTGTACTTTCTGAGTACACACCGTGTAATCTTTTTCCACTCGATGCTGTGTATTGGCCCTGTCCGGGCCACACACATGGTGTGTAGGGGTGACATGGAGGCCGATTTTGGCAGAGTACGGAAAGACCCTGTACACATCGTTTACTTTCTTTTTTTTCATTAAACGGACCGGGGTCACACTTGATCAACGAAAACCTCTTCTTCTCCAGCTTCTTCGTCTGAGAGTGCCAGGAATCCGTGGATCTTTGATGGGCCACCATTCCACCACCCATTCTTCGATTCAATCATGGTTGATTTTTTTGGAATCGCAGCGGTGAGTTCTCCCTTCTTCTTGAGACTTGTTTTCCAATTCCTCTTCCTTCTCAAGATATCGGTGGTTGAGCGTTTTTTGCATTTTCTCAGATCTACGACGGTTGGGGGAGAATCTGTCATCATGGTCCATGTATATTGATCTCTTAGGATTGAGGTAGGTGGTTTTTTCCTTACCATTAAATGTCTTTGAGTTTTATGTGAAAATTCCACCAATACCCGTGAATAGGGTATTGCGTGATTACCTTTCTTCCCTTGTTGTATTCATACCTTACTTGTATGATCATGTAAAGGTAAAATAATCATGTTAGAGGATATTTTGTGTTGTGATTTGTAACACACCAATATTTTATAGTGTGTTATTTCTTCAAAATAATTCAATAACATGCACTACAGGCAATACCGAGTTCAAGCGCACCAGGACTTACTAAACAAGTCGTTCAAAAGAGATTATGAATAGTATTAACTAAATTTTAAACATTATATAAACCATATAATTTTAGAATCCATATTATGAGTTTCGTAGACATAATGTAAGAACAAATTCATTTTCAGTATTGTACTTTTACAAACATTTAATAGTGAACCCTTTTTAAATCCAATATTTTAAACATTTATATATTCAATTTGACTAAATAAATTTACTTTTAGAACAGGGACATCAAAAATATACAATGAAACATCACAAGCTTCCACAGTACGTTTCCCTTTGAATAATGCAATGGCGTGCATTGTACGCAACCTCGAGATTCTAACACACCACAACCAATCAAACTAGTCGTTATGAATAGTAATAACTACTTTTGGAAATTTTATAAATTTTATCATTCAAAATGGACATAATTTTTGGATTCAAGATATCGAAATTATCATAGGTTGATATTTTTGTACTTTTCGGTTAACTTTCATATTTGGATGAATAGTGAAAATTACTAAATTTTATTTAAAAACAACTTTTATAATTGAAATAATTACTTGTGATAAATTATTAATTTGAGTGTTTTTATAGTATATTTAGAATATATTTTTACCATTTAATACAATTTTGGTCATTGGATGTAATTTCACATTGAAACTAGACATAAACAAGTGTCAATCTTTTGACAGTTATTATCTCTTAAAAACACGCAATTTGTTTTGATTACAATAATTAGTTTTTAAATTAATTAATGCAACTAATATGTTCTGAATTTGGTAAAATAGAAATCCTTTTTGAATTCATAACATCAAATATATCTTAGGCCTAATTTTTGGTGTTTTTCTGGAAACTTTCATTTTTGATGAATAGCGAAACCACTAAGTGGTAGTTAAAAAACTGAATTTTTCATAAAAATTAATTGTACCACATTTGTGAGTGGAATTTCGAAAATCTGAGAGAAATGGTTAATATCAAGGAGTAAAATTTGGTTCAATGAGATGAAAATAATTTTTGGTGAATTGTAACTTTTTACCATTATTTACCACGGTTAAAAGTAAATAAGGTAATTAAAGATAAAAATGATATTAATATTACCCTAACACATGTCATAATTATATTGGACAATTGTATCTCGACCAAAAACAATATTAGGAGTAAAATATTATCATTTAGGTCCAATTTTATTAGATTAGGACATTGATTATTTTTTAATTCAAAGAAGAGTTAAAAGAGTTAAAATCAATGTTTATTTACTAAAACATTTCTAATATAGGGTTATACATAAGATAAATTCGATTAAAAATATTAATTAGAAAGACAAAACCATTTCCTGCATAATGGTATTATATTTATAATTTTTAGAAATTAAATAATTTATTTTATTTTTGACTAAATGGTGATGCAATAATTACCTAATTAATGAAAAATTAGAATAATTGATATTATAAATACCCAAATAAATGTAATTTGAGACTTCTTATAAATACCAATAATTTTCTAGGTTAATATGACATGTTAGGATTGATTTAGTTAACTTTTTTTTGAATTAATCATTCTGTTATAATTTTTACAAAAATCAATTATTGAATAGTGTAAAAATTGACATATAATAGTTTTTAAACAAATATTATTTTATTAATTGATATTAAATTCTTAAAAATCTAAGGTTCGGACAAGAGACTTATATAATGATAGTTGTATCATTAATGGATCACTTGGGGGTCTCTTGGATTTATATAGTATGTTTATTAACAATATAATATAAAAATAGAAAGAGACATTGTAAAAGTGAAACTAATTAACTAAGAGTTAATACATAATGATAAAGTTAATATGATGACCCAAACCTGTCTAAATTCTATTGGTTGGGTGGTTTTCAACCCATACCCACCTTAACCTTTAAATAATCTACTTTGGAACCATTAGAAACTGAATATTAATTTATTATAAAATAATAATTTTAGCTTTTCCAAAGGTTCCCCTCACCCCTCTTATAAAAGGGGACTCCCCCTTCTCACTAATTCACACAGTCAAAGCCTCTTGGCTCGGCCAAACCCTACACAAATACTCTCTCAACTTCCCTCACTACAACTTAGTGGCCTTAGTTAGATCAGAAAGCTAACCTAAGGATCCCTTTTGATCAAATCAAAAGTAAAAACTCGAAGAAGAGGTAATGTTCTCACCAGCCTCTTTCAAGTTACTTTCTTCTTCAACTTATTCATTCTATGTTATTTCTATTCTAAAATAATAACTCCAATATTTTCTATATACTGTGATTTTTTATAAATATAGTACATCCATATTCAGTATTCTATCCATCCTTTGAATGACATGTCACCATGCGTGTGTACGTACGGCTTTCCGTCTCCACGTCGTGTTGTAATTGTCATTCAATAAATTATTATTTGGATGGGTATAATAATGATGTGTAATTAATGTAAATAATAAATATAACATGAAAATGATTCTGTATTTATGATATACCATAAATTATATATTATTTCAATATCAAAAGAATGATATTGTCGCTCTTGCGTACGTACGGACTACCGTCTCCACAAACGCGATGAGAGTCATTCTCCATCGTATCTATTCAAGTCTAATTCTCATTTAATGATTAATAATAGTATCTGAGGACTTCATATCATTCTGGATATGATTAAGATACAACCAATCCATGACAAACACGGCTTACGTAACAAAAAATATAAAAAACGAGTATGTTAACACCCGAAACATCGATAATACTATGATATTATAAACAAATCAATATTAAAAGATCATATATGATATCATATTAATGTATATGATTATTGTATAATTTAATAACAAATATTTCACCATTATACAGGAGGTTATCCTACCCACAACCAAGGAAAATTACAAGGTAAGGGTTTATTTCTCAATCTCTTCATTTTTCGAGGTTGCTTATACATAATAATCAACTGGGATCTCTTTATCATCCACATCCATATTTCATAAAAATATATTTCAAAAAATTATTACTATTTTACAGAATATGGGTTAATGTCATTTATACCCTTGTATGACTTTTTATAAGATGTTTATAAAGGAATAATTTTGTTGTTTTCCAAACAATGTTCTTTTTAACCTTTTCGACAAAATTAAGGTAAGAATGTTTTTTTACTTATACGGCGGGTGTGACTATTTTCCACTGTTATAAAATATTCAAGGCTTCCTTGAAAAGCTTATAAAAATATTTTCAAAGTAAATGTTTTATTTTATAATTATGTGACTTTTAAATGATTTAAAAAAAGATATTTCTCTCAAATAGTTTAGATTTCCTCTATGTCAACATCCTTTGATGGATTTTACGCTTATTTGATGTTTATTTATTATGATACAAAACATCCATATTGTATTGAAGGTTTTGTGATATTTTTGACTCTAGATGTGTTATTTTTATACTATTCATGGTTTATGGAGAAAGTATTGACATTTCGTATACTAGTTTTAATATGAATGTCTATGTTATGTTTAAAGCTGTTCATATGAGGAATGCATTGGACTTAATAAGTGACGGGTGGAGCCCGCTATAGCTCCTCGATGCATTGGTAGGTCTCATGAGACAAACTAGTGTCTTGGCACAAGGCCTTGACCCAATCTTATTTGTAGTCTTGGAACGAGGCCTTGGCTATGTGGTTATGATAGTCTGAAATTATGTATTCCATCATTATAAAAGATATTATTGATATTGCATGTGATTATTCGATTAGTAGAATACCCATGTGAATAATTAAATGGAATTATTTCATTTTATTTATGGCATAATATTTTGAAGTTCAAGTTTAAAAGGCTTTTGTTTTAGTTATACATTACCTTAAATTTTTATTCTTATTTATGAATGTTTCCGCTATATTGTTATCATTAGTGGGCATTTGAGCTCACCCCTTTTCTATGTTTAATTTTACCCAGGATGTGAAGAAGTAAATTAAGAATGACCTATAGAGATAGTATGAGGGGATAAGAGTGTAGACTATGGAGAATATTTTGTTGTAGTTTTCATTTTTATGATATGATGTAAAACTTTATGAATATATCTAGTGTTTCCAAGGCTATTAAACTAATCGGTCATTCTAGATTTTATCTTTCTTGTGATCATGCCAATGTTATTTAATAATGCACTGACTCTAGGTAACCAGGGTAGGGGCGTTACAGTCGGTATCAGATGAATTTTAGTACAAACCATGGAAGCTAGATTTAGATAAACATTGATTAGAGCATGTAGTCCTAAGATAAACATTGAGGATTAGTATAGAAGAACTTCCTAGAATTTTGGTATTGTAGAGATTTTGTGAGTATTCCGAGAAATGCATCCCTGTCTGGATACGAGCAAGTAGAGGCGGCTCTGGCACAGATGTACCTAGGGGTAAAACCCAAAAACACCGCTTTGAGCTAGACTCAAATGCGAACTAGTGCACGACAATGGGCCTTGCTGCACTCTTGGTTACGTCAATCCCGGGGGATATGATTAGGATAATTATCATTTTCATTACAAACCATTATGAAGGGTTTATGAATATATACTTCCTCAAAGGAGACATTTTTATGATTATGGATTATATCCATAAACTATTTAATTTATGTTATGTATTTTTAAAGTTTGGGATTAGGTATTGTTATTCATAAACTAATCTACTGTATGCCATTGTTTAGAAATGGATCCCAGTAGAAGGAATGAGATCTCCAGCAATGCACATGATCCAAAGAGAAAGAAGGATCATACCTTTCATGGTCTTAAGCTAGAATTTATAAGATAAATAGTCTCCCGTGTATTATTATCATATGAAGAAATAATATCATGTGTTGATAAGATAAGTAAAGAGTTTACTGAGTCCTACAGCTTTGAAGGGAAGCATGAAAAGAAACGGATGGAAGAGGGAAAGATGGATAACGGGAAGAGGGAAAAGAATAATTTTCCCATATGTGATAACTGTGGGAAGAAACACCCTAGAACATGCCTGAAAGGAATGGGAGTTTGTTATAAGTGTGGAGGAAAAGGAACAATGTACATGACTGAAAGGGTAAGAAAATTGTTTCAAATGTACAATTCTTCATTTGCAAGGAGTTTGGACACTACGCGAACCTATGTCCCAGTCATCAAACTAAGCCAAAAATGATGCTATTGGATAATAATAAAGTTATGATACTACCACAAATAAAGATGAATGATTAGACTTCTTCTGTTGAATATGTCATTTGTGTGTTGTATCAACAATGTACTTGTTATAATAATTATGGAGTATATAAGGATTGTACATAAATACTATTTCATTAAAGACTTTAGATTGTGTGGAATAATGAAAAGTGACTCAATAGCAGGTTAAATTTTTGGACAATATATGGTTGAGAGAAGGATAAACCATATTATGGTTCTGATAGAGAGATAGTGATTTTAGAATAATACATGATTGATTTGGATAAATTATATTGGATATTCCTGACTACCTTGAAACTAATTATTGATTTTTATATTCTATAATTGTTTGGGATTACAACATTTTTGGATTGAAGGAGTATATCTATTATTGTTTAAGGAATAAGGGATCATGAATGTAATCAACGAGGTTTTATGGTAATTCAGGATGTTGCAGTGTTTTAAAAGAATACATGATGGAGGTGTTCACGTGTTATTACGCGGAAAAAAGGATCTTTGTTGTGTTTACCTTCCTTATAAATTTTTTACTGAAATATTTTGGATAGTTCTAGTTTTGATTATTTTGGATTTCCATAAAAGGACAACCCAGAGGTCAGGCGACAACCTGTCGCGTCCGGCAAGGCCGCGAGTCTTGAAACCACAACTGAAGGCGACAAGGGTGTATCACCTACCACTGTCCCACGTGATGTCCTGGATTGAATAATGTCGTTTTTTAATGTTTTTTGTAGATGAATTATAAATACATTTTTTATCCCTATACGAATAGGATAAATGGAATATTATTTTTAAGTTCTATTATCTTTTAGAGTGAAAGATGAGTTTGTGGTAGAACTTAGTTAAAGGATGAGACTCTACTTTTCAAGTATATATTTTTCTTCTTCTCTTATTCAATGAAGAAATTAATTCATATACTGTAGTGAAGGGATCTTAAAACAAAAATTGTGTTATCCTAATACCATATATTTTGATGAACAGATGGTATTTTAAATCATCATAGATTGATGAATTTAAGGCCCTCAATTTTACACTTGTTTGTGATTGATGACCTTAATCAGTACCTATAAATATTTATTTTTTTCCTCTAATTATATGTCTCTAATTTCCACCAATGTTCTCCAAATAGAGATCATAATTTGGTGGTGACCCATTCATTTCACTTTTCCTCTTATTAAGACTAAATTTTATTAACCCAATTTCCAATGTGGGTTTTCCCATAAAGATATTTTCTATATTCAACCTTTTATTTTTGAAGAACAATTTCAAATTGCGAGGAAGCATTTTATTAAAGGAGGGGAAAATGTAACACCCCAAGATTTCATAGTATGTTATTTCTTCAAAATAATTCAATAACTTACACTACACGCAACACCGAGTTCAAGCGCACCATGACTTACAATACAAGCCGTTCAAAAGAAGTTATGAATAGTATTAACTAAATTTTAAACTTTATATAATCCTTATAATTTTAGAATCCATATTATCAGTTTCTTAGACATAATGTAAGAACAAATTCATTTCTAGTATTGCACTTTTACAAACTTTTAATAGTGAACCCTTTTTAAATCCAATATTTTAAACTTTTATATATTAAATTTGACTAAATAAATTTACTTTTAGAATGGGGACATAAAAAATTTATGATAAAACATCCCAAGATCCCACGGTACGTTTCCATTTGAACAATGCAATGGTGTGCATTGTACGCAACTTCGAGATTCTAACACACCACGACCAATCAATCTAGCCGTTATGAACAGTAATACCTACTATTTAAAATTTTATAATTTCTATCACTCTAAATGGACTTCATTTTTGAATTCATGATATCAAAATTAGCTTAGGGTGATATTTTGGTACTTTTCGGATAACTTTCTTATTTTGATGAATAGTGAAAATTACTAAATTTTAAGTAAAAACAACTTTTTTAATAGAAATAATTAATAGTGATAAATTATTAATTTGAGTGGTTTTAAAGTATATTTAGAATATATTTTTACCATTTAATACAATGTTGGTCATTTTATGGCATTTCACATTTAAACCAAACATAAAAAAGTGCCAATCTTTTGATATTTATTATCTCTTAAAAACACGCTATTTGTTCTGACGACGGGAATTAATTTTTAAATTAATAAATGCAACTAATATGTTCTGAATTTGTTAAAATAGACATCATTTTTGAATTCATAATATCAAATATATCTTAGGCGTAATTTTTGGTGTTTTTTTGGAAACTTTCATTTTTTGATGAATAGTGAAACGACTAAGTGGTAGTTAAAAAACTGAATTTTTCAAAAAAACATAATTTCACCACTTCTGTGAGTGGAATTTTGAAAATCCTAGATACACAGTTAATATCAAGGAGTAAAATGTGGTTCAATGAGATAAAAATAATTTTTGGTGATTAGTAACTTTTTACATTAATTTACCACGGTTAAAAGTAAATAGGGTAATTAAGGGTAAAAATGATATTAATATTACCATAAAACATGTCCTAATTCTATTGGACAAGTTTATCTCGACCAAAAACAATCTTAGGATTAATATATTATCATTTAGGTCTACTTGTATTAGATTAGGACAATTATTATTATTTAATTCAAGGAACAGTTAAAAGAGTTAAAATAAAAGTTAATTTACTAAAAACATTTAATATAGGGTTATTCATAAATATATTAGATTTTAAATATTAATTATAAAGATAAAAATTATTTCCTAAATAATGGTATTTTATTTATAATTTTTTGACATTAAATAATTTAATTTATTTATTACACAATAGTGATGCATCTCTCAGATGTATATAGTATGTTCATTAACCATATAATATAAATATACAAACAGACACTGTAAAAGTGAAACTAATTAACTAAGAGTTAATACATAAAGATAAGGTTAATATAATGACCCAAAACTGTCTAAATTATATTTGTTTAGTGTTTTTCGACCCATTCCCACCTTAAAATTTAATAAATCCACTTTGGATCCATTGGAAACCAAATATGAATTTATTATAAAATAATAATTTTAGCTTTTCCAAAGATGCCCCTCACCACTCTTATAAAAGGTCACTCCCCTTCTCACTAATTCACACATTCAAAGCCTTTTTGATCGGACAAACCCTACCCAAATACTCTCTCAAATTTCTTCACTCCAACCTAGAGGCCTTAGTTTGATCATTAATCTAACCTAGGGATCCCTTTTGATCAAATCAAAAGGAAGAACCCGAAGAAGAGGTAATGTTTTCACCACCCTCTTTCAAGTTCCTTTCTTCTTCAACTTATTCTATCTTTGTTATTTCTATTATAAAATAAAAACTCCAGTATCTTCTATATACTGTGATGTTATTATAAATATGGTACAACCATATTCAGTATTCTATCCATCCTTTGAATGACATGTCACCATACTTGTGTACGTACGGCTTACCGACTCCACGTCGTGGTGTAATTGTCATTCTATAAATTATTATTTGGATGGGTATAATAATGATGTTTAATTCAGGTAAATAATAAATATAACATGATAATAATACTGTATATATTATATACCATCCAATTATATATTATTTTAATAAGAAAAAAATTATATTGTCGCTCGTGCGTACGTACGGACTACCGTCTCCATGAACGCGATGAGATTCATTGTCCATCATATCCATTCAACTATAATTCTCATTTGATGATTAATAATAGTATCTAAGGACTTTATATCATTATGGATATGATTAATATACAACCTATCCATGACAAACACGGCTTACGTAAAAAAACATATAACAAAATGAGTAAGTTAACACCTGAAACAACGACAATACTAAGATATTATTAACAAATCAATATTAAAAAATCATATATGATATCATATTAATGTATATGATTCCTGTATAATTTAATAACAACTATTTCATCATTATAAATAAAGTTAACCTACCCCCAACAAAAGAAAAATTACAAGGTAAGGGTTTATTTCGCAATCTCTTCATTATTTGAGGTTGTTTATACGTAATAATCTACTGGGATCTCTTTATCATCCACATCCGTGTTTCTTAAAAATGTATTTCGAAACAATCATAATATATTACAGAATATGGTTTAATGTCATTTATACCCTTGTTTGACTATTTATAAGAATTTTATGAAGGAATCTTTCTGTCATTTTCCAAATAAGTTTCTTTTTAACCTTTTCGACAAAATTAACGTAAGAATGTTTTTTAACATATACGGCGGGTGCGGCTATTTTTTGCAGTTATAAAATATTCAAAGATTCTGTTACATGATTATAAGAATATTTTCAAAGTAAATGTTTTATTTTATAATTATGTGACTTTTAAATGATTTTTAAAAAAATAGATATTTCTCTCAAATAGTTTTTATTTCATCTATGTCAACATCCTTTGATGGATTTTAAGCTTATTTGAAGTTTATTTATTATGATACAAAACTTCCATATTGTAATGAAGGTTTTGTGATATGTTTGACTATGGATGTGTTATTTTTATACTATTCATGGTTTGTGGAGAATGTATTGAAATTTTTTATGCTAGTTTTAATATGGATGTTTATGTTATATTTAAACCTATTCATATAAGGAATGCATTGGACATAATAAGTGACGGGTGGAGGCCGCTATAGCTCCTCAATTCATCGGTAGGTCTCATGAGACAAACTAGTGTCTTGACACAAGGCCTTAACAAAATCTTATTTTTAGTCATGGAACAAGGCCTTGGCTATGTGGTTATGATAGTCTGGCATTATTCATTCCATCATTATGAAAGTGGTTATTTATATTGAATGTGATTATTAGATTAGTAGAATATCTATGTGAATAAGTAAATGGAATTATTTCCTTTTATTTCTGCCATAATATGTTGAATTTCAAGTTTAAAAGGCTTTTTTTAGTTATACATTATGTTAAATGTTTATTCTTATTTATGAAATTTTCTGCTATATTGTTATCCTTATTGGGAATTTGAGATCACCCCTTTTCTATGTTTTATTTTTCCCAGGATGTGAAGAATAAAATTATGAATGACCTGCAGGGATATTATGAGGGGATAAGAGTGTAGACTATGGAGACTATTTTGTTGTAATTTTCATTTTTATGATGTAATGTAAAACATTATGATTATATCTAGTGTTTCCAAGGCTAATAAACTAATCGGCCTTTTTAGATTTTATCTTTCTTATGATCATTCCAATGTTATGTAATAATCCACCGACTCTAGGTAACTGGGGTCAGGGCGTTACATGCTTGGATGTTTTTCCACGATTTTCTCTGTTTACGACCATTGGGTCTTGTTAGACTTTTGCCGTTATGACTGTTTCCATACCTTGTGTCTATAGGATGGAGTGTTTTTCATTACATGCTTGTTTCCTTGTAAACTGTTTAGCCATATATCTCAATAGGTGGACTTTGGTTAGCCAAGTAGCTCTATAGGTGTACTTTGGCCTTATAGCATTATTATGCACTGACTGGAACAGGGCTGAGAGAACTTAGTGTTATAGACTATGAGGGATAGAAAAAGTGAGCTTCCAAGAGAGTATTGACATTATAGACTATAGGAGGGTAGAACGAGTGAGCTTCCTCTGTGAGTCTTAGACATTATAGGCCACGAGGGATATACTGAGCAAGCTTCCAAAAGTGCCTTTAGATATTATAGACTACAGGAGGGTAGACCGAGTGAGATTCCTCATAGATTCTTACTTTGATTGAATCATTTATGAACCTTCCCAGGATAGAGGAGGAATTGACTGAGTAAGCTTCCTCAGAGAGTCTATTGTATACTTGTGGCTATAAGAGGAATTGACAGAGACAGCTTCCTTAGAGAGTCTCTAGACCTTGGGGATAAGAGGGTTAAACCGCATGATCTCCCTTAGAGAGTCCCTGACTACCCTATACTATAAGGGAAATTGACCAAGTGAGCTTCCCCATAGTGTCTCATAAATTAGTATGACAAACCAGAGGGGTTAGGATGAGTGCACTTCCCAGAGCGTTGTGGTACTTCTTGGATTGGACCAGAGGGGATGGATGCGAGTACATCCCAGAGGGTTTCTTTCTTGTTAGCTGTTTGTTTAACTGCTATTGTTGGTTGTGGATTGATTATTGTTATGTATCATCCTGCTTTACTACTTACTGTTTGCTGCCTACTGCTTTGCTGTTGTTGTTTACTGCTCATTGCACTTTTACCTACCATATACTCACTGACTGTTAGGCAGATATCTTTGGGTGATTTCCTACTAAGATTTAGTCTCACACCCTGTTTGGGTCATGCTTTAGGGCCCAGAAATACTATGTTGTAGCATTTATAGATAAGGGAAAGCACCATTCGACATTCGGTACTTGATTTCCTAGAGCAGGAGAGCATGGGACCAAGATTTGGCTTGTGATGCTAAGGAGATGTTTTATTTTCTTTTTTACTTGTTTTGGTATTGTGGTGGTTTTCCAGAATTTTTACTTGTTTCTATGCTTTCCTTGATATGTATCATGCATCATTTCATATATACATATGTGCTCCAGTTTTTTGATTTAGTCTTCCACTATTTGTATTGTTGGTTATTAATTCTTCCGTTATTGCATGTTTATTTTTCTCCCACTGTGTACTATGCCAATGAGGGCATAGTTTCCCCAATATCACACTAAAGGCCCTTGCTGCTAGTTGGCAGCCTTTGTAGTTTGGGGAAATGTGCTTGAAACCATGTGACCAACCGGGTATGGGGCTCCTCTGGGTGGCTTCAGGAACCGGGACGTTACGATGTGCCTCAAGACAGATCTTGCATGAGTAGACTAATCATTGCTTTTTCCAAAATAAGGTGCTATCATCGTATTGTTCCTATGTATTACTCGATGTACTGCTTTATGGATCTCATTAATTACTTTTTTTTCTACATCATTGGAAAATATGGGGAATAATATGGTGACAATGATGTTGAAATTTCAAAATGAATATCTGAAGAAGATCATGTATTGAAATTCATTTTGGTACTCTTATCGAGAATTTATTCTCAATATGTTATACAATGATACTTATATACTGATAAATATAATGAAATAAAGACCCAACAATGATAAGGTTAGATGGGGATGAAATCGATCAAATGATTTAGATCAATATGAAATCCATCCAAGAGTTGAGATGAATATGTGATCATGATAAGGTAAAATAAAGTTAAAACTCATCTAAGAGATGTTATCAAAATGAAATCCAATGAACGATTGAGATCATAGTGAAATCATGATAATGTTTTCATAAAGCTAAAATCCATCTGTAGTCTTATTCCTAAATAAAATCCATCCAATTGTTGATATGGGGGTGCAATCATGATATTATTAGATAAAGAAAAAATCCATCCAATTATTGATATCAATATAAAATCAATCCAACGATCTATGTTTTTATAATTTAACTTTTAAAATAAGTGAAATTTAATTAAAATATGAATATATCCAAAAATTATTAAATGAATAAATGAGACTTATAAATTCTATAAATTTTTAAAAAATTAAAATAAATAAATAAAATAAAAATTAATACATGTATTAATTATGAAAATTACAAATTTATTAAAAAAATTAAATTTTAATGAATAAAAATGAATATATAAATATTAAAAATGTATATGCTATCAGGATAAGGTTAGATCAAGTTAAAACCTATCCGACTACTGTAATAAAAATGAAATCTAATGGATGGTTGGGATTGTAGTAAAATCATGATAATTTTTTCATCATGATAAAATCCATCTGATGATTCATTTCAAAATTATATCCATAAAATGGTTGGGAAATAAGTCCAATCCTGATATTGTTAAATGAGGAGGAAATCCATAAAATAATTGAGATCAATATGAAATCTATCCAATGATCTATTTTTTTACTCGAAATGTTAAAAAAGGGTGAAATTTAATTAAAAAAATGAATATATCACAAAATATTAAAAAATGAATAAGAGTTAATAATTATATAATTCTTAAAAAAAATAAAATTGAATATTTCAAATGAAAATGAACACATATATTAATTAAAAAAATTAAAATTTTATTAAATACATTAATTTTAAATTATAAAATATGTATAAATAGATTTTTAAAATCAATATATGATCATGATAATGTTAGAAAAAGTTAATAACCATCTAATGACTACGATCAAAATGATATCCAATGGATGGATGAGATTGTAGTGAAATCATGATATGGTTGGCATAAAAATAAAATTCATCCAATGATTCATATAAAAATGAAATCCATACAATGGTTGGGAAGGACGAATAATCTTGATAAGGTTGGATGAGTACAAATTCCATCCCATGATGGAGATCAATATAAAATAAATCCAATGGTAGAGACTGATATGCAAACATGATAAGGTTAGCTAATGCTTTAACCCATCAGAAAGCTATAATCAAAATGAAATCCAATGAATGGTTGAGGCCATAGTGAAATTATTATATGGTTGAAATAATGATAAAATCCATCTAATGATTCATATAAAAATGAAATCCATCTGAAGGCTGAGATGGAATTGAATTTATGATAGGTTGGATGGATATGAAATTCATCCAATGATTGAGATCAATATGAAATCCCTCAAACCGTCTATTTTTTATACTCTAGATATGAATTATCAATAATACTCCCTATAAATAATAATCAGTATCATTCAACCTAAACAATCATTCCCTTTAATTTTCCAATACCTTCCTATAAATATTTTATTTTAGAATGATATGATTTCTCGGTCTTCTAGCTACTCAATTGGTGAGTATATACTCTAATGTACGACGTACCTGTGGACTTCCCAAGATCCTATTAATCATTATTACCATTCGTTTGATTTTTCTATCTCACATTGAAAATACAAACAATATAGGCTAGAATATGGGTTAAGAGCTTTGAAAAAAAAATATCATGGAAGTGTTGAGTACAACATATCAAGAAGGTTTTGGAGAAATTATATTGATTCATTATCAAAGTTGAATATATGAATCTAAATGGAGCATTAGAATCAGATATTGTGAGCAATATTTTTTTTATATTTTATGTATATATATGAAAATACACAACATTAACATTGTGAAATTTTTCTAGTTATATTGAGAAAAAATATGACTAATGAAATATCCCATGTGTAAGAATGTATTTTGGTCTAATCATGTATGGATAACAATAAAATTTTATTAAAAATTCAATAATGGGGAATGTATCGAAAGACAAATATATCAAAAGTAGAATGATGTATAATCAGAGTCAAACCATCAAACTCTCATGTATTATCCACTGAAATCTTCTGGATTGTCCTCATTTTTGTTTAAAATAACTAATAATGATATTGGTGGCTCTTATTATGTATATCCCATTACAGTGAAGAAAGCTAAATTAGAAAAGAAAAATGATGAAAAATATGAATCTATCATTGAAACATTGAAAGAATATAATCAACAGATTTTAGTGATGTTGGAGAAGTCAATGATAAAAATGGAAATTGAATAAAATAGAATGGATTTCATAGAGATTAAATAGAAATATAAAATTTGTTCTTGAGATATGAATAAAAATAGTGATCCAAATGTTCTAGATTATATTAAACTTGATCAATCGGAAATTATACCAAAAATAGGAGGAAAATTTCACCAACCAACAGATCCATCATTGCAATCACCTTCAACATCCATTTTTTGTATATTTTAACAACATTGGGGGATGTGACACTAATTTAGAATATGACTAGATTGTTATTTTTCTACCATTTCTTTATTTTTTATATGGATGTTTAGAAATGTTATTGTAATATTGAATTTTTGTTATCTATAATGTTTGGCATGTTACATTGTGATTATAGCATATCATTATGTTAATGAATTAATTTCGTATTTCATGTAAATATTTATGTTTTTATTTTGTCCTATTTTTACAAAAATACACTTATTATAAACACACACACACACATATTAATTGGTTTAATTTTAATTTATACTTTTTTTGTATAACAATAGCATAATGTATTTCAATTTTTATTTTATTTTATTACAATATTTTGTTAATTTAAATTTACCTAAATTTAATATATAATTTATTTTATAATATTTATATTTTTCACTAATTATATTATTATTATATAAATTTCATTATATATATATAACTAATAGAATAAAATAATTAGAAAAAATTATTTTATTTAATTGATTATAAATTGAAAAAATAAATAGTAGTAATATTTTTCATATATTATATTGAAAATTAATAATACTATTGAAAAATATGTAACAACTAAATAATAAATTATGTAAATTATATAAATATAATGATTAAAATATCCAGTATACAAATAATTAATGAATTTTAATAAATAACAACACATCTATAGTGAAACGCCAAATATGGTGATGCATTATAGAATTTACCCATTTTGATGCATAGTATAGCGATGGGTTAGAGATTTTTTTCTAAAATAGCATTTTTTGGTATTTTTCTACTAAGTTGGATATAGTCTTAGACCTATTTCAATAAACTCACTTGTCTGGAATAAATGGAAAAAATGTTAAAGATTAAATTCATTTTAACAACAATATTCTTGTTATATAAAATAAACATATGTCTATTAGTTAGATCTAAAATGAATTAAACAATTAAAAATCTATACTTTATCCATTTATCAACTAAATTCCTGATATCATATAATTAACAAAAATAATTATTTTATATAGTATTTTTAAATAATTTTTGTAATCATTAATGAAATATGGAGAAATAAATTTATAAAATTCATCCCACATCATGATAGCTTCAATTGGAGGGAGTTAGTAATTTTAATGCATTATGAGGTGGGAACAATATTAACAAGAGACCAAAAATTTCTAAAGAGTGTCTACTAATATTTTTTGGAGATATTTTTTTTTCTAAAATAGTGTTTTATAATAGAGATTCTCAAATGCATAAGTCTACCCGAACATAGAAAAGAAAAATGTTTTCTAGGTCAAAAACTATAAATCACATGGATTATAACATTTATTGATTTCTTGACATGAGTAGGGAAATTAGATGATAGAAATAGTGGATAAAAAATTATCTATTAAGTGATGATTGTGTTAGGAGAATGAAATCGGAAAATGAAAATGAGATCACTGATTCACCCTTCCCTCACATAGTGATCTCATATGTAAGAGCTTGGATCCATATAGTATGACCTTTTTCATGTTGTTGAAGCCAAGGGTTCTGAATGGATGCCTAGATTAGGCCTGAAGGTGTTTGGATTCTAAAATCTAAATCATGGATAATTTATGACATCTAAGGTTTTCACATCTTGAATGTGCTGTTCACGGATTGAGTGAGCGTCAGATTCCTGGCTAGAAAAATCGGCTATGAGGATACATTGATTAAGTGAAATTGGATTTTGGGAAATTAGCTATGTGGTTATATTGGCTACTTGTATTAATCAATTACCTGGTAGTACGAACAACATGGACCGACCATGTGAGTGATCATCTATGTGGATAAGATAAAAGAGAGATCGACTGCCTGAGCGATCAGATACGTGACCAATCAGATATGTGAGAAACCAAATACATGTATTTTCTACATGTATATACTATGTTATAAATACGCTACATGAGAAATTGACTATATGAAAATTGATATGTGGGGATTTTAGATATACAGTTCTTTCAGTTACGTGAAATCTCATACATGGAGATTTTCACAAATTTCTAAAAAACGACAATGCATACCTTATTATAACTTTTATTTTATGAGATGTATGTGGTTGTAAATAATTCCTTGAATGTGTAATTTAATTTGATACATAATAGATGGAATTAAATCTTTTTTATCAGGAAATTCAAATTGTCATGTATCTTTTAAATTGGAAATGAAGATCTTTTCCTTCATTCTTCCTTTTTTAAATTCCCTTGATATTGAACATTCTATAATCCTTCCCTTAGAGTCATGAAACCCTTCTTCTGGTGGCTTATGTTCTCTAGTGGAAATCCCATATTGTGTGCGCCCCATGTTATTTTGTAGTGAGTCGCATGAAGTATCATTATCTAGGTGCGGGATTCAATTATTCTCCCTTTTATTTATGTGAAATATAAAATTTGAATTGATTTATCACCTTGGATGGTAAAGAAATTATCCTAATAATGATGTAATAATATTATTAATTAATTGAATTGTGATCATTGGTCTATGTTTAATATTGTTATAATATATTGAATCTTGATTTTCTAGATAGCGTGCTATATATGTTATTCTTGTTATAATGAGTTGTGATGCTCTGGATTATCATTTTGTTTTTATTGATAATGATAAATAATGTAAATATAAAATTAATTGATAATTTAATACATTGAGAATAAAAAATAAAATTTAACGAATTTGGTGTTTGTTGTAATTTGGTGACAATAAAATTGATGAAATTCACATGTTTAATTGAGTATGTTATTCACTCTCTTAATGTAATTTGATAAATAATGTAAATCATGTTAATTATTATTGATAGAAATAATTAAAGTCATTCTAATAAATTTTAATTCCATAAATTTTATTGAAACTAGAATGAATTTATTTAATAATGTTTAAATTAATTGTTTAATTTATTTAGTAGCATTAATAGATTTATACCTTAGGCTTCCCATAGTTTGAACAAGTGAATAATTTATAAGTTAATTTAATAAGGGTTAAAAATCAGTTTGTTGATAATGAAAATCTCTAGTGTATGAGTTTCCCATATGCTTGAGAAGGCCAAGTGCCTTATGTTTATAGATATGAGAGATAGATTATGTGTAAGGGATGGATGCCCTGTTTTAGCGCCTAAATTATCATGTTGACTATGCTAATTTTCCTAATTCCTTATAATGTGCTCTAGATGTGAGCCTTTCCTTGTAATGTGATATGATGTTGGGATGGCTGAGTATGTGATGGATGATTTGATTTGAGATGGGAGGATCGAATTATGTGACATCAATTGATTCCTATGATGGTCAGATTCATTGAGATATGCATGTGGGTATTGGGGATAATACCAATGAAATTGGAATGGGTTAGAGATAGGCTTACCCATTGATGTGATAAATCTAGATTCTTCCTTGATGTGAATTAGATTAATGGATGTTGACAGTGTTGATTGTTTTATCTGTATTCTTTTGACCACTGTTGAGGCTTTTGGGTGTTCATGGTTCCATGTTTCTTCTTAGTGGTTTCTTTGGATGGATTCTATATAGTATCAGGATTATGGATAGTAATTATGTCTAATAATTTCTTAATCCATGGGGATAACGATGATGGAATGAATATGCAGGAAATATGTTAATCATGAGAAATCATGGATTCAGATTAGATTGTGTTTGAATAGAATGGACATGGCTTGATTGATAATAATTTATATGGAATAATGCGTTAAATAAGTGGTTAATGAATTACTTTATATAAAGTGAAATGATAAAAATGAAATAAGTAATTAATGTATCTATTTTAAAATCATGTGTGCAAATAGGATACATTGTCTCTAGTAGTGGAATATGGGTGCTTGGAAGATTATATCTTTAGTTTAGCTTAGGAATTTGTTATACCCGTAGTGTGATTTTATGTTATATTATGCCTTATATATTATGTGATTTCACATGCTACCCACCACTATCGGTTTGGGTGACTAACACCTAGTGGACTATGTGAGGCTATTTTCCACAATATCTTAGTGGGAGGGTGTATGGATGATTACCAACCTCTAATACCAATTTATTATCTTGGTAGTTACTTGTTCTAGTATGCACAACATTTAGTTTCCCCGTATATATATGCAGAGGGATGTAATGGATTATGGTTATTTCAGACACATGTATCTCCAGATACATTATACAAAGGATTACTACAAGTATGTCTTTTTTGGGCTACGATAGATTTAGGTACTTACTCAGTATATGGGATGTGATGGCTTGATGTATAATACCTGATGTATGATACGTGTCATATGGGCTAGTGTAGGTCCCATAACTAATCAGTTACTATATAATGATGTTTGGTTGAGATTATTTCATGATATGATGCACGAGGTGCATGTTGGGATTCTTTTTCTAGGTGTTCTTGGGATAGATTATTTTTGAAAGAGGTGGATTAGGATGGATGACATTAGGGTAGAGTATAAAACTAGGGGAAGTGGTAGTATAATACCCTTGATGGTTTTTTATTACATTATATTATATCATATATGGGATACATGGTGAAAGTTAGCCTTGTGAGGCAAGGAACTTTGTTTACCTATTTAGGATATGAGTTAGTTTCATCATTATTTACTATTATTTAACTTTATTTATTTTTATTTTTCATTAGATTATCTAGGGATGATGATATTGAGTATACTATTATGCTCACCCTATGTACATATTAAATGTTTTTTAGAGCCTCTAGAGAAAGTTGGGGATCTGGCTGGATATTACTAACTCATGGTTATACAAGAGCTATTTTGGATTTTTGGTAGCTACCATCTTTACCATTTGATACATGTACTTTTCCATCCATTTTTTAGTACTGTATAATATTTAATTATTGCACTTGAGATTTATTTATATATATATATGTTTGGCCATGTTTTTATTGTTGTATCAATCTTATCTCTCTATCCAACTTGTTTTCTTATATGGTAATGCATCCCATTGTATGATTATTATACCCTCAGTGCCAGTCCCCAACCCAGGACCTACTATAGGCCGAATTTGGGTAGTCAGCATCACCTATCTCTCATTTCCATCCTAGGAGGGGTATGATTTTGGGAAAGGTTTGTGATAGAGTGGTATCAAATGTTCATGTTGAAGGATATGATGAAGTTTAGAGATAGATATAGGTGATATTTCATGGGTTGGTAGCATAATAGTTTTAGCTATGTTTAATGAGCGAAGTAAACAGAAGAGACTGGAAAATACACAGATATTTAGGGCCCAAAATGACACTATGTATGAACCTTTATGTTTAATTATACTACTAAATGAAGTGATACTGGTTGAAAGGTAGATACCATGGAACTTATCACAAATCATTCTTATTTGTGTCTATGTTTGAAATGGGTGGACCATATTAATGGTTAATACCATAATCAAAAAATATATAAATAAATACATAAGGTGAAATATTCTATATTCTATATTTATGAGATCTAAAAAAATTCATTTTTATAGTCATGGCTCTAGGACGACATCCTAATTTGGATCATACCAAAGATGTTCCAGAAGATCTGTTAGTGTATCATTGTATAGTGGAGGTGGATGATGATGATACATAGAGGAGTAATCTCAAAGAGTTTCAACATCAGATTCTATAAAAGTATGAGGGCTCAATTTCAGATTTTGTCATATAATACTGGTTGGAGGAGGTAGAAATAACTTTTAGTACAATTCATATTTTGAAGGAGCACTATGTTTTGTTGGCTGTAAATATGCTACGTGGAGAAATGTTGTATTGGTGGTTCTTTTTTACATAGGGATAATAATGAATAAAAAATATCATGATAAATGTATCGAGAGAAGTTCTGAGAAGTATAATTATATTAGGCCATGAAGGTTTCTAGTTTCTAGGAGATAGTTTCCCTTTGATAGTGGAGTTCTAGTGTGCGGGAGTTTGGGATCCTATTAAGGACCCTTCTATGATATGATTTAAACCTTTTTCTGGATGAAGAATCCTGAGTGAGGCATTTTGATAAGGCTTGGAATATAGAGATCTAGTGTCGAGTCACCCATTTTTTACTAAAGATTTATCTCAAGCTATTGGAAAGAGAATAAGTCATTGAAAAGATGATGTAGAGAATGAGATCATCACAAGAGGGGAGTCATCATGATTCTTCATGAAGCAAAGATGTGGTCTGTGGTTCCTAGTTTTCTAGATAAAAGTGATTTTGGTTAGCCAAGGGTAGGTCTTAAACCTAATCATCTTATTTTTATATGGATGGAGGTTCTCATTGATATTCCGAGGGATCGTACAAATTTTTTTATTCTAGAGGAAGAGGTCATCAATGGTGAGAGTGACTGGCCTTTCTGAGCAGTAAACATGCACCAGGTGTTCCGCTTCATATTAATCTATTGAGGTAGTTTCATCTAAGGTAGAAGCAATATATTTTTCCAGTTTGCATTCCAAAAATGTAGATGGGGTTGGCAATGTACTTCCCTGAGATGATTCTCATCCTCAAATAGCAGATCATGTCTATGGAGGTTGTCATCAATATGGTCAGAGAGGCCACATAGTAGGTTTTGGATAGCTTCATGCTCTGACATTTCTAGTGGTGAGTGATCTATATGTTGTTAGAGGTAACCTTTTCTTATTATATACATGGGTACATTCCTTATTTGATTCAAAAGTGAATCACTCAATTATATTACCAACCCTCTTATATGAATTTGGACATGAGTAAGATAGGTTTCCAGTGCCCTTGGCCTTAACTTTCTCATTTGGAGGTTGTTATGACTTGTATGATGTGTTTAGGGAATGTGAGATAGTTCTTTGGAAGAACCAGTCTTAGGGATATTTCTTATGTGTACGAATACAACCATATGACATCATCATTATAATGGATTGGTTTTCGTTCATGCCAGACATCCTGGATTTATTTAGGATGTAGATTGTGTTCATTAATGTTAATGGAGAGACAATGGTGTTTTTTAGTGAGCCAGATCCTCAGATGGTTTAGAGGCATGTTTCTTCTTTATCATCCATGATGGAAAAGGCGATGCTGAGTTCATCAGATGTTTAGAAGTAAGTGTTTCATAGGGTTGTAGAATAGTACCTGGAGGTCCTTCCAGAGGAGGTTGTATCATTACACCCTTGATAGAAGAATGAGTTTGGGATCGATCTAAAACCAAGCATGTCTCCTATATTGATTTCTCAATATAGTATTATTCATTCTGATCTATGAGACCTGTTAGTATATCTTGATGATCTATTGCAGTGAGGTTTGGTTAGGTCATGTGTTTTACTTTGGGGTGCACATGTTTTGTTTTTAATGGAGGATGAAATTTTTTGTGACTTTGTATTGATTATTATCACCTTAACCATGTGACAGTAAATAAATAATATCAAATTCTATAAATTAATTATTCATTCAATCAAGTGAATGGATCATGTTGTGTCTCAAATATCGGTCTATGGTAAGGATATCATCAGACGTGGATGAAGAATGATGATATTTAGAGTATTTATTTATGTTTTCATCATGGGAAACATAATTTTGTTGTGATGTCATTCATTGTGATGAATGCTCCATCCGTGTTCAAGGTTTTGATGAATGACTTGTTTAATGAGTTCCGAGATAAGTTTGTAGTGGTTTTCTTTGATGACATCCTTGTGTACTTCATGTCTGAGGTGGAGCATGTAGAGAATCTAAATTACATTTTAGGAGTTCTTCTTCTTGTGTAGTTTTTCCAAAATTTGTTGAAGTGTGAATTCGAGGTTCATGAAGTTTGTTTCCCAGGGAATTTCATGTCTTATTAGGAAGTAGATACAAATCCTTTGATGATAAAGGCTATTTTTTCTTGGTTACACCCCAAGATAGTGGTATAGGTGTGGAGTTTCCTGGTCTTGTTGGCCATTACATGAGGTTGTTAGGTGATTTATCTCCGGTTGTGACTCCAATTACATAATTGAGCCTAAAGCATAATTTATTCTTTTTTTCCATTGAGTGTTATGAAACATTCAAGTACCTGAAGGATAACTTGTTCATTGCTCTATTGCTTTGTTTTCCAGGAGAGGGAGTTTAGTTTGAGGTTTTATGTGATTCTTTAGGTCTTGTATTGGGATTTATTATAATGAAAATGAAACTTATTATTTATTATAAGTATTGAATGTAATAATCCCATGAAAATAAATGTTCCACCCATGATCCTGATGTGGAGGTAGTTGTTTTTTCTTTGAATTTGTGAATACATTATCTCAACAGTGAGAATATTGTGGTTTTTACAGACCATAAAACCCTTAGGAATGTCTTCTACCAACATGAATTGAATATTAGTTAGAATCGGTGGATGTAATTTTTATAGTATTACGAATTAATGAATTTTTACATGTAAGGATATGGAAATTTTTTTGCGGATGCACTGAGAAGGTAGTCACATAGTGATGCTGTGCATGAATCTGGAGATTCCTAGAGAGTGATGGAAAAATTATCTATGATGTGTCAAGCTATGGGATAGGATAAAAGAATTATTTTTCTATTCTAGAAGACAGTGCAGTAGTATTTTTTGTTGTAGGTGGAAGAATTATAGATGGGGATTCTTTGGTGTGTAGAGACCATGTTGTGTTTGGTGATTCCCAGGAATATTTAAACAAGGAGGTAAAACACCTAGTGTTATTATATGGAAGGATTTTCAGTCCTTGATAAATTCATGAGATGGTTCTCTTTGAGTTCCATAGGTAACCTTTGATAGTATATTATTTGAATGATGAAAATTTATAGAGCACTAATAGGTCGGTTTTGGTGGCCAGAGTCGAAGCGTACAGTTGTAGAGTTTTTTTCTTGATTTTTGGTTTGTCATAAGGTGAAGACTGAGTACCATGTTCCTAATTGTTTTCACTTTCAATTAGATGTTTTTTAGTGGATGTGGGATGGCCTAACTATTGAATATGTTAACATTTTATCTCAATATTAGGGAGTAAGTGATGCTATATGGGTGATGATAGATCGTTTGAAGAAATAATCCTACATTATATCAATTAGGGAGTCAATCTCAGTAGAGGTTTTGTCGAGGATGTATCTGGAGGAGGTTGTTTGACTGCACAGAGTCCTGAGGATGATCATATCTGATCAGGATCCTCTTTTAACCTCTACGGTGTGGAGAGATATCCATCAAGCTTTTAGATCTCGTATATTCTTTATCAATACTTTTCATCCACAAACTGATGGTAAGACATAGTGGACTATCTAGACTCATGAAGACATGTTTCACTCTTGTGACCTATATTTTGGAGGTTTATGGATGAGTCACCCACATGTGGTCAAATATTATTACAATAATAGTTCCCACTCAGTCATTTATATGATGCCATTTCATGATTTTTATGGACGGCCTTTCCATTCTTGATTGTCCTGGATTGGGGTAAGAGGGGAAGAAATTAATGGGCCCTAACTATTACAGAATAAGATATATAATAGTACAAATAATTCACCAGATGATAAAGGTAGCACATGATCATAGAAAATCCTACACTGATCATAGGAGGAGACCTCTGGAGTTCAACGTTAACGATAACATGTTCCTAAAGGTGACTCCTCATCATGGGTTGTGATGGTTTGGTCATGGGAGTTATGGAATAACACCATTTTATTACATAACTTTTTTTTACATTGTACAAATATAGGATCTTTTAAAGTTTACTTTTTTGGAGAAATATAGAATATACAGGAAAAAATAATATATTATTATAAAACACATAAAAGGATTCCACATTATTTCATCTTAATTACATTTACTACATCTCATAACCTGGGGACATACATCAAAGGAACGGGTGACCATAAGAACTAGAAAGGGGAAACAAGTGTAACAGTTCACATTTAATCATTGAGAAATATTAATATGTACTTGAGGAATATCAAAAATTCAAAAAAAAATGGGCATATAATAATAATTATCACATCAATGGTAACATGAAAATGTGTCTATAACATTTAATTGATACATTCAAAAGAAATATCACAAAGATTTGTCACATATGTTTCATAAAAATATCCAAGGTTATTCACCAAAGTATCATAAAACATGTCATCTCTAGAGATTAAATTATTTACCCAATTCCCTGGAGTGATATCAGGGAAAACCATTAATATGTATCAATTTCATGTGATCCAAATTAATCATATTCACAAATTTTATAAGTAACCACCATTGAACAAAATAAATAGGTTTTATATTAAAATATTGTGTTTTGAAAAGTACATAAAGACAAGATCTTTATGTTATTTATAACCCAAAAAAGAAATGAAGGTTTTATGAATGTAAATTAAGGAATAAAATAAATAATTTTTATAGATTGGTGAATATACCTAGAAAAGAAAGAGGTTTGTGTATTCACATAAAAAATAAAAGATAATTTCATGAGTACAAGAGATAAATTTTGAGATGTAAAATCCGCAGCATATCATGTTTAAAACATGGTTTTAGAAAAGTGTAAAAGAAGATGGGAAAGGAGTAAAACATTCAAAAAATATTTTTAATATATTAAATTCATAACATAAAATGTAAAAAACAACCCATTTTGGATGTTTTATATACACCCATCATTAAAAAGGGATCTTGAATGATAATGAGAAGTTGTGATTTCCCTGTACCTTGAAGAGTAACTCCTTATACAAAATATTGAGACATTAGAGGATTAAGGACACCTTGGGAGGACTCTTTGAGAGGTGAAACTATCATAGCATCATAGAGGATGAATTGAGATTTAATGGAAATGTATAAATTGGTGGGTATTTATAGAAAAATAGGAATATTTGTGTATTAATTTCCTTGGAAACCTAGGTACTGGTAAATTAAAAAACATGGGATTTACCATGGAATTTTTTCATGGGATTGTACTCTATGAATATATTTTATGTCAATTTATCCAAAAATATTTGGACATAATTTTATATTAATTAATTTGGAAAATAAAAGTAATACTTCCATAAAATAAAATTTTTAAAGTTAAATTTTAAATTTTAAAATTTGGAAAGTAAATTATAGATTTGGAAATTGATTAAAATATAGTAAAAACATTATATTAATAAAATAAAATTATTTGATTCATGGATTTTGATTAATTATTTATTACATCATTATGACATATTTATGATGTCATTAATCATATCGAAATACTCAGAATGCATTTTTAGTATTAACAAAAAAATAATGTGTCTTATAAAATTGCCATAAATCCACCCTAACCTAATTTAAATGTGATGATTTAAAAAATTGTATTTATTTTATCCTAAAAACTGTCTAAATATGTTAATTTTAACATTTATATATAATAAATTCTTATTTATTATAAATAAAAATGGATTGAAAATTCATTGTAAAATTTATGATGCCTAAATGTTTTTATCATTTATTATTTAATAAGAGTTCGTTAATAATACTATTTCATTAAAATAAAAATTATTTATAATACCTCAGTTTATTATAATAATTATATCTTCTCTGAGAAGTGAAATTTCTATATGAAAAATCAATTTATAAAATTTGACATTGTTTTATATTAAAAAACTATTCTGAAAATAAAATTCATGGAATAAAAATTTTATTTATACAAATAGATTATACATTATGTAACTAACTAATCAATACATAAATCCTTATAAAACTCACATACGACCTAAGAGTGAGGTGTGTCATGGTGATAGACTCCTGGGGTGTCTTGACTAACATCGACCGAGTGCTAATTTACACTAGCTTCAACTTCTCCCTTAAGCTATTTCTTTTAAGACACACTTATTGAATCTCATTGTAACGCCCCGACCCTAATTATCTAGAGTCGGTGCATTATTACATAACATTGGCATGATCATGAGAAATATCAAGTCTCGAAAGACCGATTAGTTTAGTAGCCTTGGAATAACTAGATACATCCATAAATTTTTACATTACATCGTAAAAAAAACATCTTGTCTTCATATCCCCTCATACTATCCCTGCAGGTCATTCATAAATTACTTCTTCATAATCCTGGGAAAAATAAAACATTGAAAGGGGTGAGCTCGGATGCTCAGTAAGGATAACATTATATCAGAAGCTTTCATAAATAAGCATAAACACTTAAGGCAATTTATAACTAAAACAAAAGCCTTTTAAAATTGAACTTCAACATAGTATGGCAAAAGTAAAATGAAATAATGCCATTTACTTACTCACATGGATATTCTACTAGTCGAATGATCACATGAAATATCAATAACCAATTTCATAATGATGGAATGCATAATGCCAGACTATCATAACCACATAGCCAAGGCCTCGTGCCAAGACTACAAATAAGATTTTGTCAAGGCCTTGTGCCAAGACACTAGTTTGTCTCATGAAACCTACCGATGCATCGAGGAGCTATAGCGGGCTCCACCCGTCACTTATTAAGTCCAATGCATTCCTCATATGAATAGTTTTAAGCATAAAATAAACATTCGTATTGAAACTAGCATACGAAATGTCAATACTTTTACCACAAACCTTGAGTGGTATAAAAATAGCACATCCACAATCAAACATAACTCATTCGATACAATATGGAAGATTGTATTGTATCACATTAACCTCAATCAAGAATAATGAAGGATGTTTACATAGATGAAAATAATCATCAAAACTATTTGAGAGAAATATCCCCCTTTTCTTGAAATCATTTAAAAGTCACACTATTTGTCAAAAAACCATTTAAAAATAGATTTTTGAATCAAAGTGTCCCATACCACTTTGAAACTTTTTAAAAGGATTTTTAATTTTAAAACTTTAATGTCCATATAAATAAATCCTTAAAACCATTTTTAAAATATGGACATTAATGAGCATGATTTAGAAGAATAATTCTTTAAAACATTTTAAAATGGTATTTTGGTTAGAGTTTCTAACCAAAAGAGAGACACTTGAATACAAATAATTGAGGTAATCAAAACATTGTAATATCATGAGAATGAAGGAATTCATGATATACTATGTCAAAGTACATTATATACACCACATAAAAGTGATTTGGTGTATATCATCAAATAAGTCTCAATGGAATGTAAATTGAGATGAAATCTCTCATAAAGGTTGTATCCTTAGGTTAAGGATAAATCAATGACATAATTATGTGTGACAAATATAAATACACTAAATATGATTGAATATTCAGTGTAAAACAATCAAAGGACATTCACACATATTCTTGTAAAAACAATACCAACGAATTGGATGTTTAACTCAACAAATGGAGAATGAGTTAAAATGACTCTTATCAAATTCATATCAATGACTTGAGAATTACCAATGGAGTGATTATGTGTATCAAACTTATATCCACAGGAAGGGGAGTGGAAATTATGACATAATCAAATGAATAGTGATTCCACACATAATCTTGGGGTAATATAATCAATGAAATATGCGTAAAGCCAAATGAGTGGGAATTGAAATCTCAAATTCCCTTATCGATTAGGTAACTTAAGAAACATACACCCATGAAAGAATTATCATACCATGATGATGTAAATACCCATAAATAAAAGTATATAACACAATGAATACAATCATGGGCAGTACACATACACCACATGCAATAATTAAGTGGTGATCAATGGAATTCTCACGGAATTAAAAGTGAGATAAGAAAATCCCTTACTTTGTACTTTTTCCTTGGTCGATGGTAGGTTTACCTCCTGTATAATGGTGAAATAATTGTTATTGAATAATACAAGAATCATTTACTTTAATATGATATCATATATGATCTTTTAACATTGATTTGTTAATAATATCTTAGTATTAACGCCGTTTCGGGTGTTAACTTACTCATTTTCTTTTATATGTTTTGTTACATAAGTCATGTTTGTTGTATCTTATTAATATCCAGAATGATATCAAGTCCATAAACATCATTTTAAATCATTAAATGATAATTATACTTTAATGGATACGATGGATAATGAATCTCATCGCGTTCGTGGAGACGGTAGTCCGTACGTACGCACGAACGCTACTTCCATTTAATTTTTTAATTTTTTATTTTAAAAGAATCGAATCCAAATGATACATAGGTATATTACTATTCCAGTATAATATAATATTTTATATATGTTACTTAAGTTCATTAACACCATCCTTTATACGTTCTATGTGTGGTATGAACGAGTCATATCATTTTAAGGGGGCGGTAGTCCGCACTTCCTCAAATGAAATTATCGTATGTATATACGACATGAAACGAATAATGGTATGAAATAAAATGGAATTACAGAAGCTTATATATAATATATATCATTAATATCATATTTAATTACAGTGCCATCATAATGGCCACCATGAGAGGCGGTAAGATGTTTTTGAACAATCATCGTTTCGTGAGGCGTTAGTTTGCCATCCACAGAAACATTATGTTCATCATCCATTAGATGGAGTTGTGTGTATGTGTAGTTTGAATACTTCTTATAACAACATCCTAGTATATTGAGGATACTGGTGTTGTTACAAAAGAAGGGAAATAAAAAGAGTTTGGGGGTTGAAGAAGCAAAATAAATGAAAATAATTTAAGAGAAATCGTTACCTTTAATTTAGGTAACTCACTTTGGTTGGAACCAAATGACTTGTTGAAATGCTTTCTGCCTAAGGGGAAGCTTCAAGGAGGAGGAGAGGGATGTGGGGATCTTAGTTGGGCAGAGTTTGGACGAGCCAAGTGGCTTGAGAGGTGTGAGGAAATGAGAAGTAGGAGTGCCCTTTTATAAGAGGGGTGAGGGGCACCTTTGGAAAAGCTAGAAATATTAATTTATAATAAATTCATATTCGGTTTCCAATGGCTCAAAAGTTGACTATTCAAAGGTTGAGGTGGGGATAGGTCGAAAACAACTCATCCAATAGAATTTAGACAGGTTTGGGTACTTATATTAACCTTATCTTTAAGTATTAACTCTAAGTTAATTAGTTTCACTTTTACAATGTCTCTTTGTATTTTTATATAATATTGTTAATAAACTTACAATATACATCCAAAAGACCCCCAAGTGGTCCATTAATGATTAACCTATCATAATATAAGTCTCTTGGCCGAACCTTAGATTTTTAGGAATTTAATATCAATTAATAATATAATATTTGTTTTAAGAACTCTTTTATGTCAATTTTGACACTATTCACTAGTTGATTTTTGTGAAACTCATAACAGATTGATTACTTCGAAAAAAGTCAAATAAATCAATCCTAATATATCATATTATCCTAGAAAATTTGTTTAATTCATTAAAAGTTTCATATTATAATTATTTGGGTATTTATAATATCAATTATGTTAATTTTTTACTATTTTAGTAATTACTGCATCATCATTGTGTCATAAATAAAATAACTTATTTAATGTCAAAAAATTATAAATAAAATATAATTATGTAGGAAATCTTTTTAGCTTTCTAATGAATATTTATAATCTAAAATCCAGCATATATAACCCTATGTAACAATTGTTTTGCTAAAAGATATATGCTTGTGTCATTTTGTATTCATTTTAACTTAATTAATATAAAGTGTCATTATCACTTACAAGTGGATCCATGGGGTCCCAAAATTGACCCAAAGATGACCATGGTCGACCATGTATCAACCAATAGGGTTAAGACACATTTTAGGGTACTTTAGTTTTATTATAATATTATTTTTGTTAACCCTTATTTACCGGATTTACCCTTAACCATGGTAAATAAAATATTTACCGCAGTAATTATTCAAAATGTCTAAAAATAAAAGTTACCTATTTACACAATTTGGACATCCTGATTCCAAATATGGAATCCATTTTTCTAAATTCAAAACACAGAAGTGGCAGAAATTAATTTAAAATTAATTCCCGCTGTCAAAACAAAAAGCGTGTTTTTAAGAGATAATAACTATCAAAAGATTGACACTTGTTTATGTTCGGTTTAATTGTAAAATTATGTCCAATGACCCGCATTATATTAAATGGTAAAAATATATTCTAAATATACTTTAAAACCACTCAGATTCACAATTTATCACTATTAATTATTTTGATTAAAAAAGTTGTTTTTAATTAAAATTTAGTAATTTTCACTATTCATCAAAATATGAAAGTTATCCGAAAAGTACCAAAATTTCACCTTAGGCTAAATTCGATATTCCGAATCCAAAAATGAAGTCCATTTTGAAATATAAAATATATATAATTTCAAAATGTAGGTATTACTATTCATAACGGCTAGTTTGATTGGTTGTGGTGTGTTAAAATCTCGAAGTTGCGTACAATGCACGTCATTGCATTATTCGAAAGGAAATATACCGAGGAAGCTTGGGGTGTTACATTCTCCCCTCCTTCAATAAATTGCGTCCTCGCAATTTTTAAAATTTTGCTTGGGAATATAATGGAAAGTCCCACATCGGAAAAAGAGTCAATAAAACTGTCACTTTAAAAGAAAGAAAGAGAGGTATAAGGGTCATCCAAGATAACCCATACTAGGATTCCATGTAAGAAAACATGGATATGGATGATAAACTAAGTGTCAAGTTCTGATGGAGAGGGATAGAAATCATGATCAGGAGAAAGTTAACAATGAGAAAACCACAAACTTATGTTGGGACAAACGACCATTAGTCTCCTAGTAGGAAAGTAAACGGACAACATTTTTTTTTAAAAAAATTACATTACATAAGGAAGAGGAATTCATTTATGATATTGACTAAGAACATTATGAGATATACTTACATTTTAAGTAGATTTTCATTCTTTAATAAATTTCCACCACTAACTCATTTTTTTTAAACGATGAGTATTCAAGAAGACTTGGTCACACTGGAAGAGATAGAATAAACTTCTATAGAATCACATGATCCATGAAGGATAAACCATATATTTACATTGTCTTTGAAGATTAATCAAAACCAAAATGGTCAGTGAATGATCTAATGATCCCCCAAAAGGATATTCATTGAGATAAATATGCACTAATCTTAATTTCTAAAATTAAACCAACAATACCCCAAAGTTAAATAGATACCATTCAATAACCAATTGTCCTTAAAATCCTTTAATATAATCCAAACTAATATTGAAACCCAAAACATAGAAGAATTTGATTATGTAGTCTCCCATGTTAAATTGTATCTCCAAATGACATCAGATACTCTTAAAGTCACATACTCAAAAGTAATTAACCTAATCACATATTCTCTATTATAGGTTAACCATTTCCATAAATAACCCAAATCACTATAAATCCACAATAAAAACGTAGATAAAAATCTATCATTACTCCACAAATGAAACCCCATAGTATTCTATTTTCCTTGGACATATAGTGTTTCCAACAAAGCGAACATCTTCCAAAATAACATTTATCACTTAATCACCAAATCATTTTCCTATACCAAGGGTATTCTTTTGATATGAAATAAGAACCCAAATCAACTTATTATTGATCAATAAAATCATTTAACAAAAAAAAATCGTCACACTAACCAGGGACTTCACGTAGTCCAGTGGTAGGCGATAAATCCCAATCGCACTTTGGTTGTGGGTTCGATTCCCATAGCTTTGTCCGACGGGACGGGTTGTCACACGGTCTACGTGTTGTCCTTTTTCAAAAATTATATTTTATAATATTGCTAAAATGAGATAAATTCCTCAAAATACTATATCATAAATTTAACCACAAATGTTATATCATACCTTGAATCTTCATCCCAAATTAGAATAACTTATAATTCTCTCAAACCCCAATGATCATATAAATCCAAATGGTTATTTATACCCAAATCCACAAGAGAAGAGACAATTCTTCCTCAAATATCATTCTCACATGGCAAACTGCGAGGTTACAAATACAAGAGAAAATTATTCCATAGTAAACCCATCAACAAGGAGTGCTAATACTTTTTAAACATTTCTCCAACCATTTATTCCCACATAGCTTCTTCTTTGACCAAGAAAATATCTTATAGAATAGGACATTCACTCGGGTAATGGCCAGGTCCCCTACATTTACGGCAAATGACTGTAAATGGACTCTTGGGACCATTTTTATCTTCTTCCATAGTACTCTTCATTTTTCTTCGGCAATTATTTACTTTATGTCCTTCCTTCCCGCACGTAAAACATTTTGTTGTCCCATTGAGACATTTTCCTGGGTGTCTCTTTCCACATTTCCTGCATGATGAAAATTGAGGGTTCTTTTCTCCATGGTCTCCATTGCTGGAGCTCTTATCATTTATCACCTTTCTCTTCCTTGTTGAGTCTGGGAGTTGGTTAATATATATGTTGTTGATCATATTTTTGGAAAACTGATTTGGCATAAAGACGATATCTTTTACGCCTATCAACATTCCATTTTGTTGCTCATTGCCACCACCGTTCCCATCTTGTACATCATTCTCAAAGTCACTATGACTTCCTTGGAATCCAGCCATTGACTAAAACCATAAAGCATTGTGTGAGTAATAGTAGTCGTAAAATCATTTAGAGATTAAAATGTCACCATATTCTCAATTTGAAACATATTAGGATTAACCAAGGTCATTTACTCTCATCTTATATATATATTACTTAAATTGGTTTGTAAAGAAAATGTAAATTATCCTAAGCATATCCCCCGGGAGTATCGTAACCAAGAGTGCAGCAAGGCCCGTTGTCGTGCACCAGTTCCCGTTCGAGTCTAGCTCAAAGCGGTGTTTTCGGGTTTTACCCCTAGGTACATCTGTGCCAGAGCCGCCTCTACCTGCTCGTATCCAGACATGGATGTATTGCTCGGAAAACTCACAAAATCTCTACAATACCAAAATTCTAGGAAGTTCTTTTATACTAATCTTCAAAGTTCATCTTAGGTCTACATGCTCTAATCAGAGTTTATCTAAATCTAGCTACCAAGGTTTGTACTAAACTTCCTCTGATACCAACTGTAACGCCCCGACCCTAATTATCTAGAGTCGGTGCATTATTACATAACATTGGCATGATCATGAGAAAGATCAAGTCTCAAAAGACCGATTAGTTTAGTAGCCTTGGAATAACTAGATACATCCATAAATTTTTACATTACATCATAAAAAAAACATCTTGTCTTCATATCCCCTCATACTATTTCTGCAGGTCATTCATAAATTACTTCTTCATAATCCTGGGAAAAATAAAACATTGAAAGGGGTGAGCTCGGATGCTCAGTAAGGATAACATTATAGCAGAAGCTTTCATAAATAAGCATAAACACTTAAGGCAATTTATAACTAAAACAAAAGCCTTTTAAAATTGAACTTCAACATAGTATGGCAAAAGTAAAATGAAATAATGCCATTTACTTACTCACATGGATATTCTACTAGTCGAATGATCACATGCAATATCAATAACCAATTTCATAATGATGGAATGCATAATGCCAGACTATCATAACCACATAGCCAAGGCCTCGTGCCAAGACTACAAATAAGATTTTGCCAAGGCCTTGTGCCAAGACACTAGTTTGTCTCATGAGACCTACCGATGCATCGAGGAGCTATAGCGGGCTCCACCCGTCACTTATTAAGTCCAATGCATTCCTCATATGAATAGTTTTAAGCATAAAATAAACATTCGTATTGAAACTAGCATACGAAATGTCAATACTTTTACTACAAACCTTGAGTGGTATAAAAATAGCACATCCACAGTCAAACATAACTCATTCGATACAATATGGAAGATTGTATTGTATCACATTAACCTCAATCAAGAATAATGAAGGATGTTGACATAGATGAAAATAATCATCAAAACTATTTGAGAGAAATATCCCCCTTTTCTTGAAATCATTTAAAAGTTACACTATTTGTCAAAAAGCCATTTAAAAATAGATTTTTGAATCAAAGTGTCCCATACCACTTTGAAACTTTTTAAAAGGATTTTTAATTTTAAAACTTTAATGTCCATATAAATAAATCCTTAAAACCATTTTTAAAATATGGACATTAATGAGCATGATTTAGAAGAATAATTCTTTAAAACATTTTAAAATGGTATTTTGGTTAGAGTTTCTAACCAAAAGAGAGACACTTGAATACAAATAATTGAGGTAATCAAAACATTGTAATATCATGAGAATGAAGTAATTCATGATATACTATGTCAAAGTACATTATATACACCACATAAAAGTGATTTGGTGTATATCATCAAATAAGTCTCAATGGAATGTATATTGAGATGAAATCTCTCATAAAGGTTGTATCCTTAGGTTAAGGATAAATCAATGACATAATTATGTGTGACAAATATAAATACACTAAATATGATTGAATATTCAGTGTAAAACAATCAAAGGACATTCACACATATTCTTGTAAAAACAATACCAACGAATTGGATGTTTAACTCAACAAATGGAGAATGAGTTAAAATGACTCTTATCAAATTCATATCAATGACTTGAGAATTACCAATGGAGTGACTATGTGTATCAAACTTATATCCACAGGAAGGGGAGTGGAAATTTTGACATAATAAAATGAATAGTGATTCCACACATAATCTTGGGGTAATATAATCAATGAAATATGCGTAAAGCCAAATGAGTGGGAATTGAAATCTCAAATTCCCTTATCGATTAGGTAACTTAAGAAACATACACCCATGAAAGAATTATCATAGCATGATGATGTAAATACCCATAAATAAAAGTATATAACACAATGAATACAATCATGGGCAGTACACATACACCACATGCAATAATTAAGTGGTGATCAATGGAATTCTCACGGAATTAAAAGTGAGATAAGAAAATCCCTTACTTTGTACTTTTTCCTTGGTCGATGGTAGGTTTACCTCCTGTATAATGGTGAAATAATTGTTATTGAATAATACAAGAATCATTTACTTTAATATGATATCATATATGATCTTTTAACATTGATTTGTTAATAATATCTTAGTATTAACGCCGTTTCGGGTGTTAACTTACTCATTTTCTTTTATATGTTTTGTTACATAAGTCATGTTTGTTGTATCTTATTAATATCCAGAATGATATGAAGTCCTTAAACATCATTTTAAATCATTAAATGATAATTATACTTTAATGGATACGATGGATAATGAATCTCATCGCGTTCGTGGAGACGGTAGTCCGTACGTACGCACGAACGCTACTTCCATTTAATTTTTTAATTTTTAATTTTAAAAGAATCGAATCCAAATGATACATAGGTATATTACTATTCCAGTATAATATAATATTTTATATATGTTACTTAAGTTCATTAACATCATCCTTTATACGTTCCATGTGTGGTATGAACGAGTCATATCATTTTAAGGGGGCGGTAGTCCGCACTTCCTCAAATGAAATTATCGTATGTTTATACGACATGAAACGAATAATGGTATGAAATAAAATGGAATTACAGAAGCTTATATATAATATATATCATTAATATCATATTTAATTACAGTGCCATCATAATGGCCACCATGAGAGGCGGTAAGATGTTTTTGAACAATCATCGTTTCGTGAGGTGTTAGTTTGCCATCCACAGATACATTATGTTCATCATCCATTAGATGGAGTTGTGTGTATGTGTAGTTTGAATACTTCTTATAACAACATCCTAGTATATTGAGGATACTGGTGTTGTTACAAAAGAAGGGAAATAAAAAGAGTTTGGGGGTTGAAGAAGAAAAATAAATGAAAATAATTTAAGAGAAATCGTTACCTTTAATTTAGGTAACTCACTTTGGTTGGAACCAAAGGACTTGTTGAAATGCTTTCTGCCTAAAGGGAAGCTTCAAGGAGGAGGAGAGGGATGTGGGGAGCTTATTTGGGCAGAGTTTGGATGATCCAAGTGGCTTGAGAGGTGTGAGGAAATGAGAAGGAGGAGTGCCCTTTTATAAGAGGGGTGAGGGGCACCTTTGGAAAAGCTAGAAATATTAATTTATAATAAATTCATATTCGGTTTCCAATGGCTCCAAAGTTGACTATTCAAAGGTTGAGGTGGGGATAGGTCGAAAACAACTCATCCAATAGAATTTAGACAGGTTTGGGTACTTATATTAACCTTATCTTTAAGTATTAACTCTAAGTTAATTAGTTTCACTTTTACAATGTCTCTTTGTATTTTTATATAATATGGTTAATAAACTTACAATATACATCCAAAAGACCCCCAAGTGGTCCATTAATGATTAACCTATAATAATATAAGTCTCTTGGCCGAACCATAGATTTTTAGGAATTTAATATCAATTAATAATATAATATTTGTTTTAAGAACTCTTTTATGTCAATTTTGACACTATTCACTAGTTGATTTTTGTGAAACTCATAACAGATTGATTACTTCTAAAAAAGTCAAATAAATCAATCCTAATATATCATATTATCCTAGAAAATTTGTTTAATTCATTAAAAGTTTCATATTATAATTATTTGGGTATTTATAATATCAATTATGCTAATTTTTTACTATTTTAGTAATTACTGCATCATCATTGTGTCATAAATAAAATAACTTATATAATGTCAAAAAATTATAAATAAAATATAATTATGTAGGAAATAGTTTTAGCTTTCTAATGAATATTTATAATCTAAAATCCAGCATATATAACCCTATTTAACAATTATTTTTCTAAAAGATATATGCTTGTGTCATTTTGTATTCATTTTAACTTAATTAATATGAAGTGTCATTATCACTTACAAGTGGATCCATGGGGTCCCAAAATTGACCCAAAGATGCCCATGGTCGACCATGTATCAACCAATAGGGTTAAGACACATTTTAGGGTAATTTAGTATTATTATAATATTATTTTTTTAACCCTTATTTACCGGATTTACCCTTAACCATGGTAAATAAAATATTTACCGCAGTAATTATTCAAAATGTCTAAAAATAAAAGTTATCTATTTACACAATTTGGACATCCTGATTCCAAATATGGAATCCATTTTTCTAAATTCAAAACACAGAAGTGGCAGAAATTAATTTAAAATTAATTCCCGCTGTCAAAACAAAAAGCGTGTTTTTAAGAGATAATAACTATCAAAAGATTGACACTTGTTTATGTTCGGTTTAACTGTAAAATTATGTCCAATGACCAACATTATATTAAATGGTAAAAATGTATTCTAAATATACTTTAAAACCACTCAAATTCACAATTTATCACTATTAATTATTTTGATTAAAAAAGTTGTTTTTAATTAAAATTTAGTAATTTTCACTATTCATCAAAATATGAAAGTTATCCGAAAAGTACCAAAATTTCACCTTAGGCTAAATTCGATATTACGAATCCAAAAATGAAGTCCATTTTGAAATATAAAATATATATAATTTCAAAAGGTAGGTATTACTATTCATAACGGCTAGTTTGATTGGTTGTGGTGTGTTAAAATCTCGAAGTTGCGTACAATGCACGTCATTGCATTATTCGAAAGGAAACATACCGAGGAAGCTTGGGGTGTTACACTCATCTTGGGAATGGTCAGTAGAAAAGTCCAATAATGCTACATCCCTCCCAATTTCTGAAAAATGGGATTTTTATGACATGACTCTACAATTTGAGGCCATTATTTCACTTTTTTGTATTATTTAATCATTATAAATTATATTTATAACACAAATTATAACATTAAAATTATTATCAAGAGTATTGTTTCCAATAGTCATATTTACCAACGGTCATATAATGGTCGAAACCCAATGGTCAAATTTCAATTTATACTAAAATAATTAATAATGTGATATGTTTTTTTAGTATAATTTTACACAAATTTTTAGGAAACAATTATCATTCAAGATGTTTGGGTCAATAGATTATTCCCCCCTTAAGAAATTTTGTCCCCCAAAATTCAACGCGTTCCTCAGTTGAGAAAAGGTGAGGGTAATTCTATCTGCTTGTTTCCTCTAGTTCCCACATTTATTTTTCATATTTTTTGTCCCTCCATAAATCATTAATGATGTGTGTAGTCATGTTGCGTAGAACATTATCTCTATGGTTCAAGATCTTCACCGAATTCTCCTTATAAGAGAGGTCATGTTCCAATTGTACCCCCTTAGGATTTAGTCCATGTGATGGGTCATTTTGTACTTACTCCAGAAAGATATGTGGAATACATCATGAAAATGATTATGATTTGGAAGATGTGCAAGCTGATAGGCCACTTCTCCTATATGATCATGGAATTCATAGGGGACAATGTACCTGGGGTTGAGATTTCCTTTCTTCCCAAACAACATGATTCTCTTCAAAGGTGAAATTAGGAGTAATTTATCACCAACATAAAATCCCATGTCCCTTCGATGATTTTCATCATAGCTCTTCAGAAGACTCTGAGCAACCTTTATCTATTAATGTACTATATGAACATTTTTTGTCATCTCTTATATAATATCAGACCCATGAATCTTTCTCTCACCAACTTCATCCTAACATTTTGACGTTATACATCCCTTCCCATATTGAGATTCAAAGTGTTCTATTTAAAAAAGTTTGTGTATGTTGTTGTTGTATGAGAACTAAAATAATGGGATATGTTGATCCCATCCACCTTTAAATTCCATTGAGTATGTTCTCAGTATGTACTTTTGGTTCTAAATAGTCCTTTCAGATAGACCATATTCTTGAGGGTGATAGGTCGTACTAAAATTCAACTTAGAATTCAAATAATATTGAATAATTCTCTATAATTTTGATGTGTACATTGGATCACAATTAGAAATGATAGAAAGTGACACTACATACAACCTTATTACTTACTCCACGCATATCTTCATGATTTGGACAAGAGATACATCAACATAAATAAAGAGAAAATGGAAAATCATGGTGAGACGGTCCACGTTAACATATATAACATTATTTCCATTAGATTTTTTTGGGATACTAGTGAAACATTCCATAGTGATATTTCCCCCCTTCCATGTTGGTATGGGTAGTGGTTATAATACCCCTTCATGAATTTTTTACTCTAACTTCACTTGTTGACACATGAGGGACCTTGTAGTGTAGTTGGAAATATCCCTTTTCTGTTAACTTTCCAATAATGATCATGAATATCTCTATCCATTTTTGAGATTCTAGGATGTATAGAGTAAGTAGAGATATGAGAATCATCCATCAACTCCTTATTTATTTCCAGAATATATGCAACATAGAGCCTTGTATGAAATTTTTTAAAACCTTCTTGATCAATATTGAACTATGGAGACATACCATTCTTTACAAACTCTATCTTATTCTATAAAAAAGGATCTTATCTATATGATTTCATGATCTCATCTAGTAATGAAGGTTAAGAAATAATTTGGGATAAGGATGATGATATCCCTTACCTTATGATACCCATGTATAGTTTTAGTAGGTCTTTCATCATAGGAGCTCCTTGAATCCTCATCATTTCCAAAATAATAGGGTATTTCATATTTAATGCATCAGTGACCTAGTTTGATCATTCAAAATGATAATGAATTGGACAATAATAGTCTTTATGAAGTTACAACGTTATCTTTTTTCTCATTCTCAATTCCTTTCATGTGAAAATATACTGCAAACCTTGGTGGTCTGTGTGCATATCACATTTCACTCCATAAAGACAGTGAAACTATATCATTAAAGAAAAAACAACCACGACCATCTATAGGTCATTCATAGTATAGTTCATCTCATAAGGAATCAACTATCGAGATACATAAGAAATAACCTTGTCATTTTCATGAGGACACACCAATGACCTTTAAGAGATGCGTTGTTAAAAATAATAAATCCTTATACGATATAGGGTAGAGTTAACAGGGGTGTTGTAACCAATTTCTTCTTTAGTTTTTGGAATCATTCTTCACACTCCTTTTTTCAGATAAACTTAACCCATTTTGGAGTTAACTTGTTTAGTGGATTATAAATCCATGAAAGGTTTTTCAAAAAACTCCTATAATATACTACCAATCCAAGGAATATACGAAACTCTGTTACTTTTGATGGATGATGTCACTCCTCTATAACCTTTTTCATGGAAGGATCAACTAAGATCCTTCATTACTTACAATGTTCCCAATGAAAGAAACTTGTAGTAACAGAAATCCACATTTGTTGAAGTTTCCAAATATCCACTCCTTCCTCATAGTTTTTAATATAACCCTTATGTGATCCTTATCCTCCTCAAGAATTTTGGAATATATCAGAATATCATCAATAAAAACTACCAAAACGTTATCAAGGTAGTTCTTAAATAATCTATTCATCAAATTCATAAATATAACAGGAGTATTACACAGACTGATGGACATAAAAATAAACTCACAGTGACCACCTCTTGAACGAAATTTGGTATTTGGAATATAATCTTTATTCACACTTAATTGATGATAACTAAATTGAATGAAAGTCATAGAGAAGAGTTGAGGTCCCACAAATCTAGTCAAATAAATCAACAATTATTGGATGAGGGTACTTTTTATTTAATGTGATCTAGTTTGGTTCTCTATAATCTTGGAATAGATTCATTTTTTTATCCTTGTTCTTTAAAAATATAATATTTGATCCCCAAAGAGACACACTTGGTCAAATAAACCCCTTCTCCAAAAGATATTAGAGTTGATTATTTAATTCTTCAATCTCTACATTTTCCAATCTATATGGTTTATATGATATAGGTTTGGATATATAAATGATTTTAATAGAGAACTCTACCTCTCTTTCTAGGGGAGGTTCATGTAACTTCTAAAAAAATAAATTAATGTATTCGAGAATGATGGGGGAATTTTCTATTTTTACACTTTCATTTACCTCGTCATCTTCTCTGATAAACACCATAAATAAGGCTATGGGAGGTACTTTTATACAAAGCTCAGGTCGAGATATCTATCTTTTGAAAATAACTATAGGATTTCCATTCAATTGTACTCATATTTCCTTGCTTATGAATTTTATATTAGCATTATACTTTGATATCCATTCCATCTCTAATATAGTGTCAAATTCCAACATGGGAATGGCTACTATAATTACAATGATATTATGCTCGCTAAAGTGGATAAAAATTTTCTATACACTACTGATTCTTGGATTATCCTTCTAAGTGTATTGACTAATAACACTACATCTACACATTTTGGGATTTATTCTATATTCATTGAAAACAATGAGGATTTAAAGGAATTCGTAAAACCATAATCAAACAAATTACTTGCTAGCTTTGAGAGAACAACGAAAGAACCTTCCGCCACATTATTTGGAGATTCATCTTGAGTAATCATGATAGAAAAAGCATTACCTTTCTCCCTTGGCCTATACTGAGTTTTATAGGGATTACCCATCATTGTATTTATATTTGTATAGTGATCGAAAAAGTGACTAAGTTTTCCACACATGAAGGATTATACTTTAGGATGGTCCTGCATCATCTTCCCTTTATCATTAGTGTTGAGAAGTTGAGGCTTCTAGCCACTATGATAGTTTCAAGAAATATTTCCATCTCTTCAACACTTGTTTTATAACGACCCATACATTACATACATTGTTATTAATTCATAATCGAATCACACTTATTACAACATATAACAAAACCAGGAAAGAACCGTATAGGTATAGAGTCTTTAGAAATTGGGAAATATAAACAACTGGTTCATAAAGCATCTACTTTCCCTCCCATTTATTTCATCATATCTAGAGTCCCATTTGGAATATCCTACTTAATAACCTTCTTCCTGACCTGGGGAAATAATACATACAAAAGGGTGAGCTCAAATTCCCAGTAAGGGTAAACAAAAGAAATATCAATCACATCATATACACAAGAACATAACTTTTGGAAATCATAACCTGCAAAAGAGATCATAATTTCATAACATGGGATAAATCATAGTAGTGAAATTTAATCGCAATAATCATAACATAAAATATGAAACATTGTTTCATACACACATAATCATAGATAATCATTTAATTTTAGTCAAGAATCATTGCCAAGACTATCTTAGTGGACATAGTCGATTTCTGAACTGAGTTCACTCCTCGTTTCAGTCCTGTTTCACTGAACCGGTTTAACCTTCCGTTCCAGCCATGTCTATCTAATGAGATATAAAATCTTTACCCAATTCATTGGAGGGATATATAGGTCCCACCCATATCATAATGAAATCATTCTTACTTGTGCCACAAAATAAACATACATCATTCATAATAACTCAATGAATAAAATGGGTTTCATAAAAATCATCCCATCATCACATAATCCATATAAAAGAAATGGATATTTCTTCATAATAAAAGTGAAACCATGTAAATCATAGAGGCATTATTCTTGAAACATACACATATGAAATAATGTCATCTTAGTTCTAAAATGATTTTGATAAAACACATGAAATGAATTATTGAGGAAAATATCCTTTCATCTTCAAAATCAATTTATTTTCACAAAACATCATGAAATTTTAAAATAAAAGGATTTTGTTGAAAATATTCATGAAATATTCTGGAGGAATATTTATGAAAATAAGGATTTATAAAACCGTAAAAATATGTACTTTCCGTATAAGTTAAAAAAACATTATCCTCGTACTTTTGTCAGAAAAGTCAAAAAGTTCCTCGTATGGTAAACAAACGAAATATTCCTTACATAACATGTAGTAAATGTAAAAAATGGGTAAAATGGACTTTAAATATACATGAAAACACTTTTATAAAACAATGAAATGGATGATAGACATAACCCCAGTAAATACTTACGAATAATCAATCACGAATAAAATGAGATTTGAAAAATTATACCTTACCTTAGGTCTAATTTGCTTCATAAGTGTCTGAACCTCATGTATAATTATTTAAATAATGTTATTGACTTATTACATAATCATAATTATTTTTATGATATCATATATGGTCATATTCTTAGCTTCTTATTAGTAATATTTCATTACTACTTGTTATTCAGGTGTTTATTACTTTTTGTTCTTATGGGTGTTTTGTCAAATAAATTCTTATTTTTCATTTTAGGTTATAGATACCTCATTTAATGAATGGTATTATTGTAATATATATCATATTAATTCATTTAATTCATTTATATAATCATTATCCAATGAAAATCGTGTAGAACGAGTCGCATCGCGTCGTGGAGACGGTATTCCGTACGTACGCACAAGCGATGATATCATTTCCACGATCGTGGAATTGTATTGGAGTGTATGTATACTATTTCAGAATAAATATAACTTTAAAATAATCATATATAGTCATTATTTACACTATTATACCCATCCAAGTAAGGTGGTGGTGGAAAATAGATTACACCACGGCGTGGAGACGGTATTCCGTACGTACACACGCGCGATGATTTCTTTTTCCATAGGATGGATAGATGTTGAAATAGGGTTGTTTCATACATATAATAACATATCAGTATATGAGTGATACTGATTTTATTACTTCATAATGAAACAATTAAAGAGGAAGAGGTGGAATATGAAATAAAGTTGAAAGAATCGGTAACAGACATTACCTCTTCTTTGAAGCGCCTCTTTGATACCTCCTCTTAGGGAACTAAAATTGGTCTTTGAAGAAGACCAGGACCTCTAGGATGTTTCTAGGGAAGTGGAGAAGAGAATTTGGCTGGGGTTGGCCGATCTTTAATGCTCAAAGTGGTGTGAGGAAAAGAGGGAGGAGGTGCCCTTTTATAAGGGAGGAGAGGGGCACCTTTGGAATAACTAAAAATATTATTTTATTATAAAGTCAAATTAGGTTTTTAACAGCTCAAAATTGATATATTTAGATTCTAAGGTGGGTATGGGTCTACATATTCTCATCTAATAGAATTTATAGATGTTTAGGTCATTATATTAACCTTATCTTTTAGTTTTAACTCTTAGTTAATTAGATTGACATTTACCAAGTCACTTTGTATTTTTATATTCTATAGTTATTAAACTAACCATATACATACAAGAGGCCCCCATGTGGTACATTAATGATACAAATATCATGATATAATTATCTTGGCCGAACCTTATATTTTTAGGAATATAATATCAATTAATAATATAATATTTTTTAAAAAACTACTTTATGTCAATTTTGACACTATTTGGTAATTGATTTTTGGGAAAATCATAACAGAATGATTAGTTAGAAAAAAAATAATTAAATCAATACTAACATGTCATATTAACACAAAAAATTATTTTAATTCATAAAAAGTCTCAAATTACATTTATTTGGGTATTTATAACATCAATTATGTCAATATTTCAATAATAAGATAATTACTGCATCATCATTGTATCATAAATAAATTAAATTATTTTATGTCCAAAAATTACAAATAAAATACCATTATGTTGGAAATATTTATAGTTTTCTAATTAATATTTATAGTCAAATTTATCTTATGTATAACCCTATATTAAAAACGATTTAGTTATTAGACTTTGATTTTAACTATTTTAACCCTTCTTTAAATAAATTGAGTATAAATGTCCAAATCTAATCCAAGTGGGCCTAAATGGACATACTTTATTCCTAAGGTTGTTTTTGGTCGAATTAGACTTATCCAATAGAATTATGACATGTTTTAGGGTAATAATAATAACACTTTTACCTGTGATTACCCTATTTACTTTTAACCGTGGTAAAAAAATGTAAAAAGTTACTATGCACCAAAAATTATTTTTATCTCATTGAAACAAATTTTAGTCCTTGATATTAACCATGTCTCTCGTATTTTCAAAATTCTACTCAGAGAAGCGGTAAAATTAAGTTTTATGAAAAATTCAGTTTTTTTAACTACCACTTAGTGGTTTCATTATTCATCAAAAAATGAAAGTTATCCGAAAAGTACCAAAATTTCACCCTAAGCTAATTTTGATATTCCGAATACAAAAATGAAGTCCATTTTGAAAAATAAAATTTAAAAAATTTCAAAAAGTGGTTATTACTATTTATAACGGCTGGTTTTAATAATATTTTAATAGCATATGGTTGTTTAGTGAAACTCAGTATTGTGTATGACGAAAGCTATCGAGGAAGGACGCGGATGCGTGTAAAGAAAACCAAGATAGTGTTGTGTGTAGTGAAAGATTCCTTTGATGATTTATATAACATAAAAAAAATATTTCTCATAAAAGTCTTGGGTGTTACTTCTGATCTGAGTACATGTGAAGGATCAGGTATGTACTTTATCAAGAGAGATACATGGCACACATCGTGAAATTGAGAGAGATTCGGTGGAAGCACCAATCAGTAAGCTACCTTTCCAACACGATCTAGTATTTAGAAAGGACCGATTTATCTAGGGATAAACATCCCCTTCTTTCCAAATCTCATGACCCTCTTCCAGGGAGATATTCGTAAGAACACTTTATCACCCACTTCAAACTCTAGGTCTTTTCTTCAGTTGTCGACATAACTTTTCTGTCGACTCTGAGATGCTCTTATGTGTTGTTGAATCGATCAGACCTTTTCTGCCATCTCATCCAGAAGATCAGGTCCTAATAGCTTTCTTTCCCCAACTTCATCACAGCAAGTTGGAGTCCTGCATTTCATTCCATAGATAGCTTCATAAGGAGCCATCTGAATACCGGAGTGAAATCTAATATTATATGTAAATTCCACCAAATGTAGGTGTTGATCCCAACCACCATTTAAATCCATATAACAAGCTCTCAACATATCTTCTAGAGTTTGAATTGTTCTCTCATACTGACCGTCTGCCTGAGGATGATAAGCAGTGCTGAAACTCAACTTTGTATCCAGAGTATGCTGAAGACTTCGCCAGAACTATGAGGTAAATCTCAGATCCTGATCAGATATAATATAAAGTGTTTCTCCATGAAATCTTACCACTTCCTTTACATATATCCTGGAAAGATGATCCATAGAGAAATCCTCTCTAATAGCAATGAAGTGTGCAGACTTTGTAAGACGATCAACTATGACCCAGATAACATTATTGCCTTTGGATGTTTTAGGAATTCCTATGACATATTCCATAGTGATGTTTTCCCATTTCCATTAGGGTATGGGTAATGGTTGTAACATCCCCTTAGACTTCTGTCTCTTAGCTTTAACTTGCTGACAAACCAAGCATCGAGAGACATATTCAGCAACATCTCTTTTCATGCCATCCCACCAGAAGTACTTTTGTAGGTCCCTATACATCTTTGTGCTTCGATGATGAATAGAGAATGAAGAACTATGAGCCTCATCCAGCAGCTCCTTCTTTAATTCGGGGATGGGAGGAACACAAACACGATTCCTGATCTTTATTATCCCATCACAATCAAGGTTCAATTCAGGAATATTTCTCACCTTCTTTTATAACTCTACATCTTCTTTCTGTGCCTCTTTAATCTTCAAATGTATATATGGTTGAACATTCATTTGATAAATATACTATTTCCCACCTTTCATTATAATTCCAACATCCATCCTCTATAAATCCATAAATATTGGATATTTTTTTATCCTCATCATGGATAAGCTAGCATGGTCTTATCGACATAATGCATCATCCACCTTGTTTGCTTTCCCAGGGTGGTAATGAATTGAGCAGTCGTAATCCTTAATCAGCTCCAACTATCTTCTTTGGCGCATATTCACCTCCTTTTGTGTGAAAATATACTTGAAACTTTTATGATCAGTATAAATAACACACGTTTCTCTATAAAGATAATGCCTCCAAATCTTTAATGAAAAGATTACTGCAGCTGACTCCAAATCATGAGTTGGGTAATTTTGCTCATGGATTTTCAACTGTCGTGAGGCATAAGCTATCACCATATCATTTTTCATAAGAACTCACCCCAATCCCTTCTTGGATTCATCACTGTAGATCACAAACCATTCTCTACTACAAGGCAGTGTGAGCACAGGTGCACTGGATAACCTTCTTTTCAACTCCTTGAAATTCTCTTCACATTCCTCCGTCCAAAAAAACTTATCTCCTTTCTGAGTCAACCTGGTGAGTGGAGTAGATAATCGTGAAAAATATTTCACAAAACATCGATAATATCCATCCAAACCAAGAAGACATTGGATCTCAGTTACTGTTGTTGGTCTCGACCATCTTTCGATAACCCTTGTTTTTGCTGGATCCACAGATATCCCCTCTTTTGAGATTATGTGACCCAAAAATGAAACTTTTCGAAGCCGAAATTCGCACTTGGTAAATTTGGCAGAAATCTTCTCCTTTCTCAGGGTCTTCAATATAATTCTCAGGTGATCATCATGTTCTTCCATGCCCTTTGAATAAACAAGAATATCTTCTATAAAGACTACCGCAAACTGATCAATATAGTCTCTAAAGACTCCATTCATCAGATCCATGAAGATAGAGTGGGCATTAGTAAGACCAAATGGCATCACAATAAATTCATAGTGTCCATACCTTTTACGGAAAGCCATCATTGGTATATCCTCCCTTTTGACCCTTAATTTATGATACCCTGAATGAAGATCAATCTTGGAAAAGAGTTGAGCTCCTCGTAGTTGGTCAAATAAGTCATGAATGCATGGGAGAGGATATTTGTTCTTGATATTGATCTTGTTAAGTTCTCGATAATCAAGGAAGAGTCTCATTGATCCATATTTCTTCTTAACAAACAGAACAGGTGATCCCCAAGGTGAAGAACTAGAGCATATGAATCCCTTATCAAGATTCTCTTGGAGTTGCTTTTTCAATTCCTGCAACACAATTGGGGCCATTCTATAAGGTGTCTTTGAAATAGGCAAAACACCCGATACAAGTTCTATTGAAAACTCAACTTCACGATTTGGCGGAAGACATGGTAATTCCTCTGGAAAGACATCATCAAACTCCCATACAATGGGAATATTCTTAATCGTGAGTTTCTCTCCAACCATTTGAGATAAATAACCCTCATTTAGTGGAGTCAAGTCCCATAAGATGGAAGAAATTTCCATTGGAAGGTTATGTTCATCCTTGCATCGATAGACGATCATAGATTGATCTGGAATATGAAATGTGAATTACCTTTTTTGGCAATTGATATGAGCTCCAAATAAAGAAAGCCAATCCATGGCATGAATCATATCAAATAATACTATTGGAAGGATCAAAATATTTGCAGGAATCACTTTCCCACAAACTTCAATCGGGGTAGAATTATAATCTGTTGATGCGACTGTTGTGCCATTTGGTGTTGTCATAGCTAACTCAACATATAATTGTTGAGGTAATATAGTGATACTCTTTGAAAATTCTTCAGAAATAAATGAGTGGGTGGATCCAGAATCAAATAAAACATTTGATACTTTAGAGTGGATGGTAAGTGTTCCTTTCACCAAATCGTTATCGTACTCAACATCGCTGATAGAAATTGCATGCGACGTTCCTTTTTCTTTAGCCTTAAGAGTTTGTTGAAGTCGACCGTCATCATCAACCTTTGGATTTGGGCATTGATTGTTATAATTCCCCATCTCCTTGAACTTGAAACATTGAAGTGTAATAGGTTCATTCTGTGTATCCCTTCCTTTATTTACATCATTAGACATCTTCTTCCCATCATTACGGCATTCAAATGCCCGATGACCTTCCTTTCCACATTTGAAACATTTACATGTCCCTTTAAGACAACTCCCTCCATGTTTCTTTCCACACTTTGAGCATAACGGAAATCTAATCTTCTTTTCATTGTGATCTTTCTATTTTCCTTTGAATTCCATTTTCATCTTCCTATCGAACCCATATGACTGATGGGTTACTCCAATCTCCATCTCAACTTTGAGAGCACATCGAACGATTTCCTCGTAGCTATTGAGGTCCCTTATGGCTAAGGCCCTTCGAAGACTTGGTTTTAAGCCACTAAAGAATCGATCGATCTTACTCTCAGGTTAGATAATAATACCAGAAGCATACCGTGCAATTCTTGTAAAATTTCCTTCATAGGTACCAACAGATTCATCATCCTTTTGCTTTAGTTCAAGAAAATCCTTCTCTATCTTTGTTCGAAGAATACGAGGGAAGTACTGATTGAAAAATATGTTCTTGAACTCGTCCCATTCCATGGACTCAATTTCATCCCTTTTCCTCATATTCTTAATAAGATTCCACCATTGATCAGCATCTCCTTCCAAATGATACACGGCTAGGATGACTTTATCATGTTCAGAACATTGAATAATTGAAAATAACTTTTCAGTAGTACTAATCCAGTTTTCAGCAACTAATGGATTAGTAGACCCACTGAATAAAGGTGGGCGCTGCCTCATTAAGTATCCAACCGAATGTTTCTCCTTCCTTTTCTCGTTTGGAAGTCCCGCATGATTAATATCTTGAGAAAGTTGTGTGAGCATGGCTACAAGATTTTGCATTCCAGCTCCTATAATGTTTGGTTGCTTAGGGGGACAATCATTGCATTGCCCGTCACATTCTGCATTAACACGGTTCCTTCGGGTTCTATCCATTGACTAAAACCAAAAATAAGAGTGTGAGCAACACTAATTATAAAAGGAAAAGCACATAATCAAGAATAAAATTTCACACTTGAGGTCTTATCATTGGTTATTCATGGCCATTTCTAAAACACTATGATTGTGTTCGATGCATAGACTTATCCCTAGGGTTCTTACTAAGGCTTTCACATCCTAGTTTCCAAAGGTTGACAATACCTTTCCTCTGATACCAACTATAACGACCCATACTTTACATACATTGTTATTACATCTGAATTTAAGTACACTTATTAAAACATATAACAAGACCAGGAAAGGACCGTATAGGTATAGATTCTTTAGAAACTAAGAAACATAAACAACTGGTTCATAAAGAATCTACTTTTCTTCCCATTTATTTCATCATATCTAGAGTCCCTTTTGGCATATCCTACTTAATAACCTTCTTCCTGACCTAGGGAAATAAAACAAAGAAAAGGGTGAGCTCAAATGCTCAGTAATGGTAAACAAAAGAAATATCAATCACATCATATACACAAGAACATAACTTTAAGAAATCTTAACCTGCAAAAGAGATCATAATTTCATAACATGGGATAAATCATAGTAGTGAAATGTAGTCCCAATAATCATAAAATAAAACATGAAACTTTGTGGCATAAACACATTATCATAGACAATCATTTATTATTAGTCAAGACTCATTTCCAAGACTATCTTAGTGGACAATGTCCATTTCTGAACTGAGTTCAATCCTCGTTTGAGTCCTGTTTCACTGAACCGGTTTAACCTGCCATTCTAGCCATGTCAATCTCATGAGATATAAAATCTTTACCCAATGAATTGGAGGGAGATATAGGTCCCACCCATCTTATAATGAAATTATTGTTACTTGTTCCACAAAATAAACATACATTATTCATAATAACTGAATGAATAAAATGGGTTTCATAAACAACATCCCAACATCACATAATCCATATAAAAGAAATGGATATTTCATCATAAGAAAATTGAAACCATGTAAATAATAGAGACATTATACTTGAAACATACTCATATAAAATAATGTCTTCTTAGATGTAAAATGATTTTGATAAAACACTTGAAATGAATTCTTGAGGAAAATTTCCGTTCTTCTTCAAAATCAATTTCTTTTCACAAAAAGTCAAGCAATTTTAAAGAAAAGGATTTTTTTGAAAATAGTAATGAAATATTTTGGAGGTATTTTTATGAAAATACGGCTTTATAAAATCGTAAAAGTTAAAAAAACATTCTCCTCGTACTTTTGTCGGAAAAGTCAAAAAGTACATCGTATGGTAAACAGAAGAAAGATTCCTTACATACCATGTAGTAAAAGTCAAAAATGGGTAAAAAGGACATTAATAATACATGAAAACAATTTTATAAAACATGGACATGGATGATAGAAATAACTCCTGTAAATACTTACGAATAATTTTATAAAACATGGACATGGATGATAGAAATAACTCCTGTAAATACTTACGAATAAGCAATCTCGGATAAAATGAGATTTGAATAATTATCCCTAACCTTAGGTCTGATTTGCTTTGTAAGTGTCCTAACCTCCTGTATAATGATTTAAATAATGTTATTGACTTATTCCAGAATCTTAATTATTTTTATGATAACATATATGGTCATATTCGTAGATTCTTATTAGAAATATTTCATTACTACTTGTTATTTGGGTGTTTATTACTTTTTGTTCTTATGCGTGTTTTGTCGAATGAATTATTATTTTTCTTTTTAGGTTATAGATACATCATTTACATAATGGTATTAGTGTAATATATATCATATTAATTCATTAAATTCATTTATATAATCATTATGCAATGAAGATTATGTAGAACGTGTCACATCATATTGTGGAGATGGTATTCCGTACGTACGCATTAGTGATGATATCGTTTCCATGATAGTGGAATTGTGTTGGAGTGCATGTATACTATTTTAGAATCAATATAAATTTACAATAATCATATATAGTCATTATTTACACCATTATACCCATAAAATTATGGTGGTGGTGGAAAATATAATACACCATGGCATGGAGATGGTATTCCATACGTACGCACACGTGGTGATTTCATTTTCCGTAGGATGGATAGATGGTGAAATAGGTTTGTTCCATACATATAATAACATATCATTATATGAGTGATACTTATGTTATTACTTCATAATGAAACAACTAAATAAGTAAAAGTGGAAGAAGAAATAAAGTTGAAAGAATCGGTAACGGACATTACCTCTTCTTTGAAGCGCCTCTTTGAGACCTCCTCTTAGGGAAATAAAATTGGTCTTTGAAGAAGACCATGACCTCTAGGATGTTTCTAGGGAAGTGGAGAAGAGACTTTGGCAGGGGTTGTCCGAGCATGAAGGCTCAAAGTGGTGTGAGGAAAAGAGGGAGGAGGTGCCCTTTTATAATGGAGGAGAGGGGCACCTTTGGAATAACTAAAAATATTATTTTATTATAAAGTCAATTTCGGTTTTTAATAGCTCCAAATTGATATAATTAGAATAAAAAGCGGGTATGGGTCGAAATACTCTCATCCAATAGAATTTAGACAAGTTTAGGTCATTATATTAACCTTGTCTTTTAGTTTTAACTCTTAGTTAATTAGATTGACAATTACCATGTCACTTTGTATTTTTATATTATATAGTAAATAAAGATTCCATATACATCAAAGCGACCCCCATGCGGTCTATTAATCATACACCTATCATGATATAAGTATCTTGGACGAACCTTATAATTTTAGGAATATAATAACAATTAATAATATAATATTTGTTTTAAAAACTATATTATGTCAATTTTGACACTATTTGGTAATTGATTTTTGTTAAAATCATAACATAATGATTAATTTGAAAAAAATTAATTAAATCAATACTAAAATGTCATATTAACATAGAAAATTATTTTAATTCATAAAATGTCTCAATTTACATTTATTTAGGTATTTATAACATCAATTATGTCAATATTACATTAATAAGATAATTACTGCATCATCATTGTATCATAAATAAATTAAATTATTTTAAGTCTAAAAATTAAAAATAAAATACAATTATGTTGGAAATCGTTTTATCTATCTAATGAATATTTATAGTCTAATTTATCTTATGTATAACTATATATTAAAAATGATTTAGTTATTATACTTTGATTTTAACTATTTTAACCCTTCTTTAAATAAAATTAATAATAAATGTCCTAATCTAATCCAAGTGGGCCTAAATAGTCATATTTTATTCCTAAGGTAGTTTTGGGTCGAATTACACTTATCCAATAGAATTAGGACATGTTTTAGGGTAATAATAATAACACATTTACCCTTAATTACCCTATTTACTTTTAATCGTGGTAAAAAAGTAAAACGTTACTATTCACCAAAAATTACTTTTATCTCATTAAACCAAATTGTAGTCCTTGATATTAACCGTGTCTCAGTTATTTTCGAAATTCTATTCACAGAAGTGGTAAAATTATGTTTTATGAAAAATTAATTTTTTTAACTACCACTTAGTGGTTTCCCTATTCATCAAAAAATGATAGTTATCCGAAAAGTACCAAAATTTGACCCTAAGAAAATTTCGATATTCTAAATCCAAAAATGAAATCCATTTTGAAAAATAAAATTTACAAAATTTCAAAGAGTAGTTATTACTATTCATAACGGCTATTTTTAATAATATTTTAATAGCATATCGTTGTTTAGTGAAACTCGGTATTGCGTACGACGCAAGCTATCGAGGAAGGCCGCAGCTGCATGTAAAGAAAGCCAAGATAGTTTTGTGTGTAGTGAAATATTCATTTGATGATTTATATATAAAAAAACAAAATATTTCTCATAAAAGTCTCAGGTGTTACATGTATCATTTCACTCTCATGAGAATGTAGTTCCCTAAATGCTTTATCCCATATTTATTGCACATGGGATGTTGCATGTGATTCAATACTATTATTTGATCAAAGATCCTCCCCAGGTTTTCTCTAAAAATTTCTTCTTTTAATTCTATCTATTGGACCACTACGTCTCTCCAAAGTCCAGTTAAACATTCATAACACTCTTAAGGATTTCCTTATAGTATTCATGGTCATAATTGACTAGATTATTCCTTTGATAGGGTATTAGTCCACTGTAAAATCTATCAACATTCCACTTAAGATCCATGGAAATGATAGAGGTGAAATGTGAATGTCTTATAAAGATCATCTCATATATTTGTATAAATTCATTTTCCTTCTCCATCAACTCATATAATTTCTTCACTATTTCCATTTTCATTGAGGAGGAGAAATATTTTTTGAAAAAGTTTCCCTTAAACTCTTCCTGCTCCACTAAATAAATCTCCCCTATTATCTTTTACTTTTTAACCACTGTATACCACTGATCATATTCTCCCTCTATGTTGTACACATCCAATGTGAGTTTCTATTATTCCTAACAATGGATTATATAAAAGATCATTTTTATAGAGCTTATACACTGTTCATTAATCAATGGGTCAGTAGATCCTCCAAAAATAGTGGTTGTTAAAACCTAAATAACCCAATGGAAAGTTATTCCATTTGAGGTGAATATGGTCTCTAGGATTCATTCATGTTATTTCTCTTATATTGAGTCAGTTCATTTATAATTCTAATGATGTTTTTTATTCCAGCTTCCATCAGAAGGTCGTCATCACTTGGTTTATTGTGCTCTCTATTTACATGGTTTCTTCTATTTCCTACCATTTTCTAAAAGAAGAAAACCTTAATTGGAAACATCTTTCATTTAATAATATTATAATTCCAATGTAATTTCATGTCTTAAATCATCATGCTTAAATATTTTATTCTTTATAAAAAATTACATTTTCTATTAATAATTCATAACCGTTCCAAAAAAATATAGTCATGAACTAAACATATCCTCTAGGACTCTCAAATCATGTGTACATTAAGTCCCATTATCATGTACCTGGTTACACTGAGTTAGGATTGATGATCCATTTTAGAGTTTCCACCCTCATGTACATCTATTCCAGAACCACATTAACTAGTTCATATCCCGAAAATGTTTTTTTTTCTTGTAAACTACACAATACTTCACCAAAATAACATGATATTTTACTATATTTAAACATGCATGAAACATGCCTGTCATGGGGTGTGATAAAAACAAATAAAACCTCTGTTTAAATGTTGTAAAGTGGTTAACATAGATTTTCTCTAGAGAGGAGTGCACAAAAATTATGTTTGACACTTAATTTGAGGAAACAATGGGTTGTTTCTAAGATTTAATTGGTTTTGGAATAAAAATAAATAATCAAATGAAACAAATTAACCAAAGAAAATATTGAAAACTATGATATGATAAGGGTGGTTAATTCAGGGTCAGTTTTTTATTGTATGGATATCCTTGTTTTTTTATATTCTAACATCTTTTGGTATGTTGTTTAAAGTGAGATTCAGTGATTGTTTCCTTTCACTCCTTTGGTTGAATGGTTGTGGTGAGAGAATTCATTACCAAGATATCAGTTTGGTCTACTCTCCATCCATGTTCATGATTATTGTGGTAAATATCCTCAATTGTCTTAGGCAATACCCGATTGGGTCTTTTATATCCCAAGCAATCAAAAACATTCACCACAACTTTCACACGTACTGATGATCACCGAGTACTTTACTACTAAGCATTGGTCTATTCCGTCATATATAATCCAAAACTAATTGGAGGGAGATAATGTTCACTTAGAAAATGCTAAAATCAATAACAGAATCAAAAATCAAATATGATCGCACTTGATAATAAAAATAACTATATGAAATTGATAACAACATTGTAGACAAGATATAGAATTTTTATTCAATAAAGTTCATGAACTCAAGAAATAAAAATAGAAAACCTACACTTCCCCAATCACTCAAATATTTACAGCACCATGTTAAAGAAAATAGAGATTGATGGGGAAGGTTAAGGCATTACAATACTATGGAAAAGAAAATAATGAAATAGAAAAGAAGAAAAACTATCCAGCCGATTCTGGCCTCCGACAGTTGGCTCGTGGTTTCCACCACCCCTTCTCGAGTAACTCAAAGTTCCCTTCTTATAGAATTCTCTTAATCTAATTTCCTTCTTTTCCTCAAAATCTTAAATTAATTGTATGTTTATAGTGAATGATATGTAATATTTATTGAGGATGACTATTTCTCCGTGAGATTTCCAAAAATCATCCTTCAATGTTTCCCATCCAATATCCAACTTAATGAATCTCAATCTCCATGACAATCAACATATATATGAATATCATAATTTATTGACCATTCCAATTTGAATCACCTTAATGGAAACTATTTTGAACGATGAATGATGGATTAACTAATGTGGGGTCCACATGGTAATCCAGAATCATTCTCCAAATTAATTGAATTTTTAGGGTCCTTTGAAGGCTGAATTATAACATACCCCACAAGAAAAGATTTTATCCCAAAAATCCATATTTCCTAAAAAAATAATCACATAAATTGGGATTATATTTTAAAAGATATGGTCGAATTTCCAAAACATATAAAATCTGTCGAATTTCCAAAATTAAGAAACGTTCCAATTTTAACACAAAACATACCATAAATCCAAAAATGATGTAAATAAAACTAAATTGATAAATTGGGGGGTGTAAATATTTGAAATACATATAAAAAATGTATAAAATAATAACTTTATCAATTCCCATGCACTTAGCACTTGGACTCCCAATCAAGTAAACATCATAATCAAATCTAAGAAATTTTAAACACATGCCATTGAGATGCACAAATTCCACAACAAGAAATAAAAGATATAATGCCTTATCCATAACCATTATTCCATGTTCTCAAATCAGATCATTCAATATTTTTCCTCTTCATTTCTCCTCCCATGCACACAAGACACCTAGCTCACATGAGTTTTCTCTCATCTCACAAATATCAATTTTCAACAAAGTTGTTCTCATCCAAACCAATTCAAGGGTCACCATAGGTTTGAGAAACCCATACTTCTCCACTCGATGTGAGTCAAGGACATGTGTTTATCATGAAGAGTTTTCAAGGTCGTTCTGTGGCTTTTGGTTGGTGGTATTTTCTTGTGAAAAACAATCTGAGGCCGAATGAGGATGGCTTGGCTCTTTTTGAAGAAAAATTGGGCAATCATAATATTCACTCAATTATGGTATCCTCATCAATCCCCTTAGTAAAAATTCAGCTCAATCATCATAAAATGTCCAGAAATTTTCAAACAGCTCAGAATTTCAGAATAAATTTCTATATTCTCAAAAATGATTTCTCTTGAATGCTCCAGAAATGGAATAGCGTTCATCCTCCATTAGAAGCTCTAGAAAGGAACAACATCTCTTATTATGAAAGCTCAAAAATAGGCACATCTTTCAAAAGAATGATTTTTCATCAGAACACACATCTCTTTAGCATTTGAATTTCCACCCAAATATTCTCCAGATGAGTTAGCACTACACAAGACCGCTTCACTCAGACATAAGTTCAACTAGATCATGCAATTTCACTTAAAGTTTAGGTTTGATAGGGAAAATTGGCTTGTAATGTGGCTAACCTATCAAGTTGTTCATGGAATCTATGGGCAACAAGGATTAATTTACAAAGTAGTCCAGATTTAAAGGGATTATATTGAAAAGGTTCCGTTTCAAACCAATGAAATACCTCAATCATTTAAAACACATGTACCCCAAACCCTCATGTTTAGAAAGGAAGAAATCCCATTATGATAAAGACAAGCATGGTCTGGTTCTCTCAAGAAGTTAGGTGAATGAAAAGAATATGACAAAAATGGTTCAAGAGCCTCATAAAAAAGTGGTTTCAAATATGATGATAGTGAGATGTGGAATGAGATTCAAAAATTTTGGTACCTTTCATTAAATTCCCAAATAATTGTACTTGAAACAAAATTATTTTTGAAATTAATTTAAGCTCAGTTTAATGGAATAAATTGTTTCACTTGATGGCATGGGTTTTAAAAATGGAAATGATAATCATTTCACCTCAATATTTTCAAAAACACACCAAAAACCAAAAAATAAACATGAAAAATTTTGAAAACACAATTTCTTTATGAAAAATAACCAACAAATGAAAATCCTAATATACAATGGTTCTCTCACCCACACATAAATGATGTAGTTTCCTAAATGAATTCATGTGTATTTAAAATTTAAGAAGATTTTAAAATGAATCACAACATCAAGAATGTGTACTGGAGAGGTACAACCTGATGGCTCTTACTGACAAACAGGTTGGAGGAGTGGGATCTCCTCCACTGGATCTGATGGAATGGTCCCATGGAATTTCTTCAGCATGTGCCCATTTATAGTGAATGGATCCTACCATCAATCCTTCACAATCTAAAAATCACAGAAAGTTTATACATGAGTAACTATAAATGGACCCTCCTATTTAGAATGATGTTTACCTGGCATCAGCTTGAGTCTTGAATTGAGAAGCAACATTTTATCTTCGGGAAGGAAGTCCCTCGATTGGATTATCTTGTCATTATCCACTCTTATTATCTCTTTGTAAATCATGTAATTTTAAAATGATTCACTTATAATTTCCTCCAACTCATGTACCTGCAACCTTCTCTCTTTCCCAGCACATCCAAGATCCATATTCATCTTCCTCACAGCCTAATACACTATATGCTCCAGTTTCATAGGTATGTGACAACTTTTCTGATAAATCAGCCTATATGGACTCATTCCAATTGGGATCTTGTAGGCTATCCTATAAGCCAATAATGTGTCTTCCAGCTTCTTGATCCAATCCTTCATGTTTGGTTTAACAGTCATCTCCAAAATTCCTTTGATTTCTAAATTGGACACCTTAGCATGACCATTTTTTTGTGGTTGATAGGGTGTTGATGTTTTATGATGCACCCCATAATTTTTCAGGAATGCCTCCATTTTCCTATTGAAAAAGTGAGTCCCTTGATCACTGATGATGGCTTTATGCACTCCAAACCTACAAAATATGTTATTTCTGACAAAATCACAATCAACTTTAGCTTCATCAGTCATGGTGGCTTTATCTTCCAACCATTTGGAAACATAATAAACCGTAATCATGTTATAAGAATTTCCAAATGACATTGGGAATTGTCCCATAAAATCTATCCCCCAGAATTCAAAAATCTCTCAAATATTAAGTGGTTTTTGGGGCATTTCTTGCCTCTTTGATATGTTTCCAGAAAACTGACATTCTGGAAACCTTTTTCAAAATTCACGAGAACCGTTAAAAATGGTTTGCTAATAATGTCTAGATTCTAAAACCATCCTTGCCTTTATTTGAGGTCCATAGTGGCCTCCACAAGATTATGTGTGAAAACACTCAAAGACAGAACAAATTTCATTCTCAGTCAAATATCTTATTATCACTTGGTAATTGAAAATGTTCCAAAGAAATGGATCTTCCCAAATGTAATATCTAGATTTAGATTTTAGGTAGTGAATTTTATGAGAATTCAAATGAGATGGGAACTGAGCTGTTACCATATAATTTACATTGTCAGCATACAAAGGCACTTCTTCATTAACCATATTCTACTAATCTCTTGGAAGGTGATCATTCAGTGGTTCCCTTTATAGAATTTCATATTCAACAGTGTTGGAAATTCTTCTTAAATGATCATCCAATTGGATCTCCAATCCCATTTTGTCCTTGATTTCTATTTTGAACTCCAATAGTAGTAACATCCATCTCAGTAAACTCAGTTTAGCATCAGCCTTCTTCATCATGTACCTAAGAGCATCATGATCAGAAAATACAGTGACTATAGTTCCATGAAGATATTATCTAAATCGTTCGAAAGCAAAAACAATTCTAAAAACTCATTTTTTGTGGTTGTGTAATTGAATTGGGCTGTATACATGGTTCTTGAAGCATATGTAATGACTTGTGGCATGCCCTCCATTCGCTGAGAAAGGACTACTCCAACTGCTTGGTTGGAAGAATCACAAACTAGCTCAAATCGTTCTTCAAAATTTGGTGGCTCCATCAAAGGTGGTTCAATCAATCTCCTCATCAGCTCATCAAAGGATTACCTACATGAAACATTGAAATAAAAATCAAAATCATTCAAAATAAATCTAGAGAGAGGGAGATAAATCTTACTACAATCCTTGATAAAACTCCTGTAGAATCCTGCATGTCCTAAAAAATATATAAAATTCTTCACACAAGTTGGTAAGGAAAAGAATTTATCATTTCAATTTTTGACTTATCAACTTCAATTCCCTTTTTGGAAATGACATAAACAAGAAAAATCTCTCATTCAACCATGAAATGACACTTTTCAAAATTTTAGACATGATTATTTTCAATGCAGTTTTTCAAAAAACATTCCATATTTTTAAAACAATGGTCATAAGAGTTTCCAAAAATTGTGAAATAATCCATGAAAACCTCCAAGAAATCTTCAATGTGATCAGAAAATATACTTACCATGCACCTCTGAAATGTAACTGAAGTATTACATAATCCAAATTGAATCCTTTTATATGTAAAAGTTCCAATGGGACATGTAACGGTTGTCTTCTCTTGATCCTCAAGAGCAATGGGTACATGGAAATGACCTGAAAATCCCTCCAAAAAGCAATAATGAGTTCTCCCAGCCAATATCTCTAACATCTAATCAATGAGCGGAATGGGGAAATGATTATTCTGAGTCACCTGATTAAACTTCTTAAAATAAATACACAATCTCCAACAATTTTGACTTCTCACAAGAATTAATTCATTCTTTTTATTCCTCACAGTGGTTATGATGGTTTTTTTTGGAACTACGTGAATTGGACTAAACCACTCTGAATCTATGATGGGATAATGATCCCAGCTTACAATATCTTCTCAATATCCTTCTTCACATCCTCCATAAAAATGGGGTTCAACCTCTTTTGGGGTTTCTTGATAGGTTTGGAATCTCACTCAAGAAAAATTCTATGTGATCATATTTTTGGGTTGATTATTTTAATATCACCTAAACTCCAACCTATCACATGAATATTTCCCCTCAAAAGATTAATCAATGATTTCTCTTGTGTTTCATAGAAATTATTAGTAATTATCACTCTTAGTTTCTCTCCCTCCCTATGGTACACATATTTCAAATCAGTGGGGAGTGGTTTGAGTTCCAAATCAAGGGGATGCTCAAGGGATGAAAGTAAATTGTCATTTCCCATTTCCAAATTTTGGACCTCCTGCACACATGAAACCATATCATCATCCTCATAACTTAAAAAATCATATATTAAATCAGATTTTATTTCTTCCTCCCAGATGAAATCATAATCTCCAACATGTTGTGCATCCACGTGTTCATTGATATTTTCAATCAAAGAAGTCTCTCCTATATCTAAGAATTCCTAGAACATGCCTTGTTTTTCAATGTGTTCTACACCAACTTCATGGGAAATTGAAAAGAGGGAGTTATCATATGATGGGTTCCTCAAGGATTCAAAAATAATGAAGTGGATAGTGCTCTCCCCAAACTCCATGGTGAGTGTTCCATCATTGACATTAATAACAGTCTTGGCCATCTTTAAGAAATGTCTCCCCAAAATGATGGGTGAGTGTGATGGGATTATATCATTTTCCATATTGAGTATGTAGAAGTCACCTGGGAACCAGAGATCTTTGATTTTCCCATGGACATTATCCAAAACTCCGGCAGAAAAACTGTGGCTCTATTTGTAAGCTTTACCACAACTCTTGTGGGCATCAAGTCTCCCATCTACAAAGAAGTGTATACCGAGTGACTAAATACATTAATTGAAGAACCTAGATCGCACAAATCATTAGAGAATTTTATAGAACCAATGTTTCATGGAATGGAAAACATCCCTGCATCCTAACATTTGGTTGGAAATCGTGGTCTGATAAGGGTGGATACACTTCTTCCCATGTTGATCCTTTAATTCCCTTAACATCCCCCCCTCTTGGTGCACAGATCCTTCAAAAATTTAGCATACTTGGGAATTTTTTTGACTTCTTCAAGTAAGGGGATATTGATTTCCACTTTTTGTAAGGTGTCTAGAATTTCTTTTTGAAGTGATTCCTTCTAAAATTTCTTTAATTCAATCATCCTTGATGGAAATGGAGGTGTATGTCTTTCTTATCCCTTTATTTACCTTGAAATGGTGTTCCTTGTCTCTTTATCCTTGGTCTATCCTTCTCTTCCTGCTCTTTCTTCTCTTCTTCACAATGAATTTTCACAGAATGTTCAGAGTTTACAACTTTATTCTCCCTCAACTTAGGTGGTCTTACTTCAGGTTCATGGGATGTGGGTGGTGAGATCTCTTTTCCACTTCTTTTTGTCATCATGTTGGACTACTCCTTTGGGTTTGGGATTGTTTGAGAAGTAAGTTTCCCATCATTTTCAGGTTGGAAGTCCATTAGACCTTCAAACTTGGTGGACAATTCTTTTACAGAGTCTTTCATCCCCTCAATATCAGATTAATTCTTTTGGTTCAAAATTATGGGTTGTGCACAGGTTGATGGTTTCTCATAGGGTTTTAAGAAAGTGGGTGGTTGGTGGTGTGAAGGGATGCTATAAGATTTCTTTGGTTGAAATGGTGGGGGGTTTGGAATTATTGCTGGAATGGGTGTCTAGCTTGATTCTACTAATTTCCAAGCCCATATTGAACCTGGTTTGGCTCTCTCCATCCTTGATTTTGTGGGAATTTCTTTTGCTAAAAAGAATCCTCACAAGCTTCCATTCCCGGTATTTCAGCACATTGTTTAGTGAAATGATCATGTGATGACCACAAACCACATACTCTAGATGGTGCTTGTTGGTCACCCACTTGTTTGAAGGCCATCTATCTCACCAAACTAGTTATCTCTTCAATATTAGTTTCTAGATAGGGTGAAGGATGAGAAGTTCATACCTCATGAATACCTCTTGTTCTAGTACCTCTTGTACCAAACTGTTACGAGTTCTGAGAAATCTTCTCAATCAATCCTTTGGCTTCTTCTGGTGACTTTTCAATCATCGCAGCTCTAGATGATGCATGAAAAAGGTTACTATCATCATCATGTACGCCTTGATAGAAGAAGACAATAATGTGATGCTCCACTATGTCTTGATGTGGGCAACTGTCACATACCTTTTTAAATCTTTCCTAGTACTCATAAAGGGTTTCTCCAGATGATTGTTTGATGTCATTGATCTTCTTTCTGATGGCTATGATTCTGGAGGTAGGGAAGAATCTTTGCATGAAGCATCTCACCAGGTCATTCCAATCATCCACATCTACAGGTTGTAGAACATAAAACCATTCATTAGCAGATCCTTCAAATTAAAATGTGAACGCCTTCCACTTTACTTGTTCCTCACCTACTCAACATGGTCTGAAGGTTGAGCAGACATGTCTGATCTCTTTAATATGTTTGTTTGGATCTTCACCTGCGAAGCCATGAAACTTTGGATGCAATGGAATGATTTTATGTTTCATGTCAAAATCATTTTGAAACACTGGGCATGAAAAGTTGATTATTATGATTAAATAATTGTGGGGCACAAATGTCTCTAAGGGTTGGGTTTTTATTTCCAGCCATGATGACTGGCTCGGAGTGAGCACTTTAAGTTTCAATCAAGTCTGTATGAGAAATTTCATAAAATTTAGGTTGTAAATTAATGGTTATGATCCTATTCAACAATGTTCATTCAATTTTAGTATCAATGGGGAAGGTTTTAGTGTTTAGGTTCTATTCATGCAACTTTTGAATGAAAATAAGAAATGAGAAAATAACGAGAAGAAAAAAATTTGTTCGAACTACATCCCCAGCAACAATGCCATGTTTTGAATTTTTCGTATCTTGGGGTGTGACAAAAACAAATAAACCCTAATTTAAAATGTAGTTAAGTAGTTGACCTAGATTAAGTCTAGAGAGGAGTGCACAACAATTATTCTTATCACTTAATTAGAGGAAAAAATGGGTGGTTTATTAGATTTAATTGGTTTTGGGAAGAAAATTAAAAATGGAATGAAAAAAATTAGTAGAAGAAAATATTGAAAACTACGATATGAGAAGGGTGATTATTTTGGGGACGGTTTTCTAATTGTAATGCTCTCCTTGTTTGGTTTTATTATAACATCTTCTACTATGTTGTGTAAAGTGAGATTCTGCGATCGTTTCCTTTCACTCCTTTGGTCGAATGGTAATGGTGAGAGAAATACTTACCAAGATCATAGTTTGTTCTACACTCCTTCCATGTGAAAGAGAGTTTTAGTATATATACACAATTGACATAGGCAATACCTTATTGGGTAATTTTTATCATAAGCAATAAAAAACATTCACGACCACTTTTACACGTACTGACGATCGCCGAATACTTCACCACTAAGCATCGGTATATTCCATCATATATAAACCCAAACCGAGTTGATGGATATAATGATCATTAACTAAAGAAAAAATCAATAACATAATCAAAAATCAAATACGATCGCACTTGATAATAAAAACCACTATATGAAATTGAAAACAACATTTCTGAAAGGATATAGAATTTTTTTTCAATAAAGTTCGTGAAATCAAGAATTAAAAAATAGAAAACCAACCCTTAACCAATTGCTCAAATATTTACCCCACCATGGTTAAGGTAATAGAGATTGATAGTGAAGGAGAGGGTATTACAAAAATAATGAAAATACAAGAAATAAAGAGAATAGAAGAATAATTTTCCAGCCGATTCTGTCCTCTGAATGTGTTCTCCTAGTTGGAACCCCCCTTCTGGATTCACCCAAAGGCCCATTCTTATCGAATTCTACAAATAATATTTCCTTTCATTCAGATGAATATAAAATTAATTTGATGGTTATAGAGAATGATATATAATATTTATTGAGGTTGACTTTTTCTCAGTGAGATTTCCAAAAATATTTCTTCAATGATTCCCATCCAATATACAACATAATAAATCTCAATCTCCATGATATTAAACAGAGATACGAATTTCTAACTTGCCGACCCATTACAATTTTAATCACCTTAATTTGAACTATTATGACCGATTGATAATGGATTAACTCATTTGAGGTCCACATGGTCGTCCAGAATCATTCTCCACATTAATTGAATTTTTAGGGTTCTTTGATGGCTGAATTATATAATACCCCAAAAGTCAAAGTTGTAACCCGAAAATCTAGTTTCCAAAAAAAGAATCACATAAATTGGGATTATATTATAAAATATATGGTTGAATTATCAAAACATATAAAATCTTTTAAATTCCCAAAATTAGGAAACTTTTCAAATTTAACACAAAAGATACCATAAATCCAAAAATGATGTAATTAAAAAAAATTGATGAATTTGGGGGGTGTAAATATTTAAAATAAATATAATATATATATATAAAATATTAACTTTATCAATTCACATAGGGGTATTTATAATGTTTTCAAATCGTAATTTCCACGAATAACAAAAACTTTCTTTGACACCAACTATGGAATCCCTCCTTTTTATTACATAACTTTTCATTACATTATAAAAATAGAGGATATTTTCATGTTTAGATTCATAGAAAAATGTACCCAAAAAATGAAAACATAAAAACATATTATAATACAATTTAACGTCTTCATCATTGGTTCATAGTAAGTATATTTACTGTATATCATATCTTGGAGATATATATCAACAGAATGGGTGAGCATAAGTCCCCATAAATGAAAACAAGAGAAATAATTCTGATTTGATCATTGAGAAATATCATTAAAAACATGAGGAATGTCATAAAGGAATGATTAGAATACATTTAATAATAATAATAACAAGAATCATAAATTATAAGGGTTTATATGACACTTAATTGATACATTCATAAGAATGTCACCATGGGTTTTCAATGAGGTGTTATAAAAATTACCAAGGTAATTAACCAAGGTATCATAAAACATGTCATCTCTAGAGATTAAATTATTTACCCAAGTAATTGGAACTATATAAGGGTGAAAAATTAATATGTATTAATTTCCAGTGATTCACATAGATCATATTTAAACATTTTTTAATTAACCCATTTGGAATAAAAAAATATGTTTCATATAAAAATCATTGCATTTTAAAAAATGGTAAAAAGATAGGTGCATTTTTATCACATTAATTAAATGATCTCGATATAGGAAAGGGATAGAATAAATAGGACCTAATTACATTGTTTATAAGTTTTAAAGACATTCCACATAAAAATGAATCTTTAATGAAAAAGAGAAGTCGAGATTTCCCTTACCATGAAGAGTAACTACTAAAACTAGGATATTGGGATCTTGGGGGCATGAGAAAACCTTGGGAGGAATCCTGGAAAGGTAAAACTATGAGATATTTGTAGAGGATGAATTGGGAGTGGAGAATAATTAAAACTGTGTGGGTATTTATTGCAAAAGTGGAAGATTTGACTATTAATTTTCTTAGACACCTAGCTAGTGATAAATGAAAACCCATGGGCTTTACAACGGTATTTTCCCATGTTATTAGACACATGGATCATATTTTATGTCATTTTATGCCACAAGATTTGACATAATTTTATATTAATTTATTTGGAAAATAACTGTAATGTTTCAACAAAATAACATTTCTAATGTTAATGTTTAAATTTTACATTTGGGAAAGTAAATTATATATATAAAAATTAATTAAAAACTAATAAAATACGTGATATTAATAAAATAATATTATTTTTGTCTTTAATTGTGATTATTTAGTAATTAAATCAATATTCCATATTTATGATGTCATTAATCATATCAAAAAACTGAAACTGTATTTTTACTATTCACAAAAAAAAATAATTTATTTTAGTAAATTATCATAAATTAATTCTAACCTATTTTGAATTTGATGAATTAAAAAATTATATTTATATTATAATAATAATTTTATAAACTTGATAATTTTAGCTATTTAATATTTCAATCTTTATTTATTAAAAATATAGTAGATTATAGATGCATATTAAACTTTTTGATACTTAAAAAAAATCATTTATTCTTAAATAATAGTGTTTTTATCACATAATTTCATTAAATTAAATGTTATTTATAATACCTTAGTCTATTATAATAATTATATCTTTTGAAAAAAGTACAGTTTCTGGCCAATAAATCAATTTATCAAATTCATCACAATATTATATTAAGAAAAATGATTCTTAAAACATAATTTATGGAATAAAATTTTTATTTATAAAAAGATATTATAAATTATGTAATGAAGGACTCGACACATAACCCCTTTGAATACCCACATACATCCTAAGGGTGAGATGTGTGATGGTGATACATTAATCGGGTGACTTGACAAACATTGCTCGAGTAGTATTTTCCACTCACATGGACTTCTACCATATGAGAATTCATTATAGCCTCACTTATTATAGATCTTCCTAGGCTTGGTCAAGAGAAAAGACCATCGAGGCATCCTACCATCCATGTTTTAAAAAATGGGATTCTTATGGAATGAATCTTCTAGTTCAGGCCATTGTTTCTTCTCTCGGGATTAATTAACAGTTATTATTTTATTTATATCACTAATTATAATGCTAAAATTATTATTTCGATTATTGTTTCCAACGTTTATTTTGACAAATGATCAAATAACGGTGAAACCCCATTGGTAAAATCTCAATTTATACTCAAATAATTATTTAATATATATAGTTTTTTTGAGTTAATATAACACACATTTTTGATAAATAATTATCTTTCTAAAAGATTGGTTCATTACATTCTCCCCCACCATAAAATTTCATCCCCACAATTTCAACTAGTTCCCTAAGTTGAGAATAGTTTAGCATACTTATAACTCATTGTTTCCTTTGGTTCTCATGTGGATTCTTTTTTTCCTTCACAACACTTTAATGAGGTGGGAAATCTTTTTGTGTAGAACAATGTCTCTAAAGTGAAAGATATTAAGCGAATACTACTCATAAGAGAGGTCATGTTTCAGTTGTACTGCCTTAGGATTTAGTACATGTTAATGGTAAGGTATGTACTTTATCAAGAGATATATGTGAAATACATCATGACATTGAGGAATAATTGGAGTAAGTGCAAGCTGATAGGATACTACAACTATGAAATCAAGGATTTCATAGGGGAAAGTGTACATGGGGTTGAGTTTCCATTTCTTCCCAAACCGCATGAATCTCTTCCAAGGTGAAATTTTAAGGAAGTATTTATCTCTAACATCAAATTCCATGTCCCTTTGATGATTTTCAGCACAGACCTTCTCCCTACTCTGAGAATCTTATATGTTTTTATGGATTTTATGAACCTTTTCTATTATATATTCCACAAAACAATGCCCAAGAAGCTTTCTCTAACCAACTTCATCCCAGCATGTAAGAGTTCTACATCTATTCCCATATAGAGATTCATAGGGTTCCATTTGAATACTCGAATGGAATATTTTGTTGTATGGAAACTCAACTAATGAGGGATGTTTATCGCATCCACATTTAAATTATATTTATCATGTTCTCAACATGTCCTAGTGTGATTGATTAGACTTTTCAGACTGACCATCGGTTTACGGGTGATAGGCTTAACAAAAATTCAATGCAGTACTCAGAGATTGATGAAGACTTCCCCAGAATTTTGATGTGAACCTTCGATCATGATTAGAAACAATATAAATTGGCACTCTAAAAAGCCTTACCACTTCAATTAAATATATATTGGTTTGTTGGTTTAGAGTAAAATCTTTTCAAATAGAGATAAAATGGGTATTCTCAGTGAGATGGTCCTCTATAATCCATATTTTAACATCTCTTTTAGTTATTTTCAGGACAATAGTGAAAAATTCCATAGTGATATTGTCCCACATCTATAATAGAATGGGTAGTGTTTTTAATAACCTTTTAAAAACTTTTTCTCTCTATATTCATTTATTGAAAAACCGGGCACCTAGTAGTGTAGTTAGAAATCTCCATTTTCATGTTATCTAACCAATAATGACCACGAAAATCCCTATACATTTTCATGCTTCTAGGATGTATCGGGTAATTAAACCTATGAGCTTCATTGATTAGATCCTTCTTTTTTTCGGAATATATAGAACACATATCCTTGTATTAAATTTCTGTATTCATTCTGGATCAATATTGAACTCATGAAACTTCCCATTCTTCAGAGCCTCTAACTACTTATATAAAAAAGGTCTTCCCTTTGATATTCCATGATCTTATGTAGTAATAATGGTTGAGAAGTAATTTTTGATAGGTTTGATGATGACACTTCCTTTATGATTCCCATTTCCAGTTTCACTTGGCCATTGATCAATGTATCTCCTTGAATCCTCCTAATTTTACCACAACGGTGTCTTTCATATTTAATGCATTAGTGATTTTTTTTCACTTACGAGAAAATAATTAATTGAACAATTATATTCTTTAAGAAGTTACAACCATCTACTCTATCTCATGTTCAATTACTTTTGTGTGAAAATATAATTCAAAAATTGGTGGTTTGTATATATATCACAATTCTAACCATAAAGATAGTGCCTCTATATCATTATAGAAAAAAAACTTCAGTCTAGATCACACGTAGGATAGTTCTGCTCATGAGGAATCAAATGTTGAGATGCATTATCAGTCACCTTTTAATTTTCCATGAGGATGTTCCCAATCCCTTTAATATATGAACCACTAAAAATAAAAAATCCTTCTCTGATAGAGGGTAGAGTTAACATAGGTACAATAACAAATATTTTCTCCAGCTCTTAGTAAATTTCTTCACACTCCATTTTCTATATAAACACAAACCCTTTTCGAGTAAACCAGGTTTTTGTATTATAATTTCATTAATTTTTTTTACTAATCCTCCTATAATATCCCGCTAATCTAAGGAAACTATGAATCTAAATTTCTATTATAGGATGAGTCAACTCCTCCAAAACCTTTGTCTTGGTATGATCAACTTATATTCCTTCATTGGTTACAATGTAATATAATAAAGAAACTTATTGTAACCAAAATTCACATTTTATAAACATTCCAAATATCCTATCCTTCCTCAGAGTTTAAAATATATCCCTTCGATTATCCTCATAATCTTCTAAACTTTTGGAATATATCAGAATATCACAAATATAAACTACCACAATTTTATGAAGGTAGTCCTTAATGTCTCTTTTCATAAAATCTGTAAATATAATCATAGAATTAGTCTAACAGAAGATAATTCCAAAAAAAAACATAATTCCCAAATATTGAATAAAATTCCATCTTTGGAACATATTATTTCATCACCATAAATTGATGATAACTAGATCGAAGTTCAATCATTGAGAATAATTTATCCCCATATAGTTGGTGAAAAATCATCAATTCTTAGAAGAGGGTACATGTTCTTCACAATTATCCCATTAAGTTATCTATAATCAATTCCTATACACATTTATCCATCCATATTAATCATAAATATAATAGTTACTCCCCAAAAATACTCACTTGGTTAGATAAACCCATTCTCCTAAATATTTTGGTGTTTCATATTTAATTTTATTCAGCTCCATATTTTATATTCTATACTGGGTATTTGATATCATCTTGAATCTAGGAATGTGTTCAGTGGAGAACTCTACCTCTATTTCTAGGGGAGTTCTAAGTAACTCCTAAAAAAATTCATCAATGTATTCTAGAAAAATGTAGAAATATTTTATTTTTACATTTTCATTTATGTCTTTATCTTCAACACTCAACTCTATAAAGAAGGCTATGGGAGGTTCTTCTTGACAATGATTAGGCAAAGATATATCTACATTGAAATACAATATAGGTTTTCCATTCAAAACTACTGAGATTTATTTACTTCTAAATTTGATCTTATAATTAATCTTTGGGATCCATTCCATCCATAGTATAGTGTCAAATTCCAAGATGGGAATGACTACTTGATTTGCAATAAGATTTTTCTTTCCAATGTGAATACTAGAGTTTCTACACACATTTGATTCTCGGATAATACTTCTATGAGTATTAAATGATAAATATACTTCTATTAGTTCATGGATTGATTCTATATTCTTAGAAAACATGGTGAAATAAATGAATGCATATAATTGAAATCGAAAAAATTACATTCTAGCTTTGATAGAACAAAGAGAGTCTCTACCACCACATAATTTGTAGCATCAACATTATCTGTCATGATAGAAAAAGAATGAACTTGATCTCTTTACCTATTATAAGATTGATGGAGATTCCCCTCTAGTGTCTTTGGATTTTGAATGTGATTAGAAATGTGCCCATGTTTTCCACACTTCAAGCATTGGACATCAGGTTGGGTCTACACCCTATTCCCTTTGTCGTTACTTTTTGGGAAGATGAGGCTCCACCTCACAATGATAGTTTTGAGAAATATGGAAATCTCTTCCACACTTGTATCATTTTCTACTCCAAATAAATAAGTTCTACAAATTCTTCATCCCACATTTTTTCGTGTGGGAAGTTTCACTTTCGTTCCTACTCTTCCTTGATCAATGATCCTCCCCTTGTTTGGCTCCAAATATATATTATTTTCACTAACTCTATGGGAACACATCATCACTTCTGACTCCAATTTAATTTTCATAGCACTCCTCATGATCTTCTCATTGTTGTTATAATATCAGTTGGCTTGATAATTCCATATATGGGGTCTTAGTACACTGAGGAATATATCAACATTCTCATTAGAATCCATGAAAATTCTAAAGGTGTAATTGGAATGTCTTTTGATGTTCATATTATAGATTCCCACATATTTTTTTTCCTTCTCCTTTAGCTCTAGCAATTCATTCTCCTTTTTCATTCGCATTGAATGAGGGGAATGTTTTTTAAAATTGGTTCCCTTGAACACTACTTGATTCATTACGTCAATATCCCCTCTTGGCTTTGTGTTTTTAACTAGTTTCCACCTCAAATAATCATCTCCCTTTATATAGTACACAAATAGTGTGAAATAATCTTGTTATAAATAATAGAGTACAAAAATGATCTTTTATATTGATCTTATCCACTATTCAGTATTCAATGGGTCAGTATATCCTCAATAAGAAGGTGGTCGTTGATTCATAAATGACTTAACCGAAAATTATTACCTTCGAAGTCAATCCAATATCTTAGCTAGATTCAAGTTACTGCTCATAACTCAAGATATATGTTTCATCATTCTCATAAATTTTTCAATTTCGGCTTCCATGAGAAGGTCTTCATCACATGTTTCATTATGATCACCATTTACACGGTCTCTCTTATTTAATGTAATTTTCTAAAATAAGAAAACATTTATGAGAAATGAAATTTATTTAATAATATTATAATTGTAAATTAATTTGATTCCTTAAAATCATTCTTTAATATGTTATCCTTTAACAAAAATTGCATTTTATATAAATCAATCATAATGGTTTATAAAAATCTTATTATTAACCAAACATATCCCCTGTGAGTGTCAAACCATGTGCAATGTAAGACCTATTTTGATGTACTAGGTTATACTGAGTCAAGTCTGATGCACATGGCTGGAGTTGTTACCCCCAGTTATATCTATTCCTGAACCACTTCCACATATTCATATCCAGAAAATGATTTCTTTTATTGGAAATGACATATACTTAACTAAAATACTAGGTTGTTTTTTTATATTTAAACTTTCCCTCATGGTTCTTCCTAATGATTTAAAATACTAATTTCCACAAGTAACTAAACATTCCTTTAATACCAACTATGGAATCCTTCCTGTTTATTACAGAACATTTCATTACATTGTACAAACTGAGGATCTTTTCAAGTTTACTTTCATATAAAAAGGTACATTATAGATGAAAACATAAAAAATTATTCTAATAAACTTGAAATTCATCAAAATTGGTTCCTTATATGTATATTAACTACATCTCATAACCTGGGGACATACATCAAGGTAAAGGGAGAACATTAAGCCTAGTACTAGAAAAATAGGGAACCGGTTCAGATGTGATCTTTGAGAAATATCAATAAGAACATGAGGAATACCGTAAAGGCACAAGGATGAGGAATATCATATTAATAAGATCACGAATAATAACATGGAAATGTGGGTAAAACATTTAATTGATACATCCATAAGCATATCCTCAAGGTTTGTCATTAAGGTTTCATAAAAATAAAAAAGGTTTTTCACCAAGGTATCATAAAACTTTTCATATATGGATTTTAAACTTTTAACCCAATCAATTGGAGAACTATCATGGATCACCCTTAATATTTATCAATTTCATGTGATCAACATAGATCACATTACAACATGTCATAAATAACCCCTTTCGAATAAAAGAAACCACTTTTATACAAAAATCATGCAATTTTAAAAGGTACATAAAGACAATATATTTATGTCATTTATAAGACATAGAAATGGAATAAAGATTTTATGTTTGTAAATTGTAGAATAAAATAAATTATTTTTATAACATGGTTAATAACCCTAGAGAATAAAGAGTTTAGTGTATTGACATAAAAACAAAAGAGAATATCTTGAGGAGAAGATAAAAATTTTGAGAAGTAAAATCAGAAGCATAATGGGTGTAAAACATGGGTTTTTTAAAGGGTTAATAGAGATAGGTTAGGGGTTTCACATTAATAACATAATCTTAATAAATTAATGTTATACAATAAAATTTATATAGGAATATATTTTTGAAGATTTAATGACATTCCACATAAAAAAAGAACCTTAATGAAAAAAGGGAAGTTGAGATTTCCCTTACCAGGAAGTAAAGATACTAAAACTAAAATATTGGGACCTTGGGAGCTTAAGGAATCCTTGGTAGGACTTATTGGTAGGTAAAAATAATTTATATTCATGGAGGAAGATGTTTTAGTGAAATAAAATGGAGAAATGGGTGGGTATTTATTACTAATGCGGAAGATTTTTTTATTAATTTCCTTGGAGGATAAGGTAGTGGTAACTAAGAAACCATGGGATAACCCATAGTATTTCACCATGGTATTGGAATATTGGATCATATTTTAGGTTATTTTTTCCCACAATAGTTGAACAAAATTTTATATTAACTAATTTGTTAAAAAGGTAAATTTTTCTCAAAATAACATTTATGGTTAAATTTAATAATTGGGAATGTAAATAATATATTCGAAAATTTATTAAAATATATTAAAATACTTTATATTAATAAAATAACATTATTCTAGTCTTAGAATGAGATATTTATTTGTATCATCATTATAAAATATTTATGATATCATTAATCATAACGAAAAACCCAAACTTTATTTTTTCTTTTCATGAAAAAATAATGCATTTTAGAACATTCTAATAAATTAATCATAACATAATTTTGATGTGATGATTTCAAAAATTATATTTAATTTGCCTTAATAATTATCTAAACATGATAATTTTATCTTTTTAATATTAAATCTATATTTAATAAAAATAATAGAGGATTGAAAATACAAAGTAAAATTTATGACACTTGAAAAAAATAAATTTATGGTATCATTTATTCTTAGATAAATGTTTTTTAATAATATTATTTATTAAACTAACTATTATTCATAATATCGTGGTTTATAATGGTAATTATATCTTTTCTGAAAATTACAGTTTCTATCTGAGAAATCAATTTATCGAATTTGTCAAATTTTAATATTAAAAAAATATTCTTAAAAAAGAATTCATGGAATAAAAATTTTATTTATATAAAGGTATTATTCATTAAGTTACTATTTCCTCAACATAGAACCCCTAATAACACCCACATATGACCTAAGGGTGATGTGTGAGATAGTGATAAACTCATGGGGTGGCTCGACTAACATCACCTAAGTTGTAATTTCAGCTAAAATAAACTTTTCTTATATGTGATTTCGTTCAAGCCTCACTTGTTGAAGCTCAAATTGATAATTTCAAGAAAAAATCCCAATAAATATACTTCCTCCCACGTTCTCAAAACATGGGCTTCTTATGGCATGACTCTACATGTTGATGCCATCGTTTATCTTTTTTTATTAACTAATTTACATTTCTATTTATAACACTAAATATAACATTAAAAGTATTATTTAGAGTATTATTTATAATGGTTATATTGAACCATGATATTATAACGATCAGAAGCCTAATGGTAACATTATAATTGTTTATAAATCATCATTAATGATATTTAGTGTTTCTAAATATAATATAACACACATTTTCAGGAAACATTTATCATTAAAAAGTTTGGGTTGTTATAGGGTTAAGCATTATCCCTGGTTTGTTGGGACTTTCATGGAACTGGATCATGTTAGATTTGTATCATATTAGATAGTATTTTTCCCAAAAATGATAATAATACACTATTTTTTCATGTGATTCATATCAATTATTTCCTTGATGACGAATCTCATGTCATTTATTGTGAAGATATTAATGTTGACAATGATGCAACCTTTATGGAGAAACCTATATCGGTCCTTGATAACCAATAGAAGGTGTTTCATGGGTGTTCTATTACCATGATTCATTTTTTTTGTGGAATTATGGTGTGTATGAGATTACCTAGGAATGTGAATCATAGATGCGCACTTAGAACCATGAGTTGTTTGATGCTTATCTATACTATTGTAATGTTGTTTGTTTTATAAGATTGCTTCCTATTATTTATTGTCATGGATTTTTTCCAATTTGAGAGGAATCTCTCCTGAGAGAGTGTTTAGGAGTTGGTTATTGCTTATTTAGTTTTTTATTTCTATTGATTATGTAGTTGAGCTCCTATGATGGAGAGATCCCTGAGAGGTATCTCACATGGTGGATGTTCATTTGATCTATTTTAATTTCCTCTCTAGATTTTGTTTTTATTAGAAAAGATGAAAAAAAATTATATGTTTATAATGTAAGGTCCCATATCCATCTAGTAATAACCCTTGCATTTTTCAAATACGGAGGTGCTTGGTGAGTCCTAGAGTGGGTCTGGAGGTATTTGGACCCTAAAATATAGAAGTAGGTAGAATTCATGACATATACATGTTTCACATCCTGAATATATAGTTCATGGATTGGGTGAGATCCTGATTCATGGATAGTCAAATTTTCTATGTGGATCTATCAACTACATAAAATCAGCTACGTGGATATGTCGACTATGTGGTTGAATTGGCTACACGAATGGATTGGCTACATGGCTAGATTGGCTACATGGATTGGATATGTGAGTCATCGACTACATGAGTGATTGAATTCATGAGATATTAGCTATGTGAAAAATAAAATACATGTGTCAAATATGTGGATTGACTAAATAAGTGATCATCTATGTGAAGATAGTTAATTGGGGCTTTTGGCTACATGATTCTTCCAGATATGTGAAGTCGCCTATGTGGGGATTTATTCTAGTTTCATGAAATCAACCACGAAAACCTTTTCATGACAGTAATTAAGAGAATTTAAAGGCCTATTATTCAAGGATAATTATATTATATCCTTTCTGGGAATGTCGAGGATATAAACAAGTCCTTACAAAAAAAATATTTAATGAGATCTACAATATTTGGAATGAAATATTTTGTGTTCTGAAAAATATGATCTCCCCATATATATTGACTAAAAAACAAAGATATTTTTCTTCACTCAACCCTAATTTATTTTTATCTATAATATAAATTATAGAAACCTTCTCTTAGAGTCTTGGAACCCTTCTTCTAGTGGATTCAATTCTCTGTTGGCAACGTCATCTTGCACATGCCCCCTTCTTTGGGTGTATTGAGTCGTGTGAAGCCTCTTCTTCCAGGTAAGGGATTAATTGATTATCCTATTTATATAGGTGAAATTATAAATTTTTCATGGTTAATACCTTTCTATGGTAGTTTATTTAATCTAAAAAAATATTTAACCAAATTAATAATGAATTGGATTACAATCGTAGGTCAATATTTGATACTATGATAGTGGTTTTCCCCTTTATTTTCTATATAATGTGATGTATATGTAATTCTTGTTATAATTTTTTAGAATGATATGTATAATCATGTTTTTCTTGTTGAAAATGGTAAATAACATAAATACACAATTAATTGATAATTATTTATATAGTTAATAAAGATAAATTTTTAATGAATTCAGCATTTTTTGTAATTTTGGGATAATAAAATTGATAAAATGGGAATTTTTAATTAAACATGTTCTTAAAAATTTTAATTTAATTTGATAATGAATTAGAAGCATATCAATTCTTGTAGATGGAATGATTTAAATGCATGTTAATAAATTGTAATTCCAAAAAGTTTGTTGAAACTGAAATGTATGCTTAGAAGCATATATAAATTAATTATTTAATTTATTTAGATGCCTGTTATATCGTGATGCCTTTCATTTCCTAGTATTATAACCTATGAATAATGAATTATTAATTAAAGAATTAGTAAAAGAATGTTTTTTTGAAATAACACAATTTCTAGGGGCGGAGTTTATCGTCTTCTTGAGAAGGCCATGTGCACTATGTTTTGAGTCGCGAGATTTCATATATGTGTGAAGGATTGATGACTTATGTTAGGCCTTAGATTTCCTTTTTGACTATTCATGTTTTCATTTCACCTTGTGGTGTGCTCTATATTTTATCTTCTTTTTTCAATGTGATATGATCCTGGGATGGACGATGTGATGTTGTCAGGGAGGCCTGGATGATGTAGCAACAACGGATGCATGTGCTGGAGAGATACATCAGGATATGCATGTGGGTGATGAGGATATAAGTAGATATGGTGGAATGGGTTGGATCTAGGATTACCCATTGATGTGATAAAATTTGATTCTTTTTTTAATATAATATATTTAATTATTGTTGGATTTGTTGCTTGTTTTATCTACATTCATTTCCCCAATAATTGAGGAAATTCGATGTGATTTGGTAAATGTTTCTTCTTGGTGGTATCTTAGAATTATTGTACTAGAGTACTTAGATTATACATAGTAATAATGTTTTATAAATGGTTAACCCATGGGGTTTGAGATGATTGAATGGAAATGATTACAATATGTTAATCTTGAGAAACCTTAGATTCAATTTGAATTATTCCTAGATTCCATGAAATTGGAATTAAGGATAATAATTTGAGTGAGTTAATGTGGTTAATTAAGGGATAATCAATTAATTTACAAAAATTTAAATGATAAAAATTAATTAATTAATTAATATTTCTCTTAAAATTCTTCTATGCCAATTGGATATCTAGTCCATATTAGTGGAAACCGAGTGTTTGAGAGAGGATAGTTGCAGTTGAGTTTAGGACAATGTTATTCCCAAAGTGTGGTTGTGAGCTATATCAAACCTTGTATATTTTGTGATTTCAAATGAAACCACACCCATGCTGGTTAGGGTTAATAACACCTAATTGAATTAGAGAGGGTTCTCTCCCCGACATCCCGATGAGAGGATGGATGACTAACTACCCCCTCTGGCCTCACCCTCTTCTCTTAGTAGTTACCTATGCTTGAATAAATTTTGGTAAGATTATCCATATATTTTTGTTGAGGGATGTAATTTATTGTGGTTATTTCACACACATTTATCTCTAGATTTAGTATCCAAATGATTATTATAGGTATTATGTGTACGGTCTATGATTATTTGAGGTACTTACTCGGTGTATGGGTTTTGATAACTGTATTTACAATACCTGATGCATGATACCCATTATACTGGTTGTGGTGGCTCCCAAAACAACTCAGTTACTATATAATGATATGTGTAACAGGTGATGAGATTCATGAGGTGAATATTGTCATTCATTCCCCATGTGTCTGCAGGCTATCGTATTTTGGAGATAGATGGCATAGGACGTGCTTTGTAGGGGAAGATCAGAAAAATAGTTGGGAATTGGGAGTGGGGGAACCCATTATGTTTCATTATTATATTTTATTCCCTATGTTATTTTATACTTGGTGATAGCTATCCATGTTCAGATAGGGATCATTGTATTTATATTTAGGTGATAAGCTAGTTTCATCATTCTTCACTGTGATTTCACATGATTTATTTATCTTTTGAATGAGTTTCCTTAAGGAGGATCCCATTGAGTATACTGTTATGCTCATTCTATGTATATATAAACAGTTTCCAGGCCAACTAATGTAGGTTGGAGATTGGGCTGGATATTACTAGCTCATGGTTTTGAAGAAGCAATTTAGGCTTCATGGCCACTTTTATCTTTACCTTTTGGTACATGTTGTATTCCTTTTAGGTTTTTAGTACTGTATGACATTGGGTGTTTGAACTTGGGATTTTTGGAAAGAATATTTCATTCTAAAATATCTATGTGTTATGTGATTTTATGACTCAACAAATCCCCAATTTTATTCTTTCAAGTTTATCCTAAGTGTTTCAGATCATTTTTATCATACGTTTTATGTCCAAAAGTTTATTTTATGGTATAAATTTTTTTATATTATGATAATTGAAGAACATATTTAGTTTTTCATAATCAGAATGTGAAAAATTATTTTCAATGAAGTAATAATTTATATTATGAAGTACAGCTAACATTCTCAAGATATGTTCCCCAATCATAAAAAAATTTAAAAAGCCATTATCTTTTAAATATAATATTCATAGTCATAAGAAGATGAAGAAGCTAGGTGTTATATCAGAAAAAATATTAGCTTACACTTAAGAGTTATATTATGTTGCATTGAAGTCATTTCATCTTATAAGTAATAGCTACTTTATCCTACGAATGTTATCTTATGATGAAAAAAAATTTCAATTGGTATCTTATGAAGATTTAGTATTGTATAATTTCATGATTACTATGATAATATCTCTATAATTCATTTCACATAATCAGAGAACATCAAAATGATATTATCCATATATGGAAATATCGGTTTGTATATGTCTTATGATAAATAGGTCAGCCAAAAGAATGAGAATATTATTTTCATCACTATCACAACAGTAATTCCTATATTTGGACTATTTAGATATAAATCATTAAAATCTGGTCTCATTAAGATCTCTATAAAATCATTCTCAAATGATAGAATTATCTCACTCTCATGTTTAATAGGGATATAAAAAGGATTATTTAGCCCTTAGAAATAATATATAGAGGGAATAACAGTTGATTTCATCCTAAAAAAAGAAAGAAATTTGAAGGAGATTTGTACATAGTTTAAAACCACGTGTTTTCCATGCTATGATCATCAGTTATATCAGTTGTAATATATATCATCCCAAGCTACCCCTTGGAGTCTATCTTTTTCTCTAGATGAATATTCATCTACTGTCAATTTCTGCTTACAATTGTGCATTGAATACATGTATCATAAATTTTCTTCATATTTTATCTTTTTTACAATCAGTGTCAGAGTGTTTTTAAGACCATGGATAGGTTTTTTAAAGGTAGAGACTTGTTGAATGCTCATGGATATTTGTATGATATGAAAACTTATTTTACTCAGTTGGGAGCCCATGGTAAAAGGTCTATTATAGTTAAAATCACCAAAAATTTGGAGTAAATTGTGTGTGGAGTGGGTTATGGGATTTTTATTTCATTAACCACTATGAATTCATGTGTACACTTTTACTTTCCACAAGTTATTATGTTTCCACTACATATATTATAATGTAATGTATTTAACTCACATGACATGAATAGGGTGGTCTATTATTCCAGAATGTTTAAGAAATCAATTCAACTCCTCTTAAGTTATTCAATTAGTTATTATATGAGACTACAATTGGTATCAAATACTATGACTCTTGAGTTCACAACTATTAAATGTTGAAGTCCAAAGATCCATCTTAAAATGGATTCCATGGCTTATAGATAAGAAGATATACCAATGGTTAGAGCTTCGTACTTCAATGGTGAAATCTATGTATGTTATAAATCTCACATGTTAATTTATCAAAAAGATATTATCCTGAAATCCTATCTCAATGATGTTATTACTATTAAAATATAAAGATATAACCTAAAACACATAATGCTACAATTGATGAAGATTATGACATGAACTCCAATTCTATGAATTTTATCATCTATAGCTTAAAACAAGTTGATTTTAATAGAATCTCTCAATGTAAAACAACACATGAAATGTCGACCACTATAACAGTGGAATATAAAGACACTAACATGTAAAATATCATATATATTATACTACTAATCATAAGTTTGATACATTCAAAATGGGTTAAGGAGAGATAATTAATCAACTAAATGGAATACTCACTGAGATCATGAACAATATTTCTTCTCTATGAAGGCCAATTACTGAGCATGAACATGCATGGAAGGTTTTCAGTGTATTACCACATATGTGGAGAAGAATCTCATATTCTATTAGAAAATATACAGAAGTAAAAAATTTCAAAATAAAAGATCTCACTAGGACTCTCATGATATATGAAGTTGAAATGGAAACTGGAATTTAATAGCACCAAATGACGAAGAAGGAAAATGCTTCTTTGAAGGTTTTTACATCTAATGATGATAGAAAGAGAAAAGGCGTAAATATATCTGAAGCATCTAATGATTAATAATCCTCATGAAAATATGATTCAAATACTGAGCTTTTACAATTTTCACAAAACTGTAAAAAAATTCTATAACAAGAGGTGAGTTTTCAGAAGATACTTCAACTATAGCACAAATTATGGTGATGACTCTAAAAGGTTAAGAATCTATGAGTTTAAAATTATGGGAAATATCAAGCATGATTGTCCTAAAATTAAAAATGATAAGAATAAGAAAAATATAAATACTTCAATAAGACTAGATATAATAAAACTATGAAAGTAATGATGGACACCTTGAGTGATTCTCAAGATTCTAGAAAATGAAAATCATTATAATCAGAAGAAGAAGCTACAAATCTGAATAACAACTTATGTTTTATGGAATAGTCAGATGAGTTCCATTATTATTACTATTCTAGGCATGAACATGAATCACAATTGAATGTTTCCCATACATATAAGTAAACTAGTACTACACTATTTTGGAAATCAAGTATGAAGGCCTGAAAAAGAAAAATAAATATATTATGAATTCTTATAATAATATTTTTAGTGATGAGATAAATCTGAAAAACCATATTTTAGACCTAAAAATATGTTAGAAATATCTACTGCCTCTATTAAATAACAAGTTATGATAATTGATAACCTAAATAAGGAGGATCAAAATTTCAAAATGTTACAATGGACTTTAATAATGGGGATGATTTCTAATAAACAATTCCTGGTGAAAATGAACTCAGAAAAGAAAATTCATAATTATTAGTCAAGGTGAAATGTCCATAATTTATAGAAAATCTTTTGTTCATTACTCTAAAAATAAATACATTCTTAAATGTATTTGTTTCCATTATGGTGAAGTATTAAAATTTTCCAATATCTATGATTTGAAAAATCCTCAATTTTTTCTAATCAAAAATAATTTTCATTCTATTTAATTTTTAGAACAAGAAACATAATATTCTAGAAAAAAATGAATTTCTAGATTCCTAGGACATGTAACGCAAAAACTTATGGAAGAAAAAGAATTTATGTACCAAAGAAATAATTGATTTGGTTTTTCTTTGTAGGGAACTGTCCATATGAAAAATAGTAAAAAAATGCTCCATATATAGTGTATTTTCAGAGAATATGATTGGAGATTACTCCAACATTAGTTCATTATCCAAACTAGATGAAAGATATGTCATATTTGGTGATAATGATAAATGAATGACAGTTGGAATTGGATCATTTATAAATCCTAAGTCAATTCTCATCAACAATGTACATTATATTGAAGGTTTGAAGGATATACTAATTGTAATACCCCAGAATGCCAGGATTTTTTTTAAAATAAAATGTGATTATTTTGAGACCAAGTAGTGAGAGGGCATGTGATTTTGGGGTCCAGTGGGGCCGGAATGGGCCATCAAAAATTGATATGTTTTTAAATGGCACGCGTGATTGGTTTTCCTAAAAAAAGTGGAATAACTCTCAAATTGGTTCCCAGATCGAAAATCTGAGGGCCCTGTTGCTTTCAAGATGGCGGTTTTACCCTATGTGTGACTTACGTTTAATCTGCATGGACCAATAGTGAGAAAACCCGAAAGTGGAACAACCTTAAATAAAATAATTAAATAAAATTATATTATTTTTTAAATACTTATATCTCATAAAAAGATACTTGGATTGGAAATATGAAATTATCGTTGAGTTCACGAGGTTATGCTTTTCTAAGGTGAAGCCTAACATAAGCCAGCACAAGATTACTATGAAATCTTTTTTTTGGGACGTAACTGTAAATAATATTATTTAAATAAAATTAATTTTATTTTGGAATCCTCAAAACTCAAAAACAGTAACTCGTGTTAAAAATCCAAGAACACCATTGAGTTCATAATGATATGTTCTCCTTAATAATTACTTATCCTTAACCATTGGAGGTCGAGGGAAACATTTAATTTTTGAAATATTTGAATGTTCATTTAAATAATTATGCATGCGGGGTTTTCTATATTTTAAACCATTATTCACATTGAAAAAGCCTAGGGAACCATTGAACATAGAATAATGATATTATCTTCAAAAAGACCTAACATAGATCAAAGAGGGTTGACCGGAAAAGTTATTATTTGGACATTTTAAGAAAATGTTAAAATAAAATAACATGGGTGTTTTATTTTTATTTTTGAGCTTTTGAAACTACTTTTGGGAAATGGAATGTAATGTAATGAAACTGAATCACAGTTTCATTAATGAAATGGTGTAATGACATTGTAACACATCATAATAAATAACACTGAATCATAATTCACCACATAATGGATTAGGGAGGATCCAAGGTTAGAGGGTAGGACACTAGATTTTGTTGAGAATCCTTGAAGAAGTTTTTGGCAAATGACCAATGACTGTGAGATCAATGAGTGGGATTGAACTGGTCATCGAAAGTTGATGATTGATGAACACTGGTGGAATGAGGATTGTTGTGGTGATGTAACTTCAATCTACACCTTCAAGTGATCAAAATACCAGGTAGGGGTTTTTATTTGAATTATATCTTCCCCTATTTGTGGATTTAAAATAAAAACGTGGATCAAACCATGAACAAGGTGACACACTGTTTGATCGTTCTTGAGGGATGATTTGGTTTCATTATTTATCCTTCTATCTGGAGCGAATCAAGGTCATAAAAAACAATGGATGAAGATCATTCCTTGGGTTGGTTTCTTGTGGTACTTCCCTCTTTATCCTCATGTTTTCTTCATTATCTATTGGAATATGAACATAAAATCATCGCACACTCACCTTGCGGTGCAATGATTCGATATCGCGGATTGTAGATGGATATATCACAATGGTGGTGCGATGAAGATGATGACGGGTGTGTCGAAGCGGTGTATGAGATACCGGAAATCGAGTTATTTCTAGAGAAAGGGATCACAAAAGAGTTTTAAAACCCTAGATGTGATGAACACAAACACAGGGATCACTGGGATCCTTCTAGTTCAATGAACAGACAACCATAGTGTGTTAGGTGGTTCGTGGAATAGCCCGTCGGTGTACCGATGCTAGTGATGACCAAAAATGGTCATGTGTTGGGACAGTAGAGGCCGACTAATAGTGAGGAAGGCTGAGAAAACCTGCAGAATCTATCGGGATTTTATATGTGGCAAACCTCTGCATTTACTAGACTCACCAGTTCGGGCCACATGTGGTAATTCTAGTTCTCTCATGGGGGCCGACTGGAAGGGAGGTGGTGCCACCCTGGCGTCGCGTGGCACTTGACAGATGTGGAAGAGCTGCATCTTGGCTAGTGAAGTCAGCCCAATCCAATGTGGGCTGGGCTTGTACTAGCGGGCCACACCCAGCCAGGCGGGCCGGGTCGGGCCCAAGTGGTCCGGGATGGGCCCAATGAGTCGGGTCAGACCCGGACCCAATAGTCCCCATTCACTAAAACTTATGTAGCTTTCAAACGGAGCGTCTGATTAACAATCTGTCTATAGTGTTAGGACCCTTGTGATGAGAATTTCATTTTGAGATAAAAATAAGTGAGTTTATGATGAATTTGGAGGATGGAATATTAGATTCCATAGTACTATGTCTTGGTACAAGTAGACTTTGGGAAGAATCGAGGTGGTTCATATGAAGATATGATAGGATGGATACTCCCCTAATGAATCAGGGTGCAGATTCTAATTGTCCCTATGCTTAGGTAGATTTGGAACTTCCCATGTCATGGGAGTTTGTTTTTTTTCTTTGGGGTGCTTCCATTTGGGGTTTTAGTCCCTAAAAGGACTAGGGTACGGGTTCCTAGTGATGCGCGTGATGGTAGAGTAGGTAATCCCTTGTGGGACTAGGGAGTGGGTCCTCTATCCATGGACTTGGTACTTCCTTATAGGACTAGGGAAAAAGCCCTCCAGATATGACACACATAGAGTCAGTACCCCCCTAAAAGGTAGGGTGAATTTCCTATATGATATGAGTCGGTACTCCACTAATATTACAGGGTGTGGGTCTTCTATAAATCTATCATACATAGAGTCATTATTCCCCTACCGGGTAGGCTATGGGTCATGTATGATAGGATTCAGAACTCCCCATTTATTTCAGGGTGCGGTTCTGACACACAAGGTCAAATAGAGTCAGTACTCCCATATCTGTAGGGTGTGGGTCCTCTATGATTGGAGTTGGTACTCCCTTATCGTACCAGGACCCGGGTCCTCCACACATGAACAGACAGAGTCAGTACTCCTCTATCATACTAGGGTGTGGGTTCTCAACTCACTGAATATTACTCCCCTGCTAGGTAGGTCATGGGTCCTCAAATGAGGATTGGAGCTCCCTCGATTATCAGGAATAGTAACGAGGAGCATGCCCATTATCTTGAGGATAATGATACCTAGATAAGAAATAGTTCTCCCTTGAAGGAATGAGGAGAAGACCACTCATTATAAGAGTGACATAGGTTTCGTGATATGGTTAGGAGTAGGGATCCCTCTTACATGTATTTTGGTTAGGGAGGGCCTCAAATTTTGGGTTTTCCTTAGTCTTACGTTGGGTGCAAGTCGATGCTGACTGAACCTATGGTGCTAGGTACTAGACCAAGACCCAGTAAAATGTTCATAATGGTTCACGTTATCTCGAAAATACCATTTGTAATGGTAGATTTTTTCCCGATGAACTGTACCTCCTGAAAAAGTTACATCAACGATGGCTAAGCATGTGGTGTGTGATCTCCCAGTTTTGTGTGTTGCCTCTCAAACCTACAATGAAAATCCTGATGTTGGCTATGAGGTTGGAATCATGTGTTTCCTAGTGTTTAAAATGAGTATCTATGGATGTTATTGGTATATTTATGGTAATATACCTTTGTGTAACTGAATATTTATTTCCTTTTCATTTTCTATCGTATTTTACCTTTTTGGTTTCGGGGTGTCCAACTGAGTACTGTTTTACTCTCCCCTGCACGAGCTCTGCCTGCACATGTCGTGTCTTGTGCCAACAACTGAAGCATCAACAGAGTCCAGAGAGGGCCAAGACCTCGTGGTGTTCAGTAGGATCATACAACTAAGGAATACTTTCATGGGTTCAGGAAACTACCCTCCACCTACCCACTGGGTTGGGTTCTCAGAGGTCAAGTATCAATGACTTTGGGTTTTTACTAGTGCACTATCCTTTCATTTTTGGGATTTTAAACTAGACCAGATTTCCACCTTGTACATTACAATCAGGTGTACTCTAGTTGTGTTGTACTTAGTAGTCTGCATGCATTTTTCCCTTGAATTTTACTTTCTAGTGTCTTTGTCTTGGATTTGTGTGTGTGTTCATACATGTACTTATGAAAATGCCTCACATTTGTATGATATGCTAACTCAGTGATAGTCTCCAGCCCCTAGCCTATTAGAGGTTCTCTTTGGGTAATCTGGGCATGGGCCCTAGGGGACGGGTCATGATAGAGTCGTATCAAAGGAGGTTGGTTGTACCTTAGGACCACAATGTTGTGAGCTTGGTTTCAATTTTATAGTGACAATGTTTAAATGTTTCAAGTTCACCTATTAGGCCAGAGGTTCTATATTTTATTTGGTGGATAACACATAAATTCAGTTGGGTGTTCATAACCTGATTTTAGAATTGGTGCATTAAGAAACTAGTCACAGGGAAATAAATGGTGTCTGAATCATATCAGAATGGTTTTTGGTTTCCATGTACATATTGATTCATATCTCTAGATATACTCAGTTAAATATGGTTCATAATGATCCATTTCAGAATGCCTCTATGAAAACAGACAGATAAGATTCTTCAGTGTGATCATGACGAAAATCTACCACACGATGAAGCTTTAGTAAAGGTCACTAATTCTGAGGAGTTTCACCCGGGTGGTCTACTGGTGGTGCCACCACCCGAAGAGAAAAATGTTTTACATGTAGTTCGGGATAATGATTTACATAGTCTATGTGTTATAAATGAGTTCTAGTGGTAGCGACATCTAAAATACTATGGTGATCCATACCCACATGCAGCAAATGACTAGGTTGTGTAAGTCACTCAATTTTTTTTTCTTAATAAGGAAACCTCTTAATCCGATGGCGGTCCCATATGTGATCCTACTTTAGGTATCGAGGGGAAGATGATGGTTCTTGGTAATATAGTCGCATCTTATGGTGACACTCACTGGGGAGGAGTTCGAACAACTATTCAGGGAATATTTTTATCCAGTCATGATGAGGTCAGTATGTATGTAGGGGATTATGTAGCTTTGATAGGGTAGCATGATAGTGGAAGAGTTTTCGGTGAGGATCACTGACTTGTCATGGTACTCCCTGGACATGGCACGAGACTGGTTTTTCAGATCTCGAACCTTCGAGTAAGGATTACCTCGAGAGATCAAGGCATCAATGGTTCCACTGAATATTCCCACCTATTTTTGGGTGATGGAGCGATCCCTAGTTATCAATAGTTTCTAGCTGATGAACAAATGGATGTGTCCCACAAAATAGGTCACGAGGTAGAGGCATCTATAGGTGATGGCAGACAATAGGTTATGGGATTGTGGTGTAGAAGGAATACCCATGCCCGAAATCAGATGCATAGGACTATGGTGTAGGAGAAGTGTCGAGGGACAAATCATCTACAAGAGAGACTATGTTATGCTTACAATGGTTGGGGACATCTCAATAGAGATTTCTGACCCACCGTGCCAATGAGAGGGAGCCAGATGACGGACCACCTTGGCTGAAAAATCACTTGGAGTAAGGATTTCTATAATATGGTGAGTGGGGAAGAGGAGTTGAATGATGAATAGGTGGTCCATGCTAGGCTCAGAGAGATTGAGGAAATGGGTGAGGACAACATCATGTGGTCATCTATAAAGTACCGTTTGAGGTACTATACGGACGACCATGGAGGTCGCTGTTATGCTAGACAGACCTAGGGGAGTCAGTACTCGAGGGCCCAAAGATGGTACAAGATACAACTAAGAAGGTGAAGGTCATCTGAGATTGGATTAAAACTCTATAGAGCCAATATATTTCCTATGCTGATAGGTGATGGAGAACCATGGTGTTCGATGAGGGGGGAACCTATTACTATGGGTCTCTCCTTGATGAGGGATACAAAGATTTTTTTCGGGGCAACATTGGTAGAGCACCTAGTGGAGATAGAAGATCAGTAGGATACAAATGGATGGTCAATTCTACTGGTGAGTGTTCATTGGCAGCATGGGGATCTCAAAGAGATCATGTCGGAGTGAGAGGCTCAGATTCGGGCTCAGTACCCCATTTTTTATTTTCCATTGTTTTGTATTACGAGGATGTAATTCCCTAAAGGGGGGAGTAATGTATTACTCCATAATTCCATGGTTTTTTTTAAAAAATAAATCGGATTATTCTGATTCTAGTAACTGTGACGACATGTGATTCTGAGGCCTGGTGTGCCTATAATTGTCCGTAAAAAATTGTTATGTTTCTGAATAGTACTCATGACTGGCTTTCCTGAAAAAGTGGAATAACTATCAAGCTGGTTCCTGGATTAGAAATTGGAGGACAACATTGCATTAATGATGTTGAGTTTAACCTAGGGCATCATAATTTTAGTTTTCAAGGGCCTCCACTGAGAAAACCCTATAATGTCACAACCGTACATAAAATAATTAAATAAAATTATATTATTTTCCAAATCCTTATTACTCTTAAATGGTAACATGGATTGGAAATCCGAGAGTACCACTGCCTTTGTGAGGGTATTATTCCCTTAGGAGAATATTAACATCGGTCAACGTGGGATTAATATGAATGTTTTTTTTGAGACTTAACCATAAATAAAATAATTTAAATAAAAGTTATTTTATTTTTAAATCCTTATAACTCACAAATGGTAACTCGTATTAAAAATATGATACCACCATTGAGTTTGTAATGAGATGTTCTCTTTAAGAAGGACTTAACCTCAACTGTGGTAGGTCGAGGGAAAGTGTTAATTTTTGAACTATTTTAAAGTTCATTTAAATAAACGTGTGAGCGGGTTTTTTGAAATTTTAATCACTTTCTCAGATTCAATATCTGAGGGCATCGTTGAAATCAAAATATCAGGATTTTCCAAGAAAATATGTATCATCGATCATTGAGGGTTGACTAGTAATGTTAATTGTCATAATTTTAATGAAAAAGTTAAAATAATATAATTTGGATGTTTTACATTATTTTTTAACATTTTAAACCATTGTAGCGAAACAACATATAATGAAATGAAACTAAAATGGTGTTTTATTAAAGAAATAGTGTAATGTCTTTGCAACAAAATGTAATAGAAAATGATGAATCACGATTCACCACATAATGTATTATCAAGGATCCATGTTTAAAGGGGATGACAGATGATTTTGTTGAGAATTCGTGAATAATTCATTGGCGAATGACCAATGAAGGTGGGATAAATGAATAGGATCGAACCAGACATCAACATATGATGATCGACAAACACATGGGGAACACAGATAGACATGGTGACACAACTTCAATCTGTGCCTTCAAGAGATCCAAACTATAGGTAAGTGTTGTTATTTTAATTATACCTTCCCTCGTTATTGGTTTTAAAAATAAAAATGTAGATCAACCCACATAAAATATGAATTGTGGTTTATTGTTCTTGTGGGATGATTTTGTTTTGTTATTGATCCTTATAAATGGAGTGACTGAATTCTGTAACGAACAATGAATGAAGATCATTCCTAAGGTTTGTTTCTTGTGGTACTTACATCTATATCCACACACATTCTTCGTTCTCCATGGGGATAGGAATGAATGATAATAACACATTCACATTACAGAGCAAAGATTCGATATCGCAGATCATAGACAGACATGGCACGAAGGTGGTGCGATGATGATGAAAGAAGGTGGGACAAAGCGGTGTGTGAGATACTGGAAATCAACCACTTTTAGGTGGAGGGGATCACAACAGTGTTTTGAGCCCTTGGATGTGAAGAAAGAAACACAAGGATCATAGGGCTCCTTTTTTATCAAACAAAGGACCATCGAAGCATGTTCGATGCTCCGTGGAATAGCCTGCTAGCGCCGGAAATGATCGGAGGAAGCTGTGTGCTGGGGCGGCGGAGGCCATCCGCCTATCGCATAGTCCAAGAAAACATGTGTCATCCACTATAGGGGTTTCCAGATGTGGTAGATCTGTGTTTAGGTTGGATAAGTCATCCCTATTTGATGTGGGATGGGATTGTGCTAGTTGGACGCACACAATAATGGAGGCAAGGCCAAACCCAACTTGGTGGGCCATGCCCAATGGGTCAGTTCGGGTCGGGCTAACCATGTCGGGCCAGACCCAGACACAACCTTCCTCATTCACTAAAACGCACGTAACTTTCAAATGAAGCGTCTGATTGATGAGTAATCAATGAATTTGGGACCATTATAATGATATGGTACTTTTGAGATACTCTATGTGATTTTTTGAGGATGTTGGAGGATGACCTATTGTTTTAAAGAGTTTTCTCTCCTGGTACAAGTAGACTTTGGGCCGAATCGTGGTGGTCCATATGAAGATATTAAAGGATGGTTAATCCCCTGATAACTCAGGGTGTGGGTTCTCCTTGTACCTCTTCTTAGGAAGAGATGGGACTTTCCACTTCATGGTAATCGGTTTGTTTCCATTGGGTAGCTTCCTCCGTGGGTGTTACTCCCATGATGTTCTATGGTGTGGGTTCCTGATGATTCTCATGAAGGTAGAGTAGGTGCTCCCATGTGGGACCAGGGAGAGTGTAATTCCCCAAACCCTCTTGATCCATTACATTTCCAAATGATGATGTTGGAGGCATCTAGGGGACTATCAGTGACTCATTTAGGAGTATTCCAATTTTCAGTTTGAACCAACGGTTACACTAATGGGCCTCAGTGGCACCGAATGGCCTTGGTGGCATTGATCAGCCATCAGTGGAACCGATCATCCCACTGTGGTATCGATATGCCTTGGTGGAATTGATCGGCCATCAGTGGAACTGATGGGACCTACATTGCGCTACAGGGTAGCGATGGCATCAATCAGCGAATGGTGGCACCGGTTGGCCTTCACTGGCATTAGTGGTCATCAATACTAGGGTGTTAGTGACTCACCCATCAGTGAGTCATTTCCAGCTTCTTCAGAATTTTTTGTTATGCCCATGAAACACATATTTTAATCTGAAAGTGTTTTAATGCACCTTTAAAATTGATTTAAGGCACATAAAATGATGTTTTGAAGACCCCAAGAGATGGGAGACCCTCGATTTACAAAAATGTGTGAGCATTTTATAAGTTTGACACCCTTTTCCCATTTTTATAGACTCTTGTGTTTTCTAGTTTTTCCCCTATTACATGATTTTTTCTATTTAGACGAAATATATTAACTCACAGCCGTCTGTTGGTCAATCTCCACCAACTCTGAGGAGATGTATTAAATATCTGTTAATCCAAATTTGTAAAACCACCAAGCCATATGGTCAATCCATAATAAAAATTTTAGGTACTTTGAAATGGTCTCTATGATTTTATGATCTGGAATCTTTTCAAGCTGAGTTCCTCTTTTCCTTCTTCCTTTTCATTTATCAATGTGTAGCTGGATAATTCCTCTCAAGAGGAATTGTGTGCCCATTATAGAGAATTTTAATTTAGCCTTGGAGTTCTTCCCGTGAGTCGCGCTTCCATAGTTCTTGGCGCAATGACAAAACATCGATCGTTGTTCTTCCAAGTTGGGTTATTCCTTCATCTATCTTTACTATGCATCATACAGGGTGGGTATGATGATGTTCCGTTGGGACATAAATGAAAACAAATTTAACAAAGATAATAAACAAAATTTTAGAGAATGAAAGGGTGGGATACATGATGATGATGTTATAGTTTACCTTCTTTTTAATGTTGTGAATTGAATGGGCTCATTTCAACTAAAAATTGTGGTTGTTGGTGGTCCTTTCTTGCGCAGTAATGAATATATATTTTATGGATAATATTGAAATTGAATGGTTATTACATGTAAATGGTTTATTCACATAATTATTTTTGATTAAATGGATGTCAGATGGATAAGAACCCTTCTATGATCACCCCGATTAACTAACGGAAAGAAGAAATTTAATGAATGGTATTGGATTAATTTGAAAACATTATTTCTTGTTTTGGTGATATACCTGGTTGTTCTTTTTAGATATTTGGGTGACATGGATGGGAATATCTAGTTGATAGGTTGTTGTTAGTGAATCTGAGGATACGTGGAGCTAGAGGTAAATTTTCTGGACCTAGAGTTATGGGGATTAGTTTGGTTCCAGTACATCGAGGGATATCATAGACCCCTTTTATTTTGTTACTTATGAGAGAACCAGGAGTAAATACATAAATTATTTCTTAGATATTTCCCTTCCAGATGTGGTTCTAGAATATGGTTAATCCTATTAGTTTCCTAGTAGTGAAGGATTATTTAAATGGGATCCCTTGAACATGATAAGGAGAATGTATATAATGGGGAACTGTTTTCAAATGTGGTTGTGTACGAGCTAGTTGTAGGTTTCAGGACCCTTAGGATGGAATGAGTTCTTGACTAACTATATGTATAAAATTTAGTTGTTGTGCTTCTTATACATACCCCACCCATGTTGAGCACTTCATTCTGAACACCCCCATTTCATGGGGGAGGGTGTTTTTTCCAACATTCCTATGAGTGAAAGGTTATTAGATCCCTTTTTACCACTCCCAGGTTGACCAAGATCCTTCAGGAATTCTGCGTCTTCTTGATGTTCATAATGGACAAAGAATATTTAGGCATAGTGTGTTGTGGTGGTGGGACCAAGTGTGTTTGGGAAGGATTGTTTCCCAAGTTTCATCGGAATGAGGGCTAGGTGACTTTCGGTGAGGCATTGGTTGTTATGGCCCGGGTGTATTTGGGCATGGAGGTGGTTGTTGTGGCCTAAGTGTATGTGGGAATACTTATGTGTGGGTACAGTGGCCACTGTTTCTATGGGAAGGATAAAATTGCAGTTGGGATGTCCTATATGGTTGTTGTTGGTGGCGGTAGTGGGACTGCAGTGGGATCTATGGGGGAGGCTGATGCATAGGATGTTTATAATTACTAGTGGGAAAGCGGTGTAAGGTACCCAAATATCGATGTTCTATTAATATTATTTTACCTGACTTGTGTTATTTAGGGTGTGTGCTTTGGTGAGGATGGGTGGATAGTCTTCTTTACTAGGTATTTTGGTTTCCACATTTTAACTCAAGTGGCATTAGAATGTCTCCCCACTTGTGAACAAGAGCATTTGGTTTCCCTATTGAGTATACCTGTATACTCACCCTATGAATTTAAAACTACTTTCAAGTTTCTAGTGTGAATTTGAGGACCATGTCAGACCATTCTAGCTCGGTCTTCTGTATAGTTTTTGTTTCTTCTTTTCAATATTTTTTGTATTTTCCTTAAAAGCATTATTGTACATTTTATCAGTTTATTTTTAACATGCATATGGGAAAAAGTTTTTCTTTACTTGTACTTTTAGTATTTGGAGTCACTTAGGATTCACCAACTTATCCCCCAATATTATTAAATAAAAAGGGTAATTCCTTAAATTTACATGATATTATATACCCTTGGTACTAGTAGCCACTCTGGGTCCTATTGAAGGCGAGACACGGGGGGTCATTATATCTATTTCAACTTGAAGAAGGACGGGTCTTGTGGTTTTATGTTCCTTCCCTCATCTTGGAGAAGACAAGTCACGATAGAATGGTATCAGAGGGGATGGTTGAGATATAGGATGGAGCATGTGGTTAGGAATAGAGAGGAATTCATTGTATGTTAGGGAAAAAATGTCAGGAAAGCTTGGTGCTTGAAATAGGCCACATAATATTTATTTGGACATGGGATTTTAGGGACCCCTGTGATCCGATTTGAGGACTTTTGACCCACTGAATGACCATGTGAGGAAACACTGATTGTAAGATAGAGACCCTTAGAAGGATACATGCATCATAATGAGTTGTTTTCTTGTGGGTCTTGGGTATTTTGGGAATTTAAAATAAATATAAAGTTTAATAAAAATTTAAAAGGGATCTTCTACACTACTCGAGCGTAGGAATTATTTGTTTCACCTTTCAGCTATGGAACCTAGACAAAATTTGTGAGTAGTATAGGCATTTGAGGCCCATCTGGTTGATAAAGTTTGATTATTGGTGGATTGAATGATAAGAAGATGATGACAAGTGCCAGAAGACACTATGTTCCTTCCTACTGTAGACTCTAGAAATGTATAAGGGTAGTGTATCCGACTTAGAGATAGAGGGTTGTCTTGAAGAGCTGTAAATCAACTTTACATTGATCCATGATTCAAGGGAGTATTGGGTTCCCTTGGTAGTTAGTCATATGATGGGAGTAGCATGTCAGTGGAGGACGCTCTACATCAAGGATATGATGTAGACTAAGGTTTTGTGGGATGGATTTGAGACGGAATTACAAGAATAAGTTTTTTGTTCTACGATAAAGGCCGAGACAAGGAAAGTGATTCTCTCCCCCTTGAAGGGAGTATGTTTGTGAGGGAGTTGGTGATCATGTTAAAGGATATCATATTCTTTGCACCTAAACACTTTCCAAATGAGGTGTCTTATGAAATAAATTTATTAGAGGAACTCCAATCTTCTGTTCATTATGCTATTACTCCCTTCACTCTACCGATGTACTTGGTTATTCTATATATGGATGAGGTTACGGAGAGGATGCACACACTGGGAAGTGTTCCTTGATAGGGGAATTATTTGATCTTATTAAAGAAGAAGGACATCATTAGAAGACCTCCAACATCAAGGCCTTATAGGTTTCGGTCGACGGGGGTAGGCCTTAGCAGTTCTTGTTCTTATCTCCCGGTCCTCGCACTATCACTATGGGAACAAGACTAAGATGCTTTCATTTTGGATGTTTTGGGCACATCTAGAGTCATTTCACAGTTCATCCTCAGTATAGTGGGGGTGGGAAGGCTCAACGCTCACCTCCGTATCACCAGTTTCTAGTGAGACCTATTCAGTAGTTGTAGAAGGGGCAGTGAGCTCCCGCTCCACCAAGGGAGGACGGTGCTGGAGAGGGATGACCTTAGGGTGCTCACTAGGGACCTCGAATAGGGTGTAGTCAGGGGGGAAGCTGAGGGGAAGAGGGGTTGGGCATGGGATGTACCACGCCCTAGAGGGTGTAGTTCTAGCTAGAATAGAGGTTGTTCATGGTACAATTTGTCTTTTTAGTAGTCATACTTGTGCCTTTTTTGGATCAGGAGATTCATACTCTTTTGTTACACCCATCCTAGCCTAGGCATTAGGTCTAGAAGTAGAGATACTTTCCCTGACCATGGGTTTGAGTACACCAATTAGATGTCATAACATGTTTGATGTTTTTTCAAGGATATAGACTGATGTTGGGGCCACATCAGTCAAGTGGGGATATCTTTCAACTGTAGATGCATCCATATGATGTCATCCCGGACATTGACTGGCTATTTTCCATCAACGTTGTTATCTACTGCTTCCGGAGAAGGTTTGTGTACTCAAATATGGGTTGCCAGTTTGTAGCATTTGTGGGAATGCAGGGTTTTTTGGATGGAAGCTGGCATGAGGATCCCCTTCTTTCCTTGTTAGCCTAACTGTCAGTGGAATCGACAGACAGAGAGATGGGGGATGTTTTGGCGATTTTCAGGGAGTTACTGGATGTCTTCCATGAAGAGTTTGTGACACTACCCCCCTTGACATAATGTTGAGATTGGGATAGACGTACAACCCAATTCCCATAAAATTTTGATGGCTCCGTATTGGATGATGCCTTTTGAGATGCTGGAGTAGAGGATTCATATTTATGACCTAATGAAGAAAGGTTTTATCCATCCAAGGACATCACCATGGGGTGATCCAGTATTTTTCCAAAACAATAAAGACAGTGGTCTCATGCAGTTCATAGACTGCCGAAAACTAAATCATGTGACAGTCAAGAACAGTTACCCCCTTTTGAGGATCGACGACCTTTTTGACATGTTTGAGGAAGAAATTTGGTTCTCTATAATTGACCTATGATATGGATATCACAAGATGGGGGTGAAAGAGGGTGATATCTCAAATATGGGTTTTAGGTGATAATATGGGAAATTTGAGATCGTGGTCTTTCTATTCAGAGTTATGAATGCACTAGTTGTGTTCATGGGACAATGAACTCTGGTTTCTACTAGTATTCAAACCAGTTCATAGTGGTGTTCGCTAATGACATACTGATCTTCTCAAGTGCAGAATAGGATCATGCTAAGAATCTAAGGATAGTTTTGGTGGTCCTCCGATACCACTAGATCTACTAGAAGTTGTCCAAGTGAATGTTTTGGACACGATATGCGCACTTACAAAGATATGTCGTGTCCTAGCAGTTAATAGTAGTGAACCCATCGATGTTCCTAGAATTTGATTCTTTGGAAGCACCCAAGAATGTGGTAGAGGTTCATAGTTTCTTGGGACTGGCAGGTTACTACCAAATGTTCATTCCAGACTTCTATTGAGTAACAACATCTTTTAAAACCTTGACAAGAAAATACCAGGCTATTGTATGGAGTGAGCAGGACCAGGATGATTTCAGTTATCATAAAGGGAATCTAGTTTGTGCCCTAGTGATGAAGTTTACAGAGGAAGGTGTAACGATTGATGTGTTCTATGATGCTTCTAATCTAGGATTGGGGTGTGTGTTGATGCAGCAATATGGAGTCCTCTCTTATGGGTCTAGGAATTTATTCCCTCATGAAAAAAACTATAACACAAATGACCTGGAACTTATAAGGATTGTGTTCTCTATAAAGCTGTAGAAACATTACATCATTGGGGGAACACTTCGTTGTCTTCACATATCACAGGAGCCTGAGATGTATCTTCTCCCAGCGAGACCTGAACTTGTTCCAGTGGATGTGGATGGAGTTTCTCATGGACAATGACATTGATATCACTTACACCTCAAGGAAGGGGAACGTGGTTGAATATTAGTTGAGTATGAAGTCATAAAAGGATGTTGTTTGGGATTCATTCGATTCATGGAAGGAAATGGGGGAGTCGGTTACTTTACATCTGTCCCTAAGAGTGGAGTATGGTAGAGGCTGTCTATTTCAGAGGACATTGCAGTATACCATGGTAGGGATGGTGGAGAAGTCACCGTAGGAAGACTCAATGGCTGAATTGATGCATGATCATGTTATCCAGGGTGAGGCTCTAGAAGGATGGTCAGAGGATGGTCATTATCAGATTCATTTTTGTAAGAAGTTTTTAGTCCCCGAGATGATGCATGAGGGGGTTCTCTTTGAGTTCCATAGACCAGTCATGGAAGTACACCTAGGAGTCTCCATGATTTACTTTGGATTGAGATTTTATTTTTGGTTTCCCAATGTGAAGCAGGAAGTGGCAGAGTTTCCATTAAAGTTCCTCCATTTTCAGTAGGTGACGGATGAAAATCAGGTTCCTCATGATATGCTGAATCCTTTAGGTGTTATTGATTGTAAGATAGATACATCTCGATGGATTTATCCAAATGAATAAACACAGTTGAGTGAGGATATGATTCTATCTGGGTTGTGGTGGAACGATTAATGAAATCATCTCACTTCATAGTGGTTAAGGAGTGGAGCGTAGTGTTTGTACGTGAGTGATGTTGTGTAGCTGCACGAAGTTTCTAGCACCATCATTTAGAACAAAGATAAATTCTTTGATTAGATCATTTATAAGTGATTACATCATGCTATTGGAACCCATATATTCCTTAGCAATGCATTCCACCCACGAATAGAGGGGCTGGCAGAGAGGACCATCCATATATTGTTGGATATGCTATGAGAATGTGTTCTGGACTTCAGAGGCTCATGGGTAAGACACATGCCTCTCTTAAAGTACTCACACAACAATATATACCAATATACCATTGTCATGGAACTGTTTTAATATTTATATGGGCGACTGTGTTGTTCACCTATGTGCTGGACAAAATTTTGGGAGAAGGTGTTCTTGTCCCGAAGGTGGTGCAGAGCATGACGGATATGGTTCTGTTTGTGTGTGAGAGGATAAAAGACTCTCATGACCAGTAGAAGTCGTATTCCAACCAAAGGAGGAATCCCATGGAGTTAGAGGTTGGATGCCACAGGCTCCTAATGGTCCCCCTAGGTGTGGTAAATAGAGGTTTGGAAGCGAGAGTATGATTTCTCCAAGGTACATCAGACCCTTCGAGGTGGTGGGATGAGTCGACAAGGTGGCATATCAGCCAGAATTACCACCTACACTGGATTTTATCCTTAACATCATCCATGTATCTTAGCTCCATATATATCTACTTGAGGACTCCCATGTCCTTGGATGGGTATAGTTGGATATTAAGGACGATGCAACGTAGGTGGACCGACCGATGAGAAACAACGATCATAAAGAGCAGGTGCTTCATGGAAATACCATCCCATTGGTTTTTGTGTGGTTTAGGTATGGTGAACTTGAAGAGAGTACCTTGGAATGGGATGTACATATTTGTTCCCAGTACTAAGAGATATTTTGAGTTTTGATCTTCGATTTTTATTATATCATGGTTATGATGAAATGTTAATCATGCTGACTGTATGATGAGATTTTGGCCTCGTCCCAAGATTTGTGTAAGCAGTCCTAACTATGGGGACATGAGAGCCTAATCCCTAATCCATACACATTAATGTGGATACGATTAAACCAGTGCGGGTGAGTCAGTGGTTCCCAAAGCAGATAATGTCTTGATAAGAATAAAGGAGCTCCCTAACCCATATATATCGACAGTGTGACCTTTTTCTGATTACGTGGTTGCGTGGGGGATGAGATAGGTAGTGTTTCCACATTTATTTTGGAGATAGATGTGAGAGAAATGTCCCACTATTTTGATGTTTTATCTAATATTTTGAATAAATCTAGGGTGGTTTTTCCTTGATAGGTATCTTACGATGTGGTTGTTTGGACCCCTTTCTGTAATTTAGGGTTTACTATTCAATTATCAAGGGTGAGAATAGTTTTAAATGTATGTGATGTAATGGATCAGACACTATTAGACCATTACTTTTAAAATTCATGATGTTTGAGGCATCCTAGAAACCATCAGTGACTCATTGAGGAATTTTTCAAATTTCAGGTTAATCCAATGGTGGCACCGATGGGTCGTCGGATACACTAATGGGCTGTTGGTTGAACTGAAGTGTCGTCGGTGGCACTGATGGACATCTGTGGCACATATCAGACATCGGTGGTACCAAAAGTCATCGATTCTAGGGTTTTGGTGACTCACCCATTGGTGAGTCATTTATAGCTTCTTTTATTCCTTTCTCTTTCTCCCCAATAATGCCTCATTTAACATAAAATTGTTTTAATACCCCTTTAAATGTTATTTGAGGCCCATAAAAGGATTTATTAAATCCCCTAATAGGTGGTAGACCCTTGATTCACCAATATATGAAGACTTTTTATCAGTGGAACACCCTTTGATATGTTTTCTAGCCTATTGTGTTTCCAGCTTCGCCCTTATTACATGTTTTCTCCATTTAGATAAAATCTATCAACAGAGAGTCATCTGTTGGGATATCTCCACCATATTTGAGGAGAAGTATTAAATATCAATTAATCACAAAATTTTAAACCGTTGAGCTATGTGGTCAATCCACAATCCAAATTTTAAGTACTTAGAAATTGTCTCCCTGTTTTTAGGATCAGGCTTCTTCTAAAGATGTGATCCTCTCTTCCTTATTTCTTTTTATATCTCTTAGTTCGCCTAGAGACTTCCTCCTAAGATTAATTGTGTGACCATTCTGGAGGATTTCTACCTAGCCTGGGAGTTATTCCTATGAGTCGTGCTTCCCCAATTCTTGGCGCAATGAGAAAACATCAATCCCCGATCATCCTATTACGATTTTTTTCTTATTCTCACTTTACTATGCATCATTTGTTGTGGGTATGATGATTTTCTGTCAAGACATAGATGAAACCAACATTAATGAAGATAAAAAATAGAATTTTTAAGATATAAGGGGTGGGAAACATGATGATAATGCTGTATTTTGCCTCTGTTTTTATGTTTTGAATTGTTTGGGATCATGTCCACCAAAAATTGTGGTCATTGGATGCCCTTTGTTATTCACTAATGAAGCTATGTTTTCTGGATAATATTTTTATTGAATGGTTGTAACATGTAAATTGGTAAATAACATAATCTTGGTTGATTAAATGGATTCACAATGTATAATAACTCTTCTATGATCTCCCCAGTTAACCAATTGAAAGAAAAATTGTAAAGAATGGTGTTGGATTAGTTTGAAAACTTCCTTCCTTGTTCTGGTGATATGCCTGGTTGTTTTGCTTAAATGTTTGGGTGACGTGGATGGTAATATCTAGTTGAGAGGTAGTTGGTTGGGAATCTAAGGCTGTGTGAATCTAGTGGTAAATGTTTTGGACTTCGTATGTGGGGCCTTATATTGGTTCTAGTACTTCGAGGGATCCCACAAGCCCCTTTTGATTTTGTAACTTATGAGCGAAATGGGAGTGATTGCTTAATCACTTGCATGGATGATTCCCTTCCAGTTATTGTTTTGGATTATGGTTATGCTTGTTAGTTATGAGGTAGTGGAGGAATATTTAAATGGGTTTACATGAACATGATTACAATAACAGATACAATGGGGGGACTATTTTCAATATAAGTTTTGTACGGTATGGTTGTTGGTTTCGGGATCCTTAGGATGGTAATTGTGCTTTATTTCCTAAATGTATAAAATTTAGTAATTTTGTTTCTTATATGCACCCACCCATGTTGATAACATCATGTCAGACACCCCTATTTCACGGGGGAGGGTGTTTTTCAAATATTCCTATGAGTGGATGGTTACTATCTCATTTCTTCTCCCACTCTTAGGTATCCCAAGACCCTTGAGGTAGGATGTGATGGCCAGAGGTTCATAATGGACCAATACTCTTTGCATAGGGTGTGTTGTGGTTGTTGGCCTAGGTGTGTGTGGGCACGATTGTTTCCCATGAGTATTCAGGATGCGACCAAAGTGTCCTTGAGCGAGGTAGTGGTTCTTCGGGACTAGGTGTCTTTTTTCATTTCTATGGTTATTGTGGACAAAGTGTCTATGATCATAGTTATGTGTGTTTTTAGTGGCCAATGGTTCTGCGCGAGTGTAAAGCGTGCGAATGGGATGGAAAATATTGTTGTTTTTTGGGGCAGTAGTGGGACTGCAATGGTATCAATGGGGGAGGTATTATGCATATGATGTTTTAAATAACAAGTGGGATATTTTAGTGGGGTAACAAAATATCAGTGTGTTATTATTATTATTATACCATACATTCATTATTTGGGGAGTATTCTTTGGTGATGCTTAGTGGTTATTCTTCCTTTTCTCAGTGTTTTGGTTACAACTTTTTTTTCTTACAGAGCTTTAGAGTGTCTCCCCACATGTGCACAAGAGATTTTGGTTTCCATACTGAGTATACCTGTATAATCACCCCACGTATATAGCATGAATAAATGAGAAAAAGAAAAAAAAAGATAATTAGAATTCCAAACAAAACCTAGGAACATACCCATTCCTCCACACCTAAAGGGTGAACTGTCCTCAATGCAATAAAAAAGAATTTGGGAAGGAATGATAAAACCTGGTGGCTGTCATTCATAGATTTCTTCTTGAACATTGAGTTATTTCATTAGGAACTCTGTAATGACTTTGTAGATGTGCTTCAACCACTTCCCACTAAAAGTGATGTGTTTTCTTGGTTTTTCCATTTTGAACATGTAGAACATGAAATGAAAAGATACTAGTAATAGTGTATTTTCCATACTAGTTAGGATGTAGCTTACAAGGATGAATCTTTATCCTTGCATTGTAGAGGAGGACCTTCTACCCAATTTTGAACTGATAATAAAGGATGAGATGGTCATTGATAGCCTTGGTTTACTATTTATAAATTTGGGAGTTCTGATATGAATCTGTTTTCATTTCCTCCATCTCCAGAATCTACAAATTCCTTTGATGTCCTACAAAAAAATATTAGAATTCCATTGTTTGATGGACTTATAGGAATGGTTCTCAATTTCAATATGGAGGTGAATATTCTTTAAAATCATAAGCTGATAGTGTGAAGTTTTAATGGGAGTTTTAAAGGTAGTACAATAATCCCATAATGAATCATCGCGTATAAGACTTTAATCTTTTCGATGAGGTTGATACATTTTTTCAAGAATATTTTTACCTCCCTATGTGATACATCGGTTAGACAATTGGGTTTATTGGTGAAATACAGATGAAACTCTATGCCTGACCCCATCCAAACACAAAAGAGATTGAATTGTTTGATTACAGAAATGAGAACCCTGGTCACTGATGATGAACCTATGTAATCCAAACCTACAAGAAGATTGGGGTTCTAACAAATTCCATTAATATATTTTAATCATTAGTTCTTGTGGCTCTTTCCTCTACCCATTTTGAAACAGAATCATCTAGTAGAAGAATGTAAATGTGCCCTAATAAATTAGGAAATGGTCCCAAAAAGTCAATGCCCAAAATATAAAAAATGTCCTAGAAGAGTAAGGATTGTTGTGGAATTTCATTTCTTCTAAAGAAATTCACTATTCATTGACAGTGTGGACAAGATTTATTGAAATAATGGGAATACTGAAATAATTTTTTACAAAAGAGACCATAATCAAGAACCTTGTGAGCTGTCCTTTGGGACCAATGTGGCCCCCACAAGCATGATTGTGATAGAACAGAATGACATACCAAAACTCACTGACGAGAATGCAACGCATGAGGAATAGATCACCACATGTGCTCCAAAGGTAGGGGTTATCCCAAATTTACCAATGAGACTCTTGTTTTAGACAATCAAAAAGGTTTTTATTGAAATAAATAGGAATGCATGATGCTACCAAATAATTTACAATTTTGGCATGCCAAGGAATAGTATCTAACACTCGATACAATTTCTCAAAAGAAAACATGTTATTTTTCGGAACATAGGTGTATTATTCAATGGATGAGAATGGGAGGATCCCACTGATATGGTTATCCCCCAAATTATCTGCTCATTTTTTATCTCTAATTTCAAAATTGAATTTCTGAAGGAGGAGCATCCAGGGAATGATAAATGGTTTGGATTTTAGTTTCTTTGGGAGATACCGGAGGGATACATGGTCTGAGAACACAATATCTTTGGACCCTGAAAGTTATGACCTGAATTTATCCAATTCAAACACAATAGAAATGAATTAATTTTCTATTGTGTTGTAGTTTTCTTGTGCATGGTCCAAAGTACATGAGTCATATTCAATGACATGTGGAGCTCAGTAAACCATTTTTGATAAGACAACCACAACTGTATAGTTAGAGGCATCACACATGAACTCAAATATTAAGTCCCACTGAGGTGATCAGATTACCCGGGGATACATGAAACTTTATTTCATCTTATTAAAATATTCATCACATTATTTATCATAAAAATTCCTTTTCTTTTTTGGAGGAATTAGGAGAGAGGGAGTACAATTTACAAAAGTCATAAACGAAACAACCATAAAATCCAGCATAAACTAGGAAGGACCACACATCCCCTAAATTTTCAATGAATGTTAGGGAATAAATGACATACAAATTGATATTATGTACTTGGATATCATTGCTAAAAATGAAATTTCTGAAAACAAAACCTTTTCACACCATGAAATTGAATTTCACATAATTTAATATGAGTTTATTTTCAACAAAATGGAATATATCTAATCCAATAATAATAAAAATTTCATCAAAAAAGGATGCAAAAATAGTGAAATCATCCATGAATACATCAACGTAATTCTATTGGTTATCTGAGTAAATACTAAACATGATTTTTCGGAAAGTACCAAGAGCAATGCATAGACAACATGGAATCCTCCTATATGAAAATAGGCCAAAGGGTTATGTGAAGGTATTATTTTCCAAATAATCCGGGAAAATATGGATATTAATGAATCCTGGATACCCATCAACGAAAAAGTAATGGGAATTCTCCATTAGCCACTCTTGCATCTGGTCATTGAATGGAAATGGGAAATGGTCATTCATATTGTGTTGGTTTAGTCTGCGGAAGTCTATACAGATACACCAACTATTCTAAAACGTCATGAAACCAATTCATTGTTATTAAATTTTATTACGGTTAGACCAATTGTTTAGGAAATACTTGGACTGGACTGATCCATTGGATTTTATAGACGGGTTGAATGATTCCAGCAGCCAATAATTTTGTTACCTCCTTTTTAAGAACATTTATGATTTTTGGGTTCAGTCAATGTTGTGACTGCCTAACTAGTTATGCCTCATATTTAACAATATAATATATGTACAAATTGATTGGATAATTCCAATAATGTCATAAAGTTTCCATCCTTATGTTTTCTTTACTCCCAAAAAATCTCAATTAAGCACAATTCCTGCTCAATAGGGTATATAACAACAATGGTGACATGAATCTTGTTTGTATTCTCAAGATATGAATATTTTAAATTTTGAGGTAGTTGTTTTACTTCAAATTTAGGTGGATTATGGATTGATGGGATTTAGTGGGAAAGTGAGGGATTAATAATCTCATCTATCTTATTAATTGTATCATCCTATGATTAGTATTGAGATTTTACGAGATTGTAAATATCATTGATGCTCATGGGATCTTCAATGTTCAAGAATAAATCAATTAACAATCATGCATGACATTTTTTTAGATCCCTAAAACATTATATGAATGATTCGTTCCACAATATTTAAATTAATCATGATAACTCAGAAAGTGGACTAGGGTAAAGAAAATATGTTTTTCAGGGGAATGGAGTACATCAATTGAACTTACAGAGAGAGATGATTTTTCTTATGAGGGGTGCTTCATGGAATCAATGATGTTGAAGAGGAAAATTCCACCACCACACTCAATAGATAGTGTACAATTTTGGTCATTAATTATGGTTTTGAATGTTTTCAAGAACGGTTTCCCCAATATAATCGGGGCAGGGCCATATATCTTATCATCTTCTATTTTAAGCACATAAAAATCCACATGAAAATTTTAATTTTCCACTCACCGAAGAACACCCTCTTTCACAATAGTGGGGTGTGTTGTACATCAATTCACAAGTTGAAAAAAAAATTACAATTGTATTTAGTTATCGAACCTTAAACGTAGAGTAAATGGAGTGTGACATGAAATTTATAGAGGAACCAAATCATATATATCATCAGAAAAAGAATGATCCCCTCTGCTGCATGGAATCATGAATATTCAAGGATCATTTAACTATTTGGAAGTGATTTCTCTATCAATGCTAATACATTCCTCCCTAATCTCTCATTCTCATCACCTTGATGTTTTCTTTTGTGTGTACACATTTCTTATAGAAACATGGATTTTTTTGGAATTTGATTCATGGCATCAATTAAGGGGATGTTAACAAGAAATTTTTTGAAAGTTTCAAATATTTCGTTATCAAGTTCAGTTTCCTTTTGTTTTCTTGGTTGGGTGATCCTTTGGGGAAATGGAAGAGGAAAAATTAGGGTAGGTGACTCATTAATATAGACACACATTCCTTTGGAAGGGATTCTCTCTGGGCGTGGTTTTACCTCATTTGGAATATTTACAGTTTTTGGGATGGTGGCTTCCTTGGGGGGGTGACTCTATTGGAGGGTTTATTCAGATTTTATGCTGAGTTCCAATAATAATAGTCATCTCACTAACATTTCCCATATACATAGGGTTATCTACTATTTCAAATGGTAGTTTACTCAACACATGACATTGACTTTCCCGTAAAGAGTTAGACAGTTATCCTAATTGGGGTTTTTGGTCTATTATGGCATCTTAGGTGGTTTGTTGGAATTAGACATTATTAGAATCTATTTGTTTCATCATATCATTAGGCTTGGCATGGGTTTTGGAGGGGGTTGTTGAAAGTCCTTTATTATGGTTTGGGATTTCTGGGTGGTGGGGGTTGACTACTCTACCCCGGCTGGTTCCATGGTTTTTGAGGATGTTTTGAATACCCCCTTCCATATTATCTTGGTTGTATTTCCACCTAGGGTTGGATGGATAGTATGATTATTTACTAAATGGTTGGTTATAGGTGTGTCCTGGAATGATTGCCTCACAAATCCCAAACTATTATCTTAGATGAGGCATTGGTCAGCATAATGGGAGTTAGAAGAATATATTCCACATTGGATGGGAGGAGGATATTCAGATTTCCCTTGGGAAAAAGAAAGTTATTAAATAAGGGCACTTACCTCTTCAAACATCATGTCCGCATTTTTCTCGAATTTAGTATTTTCCACATCATGGACACCTCGAATGGGTACATTGGATCTTAAACCAAACTATTGAGTGTTTTGTTCCATGTTCTCATTTAGGGTCCTTTCAGCAATTGGGGCCTTATCAACTAGTTCACAACCTGTAGAATCATAAATCATATATCATTAAATTGTAATTAAACATTTATAAAAATACCGAATTAAATGTTGATCACTTGTTTGGTGGTTTAAGAAAATTGAAAAAATCCTTTTAAAATATTCCGAGTATTCATGAAAAATTTTTCCTTGAGATTTCTGAATCCCAAAAATTACATTTCTTATTATTATAGTTTTAGATTTGGGGATGTGTTTTTAATGAAAAATTTGTTTCATGTCCACACAGCCTCTAATTGGTGTATTAATATAGTAAATCCATTCTTTTGTAGTATCATATATTGAAAAAGGGAAATCCCTAAGATTTACTTATTCTTCATCGACATTAGTAGGTTTTAATTTAGAAAAAATAGAATAATTTTTTTTCAGTGATGATGTGGATCTTCTCCTGTGAGTCCATGGAATTGTGATATTAATTGAATTAAACTAGATTTTAGTTCAAAATTGGGTGTCTCACCTTGTAATGGAATGCAAGTGGGTTGGATATCATCATTAGGATAGGATAGTTCCTTGAGTGTTTGAATGTTTTCAGCTATTTTATACATGTTATTTTAATTTTTAATGTGGATTATAGATGATGAAGAAGGATCCAGAAGAGTTTCTAGATGTGGTGTGTCCTCCTTTGAAGGGTTGTCTTGCGTGTCACGGTGTCATTGACTTAGGATCCTCTTAGGCTCGGGTTTAATAGGATGTAAATATCCCTATGTATAACACATCATGCATTGATCCTATATAAAATTAATATTTTAGAAATAAACTAAAAAATAAAGGAAGGAAATAATCAAACAAAAGGTTACAAATTAACAATATTATTTTTAAAAACAGACACTATAAAAAGAGCTATCCGGAAATGGTTCCAAAATTTGACCACATTGTCAGGGGAAGTCTAATTGACTATTTTTTAAGGTTGATTAATATTATATGTTAGAACCTAAGTCATCTCTCAAGGATCATTGGTAGTTTATAGTGTGAAATGTTTATTAAAAAGCGTCAAAAGAGGATAGTTGATTTAGAATTTTTTTTAGAAAATGACTACATGATTTAATGAGTTAAATAGTTCATAAAAAAGGTGTTGTTTTATAATTATGAGAGAAGGAGATAATTTAATGTTCACTACACAACTTTTATTGTTCATTGTTCTGAAAATTTTATATGGTTTAACGTAATTCTTTGGTTGAGGGTTGTCAAGTTCCTGACTTCCCTCTCGCCTATTAAAACAATGATTAAAGAACCATCCCTTGACACAAAAATCGAGATTCTAATGATTGGATATAAAACATAGAAAAAGGGATACCAAATCATTATTGTTATATTATGTATGTGTGAGAGAAAGTGGAATCTTTTCTTGTCCAATCATAAAAACCCAAGATTCCCACATGAAATCTCAACCCAATCGGTGTTGAAAAAAAGTGCTTCACTAAATTATAAAAATAAATATTCAGAGGGGAATCACATTAAAATTTAATATAAGTGAAATATTTAACTACAAAATTACACAAAACCAGTAGAATAAAATATTTGTGAACTCCTACCAATGTCTTTGTAGCTCCATCGAAATGATCATCCATCGTTAAGCTCACCATCGGGAGGAGGAGGAGGCTTTGGTTAAACATTTCCTACATACATGAAGACCAAATGAAATAGGGGACTACATAACATACTGGATGCGGAGATTAATCTTTTGTATCTCTAAAATACTAGATATTTTTATCCTTGCTGATCTTATAAATGGGTAACCCAATGTATCATTTTATAGAAAAATCAGAAGGTGGTTTTGAGACCCCATATTTCTAGAAACCACTTGGACCTTGGTTTTTGACCTCCATATATTATTATATAACTTTGAATAAAATAAAAACGTTTTTCCCCCATATCATGAATATATCAAACAAAGATTTGGAATCATTTGGATAACTACACCTTTAGATATGGATAGATCACTACACACCACATTTGACTTCATGTGGACTCAATGTTCTGGATAGATAATGTATGTCAGCCCACATAATGGATGAATTGGTCTTGGGTATCTTAATATGAGTGGAATTTCATTGAAATTAGGACCAGTACACAAAATTTAAGGCTATTTAAATTAACTTAATTTTTATAATATTCACAATTGTGGACAGGTTTTCATGGATCCCATAAAAGTTTCCCACATTTTTCTTCAACATCATCATGAACCCTCCAAATCACCTCCACCAACAATGAAATTATAAAAACAAGTGAAATTACCATATTTAATAGTAATTAACACAAAATAATTTTTTTAAACATAGAGTTCTGAAATTTATATTAAATTTAATTGAAAATAAAAAATCATTTTAATTCAGTGGTGTAAAGTGTGAAAATGGTTAGTGAATCATGGTATAATCATGACCATAATAGTTTAGTCTATTTGGGAAAATAGAAAAACAATATTCTAACATGGTTAAAGATAATCAACACATCCAATAAATATCTTCACCTTTAGTACTCACACTTTAAACCATTCTTTATAACATATTGAAAGGATGAATAAGAAAGGGGTGATTTTAAATGCTCTGTAAAGGTAAAAAGGGGAGATATGTAAGAATAAAAAGAGAATAAGGGTGTGAGAATATGATCATAACATTTGAATACCATCACCTAAATATCAAAGATCATAAAAAAGAGTCATGACATAATGATTGGATGTTCATAAGGCATGAATCATAAGAGTGATAAATCATCATTAATCCATAAAAAACTATAATGTCATTTCAAATAAGTGTGGAACCATTATAACTATATAAAACCATTTCATGTGTTTAGGTTAACTCTGAAGTATATAATCATTGTGGATAAGGAGAAAACTATTTCCACTTTTTTGGGGTCAGGTTACACCTTTTTCACATAGTGGATTAGGACACCCCTATTTTCAATAATGGATTAGGAAACACCTATTTCCCAGAGTGGACCCGGACACACTTGTTTCCCATTTTGGATTATAACACACTTGTTTCTCAATTTGGATCAAGACACACATATTTCCCATTGGGGATCAGGACACACATGTTTCCCATTGTGGATCAGGACACACATGTTTTCCCTTGTGGATCAATATAATTGACTTTTTAAAATAATTATATAATGAAATATAATTTATTACATAATTCATTAAAGGAAGAAACAGGCTCCACCAGTCACATAACAAAATGATACATACATGTTCCATTAGATAATAAAACTATCATCATATCATGGCCCATAAAATAAATCGGTTTCATAAAAATCATCTCACAACACATGAAATGAAATGAGTATCATAAATATTTCATCATATCATTACCTATAGAAATGATATAGTTCTCATAATCATTTCATGACCAACATATAATATTTTCATTAGAGAACTTGTATGGAAAAAGTGGGAAACCATCGACGTTCATAAACAGGAAATCAACCAAATTATTATGTAATAGATGACTTTGTGAACTGTAGATTAAGTCTTCTAGAAAACTTACATTTTGAGAGACTCCACTGTAGATCATTGGTCTTTGCATCTGGATATTCCTTTAGTAGTTCTTCGATATTATTATTCACCTTTTTGGAGGATTGAATAAACTCCACCACATAGATATTCTTTTTGTAGTTTCCTAGATCCTCCTTTGATATGATGGACTCTAACACCTAATCCACAGTTTATTCACTGGTAATGATAATAAGATCCCAATCATTACACTCTACCAGTTCATTAAAACTCATTGAGACATATTACCAGATAATCTCATTCTTTCCATGCTCCGGATCTATAACTGATCCATCGCTTTCATGAGCTTGTTTTTATTTATGATTCCCTAACTCCACAATCTTGTCTTGGAATTTATTCTTTCCCTTATGGTTTTTTCCCCGCGTGCTAGAGAAAATTTTCCTTTGTTAGAAGACCTTGTAAAAGGGGGTATGGTAGATTATAATACGTCTTACATCTTTACGTCCTTTGGGAGTGTTGGATAAATCAATCTGAGTCTATGATACTGTTATTTACTTTCATAGAGGCGTACCTCAAATAATCATCCACAATTTTCACATCCTTGGAATCTACCGACTCAGAGGTAGAATAATTTTCCTCTTCATGGTGCTCCATCCCCAAACGAGGGACCACATATTGAGCTGCCTCCACTTCAGTCCAATCTTCAGTTGCATTACTGTACCTGTTACACAAAATTGAAAACCAATTATAATAACTAATCCCTTTGAGAGATTCCTTAAGTAAATATTGAATACTGGTGTACATAGACATTAACTAGGGTGGGAATTTTGAAATGAGAGTGGTCGAGTCCAGTGGACCCAATACTCTCACCTCTTTAGACCCTCATGAACCTTGTCCTGTCTGAGCTGCCACCTCTCACATAGGCCCCTCCTGTATTATATTTCCAGTTAGCTCAGTAACACTATCATTCTCTTTCTCAACAGGTGAATCACATACTGCAGCATTCTAGTTTACCGAAACACGTGTTTTCTTATTCCCTAAAGCATTCTAAATCCCGTTTGGGGCACCTAGGTCATGCTTCAGGTGCTTAAAGATGTATGCAACTATTGAAATGGAACCCCCTCGTCCCTACCTCAAAAAGGGTGTTCTTGGTATCATTATTAATCATGATTGAATTAGAGGGCAGACTGGTATAATGCATTATGGTTACAAGGTTCTGCACCCTGGAGTGGCTCGACCTGACCTTTAAATCATCAAAACCACCCCCTCCTTCGGGGGTTGTACATGGATGAAACTACACCCTCACCGACAAATTGAAGAAAAATTCCATAGACGACCACATATACCAAAATAACAAGTCCATGTTTCATAGCATACCTTCTAGTTCCATAGGTTTCCACCATCAATTAGGATGATAATGTAGTCCATAGGGTCTTTTTGACGCATCGGCTTTAACATAGATTCTTGGAGAGACTAGATGGTATAGAACATTGGTATGAGAATCAGAGCACACATAGAACCCTACCATGTTTCCTATCAACCAGAGAATTTATGAATTCTAGAATGGTAAAGGAAGTATAGGGATAGAAATTCAAAGCCTAGAGACTATAGAGTCTCGCATCAGTTAGAATTTTAATGACCATCATAAGAGGGAAAAATGGAAACACTCCATACAATGTGGAGAGGAATCCAAAGCACAAACCGGGTCATATTCAATAAAGAAACAGATTTGAATATGCTTCACATCTAGAAGTCCAATAATCACACAGTATTGAAGATTCCATGAAGAGTTCACAAACTTGTCGAAATCATCAATGGGTGGATGTTTATTACCAAATCGGAACACTAGAGTGAGCTTCAAGAGCGCTGAAGCTTCTGTGAACATCAATAAAGAAATTGGGACCGAGATACTCTATTAGTGCAAGATTGGACCTTAGGGATAACATAGATTAAAGGAATGTGAGATAGATAACATGGTTTAGTAAAGGGGGAGATGATGGGGATATGGGAAGGAAGATAATTTGAATGAGGATCAGCCCTCTCATAATCATTTCCTCAAAGAATAAACTATTAAAAGAAGTGGGTATCAAAAGAATGGTAATGATCCAGTAATTATGTGGAATTGTTTTTTAATTCATGATACTTTTACAAGTCCGCAATAATTTACAGTGCTTGATTACAATGCCCGGTGTGCATGGAATACATTTCTGATGTTTTGTTGCTATACGTTCAGTAAACGTACGAGCGGGATTTTTTAACATTTGAACTGGTGCTTGGAATTGAAATTCGAGGGCACCGTTGAACTCGCAGCGTCAGTGAATTCTTAGTGAGACCTTCACCGCAATTGCGTTCTAACGATAATGTATGTTAGATTTTGGGGTTTCTAAATAAATTAAATAACATTAAGGAGATAAATTATTTTTATTCCATGGTGGTTAAAACCTCCAGGAGGAGGTTAGATGTGGGATCCACCACACCATAACCTACCATGAGAGGTTATGGTGGTGGGGACCACCCGCACATAACCTCCCTTGGGATGATATCTTGGTGGTGACCACCCAGGGGTTGTAATTCCTGGGAACCCCAATTTAAGTGGAGAAACCCCTGGAATTTACCCACTAATTAATTATTCCAACCTCTAAATTATTTAATTGAATTTATTCACTCAATTTAATTAAACCCATTTTTAATTCATTTGAATTTTTACCAACCATTAAAATAAGATTTAGTCTGATATTTTTGGTCATAAATTCATTTGGTGGAGCTTGAGAGAGGGATTGGAAGAACTTGGAGAACATCATCCTTCAAACGAAGATCGCCACTCACCCCTGAAGAACGACAAACTCCCCTATCCGTCGTCAAAAAGAACAACTGAGGGAGCATCGTCCATGAAGAACGCTGACGACGCCATAAACATCTTCTATATTTCTGATGTCATCGAATCGAAGTCTGCCCTTTTCCCACAACTTCATCAATAATCATTGACAAAAGAGGTAGGGGGTTTGAGTTGATTTTTTACCTTTTCTTCGCCGTTCAAATTATGGAATGTGAATCACTGATTTATATCACCATAACGAGGAGGGAATGGACCAAACGAACATGACCCAACCCTCCCCCTTTGTATTTCTCTTTTTTTGATGACATTGGCACCGTAACACTACCACAGGAGGAACAGACTGCGGAAAAAGCAACGGTGCCCAGAGAAAGGACAACTGTGAAGAACCAGTGAAGCAAGGCCGTCGGGTCACCAAGAGGGTGAAACACTGTCGTGCTCCACATAAGGCGAGTCATGGAAAAGACGAGCCTTGGGGGTGGTGTGAAGCGTCATCACCCCGCACGGAGGCCAGTAGTGGGCCACAGCCAGGGCGTGCTACGGAGGAGGGGTGCAGTTCCATCGTAGCGTGCGATGGTGCAGAACCGTGGCCCGAGCAGGCCATGGAAAAGGGGCACGATGACATCGCACCACCTCCAGGGAGCGGAGTGGATCTCTGCTCAACTAGCCGGGAGGAGTCGGACCCCGTCGGGTCCCGCATGTTCTGGACCGACGCCACCTGGCACTGGTTAGAGTTCCACCCGAATGGCTGAGTCTTTCAGGTGCTAGGGGGCATGCGGCCTCCCCCTTGGCCACTTATTAGGTGGATCCTGCAAGCCATCGGGCCACCCGGCCGGGCCTCCATCATTACGAGCCTCCCATCCAGGCTGGGCCGCCTCCTTGGGTCGGGCCACACCGTCGGGCCAGGCCGCCTTCGGGCCGGGCCGCCCTCTTGGGTCGGGCTGACCACTCAGGTCGGGCTGCCCCCTCATACCGGGTCAGACCCACAGACCTGTTCTGACACCCATTTAGACTGGGTCGGGCCGGGTCGGTCCAACTGGGTAGGACCGGACACGGACCCACTATGGCGAGTTTACAACTTTTCGCCCATATCTTGGGCTACGGGTGTCCGATCAACGAACCGTCTGTAGCGACAGAAAACCTAGAGAGATATGGTTCTTTTGGAATTTTCCAATTTATATTTGGACACAATTGGAGTATGGTCGGGTTGGTTTGAACCTAAAAAGCAACTGGGCCCCTGGAACAGAAATGTCAATAACTCATAGACTGTGCATCTGATTGATGCGTCATCTATTGCTTTTAGACCTCTATAACGAGGCGGACCATTGGGATACTTATACTTGGGACATTGTGATAGTTTGAGTATTGACCAGTAGCTCATGGAGAGGATTCTCTTGCTGAAGATCGTATATAGTATAGTGACCTAGTAGCTGAATGAGACCTGACGAATAATGACCTTTCGACTCCGAGTGTTTTTACTATCCTAGTGGGAAGCGCCACTGCGTGACACGGTAGACCAATAGTGGGGAGCACCTATGTGTGATGCGGAAGACCAAAAATATTCAACATATGGATTACCTCAGTAGGCTATGAGGGGGAGGGACTCTTTGTGACGCGGTAGACCCATAGTGGGGAGCGCCTCTTTGTGATGCATCATACACACAGTACTCGAAAGGAAGAGTATCATAGAAGTCCAGGAAAGTGGGAAGCACCTCTGTGTGACGCGACAGTCCCACAATAATCTATAGAGTCATAGTACACCCACAATCGATGTTTTGATAGTTTGACTGGGATTGTAACATGTTACCACCCGTAGAATAAAATCCTCGTTTTGAGCTGAGTCAATGACTTTTGTGTTTTCCTTATGATTGAGATCGGTTACTAAATAACATAGGTTTGTATGGGAATGTACCTAAGTAATGGTTATCCATTGAAACAATTATTTGCGGTTATCCTTGTTGGATTTTGTGAGACCTTGAGGGTGTCAGGGTCCCTATTGAGTATCGTTATACTCACCCCTGCACGGGATATGCCCGCACATCATTGTGTTTGATGCATACAATGGACAACGCTGATCAAGGAAGAGGGTAGCAGGACTGGATGGTACCCGGAGGTGGACCACTCAGCGAGATGTACACGGAGTGGAAGAGCATACATGGAGTGTAGAGGAGACCATATTTACCTACCCTTCGGGTAGGGACCCCGTAGGATGATCAATTAGCTGATTTACTTCTTTTCATCAGTTTTACTACCTTTTCAGTTGTATTATACTTTTCTATTGGGATTATATTTCCGACACCTTTACGTTTAGCACACTCTTTTGTGTACAGTTTTACATAGTGTTTTACTTCCATTTGCGTACTCTACTGTGTGTTTAAAGGCAATGCCTTCCCAGTTTAGGGATTTACGACCTTGGTGCTAGTCGACAGCCTTTGGCATATGGAAGGTGGGATTGGGGTAGTCACGATAGGGACCTCGGGGGATGGGTCGTGACAAATTGGTATTAGAGGATTCGGTTCTACCACATGAACATAGGACTCTGATAATTCATTGTTGTGTATGAAATAATGTTAAGGGTACTATGTGTGGTTTTCAGTTCAGGGAGTCCAGTGTTGGTTCAGACGACTGACTTATCCATAAACCAGGACCATGACTTCTGATTTCTGACTTAATGCCCGAAAACACTGATTGCGTGTGCGTTTTCAAAAATTTTCTTATGTCAGCTCAATTAGTTCGGCTCACCAGGTATAATCTTTTTACCATGTCACATTTTTTTCATTCATGATGCCTCCCCTTAGAGCCCCAAGAGCCGTATGCTCTGACAGCCCACCGAGCGATGAGGCCACAGTGAATGGCCATGTACCAGCGGAGGCACTAGCGGTACCACTTCCCGTTGGGAAACCGATGCCACCAGCCCCAGCAGCAAGTGATGCACGTCACTTGAGCATGTTTCACGAGTTCTAGTGCTAATGGCCACCCAGAATCTAGGGAGAGATGGACCAACAAGTGGCTGAGGATTGTCTGGAGGCTGTTGTGAGAGTTTTAAGGCTGGTAGGGATACAAGTAGACCTCATGGTGATCCTTGTTGTGAGTCTCCTTCAGGCAGTAGCAGAAAGATGGTGGAGCCTGATATTTCAGGTCCAAGACGTGACGATATTAATCAGGACAAACTTCGAGAGCCTATTCCCGGCGGAGTTTGTTCCAACTACCTTTCGAGCAGTGCAGATATAAGAGCTACATCTTCTTTAGCAGGGCAGCATCACAGTAGCACTGTACTCAGAAAGGTTCACCGACCTCTCACGCTACTCCACGGATATGGTACGTGACCCATTCTTTAGGCCCCGAACCTTCGAGAAGGGCCCCAGGAAAGATATCAGAGCCTCGATGATCTCCCTCAGCATCCCGACCTAGGAGGGGGTGTTAGAGAGAGCCCTCCTTATAGAGAGTTTCCTTGCAGAATAGTCACCAGCATTGAGATCCAATACTAGTCAACTTGTAACAGAGTCTTCTCCAGGTGGCAGTAGACAGATGACGTAGAGGTAAAAGATGACCAATACCATGGGTGGACGACCGCATGACTCATGATCAGTTGTTCGGGGCACCAGGTGAATTGAATTATATGCCAGGAGCATACAGTGCTACTCACGTGTCGGGCAGGGTCACATGGCTCGTGACTGTCTGAAACACCGATCAAAGGATTAGCAGACAGTTGAGGGACCTCCCAGGTAGAGGTAGAGGTTTGATCAAGGTGGTACGCAGGGAGAAAGAAGACATGGCAGAGGAGTTGGCCGAGAAGTTGGCGGTGGATGACGTTTGGAGATGCTACCACCACCACAACCAGTAAGTGCACCCTGACCGCATGGAGCAGGTGGACATGGGAGAGCTCAGCCTCAGGTAGCTGAGGTATATGACCATCGTGATATGGAGATGACTCGAGGTATGATCTGTGTCAACTCCACCTTAGTTTCAATTCTTATAGACATAGGTTCCAGTAACTCTTTCATAGACACTGCCCTCGTTCAAAGCTCAGAGATTCCGACGGAGCCGTTAGATCAATCCTTATGTATAGAGACTCTTAAGGATGAATACTTGATGAATAAGCACTAGTGTCGATAGTGTGATATTACTCTAGGGGTCGAGAGCTTCAGTTGGGATCTGCTCTTAGTGGCGTCAAGACCATACGACATCATCTTGGGTATGGAAAGGTTATCTGCAGTCCATGCTCAAATTGACTGTATTAGGAAAAAAGTGTGGGATATCTGCATGAAAAGGACCATGTTCCCATTCACCGGTGAGAAAGGAACCTTTGCAGTATAGGACAGACTTACATGGAGGAGGGTGGAGCCAATCAATCACTAGTTGGATTTTCATACCCTTGGATGAGATGACTTGGAGAGTCCGACTTATCCTGTAGTGGTGGACCAGTATGCAGATGTTTTCCCTGATGATGTTCCAGGACTACCTCCTCGTAGAGATGTGGATTTCCAAATTGACCTATACCATGGGATAGAAATGATATCTACTCCAGCATATCGGATGGCTCCTGCTGAGCTTCCTACGCCGCAGGTACAACTGGAAGACTTGCAAGGGAAGGGATTCATCCGGCCCAATGTTTCTCCCTGGGCAGCCCTAATTCTATTTTCCAAGAAGGCAGATGGGAGCTTACGACTTGGTGTCGACTACCATTACCTAAACCATGTCACTGTGAAGAAAAAAACCCACATATGAGGATTTACTACCTCTTTGATCTGCTCATGGGAGCACGATGGTTCTTGATGATAGACCTCAGATCAGGATATCACCAACTCAGAGTTGGTGACATGGAAGTGAAGAAGATGTCATTCAGATGTCAGTACTGACACTATGAGTTCTTGGTTATGCCCTTCAGCATAACCAATGATCTAGCACTGTTCAGGTTTTTTATGAACAAGATCTTCCAGCCATTCCTCGATCGCTTTTTCTTAGTCTTAATTGATGAAATTATGATCTACTCGACTACTGAGAAAGAGAATTCATTCCATTTTCAGGTAGTACTGGACACACTTAGAGATCACCACCTCTATGGTAAGCTCTCTAAGTACCAGTTTTTGATTCAAGAGGTTCACCTCTTGGGACACGTTATCTCGAAGGATAGAGTTGCAGTGAATCCAGTGAATATTGAGGTGGTACTTGCTTGGGAGCCACCCAGGAGGGTGATGGAGGTACAGAGTTTCCAGGGGTTGGCTGGGTACTAGTGGATATTTTTTCTAGACTTCTCCAGAGTTGTAACACCACTATCATCCTTAAAACAGAATGGGAAACCATTTGTGTGGTAGGAGAGATGCCATCATAGCCTTCATGAGCTAAGGCATAAGATGAATAGTTCCCCCCATCTTGAGACTTTCAGAGGAGGTCATAGGGTATGTAGTTTATTGCTATGCATCAGGAACCGAAAATGGGTTTGTCTTGATGTAGGAGCGAGCAATGATCGCATATGGTTCTCGGCAGCTGAGACAACATGAGAAAAACTACACTACCCATGACCTGGAGCTAGAAGTACTGGTCATCACCATGAAAATGTGGAGACACTATCTGATGTGCAATTTTTTAAAAGTATAATCTAATCACAACGGTCTCAAGTATATCTTCTCTTAGAAGGACTTGAAACTGCGATAGAGGCGATGACTTGAGTTTCTCCAAAACTATGACTTTGAGATAGTTTATACTCCTAGGAAGGGGAATATTGTTGCAGATGCGATCATCAAGAGATATGGTATAGGACTACTAGGAGAGGCTATAGAGCAGCTGGCTGCCTTGTAGATATCATTCATAGATAGAGATGGATCAGCATTTCAATAGCCACTCCTCCCCTTCTTCAGCGAGTTAGGGAAGTGCAGCATGGGGACACTGATTGTGAGACGCGATATGCTTAGATATCCACAGGGTAGGCACCTGATAGATTTTCTTAAGGTGATTAGCACATCACCCTCTTCAGAGAACGTACTGTGGTACCAGTTTCACTTCCAGAGAAGGTGTTGAGGATGTTCCACACTTCCCCTTTAGCAATACATCCGAGAGTGGCGATGATGTATCAGGACCTCAGATGACTGTATTGGTTGCCAGGTATGACGAAGGCAATAGCTGAGTTTGTCTCATGATGATTCACTTGTCAGCAATTGAAGGTGGAGAAACAGGTACAAGTAGTCTTGGTTCAGTTCGTAGAAGTCCCAGAGTAGAAGTGGGATGGGATATCCATGAACATCGTGAAGGGTTTACAATGTACATCCAGGAGTCACGATTCGATATTGGTGATCATTGACTGACTCACCAAGTTATCCCACTTCCTACTGATCAGTGATAAGTGATTAGTATAGAGATTGAGACCCCTCTATGGGTAGAAGATTTTGTGTTTTCAAGTAGTACCTTCTTGTATCATCTCTAAACATGATGCACTGTTTACTTCCCGGCTATGGAAGGGGTTGTAGGAGGATTATGAGACGCAGCTAGGTCTGAGCACCGCTTTCCTTCCTCAGACAGATGGTCAGAATGAGCGGACCATCCATACCATCAAAGACATGTTCTGCACATGTGTCCTTGACTTTGGTCATAGTTGGGAGGATAACTTAACTTTGGTGGATTTTTCCTACAACAAGAACTATCACTCCACCATCGGTATGGCACCTTTTGAGGCATTGTATGGTTGACCTTTATGATCGCCACTGTGTTGGACAAACCCAGGGGAGAGAGCACTAGTGGGACTAGAGATGGTAAGAGCTACCACGTGGAAGGTTCTGGTCATCCAGGAGCAGATGAAGACTGCACAGAGCAGGCAGAAGTCGTATGCTGACTGGAGATGGAGACCTTTTGGAGATCGAGGATGGTGACCACGTCTTTCTAAAGGTCTCACCTCGATGATGTGTACTGAGATTTGGAAAGGGATAAAAGTAATCTCCAAGGTTCATCAGTCCCTTTCAGGTCCTTAGAAGGGTGGGCCAGGTGTCTTACCTCCTCGCCCTTCCACCTCAATTGCACTAAGTGTGAAACGTCTTACACGTATCTCAGTTGAGAAGATACGTGCACGACCCATCCCACATCATCGACCATGGGGAGCTAGAAATTGATGATGGGGAAACCTTCATGGAGGTTCAAGTGGATATTGAGGATCGATAGAAGTGGGTCCAATGTGGATAGTTGATACCTCTGGTGTGTGTTCTCTGGCAGCACGAGAACCTCCCGGAGAGCACATGGGAGTGGGAGGTTCAGATGCATGATCAGTACCCTCATGTGTTCCATTATTTCAAGTTGTAGCTTATGGGGAAATTAAGACCTGAGGTGGGGAGAATGTAAAGAACTGGAAATTACATTTATTTTTTTAAATTAATGGGATTTTTATGAGCCTATGAAAATTTACAGCGCTTTATTCCGACGACCTGTGTGCCCAGAATCAATTTTTGAAGTTTTATTTTGCTACGTTCTGTAAACGTACGAGCGAGATTTTGTATCTTTTGATATGGTGCTAGGAATTGAAATCCCAGGGCACCGTTGAACTCACAGCATTGGTTAATTCTTAGTGATACCATCATCACACTTGCGTTCTAAAGAGAATGGATGTTATATTTTTAAGGTTTTTAAATAAATTAAATTAAAATAATGATATAAATTATTTTTAATTTGTGGTGGTTAAAACCTTCAAGATGATGTTAGAGGTGAAAGCCACCACACCATATCCTCCTATGAGAGGTTATGGTGGTGGGTCCCACCATCACATAACCTCCCTTGGGAGGATATCATTGTGGGGACCACCCGAGGGTTGTACCCCCTTAGAACCCCCAATTAAGTGGAGAAACCCTTGGTCTTCTACCACCAATTAATTATGCTAACCCACTCAATTAATTTATTGAATTTATTCACTAAATTTAGTTAAACTCCATTTGAATCCTTTTGAATTCTTTCCAATCCTTAAAATATGAGTTAGTCTATTATTTTAGTTCGGCAATTCATTTGGTGGGGAATTAGAGAGGGATTAGTAGAACATGGTGAATTTCATCCTTCCAACAAAGAATGCTACTCACCATTGAAGAATGAAAAACTACCTCATCCTTCTTTCTTCAAATAGAAAAAAGGAGTGAGTGCCATCCGTGAAGAATGCCGACGACGTCGTACTCCGCTTCTTCATTTTAGATGTCAACAAATCAACATCCTCCCTTTTCCTGTGACTTCTTCAATGATCACCGACAAACGAGTTAGGAGGTTTGAATTATTTTTGTACACGTTCTTAGTCGTTCAATTTATGGAATGTGAATTACTGATTTATATCACCATAATGAGGAGAGCTTAGAATGCACGAACACGACCCGACCCTCCCCCTTTGTTGTTCACTTTTTTTTATGATGGTGGCGTCGCAACACTACCACTCGAGGAACGGACCGTGGAAAAAGCAACGACGGCTGGCGACGGGCCGACCGCGAAGGAACCAGCGGAACATGGCTTCCAGGTCTCCAGGAGGGTGTGGAACCACCGTTCCGTGCGGAACGAGAGTGGTAGCCACGATGGGATGCATAAAAGGGGTGTAGAGGGATGTAGAGGGATGCATCTAGGGCAGTCCGTGACGGAGGGGCGCGACACCGTCGCGTCGTGCCGGTGGAGCGGAGCAGCTGGTAGCTCGACTAGCTGGGAGAAGCGGGACCCCTTCAAGTCTCTTGTGTGCTTGATCGGTGCCACTTGGCGTTGGTTAAAGCTCCACCCAAATGGCAGAGCAGTTCGGGTGCCTGGGGGCGTGCGGCTCCCCCCCCCCCCCCCCCGGCCGCGGCTTAGGCGGACCCCGCAAGCCACCAGGCCAGGCCTCCCTCATTCTGGGCCGGCCATCCAGGCTGGAACGGCCCATTGGGTCGGGCCGCCCCTTGACCCAGGCCACCCCCTTGGACAGGGTCGGACCCACGGACCGGGTCAGTCCGACTAGGTCGTACCGAACCCAGACCCGCTATGGAAAATTTACCCATTTCGCCCATATCATGGGCTACAGGTTTCTTATCGACCAACCGTTTGTGGTAACAGAAAGATTAGAGGGAGACAGTTCTTTTGAAATATTGTAATTGAGATCTGGACAGAGTTTGAGTATTGTAGGGTTGGTTTGAACCTAAAAACCAACAGGGCCTCTAGAACAGAAATGTCAATAACTCATAGATCGGGCGTCCAATTGACACGCCTTCTGTTGTGTTGAGACCCCTATGATAATGCAGACCTTTTTGATACTTTTACATGTTCGTGACGGTTGAAGTATCGATCAATAGATCATTGATAGAATTCTCATAGTGGTGAGCATACATAGTTTGGAGACCTAGTAGATGGTTGTGACCTGATAACGGCTGACATTTCGACTCGGTGTGTTTCGACTAGCCCAGCGGGAAGCGCCTCTCTGTGACAAAAAAGACCCACAGTGGGTAGCACCTCTGTGTGATGCGGCAGTCCCACAGTACTCGACATGATGTGTACCTCAGCAGGATAATAGGGGGAGCACCTTTTTGTGAAGTGGAAGACCCACAGTGGCGAGCGCCTCTGTGTGACGAGGCAGACTCACGGTACTCGACAGGAGGAGTACCACATCAGTCCAAGATATTGGGAAGCCCCTCTATGTGATATGGCAGACCCACAATACTCTATAGATTTGGCATACACCTGCAGTCGAGGTTTCAATAGTTTGACTAGGAGTGTTACATGTTACCACCCCTAGAATAAAATCCTGGTATTGAGATGAGTCAATGACTTTTGTGTTTTCTTCATGATTGATAAGGGTTACTAAATAACATATGTATATGTATTGGAATATACCAAAGTAATGGTTATCCATTGAATCCATACTTTTTGGTTATCCTTGTAGGAATTTTTTAGACCTTGAGGTTCATAGGGTCCCTACTCAGTATCGTTATACTCACCAATGCACGGGCCATGCCTGGACCTCGTTGTGTTGGTTGCAGACAATAGATAGCGCAGAACGGGGCTGAGGGTATCAGGACTGGACCGTACCCGGAGGTGGACCACACGGCGAGACGTACACGGAGCGGATGGGAAGACATGGAGTGTTGAGGAGGCCATCTTTAACTACCCTTCAGGTAGGGATCCCAGAGGATGATCCAGTTGCTTCTTTACTTCTTTTCATCATTTGTACTAGCTTTTCAGTTGTATTGTAATTTACTGTTGGGATTTTATTTCCGACCCCTTAACATTCATCACACTCTTTTGTATACATTTTTACTTAGTGTTTTACTTCCAGTTGCATACTCTATTATGTGTTTAAAGTCAATTCCCTCCCAGTTTAGAGATTTATGTCTTTGGTTCTAGTCTCCAGGCCCTGGCCTATGGAAGGTGGGCTTGAGGTAGTCACGATACGGGCCTTGGGGGACAGGTCGTGACAAGAATATAACCTCTTGAGTAGGAATTAATGTCATAAAAATATTCCCATAAAAACATAATACATTCATTAAATAACATGATTAATATTCTTGGATCATATCCCCAGCTATTTATAAACAATAAAAAATCATGTCTTCTTAGATGGATACAATTTTGAAGGATCAAATGGATTATTTAATATGGAAAATAGACTTTCATTGAAAATCTCTTTCCTAAAAACATTTTAAAAATAATTTTCTTATTAATAAGTAATTAGAATTTCATTTAAAACATTTATTGAAGAAAATATCTTTTCCTCATTGAAAAACTATTTTTAAATCATAAAAAATTTTGAATATGTTTTTCTTTTAAAATCGGTTCGAATACTTATAGATAAATTATGAAAATATTTTTAAATAATTTTTATTTTAAAATTATTTGAAAACACAAAAATAATGACGGAAATAATTTTTTAAACCTTTTTATTTGAAATTAATATTAAATATAATAAATAAATATTGGAAATATTTTAAAAAACGTTTTCTTTGAAAATAACAATGAAAATTTAAAGAAGAAGATTTGAAAACCACATTAATAGCATTAAAAATTAAAACATTTATTTAAAATAATTTTCCTCGAAAATTATTTTAAAATATAATTTAAAAAATAAATTTGTTTTAAAAAACATATTTTTTCAATAAAACATATTTCTAACTGAAAATAAATAATGTTTGATGTTCTTAAAACATATTATTAATTATCATAAGTACCAAAGAGTTTAAAAATTGTATAAATAAATTAATATATCATGAATAACTAGAGGAAAAGTAAATAGATGATATTTTTTATATATGGATAATAATATTTCAACAAACTTATTCATAATCATAAAATATCTCGATAAACTATGAGATTGTAGTAATAACCTATTACCACATGGTCAACATTGAAGAAAAAATAACCATGTAACAGTAAAAATTCATTAAGAGTAAAATATCATTAAAATAATAATATTTATGATAAAAAATTTCAAAGGGTTGCATATACACCACATAAGAAAATATTGGACTGTAACATATCTTGTATCTCAAAGAAGGAAAATTCAGAAAAAATTACATTACATATTTGGTAACTTTTAAACCATAAACCCCATAAAAGAAATATAATCAAATGGATATGTAAATACCCTTGAATTTATGTATAATAATAATATAATACTTTCATGGTCAGTATATACACAACACAAAATAAGTGAATGGTGATTAAAACATATGTCTCACATAAATATAAATGTGACGTGAAAAAACCTTACTTTAAATATTAACATTCACCATACATGTTAAAATTTCCTATAATATAAGTATATGTTTATTATAAATCTACCAATGAACCATATAATAATATATAATTCCATAAATGATTTTCTTATGTCCTTATATTACCTATTTATTAACAAATCCATATTTAGGTTATATTTCGGGTAATAACTGATTCGTTTTCGTACATGAATTGACTCGTTATTCTTCGTACTTTTACTTAGATCATGATTTAATTATGAAAATAATTTCAAACCTGGTATAAATATAATATATATTATGTATATATGTATTTATAATGATCCATGAAATATACAAATAAAAGATGGAATACACCATTCTTGGAGATGGTAGGCCTTACGTACGCATGAATGATTTTTATATTTTATTATTATAATTAAATAGATATATTAAATTAAATATATATATATATTATCATTCCAGTAGAATTATTATTTATCATATATCATATACATTTTCCATACTCATCCTTTATACATTCCATGTAATGTGTGAATGAATCACGTTACTTTGAAAAGGTGTTAGTCCACACACCCCCAAATAAAGTTATAATATTTCCAAAAAATGGAATGTATGAAATTGTGTTTTATATAATTTTTATATAATAATAAATACATCATAAATATCATAAATAACATATAAAAATATTATATACATCATAATTCAGAATCAATGATATGTGGTATTGGAAAAATGAACAACATCATTTCGCGAGGTGGTCGCTTTCCGTACACAAGAACAGTAAGTTCATTAATCATTTGATGGAAGTGTGGGTAGGTTTAGGTAAAAAAAATAATTAAAAAATCAGTATATTTATGATACTGGTGTTATTATATAATAATGTGATAATAATAATTTATATGGTGGAGAATGAAAATGTAACCAAAAAGCTTTTGGAATAATGTTACCTCTGATCTGAGTAATTCCTTTTGGTTTGTACAAAATGGATTTCTTGGTTGAATTTATATCAACATTTTTCCATCAATGATTAGTGGATGTATTTTTGATGCTTTTGTTTTTAGGGGTTGGATTATCCAATGTTTCATGAGAGGTTAATGGAATGGTAAGATTAAAATCATTTTTATAGAGGAGGAGTGGAATTCTTGTAAATAACAAAAGGTCAACACACTTCGGAGGAATACCATACCTCATGTGCTACAAAAATAAAAAAAAATAATGGATAAAAAAGGAATTATGGTTTAAAAAACATCCACTACACAAAAACAAGTGTATTTATATTATTTTGATCCTTAACTTCTATGTTTCCCCACTTTTCTAATTTTGGTTTTTATTAAGGAAACTAGTCTTCCATCATATGTAATTTTACCATTAAGACTAAATTAAAAATAGATTTATTAGAAAATATGAACACACTAAATTATAAATATGATATATAATGTTGAAAAATTAAATCCCATATGTGTTGGAAATTAATTTTTATATAAGAGCATGTAATACACAAAATTTTACTTCGAACTGAACTATGCTGATAATGTTTTTTCTATTAAAATGTATATTTGTTAATTTTAAAAGATCAATAGGTCCATTAATAGAACATATTTGGTATTTATTAAAATTTTAAAATCATTTGGTAGAATAAATAATTTTTTGTAAATATTGAATCTTTTAATAAAGTAACATTTATTTTAGTTAATTATTAACTAAATAATTACTAGCTTTGGAATTACATAAACAGATAAGCTTAAAAATTCTTTTATAAAAACTAAATATAAATTAATATTATGACACTAACTCCTTTACCATTAAAAATAATATGAATAACTGAATTGATTTGGTTTTAACATATCTAAAGGCATTATAAACAATAATGGTGTGGAAGGTTCGTTTTTTTCTTTTCCTTACTTAACTTATAATATAAGTCAAATTCATGAAATGGTATCCCAATAACACATAAAAATATATAATAAGGTGTTGAGGGTAGACATATTTTGATTAAATGGGTTATGGACAAGTTTTGTGTCATTTATACACCTTATGTTCTATGTTTAATCATAATGTAATCTTGTTCTTACTTTTATCACTATAAATAATTATAATTATTTTCACTATTCAGATAGTGAAAAAATAATTTTGATCTAATTATACAGAAAATATTATACTGATTCCAAATACATATATATATTTTTCCATATTAAATTCACATAAGTGTCTAGAATTAATTTAAAATTAATCCTTTTGGCACTGCGAGACATTTGGTTTTTAAGGAGAAAATTTCAAAAGATGGAAATTTTTATATATCCAATTTTAATGTGAAATTGGTTCCAAGGAATTAAATTGGATTAATTTATGTAAAATATATCTAATTAAACATTATATTTAAATTTATATATGATTAAATTATATAAATAAATTAGATGAAAATTCTTTTTTCAATTAAAATACAGTATTTTTAATTTTTCATCCAAAAATTAAATGCTTAATAAAAATACGAAATATTAACACTTAGATAATTTTGACATAATTAATTAAGTATGATATTTATTTTATCTAATTTAATTTTAAAAATCATATAAAGTTAATTTATTATTGTTTACAAAAGGATATAAAATGTAGTTCATTTGAGAAAATAATATTTCAAAACATATAATGACTATACCAATAATTTTATGATTTATCACTTGTATATGTATTTATATAAAATTATTATAAATAATATTTTAATATAGTTATTAATATTCATATTACTATGTTTGACGACTATGTTATAACTATTGGATTTAAAAAAATATAATAATAAAATGCTGTTTTTGTAGAAACTCTGTGTTGTGTGTAACAAAAGCCGTGATAACGGTGCATGTAGAGAAATAACATCTTAGGGAAGTGTGTAATAAAATATTTACTTGGTTTAGTTTAAAAAATAAATAATTACTTGGTTCATTCCTATAACACAAACTATATTCAGTGATATGTGAAACTCAATACCTCAAAAGTTAAAATTAATTAATTTTTTCACATAATCTAAAAGTAATACATTCTACCCCCTTAAAAAATCAATCTATCTAAATTTATCTAGTTTATCAGTGGTTTAATACTTGAATGTTCCTTTCCTGGAAACCCATGTTGTAAAAATGAATGCTAAAACATCATTTAAAAAAATATTGTTTGAACCATAACGTTTAACCAAAGTAACTCAAACCAAGGTTTCTGTCCATGAGAAATAGGTTTGGAGTGAAGATTTGAAATAGAAGAAGAATTTAAATAATAATAGACATTGAAAAATATCACTAATCAAACAAAATTGGGTGATCCAATTAATTTTTACAATCACAAAACCATAAAATGAATAATAATTAAAGAGTTCATTGATATCATAAAAATGATGATAATAGGAAAACATATTATTTCAAGACTCTTTTCATAATGTTGAATAATTTTCCACAAGATGATATTCATACGTGATTTAATTTCATTCCATATGTACAATCTCAGTCTTTTGTCATTCCTTTATCAATTTCCACTTCATCACTTACTCTAGTGAATGAAGGTGAATTTTTTATTCCTAAAGTACTAACAAATCATGAGATCCATAAATAGAATGATAAGTCATTCAATCTGTCTTTAGTTAACAGTACAAAAAAATGTTAACAAATGTTATTTAACATGAATCAATACTTATATGTTGAGATAATTCATAAATATCTCAAACATAATATAAAATTTATCTTAAAATATCAACAAATGATTAGCCTTATAACCCTCCTGACGGCTAAAAATATAAAAATATTGAAATGAGGTCCCTAAAATTCTCATAATCTAATTAACATTTATCCCCCATATATCATAAGGAAAATATTATTTTTCAAATATTAAAAATTTGAATACCTTTATCATGTATTCATTTGAAACATGGTAATAAACAGAATTACCATTATTCCTTTTAGAAAACATGCATGCTTCCATATTGTATAGAGTATGTGATGTGTTCCCTAAATATAAGAAGACTTAAGCTTAATCCATTATAACATATTCCACTTCATTAAAAAATAAATAATATATTCCATAGTAATCATTACTATCAAACTTGATTTATCTATATCAATCATCTCTTTTTCCACGATAAACACAATTTTCTTAATATTTAAAACACAATAAGATTTATATTCCCTTAATCAATATATCAACATTCCATTAAATTACATTGGTAAGTCTTCAGCACCATTCAACATATCATTTGAAATCCTTAATGAAAATATTATACTGAAAATAATTTTATATTTAATGATTCTTATAACATAATTTTGAATTCAAGGCATGTAAACCTCAAAAATCCAACTTTATTCTTAAACCATTATTCAGGCTTAATAATCATATCCTGTAATATGTATTTTCCTAGAATAAAAATTTTGAATAATTTCTTAAGGTTCCTCACACACAATCAAATAATTCTTCTTATGTTTTATGTATACAATATTGTTATAACTTCCAATACCTTCCGCATGTCATTTGTAGTCCCTTTTTAATTATTAATATAACCCATGCCCTCACGACCTTCACTATTATCATTATGAAATATCCAAATACGAAATCAATTTTAATAATTCCCATACATTCCAAAAATGAATCATTCAATGTTAACTATGTTTCTTCTAGTTCCCACTATATACTAAAACCCGAAATCATAGGGTGAGAAACACTTATCATAGAATAAAACAACATAATCATGAAAAATTCCTTATAGGATTCCAAAATATGTATTTTTTTTAAATATATGAAACCATTTGATTATATTTAGAAATATTCCTAGAAATATACTATAAACATCTCATGGGATATTGATATTGTTTTCCCATCCATGTTACCAAATTCTTACTGAACCTTTCATTTGATACCAACAATAGGGACCTACAATTAACATATATGGATATTACCTAATTTTAGATGAATAAAAAATCAAATTAGAAAAAATTATTTTCCAAATGAATTTAATTTTTTAGTCTCTTTTTGAAAAATGGAAACATAATATTCTAACATGGTGAATGATCTTCAACATCTACCTTAAAGATATCCTCCTTTAGTACTCCTACTTAAAATATTTTTTCATAACATAAATAAATGTAACAAAATAAAGGGGAGAGATTAAAGGCTTAGTAAGCATAAAAAAGGGATATATTTAAGAATAACATGAGAATAAGGGTATGAGAACATGATCTAAAAATTAGAATACCATACCTTTCAAATAAAAAATTATAATCAAGATTTATGGATTTAATATTGATAGGTCATAAGAAATGAATCTTAAGGGTGATAAATAATCTTAAATCAATCATAAATCATAATCTCATATCAAATAAGTGTGTCAGCATTATATAAGTACAATACCATTTCAAGTTTCATGGTTAACTACCAAGACCATATATATTTTGGATCGTGGAAAACATGTTTCCCCTATTTTTAATCAGAATACACATGTTTACCATGGTGGATTAGGACACACCTATTTCCTATAGTGGATCCGGACACACCTTCTTCCAAAAGTGGGTTAGGACACACATATTTCTGATTTTTGGATCAAGAAACACCTAGTTTCCATTTTGGACAAGGACACACCTATTTCCCATTATGAATTAGGATACACCTATTTCCCATTGTGGATAAAGACACACATATTTACCCTTATGGATCAATCCCATTGATTTCTTTCCCATCATTATCTCATGATATTGAAATATTCACCCAATGAATTTAATGGGGATATATGTACCCCTCTTCATATAATAAAATTATACATACATGTTCTACATGACAATAAAACATTAATAATATTAGGACCCATACAAAGATATGGGTTTCATAAATAACATATCATAATATAGGAAATGAAATGGGTATTAGACACATTTCATTGTATCATTACATATGGAAAATATATTTGTCTCATAATCATTTCAATAAAGCATAACCCAATAAAATAGTGTGTTTTAAAAGCATATATATAATATAATAGAAACTGGTGTCATAAAAATCTTTTCCCCAATACATAAACTATTCAAAAAAGATTATTAATGGTATTCATAGATTATAACCCCAGTAAATAATCAAATATAACAAATTATGTCATTTTATATGGATATGTATCTTGAAGGATCATATGGAACATATCTTTATGAAAATATCATTTCTTTTCAAATCATTTTCATAAAACCATTTGAAAACTTATTTTTTATAAATAATTATTTATTATTTAATTTAATATTTTTTTGAGAAAAATTTTTTTCCTCTTAGAAAAATTATTTTTAGAACATAAGGATTTATGATTACATTTTCCTATTAAAAATATTTTAAAACTTATATAGTAATATTGAAAATATTTTAGAAACATTTTTATTTTAATATTCTTTGAAAAAAATGGCATTGAATAATTTTTGGAAACATTTTTCATTGAAAATATATTGAAAAATATAAATAGATGCTGAATTTTTTTTTAAAGAAACATTCCTTGAAAATAGATTTTAAAACATATAAAGGAATATTTGTATTCCATTTTAAATGATTGAAAAAATAAAAAATTTCTTCAAAATCCAATTACATTAAATTAAAATATGTATATTCTTGATATAACATTTCAAATAGCAGTATATACTCCGCATAAAAAAATATTGGTGTATAACATGACATGTGTCTCAGAGAAGGAAAATTGATACAAAATTAGTTTACCGATTTTTTAACTTTTAAACAATAGATCCCATGAAATAAATATCATAAAATGGAATTTTAAATACCAATAAATTTATCTATAAAATTTATATAATACATTCATGGTCATTATGTACACCACAAAAATGAAATGAGTTATGAATAAATCATAAGTCTCATATAAATAAATGTGAGATGAGGAACCATTACCTTAAGTCTAGAATTTCTTCATACATGTTCAATCCTCTTGTATATTAACTAAAATTTTATTATTAGTCTACCACATTACAATATTATTATATATCAAAAAAAATATTATTTCATTATGGCCATATATTACTTATTTATTATCAATTCTATGTTTAGGTAATGTTTTGGGTATTACCAACTTTTTTTATACATGATATGACTTGTTATTCATTGTCGTTTTAAATCGATCATGAAATAATTATTTAACTAATGTCAACCAAGGTATAAATATACTATATATTCACATTATATTTATTAATAATAAACTATAAAATAAATAAACATTAAATTAGATACACCATTCATATAGATGGTAGGTCGTACGTAAAAATAAACGTTGTTTTTATTTTATTATTATATTGAAAGATTGAAATTAAAATAAATATATTTATATATATTATAATTAAATTATAAATATTATTTCATATACTTTATATATTTTTATTAAATTAACCCTTAGTACATTCCCTGTAATGTGTGAATGAATCACATAGCTTTGAGTAGGTGGTAGTCCACACGTCCAGCAAAGAAGTTATCGTATTCCATAAAAATTGAAATTATTGAGGTATGTTTACTAAAATAAATAAAAATGCATAAATAAATCATAAATATCATATATAACATATAAAAACAATATTTCTATTTTAATTCTCATCCATTAGAGTTGGTAAAAAAAAATGAAAAACATCGTTTCGTGAAGCGATATCCCATCGTATAGACGAATGGTAATTTCATTCCAAATTTAAAGTAAGTGTGTATATGATTGGGTTGAAACCTTATAATTAAAATATATCAGAATATTTATAATATTGAGGTTATTATGTAATCATGTAATAGGAATAATTTAGGTTGTGGAGAAGGAAAATAAAACAAAAGAGCCTATAGATGGATGTTACTTGTTCATTGAGTAATTCCTTTTAGTTTACACCATAGTTATTTAATGGATTGAATTATGGAAAAATTGAGGATTTTACATTGTTATAAGGGATTTAGGAAGTTTATTTTGGAAGGGGATGGATGATCAAATGTGGCTTGAATGGTGTAAGGAATGTTATGACTGAATTATTTTTTATAGAGGAGGAGTGGAATTCTTGTAAATAGTAAAAGGTAAACACTATTTAGAGGCATATTTTATCTATTTTTCTTAAAAAAATGAATACAATAAAAGAATAATGGGAAATTATGGTTGTAAAAAACCCCCACCACACAAAAATAATTATTTTTTATAAAATTTTCCTTAACTTTTATTATTCCCCAATTTTATTATTTTGATTTTTGTAAAAGGAACAAGTTTTCTAACCTAAGTAATTTAGGAAGAAAAATTAATTAAAATGATAATTATTATAAAATATATATAGAATGAATTTTAAATATTTTTTATATTTTAAAAAAATAAAATCCCTTCTGAATTGAAAATTGATTTTAAAACAAGTGCATGTAAAGCGCAAAACACTACTTTAACCAGAACTGTGCTTATATTATTTTTTCTATTTAAATTTCTATATGTTTATTTCAAAATATCAATTATTACATTAATTTTTTATATTTTATAATAATTAAAATTTAAAAATCATTTGGAAGAATATATTATTTTTAGTAATGTTTAAATATTTTAATAGTGTATATTTTATTATATTTAATTGTTAACTAAATAATTACCACATTTGACATTCCTTAAGCTGTTAATCTAAATAATACATTTCAAAAAATCAAATATAAATTGATATGATTAAAAAATCTCATTTCCTTTAAATATAACATGTACAACAAAACTAATGAGTTTTATTGTCAACTTCTTAAGGATTTATTAATGTCACTGGTATGGATAGAACCTTGTATTAATTATTCCTTAATTATCTTATTGTATTGGTAACATTCTTGTAATAGTATACTAATAACTCTTAAAATAGATAATAAGTGGTCAGGGTCATAATATGTCTAGAAAATGGGGGTTGGAAGTGTTTTGGGTCATTTATATTACCAATAACTAATGTGTGTCGACCATGAACTGATCACCTAAGTCGATCCGCGAAATGGCCTAAAGTGAGTTTTGGATCCCCACAGGCTCACAACTAGTACTGGGAAAAAAAGAGTAAAAAGGTGAAGGATTTAAACAAATAATTAATAGGTAAATGAGCAGAAAAAATATGAACAAATTATCCCAATATATAAATAAAACATAACAGACCATATTTTTATACAGGATTCTTTAAATTACAATTAAACTACACAATAAAAATCAAACTAAAACCTAACATCCTAACATATCCATGTGACCCCAAGGGTCTCTCTTGAATACTAAGAACAAAAATGTCCCAAGGTGATCAAGACTAAGCTGATACCTTTACTACAATCTAAAAATAAGAAGAAACTATATACGTGAGTATTAAAACATATTAGTTGTGTCCGAAAAATCTATTCCCAAAGCACTTTAAAAAGAAAAATATTAAATTTCCTTTTAAAAGCGATAAAGAGTGAAAAAAATATCCAAAATCATTTTCCATAAACACTTGAAAACAGTTTTCCATTTTAATATTAAACTGTACCACTCATGGAGTAAGCACAATAATCATACGACAAGGGAAATGGAAATAAACAAAAAATAGTAACCAACCAACCATGAAACTCAATGATTATCCATGATAAACTAATTGGAAATTAAATTGTGTGAACCTAGGAGATCATGAATATTCTAGAAAATAATAATACACGAGACCCATCCCTAGAAGGATCAATCAAATGATGAAATAAAAAAAACCTAAATACTCTCAACTTCCCTAACTCATGATATAAGGATGGATAAATCCCATTGAAATAATCCATATATACCCACCTACTATAGGCCACCAGCTAGCTCATAATCTAGCCAGTGAAATTATCATTCTCAGAAAATTCCCTTACTATGCTAGGTTCATATGTCTCACGTATAATGTCGGTGGTCCAACTGATGCCAACTAAGGATCCAATAATATTCCTATGTAATAATAATTCTATAACATGCATCATCTCGAGCCACTCCAAGGATCAAAATCTTTATATATAACTTATAAGTCATAAAGGAATCTGTACAGAGGGTCTCCCATTCCATATAAATTACATGGGTCAAAAGGATTCCATAGTGATGGAATACCACCCATTACATCTTCATATATAAACAAGGAAATATGATTGTCCTTGGAGGGTTTTCATGATAAACACTTCCACCATTTTCACAAAATTTCCAAACGAGTCTTTAAATTTTTTTCCACATAACCATCACTTTAAAATAAGAAGATACACCTTTCTAAAAGGGTGTAAACAAACTATTTTCTAGTTCAAAATCATTTATAAAACTATTCTAAACACTCACATTGGACTTCCAAGACAAATCCATTTTTATAAAAATGTCGAATGGTCCATTAACCATCATTACATGCCAAACCACATTTTAATGCCAGTAAACATTCCTTTATAAAACCTAAAAACATGGGTAACCCATTAAAGGAATCCAAGAAATTATTTCCCATATTACTTATATATTTAAAAATCTAAACCATGTTTTGTATATCAAAAATCAATCATAGAATCAATCAGGGATTTTATCGAGCACATGGTGTGCACAATATAACCAAAAATAATATTTATCATAAAATAAGGGACCACTAACCATTTAGAACACCCAATAAATTATTTCAATGAGAATATATTATTATTTAATTTCTACGGATAGTGAAAAAATAATGAATGGAAATATTCTTAAATTAATAAAGGATGTCGAAGGTAAACCTACCTCAATCTCACGATGCTTAAAAAAAGAACACCCATAACCATTCCATGAAGGTCTAAAAAATAAATAACATAAAATAGGTACATTGAGATTGAGAAAACCTAAATTTAAACCAATATAGTTATCCAAATCATCCTAATATGTCCACTATGGTTAGAGGAGAAAGGGAAAATGGAATAAAATCAAAGGAGATGGAGAGAGGAGTCCTAACCATTCAATATGAGTAAAGATTCACCAAGAAACCACCTTAAAATCCACATGAAGGGGGTTATATGATTAAAAAACCACCATGAGAGGTGTTTTGGTTATGGGATTCGAATAGAGGAGGCTAGGGTAGGAAACACCAATTAAAAAAAAGATAAAATCCAAAAATACCATTTCTTAGGTGGGTTGCATGGTTAGCTCACACAGTTTAACAAGTCGTACATAGACCGTGAGATTTCCCACTATCTAGTGATACAAGGGTTTCACACTTTTGATGCATTATTAGTTAAATTATGAGACCAAAACATGTGACCCGTGCACAGTTACCTGCATGATTAAACTAACCATGCAACTTTAACAGCGAGACCAAGAAAAAGTCCCCAAAAAAACCATTTCACCCCAAAACTCATCTAACTCAAGGCGATATACCATGAAAAAATTATAACCCAGAAAAAGGTGTCACCATGGGTGTTAAAAAATCAATTTATAATCCACCTACGCTTTATAACATTCACACTATCCAAGAATATTTTCAAAAAAAACCCACACAAAACCTCAAAACCATAAAATTTAAATTTGGAACACTAGGATTGAGGTAGAAAAACAAAGATACAAAAGTTAATATAGAAAAAAGGATGAAAACAAAAATCTAGGTATGAAAATTCTCCCCACCATAACCCTTTCAACCCTTAAATATCCACAACATTTTCTGTTGATCAACAAAGACCAAGGATTTACACAACCGTATGATTCTAACCTCTCAAATCAAAAACACCATCACTACCACCAAACAAAACACAAACCTATTACTTCAAAAAATCCAATGAACCAATAAAAACTTCTCGATAAATGTTACAAAACAAAAACGGTATCCCACACAACCAAGATACAGAAGAAACTCCTGGGTGTGCTCCAAAATCCCTATGTTTGTCCAAACATAGAGGAACTTGAGATTATATAACCTCAAATGAAACCACATTCCTCCTGAACAAATCCATGAACCACATCGAGTTTATCAACATGGAAGGCCTGAACAGACTCCACATTCTACAAAACCAAATAACAATGATTATTTCAAGAGAAATCTAAATGATACCCATGGTGGGTATCCCCTCCATTAAGAAGCAATTAGATAAAACAAACTTGAAATCATCCCCACAAAATTTTGAAAACCCCACAAAAAATAGTGGGGTGTGGAGGGGACCAATAAAATGAACTCTAATCCAGAGGAAAAATAACACATGAGTCATCAGATCTAGATGGCCATGAAAAAAAGCCACACCCAATTCGCATGGTTTGTCCACACAAGGAAAACTCATCAAAAAATTTCACAGTGACCGACAATCCAAAACAGTAACATGGAAACTAATTCAATGTAATATTGGGAAAAAGAGATTATCCAAAATCCCCAAACCCTTGAGATTCTTGAATTATCACTATATTTACTCAAAGTCTACTGACTGGAGCCCTGATGTTTGAATTATTCACTTCCTCGCAGTCCGGAACTACAAATACATTATTAGAGCTCCTTATTTTGTTGCTACATACATCCAAATCTCACATATATAGAAATAGGATATTATTTCACACCAGAAAACTCAAATGATAAAAAAACATACTTTTACCCAAATAAGGAATTGGAATATTCACCCACCATCTGTTCTCACATCAATCAATGAGCATAATGAACATACAACCCGCCTAAACACACAAAATACCACTAATCACAACTTCCACTACTAATAGAATCATTATAACATGAAGACACTTTAAATCATGCCCAAACTGCTATCTACTATAGTAAATGGGATGATGTATCCTTTTAAGAGGTGGATTTTACAATTGAATCTTGAGAATGAAATCCTTAGGTTGATCAAGTTGAAAGCTAGCTAATAGGGGACCACCTATAGGTGAACAAAGAGTAATGAGAAAAATAAGAGCCCTATGAAAACTAAATAATGAACTAAAATTCACATAGAACATAAAACATCACAAAGGGAAACCAATTCAAAGATTCCAATAACCATTCTAGAAACCCAAAAAACAATGCTTCAAGACCAAACTACCAACAAAATTTTAATCTCAGAACTCAAAAAAAAACATCACCTCCAAATCATGAGAAAGAACAAAAAATAAAAAACAGTTATGACTTATAATAAAACAATACTCACAACCATTGGATTATAATAACACCAAAATTTCAATATTAAAAATAATTTGAAAAACAAAACAATCATGGTTGATTTTCACACTTACCAATGGTATATTGTAGATTATGACTCACATGCACATTTCCATGAAAATATAGGCAAATATCAACTAATTCCATATGAGGCAATAATTTACCATGACAATCCTAGGAACACTCCAACCACATCATCATCCACCCACATCCCACACATTTTTATTCATGTGAGAACTCATGGAATACAACAAAGGTCAGAAAAAACATTCTCATATTCCAAAACATACCATCCAAACCTATTAAAAAATTCATGAATCCTTCCAAAGGATCACTAAACACCAAGTCAAAAACCATATTTAGATGCCATGTTTTAACCCATTTAATTATGTTTGAATATACAATCTCATGAATTTCCATCCAAAAATTCATTTTATTTCATTAAAACCCTTTTCTATGAGATAAAAAAAAACAAATTTTATCAAAATAATTAGATTCAAAACCCAATCCTTTTCATTTATAACAAATTAATAAACTATAATTTGTTTTTAAACTATTGTTTTCCATTAACCCCATGTTTTTTTTATAAAAAATCCACTATCTATAAATCATTAAAATTTTACCCCAATGGGTCATTTTAGATAAATTCATTCTTTTTATAATGTATTCGACAAGGTTGATTCTAAAAACACTTCCTACCACTACAGAAAAATCCATCCATTTACAAAAAAACTTACTTTCACAACTAAAACACAATGGTTTTCAAAATAACATTGAGAATAAAAAATATCAAAACAAATCACAAGGGGAAAACTAAGGTTGATGGTTGTCATGGTCGTATGTTTGGTGGCCATATTCCAAACACACCGTTATCATGGAGAGTCTTCTGGGAATACTCCTAAAAATTCACATGGATTTCATGGAAGTACGAGCTCATGGATACCTTTATCCAAACTCCATTTTCATATCCCAAATATATAAAAATCCATAAGAACAAAAAGGATCTAAAAAAATAAAACATCACATGGAAACTAGAGGATCAAAACTGGTAAGAGTTCATGGAATCCTTCCCTTTAATACATCTTGTGTTTCGATTTTCCTACTCCATATACCTTGAAACACCCACGTTACAATGGATGATCTGAAAAAAAGGGTTCTCTAAAGAGCTTGCCTACTTTGATACAGTTTATTCATGAGCCAAACCGATTCGACCCTAAACCGGTCACCCTTGCCAATCTGTGACATGGACCAATGGTAATTCCTAATCCTTACGGGGTATCAACTACTGACAGGAATCAATAGAGTAAACATAATGAACAATTTTTATTAATAAAAAATAAATAACTATGATGATAAAATATGTAAAATTTAGTGCACTATATAAATTAAACTGAATTGAACATTTTTTATACAAGAATATAGGGATTTCATTGAAACTACATAATAAAACCCAAACTGAAACTTTATAACCCAACATATCCATTTGACCGTAAGGGTCACTTTCTGATACCAAGAACCACTATCTCCCACTGTGTGAAAGAACAATATGAGACCAACACCACAATCTAAAAATATGAAGAAACATTAGGCGTGGGTATTAAAATTCAGTAGTTGTTCCCAAAAAATTTATCCCAAAAAAAAAATTAAAAAAGAATATATTTAATTTAATTTATGAAAGAGAGAATGAGTGAAAATAAATTCTAAAACCATTTTGCATAAACACTGGAAAAAAACTTTCCATTTTAACATAAAACTTTACTATTTTAGGAGTAAGAACAATAATTATATGAAAAGAGAAATGTAAATTAACTTACATGAGTAATGAAAAAAAATCACCTTATTCTCTATAATAAACTAACTGGAAATAGACATGGGAGAACCTAGGAGATGGTGAATAATACATAACATCATAATATATAAGGCCCATCCCCAAAACAATGCCTTACATAATGAAAAGAAAAGTGCCCTAAATACTCCCAGCCACCCTAACTAATGACATACTGATGGGAAAATCCAATAACAATAAACCCAATATATCTACCTATAATGGGTCACTAACTAGTGTGTAATCTAGCCAGTGAATAAATCATTCTATGAAAATTCTCTCACCATTGAATGTTCCCATTTCTCACAAATGAAGGGGGTGGGCCAACCAATTCCAATTGAGAATCCAATCACATGAATATATAATAAAAAATAAAAAACAGGGCTCACCCCAAGCCTCTCTAAGGATCAATCCCTTTAAATATAAATCATAATCCATGAAGAAGTCTGTAACAAGGATTTCCATTCCATAAAATGTAAATGGGTCACAAGGATTCCACAATAATGAAATAGCACCCATGTAATACTAATATATAATCAAGACATGTTTATTGTCATATGAGGGTTTTCATGGAAAAAAATACACCATTTTTAGAAAACTTCCAAACAGACCTTTAATCAGTTTTTTAAAAAAATCACTTTAAAAGAACTAATTCTACCATTCTAAAATGGTGAAAACAAATCATTTTACACTTCAAAATCATTTAAAAACACTTTGAAACACTCAAAACACACATAAATGACAAGTCCTTTATTATATAAATTCTGAACAGGCCACTAACAGTTGGTAGATGCCAAAACACATTTGAAAGCTAATAAAAATTTCTTTTGATAACAAAAACCCCTTGGGAAACCCATAAAAGTTACACAAAACATCATTTCACATGCCACTAATATATTTAAAAATCCATCCCATGTTTTTATATCACAAGACACTCATAAAATCCCACTGGGTGTTTTCTCAAACACATGGAGTGCACAATATAACCAAAACAATACTATTTATTACAAAACAAGGAAAAAATAACAATTTTGGACAAAAAACATTATAACAAGGAAAAATATCCATATTTAATATTTAATATCGTTTTAGAAAATCATGAAATCAATTATTATAAAATTAAAAAGGAATGTTCATTTGAAACTGACCTCAATCTCACTATGCATCAACAACGCACACCTGAAACCACTCCACGATGGTCTAAAGAAGAAAGAACATTCATGAGGTACCATGTGAAGAAAATCCCCATATTTGTCACTACCCTAGTTTCCCAAATCATTCATCCATGGAAACTATGGTTATAGAATAAAGGAAAAAATTAATGAAAAAACATGGAGAAGGGCAGAGGAGCCCTAACCTTTCAATTTGGGTGAATATTCACCAAGAAACCACCTTAAAATTTCAATTAGATGTGTTCAGAGAGGCCAAAAACCATCATGGGAGTTTTTTTGGTCCCACGGTTTGAATAGGGGTGGTTAAGGAAAGAAACCCCAAATAAAATAATGATAAATGTCATAAATACCCTTTGTTGAGTGTGTTCCAAGGTTAGCTAGCACGGTTTAATAACCATGCACAGACAGTGTGATTTCCCACTGTCTAGTGCTACTCTAGCTTCAAACTTTGGATTAATGGTTAGATAAATCATGCCACAAAACCATGTGACCAATGCACACATACCTTCATGATTAATCTAAATGATTTCATTAACCATGCAATTGGGAAAATATCCCCAAAAATCACCCTTTTCACCCCAAACTCATCTAACTAAAAAACATAGACCATCCAGAATACATACCCCATAAAAAGGTTCCACCAGGGGTATTGAAAACATATTTTCTAAGATACAAATTTTTCTTACATTTCATCCTAAAAAAGAATATGTCCAAAAAACACATCCCAAACCTACATAACATAAAATTTAAATCTAAAACACCTAGAACATGGGAGAAAAACCAAGATCCAAAAGATAAGATGAAATAAAGGATGAAAACAAAAATCCATGTATATAATTTCTCCCCACTATAATGATTTCAACCCCCAAAATCCCAAAACATTTTCTAGTTGATCGATCCATTCCATGTACTTCCACAACCACATGATTCCATCCTCTCAAATCAAGAACACCTAAACCACAAAAAAATGAAAGTCACACCTCTTACTTGAAATAAACCACTGAACCAAAACAAATTCTTAAGAGACATCATAAAACTATAACTATAACCCACACAACCCAACTATAGAATAAATTGTTGGGTGTGCCCCAAAACCTCATTTATTCCCTATATAGAGAGGAACCCGAGATTAGATAATCTTAAAAAAACCACATACCTCCTAAACAACACCAAGAACCACACAGATTTTATCAACACAGAAGGCATGAATGGAATCCCCATCATATGAAACCAACTAACACTGATTATTTCAATATAAATCTCTTCAAGACCCATAGAGGGTATCCCCACCATTAAAAACAAATGAGATAAAAAAACTAAAAAACAACCCCATAATGACTAAAAGCCACCACAATATTTTAATGGGAGGGGAGGGGACAGACAAAAGGAACTATAATGGAGACAGCAACTACCCGATGACTCATCACCTCTTGATGGAAATAAAAATAGCCACACTAGTTTCACATGGTCCATCCACAGAAGGAAAATTAATCAGGAACATTCGTAGTGACAGAGAACCCATAATAGGAACATAAAAACTACTTCACCACAATGGTGGAAACACGGGCTTAACCTAACTCCCCAAAACCCCAAGATTAATGAAGTTAGGCCCGCATTACTCAGATGACTTTTGATGGATAATTAATGTTTGAAGTATCCATTTCCTAATATTTATAAGATTCTAATCCCTAATAGGAGCTCCTTATTTTGGTGACATAAAGAATAAACATAGCACCCATGAAGAATCAAGAGATTTTGACACACCACGAAACTCACAGGAACAACCAACACTCTTTTACACAAACATGGACTTGGTAGATGCACACAATATCCTTTATCACACTGAATATGGAGAATAATGAAAAAGGAACCTAATGAAACACAACAAAAACCACTGAGAAGAACTACTACAACTGAGAGTATCATCATAATAAGAATTCAGTTAAATCGAGCCCAAATAGCTCTCTACTTCTGTAAATGGGCTGGGGTATCCTTCTTAGAGGTGGATTTGACTTTTGAATCTTGAGAAAGAAATCCTTAGGATGATCAACTATAAATAATTCTAATAGGAAACCACCAGTAGTCGTACACATGGAAATGAGAAAATTAATAACTCTATTACATCCATATCTTGAACAAAAAATCACATAGAGTATAAACCATCACAACAGGAAACCGACTCAATGATTCCAAAAACCTTTCCAGAAACCCACTAAATTGCATGACAAAACTACCATAAAATTTTCATACATAGAATACGACATAAACATAACCTCCAAATCACAATAATTCAAACCAAATAAAGAACTCTTTAAAATCGTTGAAAAAAAATAAACACAACCATTGACATACAAAAACACCACAATTTTGAACTTAGGTAATATTTTTTTAAAAGAAAAAAACTTCATGGATTTTCACATTCACCACTGATATTCTGTAGAGTCTCACTCACTCACAAATTTCTGTGCAAGTTTGGGCACATATCAACTCATGTTATAAAGGTCACTCATCAACCATGCTAATCTTGGGAACTCTCCACCCACATCATCATCCAACCACTTCTCACACATATCCATGCTTCTGAACACTCATGTAACACACCAAAGGTAAAAAAATCTCATTATTCAAAAAATCATGAAACAGTCAAAAGGCTCACAAAGGTAAAAAATAATCCAAAGGTTAAAAAATTCATTTAACCCAATTTAAAAATTCATGAAACTATACAATGGATCATTAATCACCAAGTAAAAATAAATTTTTAAATTCCATGTTTTAATCATTTTTGTTGTGATAAAAAATTATGTCTTGTAAATTTTCATCCAAAAAATCAATTCATTTCATTCAAAACATATTCCATAGACTCAAAAAAATAATTTCATCAAAATTTGTTGATAAAAACACACTCCATTTTATTTAAATCAAATTCAAAAACAAACCACCACTTTCAAACAACTATTTTCCATAAACATCATGTTTTGATTATAATGAATCTATAATCCTTAAATCAATCTCATTTACCCCAAGGTGTTATTTATGATAATTTATTCTATTTCTACAGTCTTCCATAATATTAATTATGAAAATATTTCTTCCAAAATTAATAATATCCATCAATTACCACTAAAACCCAACTATAAAAATTCAATCAAATGTGTTTTGAAAAAACATTCTAAATCAAATAAGATCCAAACAACTCACAATGGGGAAACTAGTGTCGATCAGTGTCTTGTACATATGGTTGGCAGTCAAATGCCAAACACACGACCATATGAGAGTTCCTTCTAGAGTTATTAACTCATCATAACAAGGCTTTCCAGACCCTATGTCCTCATGAAGTCCTTTTTCCAAACACCCATTTCATATCCGAAACACTAAACAATCCACAAGAACCAAAAGAAAAAAAAATAAAACATCCCACGGAAACTAAAGGATGAGAACGAGGAAGGGTTCACAACGTCCTTCCCTTTCCTACCTCTAGAGTCCTGAATCTAATAATCCATCTAACTTGGAACCCTATAAAACCAATGGATATTTAAAAAGAAAGGTCCTCTAAAGAGATGACATGATCCGATATCATTTCATCACAAACAAACCTGAGTCAACCCTGAACAGATCACCCGATCGGGTTTGCGATAAGGCCTGAATATTTTTCCTGATCCCCATAGGTTGGAAACAAGAACCGACCATATAAGTGAATTATTTCACATAATAAGAAATAACTAAGTGAGAAATGGAAAGATGAACAATGGAACCCAATATATAAATATAACTAACCTATAAATGATTTTTACAAGAATTTGGAAACTGCAAATATACTACACAATAATACAAAAAATAAAACCTTACTACCCATGATCTCCATGTGTCCCTGAGGGTCACACTTCAATACCAAGAATTACTATCTCCCATAGAAATCAAGTCCATGGTGAGACCAATACCACAAGCTAAAAAAGATACTATTGGTGTGAGTATTAAAAATTCATAGGGGTGCCCAGACAATATATTCCCAATGCATTTTAAAAAAGAAAATATTAAATTTTTTTATAAAAGAGAGTAAGACTGTAATGAAATTCCAAAACCATTTTCCATAATCACTTGAAAACTTTTTTCCATTTTAACATAAAACTGCACCACTGAAGGAGTAAGCACAATAATCATTTGACAAGGCAAATGGAAACAAACAAACCTGAGTAACCAACCAACAACGTGTCTCAATAATTATCCACAAGAAACTAAGAATCAATAGAAATGGGAGAACATAGGATATTATGAATAATACATAACTCACTAATACATGAGACCCATCCTCAAAAGTATGTCAGGCACGATGAAATCAAAATCACATTATATACTCTCGGCCACCCTAACTCGGGATAGACCATGGGGAAAATCCCATAGAATAAAAACCAATATCATCACCTACTATGGTCCACCAACTAGTGCATAATTATCTAGTGGAACAACAATTCTCAGAAAATTCTCCCACTACACCATGTTCCCATTTCTCATGTATTTAGGGGTGATATAAATTATTCTAACTGAGCATCCAATTATTTGCATATATAACAACAATAAAATAGTAGGACTCACCCTGAACCACTACAATGATCAATCTTTTACCATATAACTCATAAGTTAGAAAGGAGTCTGTACCAAGGATATACCATTCCAAAAATTAGTACATGGGTTAGAAGGATTTAATAGTAAGGAAATCCTACCCATTCAATACTAATATATAAACAATGCAATACAATTTCCCTAGAATGGTTTTCATGACTAACACTTCCACCATTTTCACAAAATTTCCAAACGGGCCTTTAAGCATTTTTCACAAAACCAACAATTTAAAAAGACCAAATAAACCTTTCTAATATGGTGTAATCACATCATTTTACACTTTGATATAATTTATAAAGCTCTTTTAAACACTCAAATAACAATTTGAAGACAAATTTTAAAAAAAAATTGTCAAAGGGTCCATTAATTATCCTCACATACCCCACCACATATAAAGGGAAATACACATTCCATTTTAAATCCAAAACCACATAGGTAAATCATATAAGGAACCCAAAACAACATTTCTCAGTTCACCAATATATTTAAAAATACATAAAGTTATATTTATATCACAAATAACTCATAAAATCCAACTAGGAATTTTCTCAAACACATTGTCTGCACAATATAACCCAAAAAATATAATTTATCAAAAAACAAAGGAATAAAAAAAATTTTAAAAACAATGAAATTTTTACAATGACCATATATAAATATCTTATATTCATGAAAAGTGTGAAAATCCTAAAATCAACGATTCATAAATTTAAAAGGAATGTGAAAGGGAAACCTACCTCAATATCATGATGCTTTAGTAACGCATTCCCAAAACCACACCCTGAAGGTCCAATGAATCATTAACATACTATAGGAACCTTAAGAAGAAAAAAACAACAATTTTACACCACTGTAGTTACCCAAATTGGCCAAACATTGAAACTACGGTTTGAGGAGAAAGTGAAAATTGAAGAAGACCAAAAGAGGGGAGAGGATCCGTAACCTTTCAATATGGGTGAGGATTTACTAATAAACCTCATTAAAATCCACATGGAGGGGCTTGGAAGAACCAAAAACAATCATGGTATGCGTTTTGGTCATTGGTTTCGAATGAGGGAGAATAAGGCAAGAAACACCAATTAAAAAGAAGGATAAATTACCAACATAACCTTTCCCTAGTGGGTTTCATAGATAGCTCACATAGTTTAAAAAACCATGCACCGACTATGAGATATCCCACTATCTTATGCTACATAGTCTGCACACTTAAGATACATGGTCAGTTAAACAATGTGACAAAACCATGCAACCCCTACCCACTTACTTTCAAGATTAAACTAATCGTGAACCATAACCATGCATCCGGAAATAAATCTAAAAAAATCACCCATTTTACCCTAGAAATCCTAAACCAGAAGGTGATAAACCATAAAAAAGACATACCACATAAAAAAATTCCAATAGGGGTGGTACCAACTAAATTTTCAAGCTACCTCCCCTCATACCTTTCACACTAACCATGTATAGGTAAAAAAACCACCAGAATCGTCATAGACATAAAATATAAATCTGGAACAACCGTAACATAGGTGAAAACCCATGTTCCAAAATATAATCCATAAAAATATGAAAAAAAATCTATTTGGGTGATATGCACCATATATTATACATTTAATCATTAAGTACATTTGTTCCCCGTATAATCACTGTGATTAATTTTTACTGTTTTCACCAATCATTTCAGTCAGAAAATAATGATGATCTTATTATACCAAACATTTCATACTAATTCAAACTAATTATATCAGTTTTACTAAATTCAATTCATATATGTGGATAAAATTAGTTTAAAATTAATTTTGTAGATGGTGCAATACAATGGGTTTTTCAAAAAAAAAATATGAAATATTTATTTTATTTTATTTACAATTTCAATGTAAAATTAGTTACAATGACCTAAATTGGACATAAGTATGTAAAATTTATATAATTACATTTTAAATTCAAATTAAAAAATTATTTAACTATATAAATAAAATAGATGAAAAATTAGTTTTCAATTAAAATTCAACAATTTTCTCTATTCACCCAAAGCTGAAATATTTTAGAAAAATCCCAAAAATTAATTTGAAGATAATTTTGACATTATAAATTCAAAAATAATGGTTATTTCTATAATTAAATTTATAAAATTTTCTTAAATTAATTTTATTATTATTCAAATAAGAATATAAAATGAAGTTAATTTAAGAAAATAATATTTAAAATTTTATAATGACTTTAAAAAAAATTATGTTATATAATCAATAATGTTATTTATATAAAACAATAATAAATAATATTAAAAATTTATTTATTACTATTCATATTACTATGTTTGATGACTATGATATAACTATCTCCAATAAATAATAATAAATATAATATTTTATTTTTTAGAAATTGAGTGTTGTGTACAATGCAAGACAAGAAAGTGTTGTGTGTATCATATACATATCTTAGAGTATCATATAAATAAATATTAAATTTTTGTTTTATAAAATGAATGAATAAATTGGTGATTTCATATAACACAAGCTATATTGAGTGTTACGTGAAATGAAAATAATCAAAATGTTAAAAATAATACAAATATTTTTTCAAAAATATCAGGCTGTTGCAGCTTCGATAAGAGCTGTCAGGCATCGAGATAAATAGTAAATCCTATGATTGTTGTAGGTGGAATTTTTTAATTTCCCAATGGGTTTAGTAATATTTTTTATGGTACATATGACATATAGAGTCAACACATTGGGTGTTACCATGTTTAAATGTAATAAATTTACATTTTAAAATATGATAATGGATTAATTTAAAATGAACAAACTAGAACTAGTAATGTTATAAGTCCAATGGGTTATGAGATCAGTATATTATGTCTCAACCCCTGATGGATGGGACCATACATAAAAATAGGCACTGGTAAAATGGAACCCCCATTAGGGGTGTAATGTGTATGGACTTTATCAGATGAATGTATTAACCTGATTATAGGAGACCGAAGAGACCTCTAAGTAGATATGAGTGATGAAATTGGATAAGTGGCCATGTAAGAGTCGATGTAGATCAATAAAACTATTATCAGCCTTCGGGATAGATAGATGGTTGTTGGGTGAGTATTATTTCACCACTGAGACATGTTTTAATTGAGTTGGTAGGCCTTGGAATGTTTTATGAAAGGCCATGTGATTCAACTAACCAGTGATGGCATGGTTTTTTATACGTTCCCAATTCTATTTCCTAGGAGTGATTCTACTAATACGTTTTTTGTGAGGATAGTGGGGTAATGTCATGATGAACATGACACTAATGGACATACTACCCTAGTGTGATGAGTATTGACCTAAGAAATGTAATTAATGAAAGGGAATCAAGAGTGGATGTCTATTCACTATGAGACACAGGGGAGCTTGATGGGCGAGTAGTTACATTTTGAACCATGTGCTTTGGTATGTTTGGAAAACATGTTTTGATGATCATGGTTCTCAATTTAGAATTTTCTATTTTTTTACCTGTAGTGGCTGTGATTTGTTAGGTCGGGCTCTTGGAAGTACAACGATGATTTTCATGACATGTTAGGTGGTTGGTCACCCATATTGATGAATTATGTGAATATATCAATGTATGCTATGAAAAAAACCTCTTGGTGGTGTTTATGTTTTTGGAAAACAAAAACATCTCATTTGGGAAGGTATGTTATTCTATAGAAAACTACCCATGTTGGGATATCTATGATACTAAACAAACAATCCCCAGTTTGGAGCATTGTGATACTACTGGTGAGGCTGCCATGGATTTGGTTTCATGATTCTATTGGATCTATGTTGATGATAGGTCATTCCCCCCTAATTGTGGTTGAGATTCATTAGGTCTTGGCTTGTTTGGTCATGTTTCTCACATTACTAGGACTCAGCTACTCAGAACCATTATTTTCTACAAGGGAGAATTACTTGGGTTGTGAAACTAAGTTTGAGTTTTCCACAGGATGTTATATAGTATACCGATGTGAGTTTATCCTAAGTTCATTATCACAATATACATGGGTGAAAATTCCTATGGAAATTCTTACAGAAGGTACGATCATCGTGACATGCTCAGAGACACTCTGACACTTACCAAGGAAGGCATTGTTTATCACAGACATAGACCACGTGAAAGATTCTTGTTTATCTATTATATTTTAATAAATTATTTATTTATTTATATCATCTCACTTGAATATATATCTACATTTCTACTATGTGTAGAATTTTGTTGGTGGTTCACTATTGGTTTTTTTACTCACACCCTACTTTGGTCACCATCACACATGGGTACCAAAGAAGGCACTCAATCGGTTAATAGTATGTTTTGGTTCATGCCCTGGGATCTGGTAATCAATTAGTATTGGTAAAATTATAGATATAAGGATGAGGTGAGTCTTGATATTGGGATTATTACCTCATTTTAATTTATTTCTTCGTATATTAATCATATGTGATTGTCCTCATGGGTGATTAGTCTTGTATTATTTTTTTGCCTATATTTCAATTGTAATCACATGTTTCCATTCATTATTATCTATGCAATTTGATGGTGATTGATTTTATATGATACATGATTATTTATTTCATGATTTAATGCTCTGATATAGGGTTCATAGTCTCTCTGTGGTAGCTTTATAGAACCCTGCACCTAGATAGATGAATCTGGAAAGGTGTTGAAATCCATGAGGTCGCCAAGAACGATTGATCTTGTTACTAATCATATTAAGATGATCAAGGTTATTAAATTGAATTTCAATCCGATATATGTGACTCATAAATTCTCAACTCTCTAACATAGACTGATCAAATTGATAAATACGTAACATTTCATTCATATTTATTTATAATCACATTACTTTACCCTCTTATGAATATATAACCACATTAAATATACTATCTTGGTGTGGAAGCACACTACCCTGTTTATCTCAATCATGGTCCTAATTGCTTTTCTCATCAAAAGAGAGTAAAAATACCATCTTCATTGAGAAATAACTGAAAATATGACCAAAAACAAACCCAATGAAACCTTGATTAGATAACCTAAAATTAATTCCAAAATAAATGTACCAATGTATTAAGGTTATAAAATAAGGTATCACACCAACCTCAATTAAGTAGGACCCAATATGATCCATGATAACGTAGTATACTAGTACAAAATATATGACACTACGTGTGGTATACTTGGTGTGTTGTCCAGTGGAATCAAATAATAATTTTTTTTTGTTTTTTCCCGATGATCATATTTTGTATTACATACAAGAATCCCATAGATGATAACTATAATTTTTTTTCATAACATATATGAATCTATGATGAGTATCATTTAGGGATAAATCAACATTGTACATTGAGAACTCAATTATTAGTACACATTCAAAATTTTTATATATATATACTTATCAAAAAAAGTGAGTGAATGATAAAGTGTACTTTCCATTAATAATAAACATTTTATATTTTTTAAATTATTTAAAAAATACATAACAATTCCATACATAACCACTTGTATTTTATTTCATATATAATAAATCATAAGATCAACCTTTTGTTTGTCCCATTTTCTATGTTATTTTAACTTATTACATTTATATATAATTATTGCCGCATATCTATGTGACCATCAGAAAAAACACTATCATGTAACTCTTAAGTGATAAATATCTATGAATAAATAATGTTTGAATAATAATCAAATTGTTTTAATCATATTCCATATGTTCAACTGCATGAACAGATTTGAACCTCAAAACTTAACAACATCAAATGTTATCATGTAAAATTCTATTTTCTTTGTAGAATAATATCTATGTTTGATATCATTATCCTCAATAAAATTTTCCGTGAAACTTATCCATGAAACAATGTGACTATTTACTTAATAGTTTACTAGAATATCCTAGGAAATTTTAGGATAAAATGACATTTTCTTTTAATGTAATGAATATTTAGGAAATTTTGATATTTACCTTTTATAGTAAATAAATATTAAAATTTAAAATTTTCATTACCATCAGATTTCCCAAACATTATAGGAATTAAGAGAAAATTACATTTTCTAAGACTAGTATAAGATTTTTTTATTCTTTTCCTTCAATTTCTCTATGTTCAAACATAGTCTTACAAGCCTCTTAAACGCCATCTTATGTTTATAATTTCATCATAAGATAGAAAAATTAATTATTTTAGGAAGTAAACAATATCTTATTTTAGTAAGAATATTTTTATAAGTAATAAATTACATAAATATCATATATATATATATATATAATTTTATGTTTTTGAATCATATATATCTAAAATAAAGAATGTTTATCAAAATATGCAATTTTTGGGTGGTGGGAAAATATTTACTCATATTTAATAAAAATCTGGATACATTCTTTGTTGTGTATAATTTTTTTATTCTTGTCACATTTTTATTAAATGTTTTAGAATTTGGGGAATCATAAACCTACCATATAGAATTAATCATTATATTTGGTTCATATAACCTATTTTTAATGAAAAACATCGCTTATAACATAAGATACACGTCCATTACATAAATTCATCCTATATTCTATCACATTTAAATCCCCGATAAAAAACATTATTGTATCTATTGAATGCATACTATATTTTTAAAAAAATATTCACTTTTTTAAATATTATATATTTTGAAAAAAATTAAATCATAAATTGGTATCACATATCATTAAAATATGATTAACCAATTTCTTTAACATTGACAGATAATATAGACACTCCATGGAGTTTCTAAAAATCCATTAAAGTATCAAGAAAAATTACATTATATTGAATCATTACCCCATCATGATTTTATAATTATAGTTACATTAAATTGACTACTTATTTAAATAAACATCATTGGAATCTCTAACAAACAATCCATCTTCTGGTTTGAAATTTTTATAGGTTTCAATAGAGATTAAACAACACATTTTTTATAAATACAGGAAATTATAATCCATAAAAATATCACATGAGAAATGAATTTATCAAATATGAAAATCTATAAATGAAGAAAAATTTTAATATTTCACAAAATTCACTAAACAAGATACTCCATTATCACCATAAACTTTGAATATTTTTTAATGACTATCACCGTAGTGGAATACAAAGGCCTACCAACTTTATTTTTATCTCCACATGTCATTAAATCCCTTGGAATACATTATGGATTTCTATACATTCCATAATGTTCTAGAATAACACAATGCTATAAAATAAGAAGAGGGAGATTGAAGTTATAGAGTTTTGTATGGGCATAATGTAAGTATAAAAACTTCAATCAAAAGAATGTGGATCATTATAGAACACTCAAGGAGTCTCCTCAAAAAATATAATAATTAACTCATGAATTATATAGAATGATTTGATGTATTGATCTTCAGGCATCATATAAATGAAACATGAACTACTTATTCATTAAATCTAGTATAACACGCCTTTTGTGGACTTTTATGGGTGATATTGCAATTACCAAAAACTATCAAAGCTAATAGCATGAAAATAATGTGTAAAAGGATCCAAATTAATTATCCTAATCATAACTTTTGATTTCCCTGGTAGAAGAAGTAATAGGTATAAAAATATAATTTTCATAACCTATTATGAGATCCATCAATAACAAGATACAATATAGTCATGCATCACATTATAGACATGTTTATTGTGGCCTATCAATTCCTTCAATCATGAAAATGATTTATACATTTAAATAATATAAAAAAATTTAGGGAATATATGTAATTCAATATCCCACATGTACTAACATCTAATATTTTTGTGTAATTTTTCCAAATATTTAAAAATATTCATTAACATGTGATATTATATCCATTAAAAATTTTAATATCTTCTAGAAACATTGAAAATATATCATCAACTTCTCCGCGTGTCACATCGTACAAAATAATTTCTAAACCCCCATACAAAATAGTTTTGGAACAACACTAAACCACTTTTACAGTACATTTATAAGTCAAGCACATCCCTCACTTAGTCAACCATAAATTTGGACCCATAGTCTATTATATTAATGAAAAAAATATTATTCACTAGATACATAAATGTAAGAAAATAATAGTCTCCAATAAATAATAATTACTACTCAAGATATTAATGGATCTAATGTGATATCCATTAAACAAAAGTAATTGAGTACATGTATCCCCCAACTATATCTCATGAAATCCTGAATTATCATAGCATCTAATTTTCGAAGAAATAGAGTGACCATGGGACACAGTGTGTATTATTCCCATATAGACAACACATATATCTAGGACCATTCAAGTATATATTAACATGGTAAATTAATACACAACATTTAACAAATTATTATTTTTGGGAAGATCACATGACCATTATCTATATCAATAAACACATTTATATATTTTTAAGGTGTGTCCATAAACTTCTTAGTTTCTATAATTTAAGGGACCATATGACATCCTCATCATATGAGAGGAAAATTCCCATCTTGGTTGATCTCTAACGGATGACATGATCAAAAACATACCCAAAGACACCATGACATACTATGTAATAATAAAATATTTATGAATGATTTAATTTTATGAGGGTTCTCACATTTGATATCTCACTAAACTCTTATAATGGGGACCCCATAAGACCCATATACCCCAACTATACCAGATAAATAGTTTATAACACTCCATTTTGTGTACATAGTTTTTCATCGAGTGGACATAATTTTTTTACCTTTTTCATATGCCTCATAAGAATATTCTATATCTCTTAATAGAATCCAACTCATTCTAACCATAACATTTCTTCATAACCGATATTAATATATGATGGAAATTTTTACGGGATAACTAATGGAAATACTTTGATAGGTAAATTATTATTAAAAATTATGAAATGTATTTCTATATATTAATTTCTACAACACATGTGAATGTATGATAGGAAATATATTTCCTTCTATATCACCTAATATACTCTTGAACCACATTAATGAATACATAAAAAATCAACATAATAATCGATCTATTATATCATATATTATATTCTAAAAGACATACCTTATGTTTGCAACAATTTATAAGGAAATGTAATCTTATTTTATCTATATGTAATTCCTATCACATGTTTATATTTCCTTATGAAAAATTCTTTGAAAAAACTCTCCGGTGATAATAATCTATAAATAAAGAGACTTTGAATAACCGTGTTGTTTAAGCAAAATATTCCTAATATTCATCTCCATAATAATTTTTTAAATCCATAACTCTACAATAAAAATGGTTATGATGTAAACATATTATATAATAATTTGAAATATTTCTATATTTATTTTCATCATACATGGAATATATTTTATAAAAAAAAATCATTAAAATTATATAAATATATTATTTATTCTTTACTAAGTCATCTTAAACTCCTTTATATCAGTGAAACATTCACTTTGTATATGGGGTGTTACCTGGGTGGTACACCGTCAAATCATACATCTAAATGACTAGGATCTAAATCTAGGAAAACCGCTTGGGGATTTATGATGTTGGAAGAGATTAAGGCATTGACAAGAAGGATGATGAAGGGATGATGCCTCTTTGGGCCTTTGGTCCATAATCAACGACTACTATGGCTTGGGCATATGATATATGTATTGGGTCTCCCTTTACCTATATTGAAATGGGTATTTGATTTAATAATACAAATAGGATGACACACAAAATTTTAAAAATATTGACATTCTATTTGTTTTTGATTGACGTAATACTTTAGAAAATATTTCCAATAACTTCTTATGGGAACTAAATATACATATGTAAATCATTACTTATGAATCGTATTCTAAATCTTTAGAATATAAGTGAATATCTCCTTCACATTAGACTGGTATAATATATTATTTATTTACATTGAACTTAACTAAGTTCAAACATACTCTTACTAGCCTCTTAGACAATATATTATACTCTGGATATCAAGATAAGATACATAAACTATATTTGATAAGAAAAAAGCTCTTATTTTATTTTATATGAAACATTTAATTAATATATTTTATTTTCATATATTATATATAATACTATATTTATTGAGAAATATGATATTAAAAGAATACATTATTATAAATTTTCTTTTAATGGGTTATGAGAACATCTTCCAATAATTTTTTTAGAATATTTGGATAGAAAAATTATTATTGATAAAATGTTTTTATCCTTATATTCTACTAATAACATGTTATTGAATCTGATGGATCATATAATATATTTATATAATTAATCATCTCATTTTTTATCAAAAAACATTGTTTTCAAACATAATATCTTATTAAAAAAGATAAATGAGATAAATATAAACATCCATTGCATAGATTCTTTTTAAAATTATTTATATTCAAATCCACGAGGTAGAATACCATGCTTCATAGCTGGAATATAACCTATAAGATCAATAAATTATTCTATTTTTTACTGAAATAATGTATATCTAAATCATTAATAATTTATACATATTGTATAATATATCCATAAAAAAGAAACAATTTCTATAACACTGCTACCTAATACAATTATTCCATAGATTATCCAGAAACCCCTTCATGTATTTCATACATTTCATCTAATATAATCATAAACCCATATTAATTACACATTTAGGTTTCAATGACTTCTTCTAGATGTATAATGAAACCTTGATGAACTCTCTAAAAAACATTCCTTCTTCATTATTTTAATTTTACCAACTTATATTGTATATACTATTTTGAATATGTGATTTATTAATTTCATTAATTTTTTTTTTGGTTTTCATTCTCACAAACAACCACATTTATGTTACTAATGAATTTTCTTTTGAGTGACCTTTCAGGAAAACAATATTCATTGAAAATTTTATTCTGGAAATATATTCAAGTTATTGATCCATGGAGAATATTTGTAAAAGAATTTTGAATGTGTTTAAGAATTTTCTAGAAACACTATTCATATCCTTGGTTTTAAGTGTAACGTATGGTTCAAAAAACCTACATTTTAAACAACATATATATATCATGTAACCTATTATATTGGAAATATATTGTTTATCAACCCTACATTTGGATGAAACCCAGCGTTTGAGAAAAGAAGAAGTATGGAAAAAGAAACCTACATTTATCAAGAACATAATGTTTAAGGAATCAAACATATAGTACAAAAACCCTACATTTTATGTATTGTATGTTTCTAACAATAAATTTAGAGTTATTTTCATCTTGTGATGTAACCTTACATTTGACTACTCAATGAAATATTTTTAAATCTACAATATTATACAAAATTTATGAAACTATCTTGAATGAAGTAAATATCACTTGAAATTTATTTTACGGCCAATTAAAAGGCTCGTATGATTGTTTTAAATCATTGTATTCAACAATGTAAATAATTAATATTCTTATATGATGTTATGAATCTCTTAAATTATTTTTAATTCATATATTGCAGACTTATTGTGCATTATTTATGAATCCTTTTTAACCTAGATAAATTCAACCAATATTATAAATATCAAGATTCAATTCATTAGAATACATATAAGAAAAGATATACATTAGGAAAATTTCATTTGGAATAATAAAATTGTGTCATTTCCATCAGAGATACAATTTGGATATATACATGTTTTTATCATTCTCATCAACTCATTACTACTACTAATGCTTCTATTTCACCTTATTGTTATGTCTTCTTGTACAAAATCGATGAAGAATATTTTTAGAGAAAAAATCTGGAGATATACTAGTTTATAAATATGTATGGTGTACCCTATAGCATAGTTTGAATAAATCCTATGCAACATTGAATATTTATTTGTTGTTGTGCGTTATTGAAGATCAATTCCATGTTCCATTTTCTAATGTAACAGTGAAGTATAAAATGTTCTTTCGATTAAATCACACTCTTTTGAGATATTGGAGTATTAGATACTCCGACTCAGACATGGCTAAGTGTTTGCTTCCTGTACAAAGATTTGGATTTACAACTTCTTGTAAAAGAACCAGAATGCCCTATGAAATCATCGTAAGGTGTCAACTTTATTCGCCCATTTTTAGAGGCCTCTAGATAATATGACCCATTAGTGATAATTACCAAGATCATGGAGTTGAGCATTTGTGGTGTGGACTAGGTGCGTCATTGTGCACTTCTATACATCTCTATGTTATTATCCTTTATTTAATTCCCATAGACACTCATCATTAGGATAAAAGTAAAGGTTAGTTTCATAATAAAAGAGGTGTTATAAATCTATCAATGTTTTTGAAGTTCAAATGCCCCCCCCCCTCTTGTTTCATTATATTCATCATCACCACCCCGACATAGTAATTAGTACCAACGGCAAGGATTTACTCAATATTTAATAGTTTTATCATTATTGAGTTAATGATTCAAACAAATACATCTTGAAATGTATGATTCTAGAGAGGGTATGTCAATGATACAAGATACTTACATTTATGGTGATAATTATAGATGCTAGAAATCCAATATTACTATTTATTTAATGAAATTATTTGAATAAGGGTTTATTTAAAGACTGTTACACCTTATAATATTTCTAAATAATATTTAGAAGAATGAAATGATAATCATTAAACAGAATATGATATCAATTCAAAAGAAATTTATGTTATATTGTGTGGTTTAAAAACTAATTAATTCAACCGAGTATCTCAATGTACCACTTCATATGATATGTGGAAGACTATTTCTGTGGCTTATGAAGTAACTGATAATATTATAAAATTATGGTACACTACTATTAAACTAAATTTTGATATGTTATGAATGACTAAAGACAATACTATCAATCAAATGAATAGAATATTGATCGATATTTTCAATAATGTTATTTCATTGGGAGATCTAGTGTCACAATTAGATCAAGAATTTAATGTAATCACAGTACTACCCTCTAACTTGAATGGAATATGTTCAACTATACATCGATATACACTAATAAAAAAATTATATATGCGTGAATTAATATAAACTATAATGATGTATGATGTTGAAATGCCGAATAAAGATAATAATCATAAAAAACATGAAAATCTTCTTTAAAAATAGTTTTGGATGAATCATCAGATTCAAGTAATCCATATTTCGAAAAATAATTATCAGATCATGCTAAATGATTTGAAAATTTTAAATAAATAAGATTAAATGGATGAGAGAAAATACATGTTTTTAATGCAAGAAAAAAATACTACATGGGAAAATTTTCTTTTACTAAAACCTATAAGGATATCCAATTACTAGGGAAAAGGAGAGAAATTTGTGAAGACTACCTGGAGTAATACATCTACTTTACATAATGAATTATTATAGATTCTATGGCTGGGTATAAAAGAAAAATGGTATGTCTTATCGATCATACTGATGAGGTACAATCCTCTCACTCTAAAAACTATAGTTTTGAAAAAAAAAATCTTATGATGAATTAAATAGGGATTTCTTTATTCTATAATAAAAATATGAATCCTTAAAGAAAGACCATACAAAATTAAAAAATCTTATGATAATATTTTATTTCATAAATAATATTTTTCATAATAGATTAAAGATTTAGAATCTTATTTTTCTAAAATATAATGTGAAATAGATGAGACTATGATAAATAAATTATTGTTTGATGTTGAAAATTTAAAAAAATATTCTGGTTTATTGAGAAAACGATAAATATATTTTAATCAAATACATGGTAAAATTTTATTTCAAAAGGGAGAACATGGAATATTAAGTAATGGTGAAAGACAAAATATATAGAAGACTTAATTTTTTTCTGGTTTTAATAGATAAATCATATCTATTGTTGAATGTTTCTCTTATGGCATTAATGGAAAATATGAAAATTATTGCTTCCTTAGAAAACCTAAAATTTTGGGTGTTAAAATATTTATTTCTCAAAATAATTTTTGATCTTAAATATTATAATTCCCACTTAAAATAAATTTTTTTTACATATGAATTTAATTGATGACATTTCTAGACCCAAAAGAATTTGGGTTCCAAAAAAAAATTTCATTAGATATTTTTAAGGATTACACCACTAATTTGTATGGTTAAATCATTTAGTGATTGATTGAATGATATATGAAAATCTCTACCGAAAGAGTGATCAAATTTGAATTATTTCATTGTCAAAAAATCCTCAGTATTAATATCACTAATACAGGAAGTATTTCATTTCATATATCTATATTCTTTTAGTATGTTAACTATTTTTATACATATTGGGAGTCATATATCTTAATAAAAACTCTTGTTTATTATTTAAAACAAGCCTTAACCTATTTTTATTATATAATTAATTTTCTAAAAATTTACAAATATCTTTACTCTTTATTTTAATATTTAGATAAATACTATATTTTTTTAATGTATGAATGAATTTATATTTTCTATATTTAATCCTTTTGAAACATATAGATTTTAGGTTCTTAAAATTTCAATTTTTATGAAAGTGTAACATCATTTTACATAAAAAGTATTTTCAAAAACTAAAATCTAGATTTATTCATCAAGATATTTTAATTATTCAATATTAAACATCTTCCACATTATGTGAGACCCTAACGTATCATATTGTTCTTAAAATTTAAAATTTTTATATATATTTAAAAATATCAGGTTCAATGGATTCTAGAAACTAGTCACAACAGGATGAAGGGTTCAAGTGCTTCATGTTTTAAATAAAATCATTATCATAAAAGGCCAAGAGGAAATAAATCAGATTCGTTAAAAGGACATCCGGTTTTGTATGTTGATGATTCAATTGAAAATAATTTTAAAAAATTATGAATGTACATAGTCATAAATAACTGGAAGTATCTTCTTCTCAAATGACTAATGAGAAGACTATGCTTCAAGTAAACACCTTGAATAAAAAAAATTGAAGCTACAAGCAACATTGGATGCATCTACAACATCATATAATAAAAAACAAAAAGAATCTATATCAAAAATTGTTTTTGATTCATTATAAAAGTAATATCCAAATATGAATGATAGTTCAATATCAGAAGAATAATTTGAAACTTTCAAGGTAGAAATACTATTTCAGATGGGGTTACTCAAAATAGAATCCATTATTATGCTTGATCATCATAAGTTGAAACTGTTCTTTGTTGAACAATTATTGTCCTTTTTGTATCGAATAACAACAAATGATTGTAATTTATTAAAAGAACAACGAGTAGATTTAGTAGCTTTAATTAATATATTTCATTGTTAGGAAACTTCACACAAACTATCTACTCCTTCCCAAACATTTGAATATATTTTCTATTTTTTAAAATTGAATTATATATATAATGTTTTAATATATGTAGCTCTATAATTGTTTTTTCATAATTTCATTTTGACCTTCTATTATGTTTTCTTATATATATAAATGAACATAATATTTGAATATCACATAAATATGTTTATTATCCTAACTAAAAATAATAGTAAAATTAATAAAATTATTATTTTTAAAAGTATTACCTGAGATTTATTTATATATTTTAATTATTTTAATATATTTTATGATATGATATATATGGTGATTTTATACATTTTTTTACATTTTATACTACTGTACTTATCATTAAAAAATTATATCTATTTAATAAATCATGCATTTTAGAGGAATTGATTTTACTACTCTTATTTATTTGATTTCACAAAACGTAGAAATGTTTAGGGTTTTTATATTATCATAATTTTAGACAATTTAGAAAAGTTTATCCTTAATATCCATGTCAGAGGGGAGAGTTTTTGAACCTTATAAAAGGGTAAAATTTTTCAATAAGGATAATGATATAAATGAAAAAAGCAAAGAAGTTTCCTTTATAAGAAAAAATTTAAAATGATTAAAATGGGAATGAAATTTATTTTGACTTTTTAAAAAAATTGTTTTTCAATTTTACATATTTTTTCACAAGTTTGTTTTCATAAAAAATGAGGATATTGTAAACAATATGTTTTTTAAGAAAATTAATAATTTCTTTTTTGATTTTGGTTCTCAAAAACATGCAAATTTATGTGGAAAGTGAATTTTCGTTTAATTGAATTTTCAACAAAACAAAAGTTATTGAAATTTTTATTCAGGAAATATATTCTTGTAATTGATCCAAAAGAAATATTTGTTGAAGTATTCTGAACATGTATAAGAATATTGTAGAAACACTATTCATATGGTAGTTTTGTAAGCATAACGTTCTGTTCAGCAAACCTACATTTGAAACAAAACGTATGGATTGTGTACCCTATGTTATTGGAAAACTATAGTTTATCAACCCTATGTTTTTATGGAACCCTATGTTTGAGAAAAGAAAAATTATGGACAAAAAATCCAATGTTTTTTTAGGAATCTTATGTTTGAGGAAACATACATATGGCACAAAACCCCTACATTTATGATCAACCATACTTTTTTAAACCTAAATTGAGTGTTTTTTTCATCAAATGAAAGAACCATATGTGTCACTATTAAATGATAGAGTTTAAAATATATGATATTATTTTATATTTATATAACGATGTTGACTGAAGTAAATATCAAATAAAATATATTTTATAACCGACTGAATGGATCATTATGAATATTTTTATGTATTGTATTCAACAGTGTAAATCATATATATTCTTATGGTATGATACGACATTCTTGAATGATTTTGAATTAAAATATTCACAATTTATTATGTGTTATTTATGGAGATGTCTTGACCTAGATTAGTTCAACTTATAACATAAATATCGATATGCTCTTCATCAGAATACATAGATGAGGAGATTTACATAAGTAAATGTTGTGTCTGAAATTGTCAGGACCCGTCCCTTAGGGACCATGCCATGACTACCCCAAGCCCACCATCCATAGGCAAAGGGTTTGTGACTAACATTGAAAAAGGCATATCCCTTAAATGGGAAGGAATTTCCTTTAAATATATACAAACACACTGTCCAAGAACACCGCACGAATCAACCTCAAAGTAAACTATAGGGGTAAAAGTGTGATGAATGTAAAATGGACGGAATACAAGACCAAATGAAAAGTATGAGTATAAATGAAAAGAGAAAAAACTCATGGATCATCCACCGAGGGTCCTAATTGAATGGTAGGTATAACTCGTCTCGACAACACTGCACGTCAGCCCATCCCCTCTGTGTGCCTCCGGGGTCCATGCTCCCTCATGTCTAAGCCTAGCTTATCGTCGTATGTACAAGACACAACAAGGTGCCGGTATAGCCCATGAAGGGGTGAGTGTAAAATTACTCATTAGGAGCCCCGAGACCCCCGAAGGTATCCTGAAGTTCCACAAAGCCAAAACCACAAAGCAATACTTCAATCACTAAGCACGAAACAATCATCAACTCTTATATGGTATATTTCCATTAATACTCCAAAGTTATCAAAATATACTCATCTCATACATGTGAAAACATAAGGCTCCAACATTTATGTCATTTTCACTACTGATCTAGGAAGGAAGAATACAACAATGTTAACACCATGAAGGTTACACCAAGAATGCAAAAGTACCAAAAAGATAACAACACAAAGATAACACCATGAAGGTAAAAGTACCACATAGGTGAAACCATGAAGGTAACACAACCATTGTAACACCATGAAGGTAAATGTACCTCAATGGTGAGAACACGAAGGAAACCCCATTAAGGTAAAAGTACCACAAAAGTAACACCATGAAGGTAAAAATACAACAAATGTTACATCATGAAGGTAAATACTCACCTCATACAAGGTATAACTTATGTACATAAGTACCTATGATGAGGTGTAAATCTAGATCATCTTATTTTGTCAAGAGGCTCTGCTGCTGACTCACACATTATCGGTATGCGATGACCCACACTAGATCGTGGAGTGCTGAACCACAGAGGAACTAACCCACATAGGATCGATATGTACTGACCCATAAAGGATCGCTATTCATTCTTCACGTCACAACTAATCTCGTCCACCTCACTGCCAGTCACTTGATTCTCTCTCATACAATGCCTGATTCTAGGAGAACCGCTCCTCAAGCCATCAGTAGTATTTCAATCAGTATGAAGTCACAAAAAAATAATATCCAAGGGACAACCCCGTCATAGGGATTCAAATGTGACAGATGGCGCGTCGTTCGGATGCCTGGTCTGTGAGATGTGGGCCTCTTTATAAAAAGGGCCCGGTTGGATTCAGGTATGATCCAGCCCAGGTTGCATGTCAAACTCTAACAAAACACACTTTGAATATCTCTAAAGAACTACCTTTCCACAAGGGTCCTTATTCAACAAACGACACGTCAATCAGACTCTCGGTCTGTTAGTTACATCTCTTTCTGTGAAACGAGAGTGACCACAACTTAGTCTGGTCCAGCGCAGTTGGGACCTCAAAAATATTTCAAAGGGACCAATTCCGTAAATGGGTCTTAACTTTACTTAAGGCATGTTAAACGGACAATTTGTTCTTCAGTTACAGACATTTCTTTATGCAGGGACAAGTTGGGTCTGGGCCCGTTCCAACTTGGTCACACAGGCCCGGCGCAACGGGTCATGGGGTCTATCTGACCCCACCTAGGTCTGGCCCATTAAGGTTCACCTCGGTCCACTAGGTCTGACCAGATTGAATCGGCCTGGTTTGGTTCGCGAGTCTTGTCTATTGTTGGCCCGGCCCGTAAGGTGGGGCTCGGCCCACCCGTACTGGCCCGGTGGGCAGCAGGTCTGACCCACTCGGCCGACGTCTATCCAGACTAGTCCACTAAAAGGCGGACCACATTCTCTACTAGACCTGTGTTTGCGTGGACATTTCACCCAGCTGGTGGGGCACTGCCCCACCGAATTCAATGGCTGGCCGTTTGGCCGAAAGATTTTTTCCAACGCGAAGTGGTGTGGGCTACCCCGCACATTCCAGCCACGGCCTGCTGGCCGCATCCATTGATGTCGCCAACACCTACGGGTGCCTCCCCTGTCCCGCGTGGCTGGATCAAGCTGACCACCTATGGCCATCATGGCACACCGTCACACACAATCTTCCACCACCCATGACCGGTTTCCACGGTTCTCCTCCTTCCACCATAAACCGCCGCTGACGTGGTGTGCCAGTGGTTTCTTCCGCGGGTCACTAGATGAGCTTTGGTGTCCATTATTGGTGTTGTCTATGCCTATGGCTCTCATGCACTGCCTTTATCATAGCGTGACCCACTATTTCCTGTTTCATTCATTCTGAAGAAACCGTCTCTGAAAAACAGAGCATGAGCGAAGCGACAGAGGGTCTGGGCCTTGTTTATTTTTCCCACACCCTCCTCATTAATATGATAACAAGAATGAAAGGATTTAGTTACCCAAATACAACATCAAAATAAATCCCCTACCTGGAAGAGACGTTCATTGAATTGGATAGATGAATCCTCCTTCGTCATTGTCATTGGTTCATGATTCAGTGGCGCTCGTCACTGCTCACTGGAACTAGTCTCTTCCTCCATGTGGTTGGTGTCGTGGTACATTTCAGTGCTATATCGCTTGGTGAATATATTCCAACACCCATACTCATGCTCCATATAAATACTAGGGGAAGGAGGTGGGTAACATTCCACAAAATTTATTAGGATCATTTAATTAATGAACCTTACAAATTCCAATGGCACCGTAGCCAAAATAAAGGAGAGTTTAGACATTTTATTTCTTGACACATCTTTTGTCCTTACACTACCACTTGTCTAATGGAAGAAAATAATAGAGGGAAATAAAATATCAAAGTTAATTTATTATTATTTTAAAAGTCCAAAATCTATCTTTTTCTTCCGACCTACTACGGTCAACTTGAAGACTTCCATAAGTGAATCCAAGCACAACAGATTCGATGGTGCTCTCAAATTAATAATTCGAGAACCGGTTCAAAAGATAGAAAATACCACTTGTGTGTTTACTGAACGTACCATCAAAAAAACTTCATAAATTCATTCTGGGCACACTAAACCGCGGAATCACGCACCATCAATTTTTTCAAACTTTTAATAATTATATATAATTAGAAAAAATTACATGTAAAATTACTGTCTTTACAAAATCTACATTTATATTAATGGAGGATAAAACCTAATGAAAACAAGGCTCTGGGTGTTTACATTCTCCCCATATTTTGTATTTTCGTCCCTGAAATCCACAACAAAGACTAAGGAGACAAATGGGGTTATTGAGAATGAATATGCGCCTCCCTCTCCCATTTTATCTCCTAGAAGATCCCATGCTGCCAGCAAACATTCACCAGAGGTATCGATCGTCCACGAAGTACCTGCTCCTACAGATCCTCAATATCCACTGGAACCTCCATAAATGTTCCCCCATCATGAATGTGCAGCACAACGTGGTCGATGACCTAAGATGGGTTGTGCATGTATCTCTTTAGCCGGGACACGTTGAAGATGTCGTGCACCCTTTCCATCAGCGGTGGCAGTGCCAAGTTGTATGTCACCTTGAAAATCATTCTAAGTATCAGAAATAATATGATAAACCTCAGTTATAACTTTTCGCCCTGGACAAATCTCTGCAAACCTCATCAAGGTGAGACCCATTGGAAGAAATTGTATCCCTCATCGTACTCCAAAGGTCTTCATCTTCTATCAGAAAAATAATTTTTCCAGCTCTGTGCAGTCTTCATCTGCTCTGGGATGATCTGTGCATTCTCTGTGGTAAGATGAACCAACTCTAGACCCATAAATGCTGACTCCACTTGGTCTATCTATAATATAGGTGATCTACATAGTCAGTTGTAAAAGGACTCAACGGTTCTCTTGGATTTTTAATCCGTGCACCAGTTGAAAAGTTATAAAATGCCACTCATATATTTACGAAATATACCTTTAAAAATGTTCAGAAATTCATTTCTGGCACACTGGTCCTCATAGTCATGCGCTATCAATTTTTGAATACTTGTAACAATTCAATATAATTTAAAAACATTTCATTGAAAATATGAGTCTTTACAGAAATACAATAAGTATGTCATTTCCTTAAGAGCAACACTTTGGAGATATACATGTTTTGTTCTATATGATCTACTCCCAACTTTTACTATCACTGTTATTTTGTCTTACTTTTATATATTCATCCACAATATTTAAAAAAGATTTTTCAAATATACACTATAGATAAATATATGGTTATGCATTTATCATTTATTTCCTCTGTCACAATTTTAATAAATCCTATGCAACATTGAAGAACTATTTCCTGATATGTGTTATTTAAGATAAATTATATCTTTTATTTACTACTTCAAAAATGATGTTTAACATTAAATATTTATTAATCCAATATCCCTTTATTTATTGGAGTATCGGATGCTCAGACACTGTCATGGTGGAGTTTAATTGCTCGTACTCATTGGTGGTTATGTTTCAGCTTCATGCAAGATGCTATGGATTTACACTTCCTTGTAAAATAACTAGGAGTCCTTGTAAAATATTTCTATGGTGTCAATTTCCTACACTCAATTGTTTTATAGAGGTCTCTAGCTAATAGGATCTACTAGTGAAAATCACTAAGCTTGTGGAGTTGAGCATTGGTGGAGTGGACCTGGGGTTCTTTGTTCCCAAAACCACTATACATCATTATATAATTTAATATTATTTAATTTCACTTCTCACTAAACATTAAGAGATAAGAAAATGATCACTACATAATTAGATAGATTTTCCATATATATATATATATATATGTTTTTGATGTTCAAAATTCACCCCCTTGTGTTTTTCTTCACCATAACCATCCCGACATAACATACATAGAACATGAACCTAGACAATACAATCCTAATCTATCTATTATAGAATAACATGTATATTTTTTGGAAATAAAAAATATTTTAAAAATATTTCCATAGATAATTATAATATAAATTCCTAAAATAGATTAAATCATTAGTAAACCTATGAGTATAAAAAATTCATTACAATATATAATTATTCTAAATATATAACTAGATACCAAAATTCCATGGATTATATTACATGTTATTCCATCATAATCACATTTTAATCATTCTATACTCCATAAAAATCTAAATTAATTTTTTGAAGAACTTCAATAATGGTTAAATTTATAAGGTGTCTCTCTAACACATTTAAAATTTCATAAACAAGAACATTACATAATTTACCAATCATGTTAGTTTCTCATATTAATATTTTTCATCTTAAATGATTAATATCATTGTTGTGCTTGATTATGATGACTCTATTTTTCTATTATATTATATTTTAGCAGATTAGTATCATGATTTATTTCTATTTAATAATAACTTTAATTAAATAGTATCCCACAAAAAATATGACCCCTTCTAAAATCTGTATATCCATTAGTGTGCAGGAATCTATATTTCACTATCTTTGAGACCACTTTAGTTTTCATCTCACTAAATAGAAATTTAGATAATTAATCTTCCCAATTATATCATATATGATTCGCAGATAGTTGAGTGAAAACTCTTTGTATAATCCAAAAAGTTGATAAAAAACATGAAATTCTCCTATTAAGAAAACATTCAGGTCTTCGAAGCTATGTGTCACCCAAAATTTCAAAGTGAAATTTAATTATATAACCTTTATGAATATCCATTTACACAATTCCATAAACTAGATACCTCATGTACACCCTGCTTTAATAGAAATTGCCCTATTGAAATATTGAGATTTTGACATATTTTTTGTGGGAAGGAATATTTCACTTAGTATTTAAAGGGGATTTAATCCCTTCTTCATATTCCATTAAATTACATTAATGTATGCATGATTGTAATTATTTTATTGTTGAATCCTATCACCACCCCCAAAACCAATATGTTCAAACCATACTATGGTACATCTCTTTACAAAACCAATATTTTTTGTAACTCAAGCAAATAAAAAATTCAAACATATTTACACATATCCAAATTCATCACATGAATAATTAATTCGTAATATTCAAAAAAAAATTAAAATTTACATGATATTGAAAATCACTATATAAAAAAGCCCTAAGACAAATATAGCCAACCCTTATCAGTATAGAACAAGGTATTAACTTCACGTTAGTGGGAACTCTGATGCCATATCCCACTCCTTGATAATAATTTACTAAACTAAGAATCTTATTCACCACAACTATAACACCTAATATCTATAAAATATATTAAACAACTATGTTTAGGATCATAACATTAATTACAACATGAGGTTGGGATTTATGAAAACTACACCTGATGATTTCATGTTTAGAATGGTATATCAATTTATCAGATTCAAATTATCTCATAAAATGAAGCTTATAAAATGATCAAAATATTAACAATATATAATTATGAAAAAAAGAGATATCCATTAAATAAAGGAACACATAAAATATTTAATCACGAGACAAATACTTATACACAAATAATAAATCAATGCTTTATCATAAAAACATTAAAATTTAATCTATTTAATAATATATATTATATAATTCATTAATATAAAAAAATTGTATTTATTCATAATTTGAAATTTTTAGACTACTTGTTATATAAAATTATTCTTTAAGTATATAATATTTCATGAATTATAAAAATTTAGAAATCAATTATTTATTATGTAAATAGTGTACACAATCAATATATCGTACACTAAATATCGTTTAACCTATGACAAAATCAATCATCAAAAAATATTTGATGAGGTTTAAATGGTTTATAAATAATTCCATTTTAATTTTAATATTTAACATTAATCACTATTAACATTTATTAATTTAGCCAAATATAATCACATTATATTTTTTCATAATTTTGAAAATTATAAATTATTTATAAATTTCGATTTATGATTAATAAAAATCACTTAATTTATAATTCACTTTGTTTTTTATATAATTTTATTATATGTGTCTATAATATTAAAAATAAATACTATAAAATATTTATTAATAATATTTATTTAACATTTATTAATTAACAATCAACTCTTTTTAATTAAATAATTTATAAAATCTTTATAACTTATCATATATTTAAAAAATCACTATTATTTTTATTATTATACATTTTATAAATAATTTATTTTTTTTTAATTAAATACAAATATAACTAAAATATTTTTTCATGGATCATATTTAATTATTCTTCTAATCATAAAGAATAATTGATTTTTTATATCCTTGAATTCTATATTAATCATACTCAATGATTGATAATCATATCTCCAAATATTATTTCAAGTATTTCACATCCAATCACATATTTTGATTGAATATTATAGTCATTAAAAAAGATACAAAATTTATTTGTAATTATTTTTTGGGATATCCTATTTTTGATTGGACCATTTATTTTTTTAAAAATTAAAATAAGGATTGTATTCTACAATGTGAAGTGTCATTTTTTAAGATATTATGAAAATAAAATGTCTTAATTCAAATCACATTATACTATGACCTAAAATTTATATCGTGATATGAATACCTTATGAAATTATAAGACATCATATTTTACAACCAGAAAATTATATGTATTGTGATTTATATTCTATGTATTTGCTTTATGATTTAATGGATTTAAAAACATTGGATGCCCAAATATCACTAATAGGTTTCAATGTTGATTGAAAAACGCATTTTTATTAAAATTATATGATTATAAACTTCCTCATGATCACACATGCATAAAATATATGAAATATATGGAACATGAAATAAATAAACACTATATTAATTTTTTCCGTTAATCAAAGAAGTTACTGAATGATCATTATTTCTTCAAATGAGTTAGATGATAATCACCAATGTTACAGAAAAAGGCCTCCCTCCTTTGTAGTTATATCCAACCAACACTAAATCAAATTTCATATATGTTGGATTCATCTTTGTTCCATGATGTTCTAGAATCTACATATTCTATGATATAAGAAGAGGAAACTTAGGGTTATGTAGTTTTGGTTGAGGGTCATGTGAGCATAACAACTTCCATCACATGGAAGTGGGTATTTATAAAACTCACAAGGAATATCCTTGAGTGTTCAAGAATTAAAAAAATATTTTATAATTCAAGATTAATTAATAGATATTTATAGATAATAATAATTTATTAATTAACTCCTTATGAATCATGACTCTTGAAACCCCACTTTGATTATATCAATTGATGGGAAAATCCCATCAGCCCAAAACTGTCAAAGTCAGTGGTGTAAAAATTCCATGAAAAAAGATACTAATGACTTGTAATGATAAAAAGAACTCTAGTTAGAATAATATATCAAATTGGAAATCATATTTCAATTAAATATAGGATATTTATAAATTATTTGATATGATAATTTTAAACATTAAATGAAGGAAAAAAGTTTTTTGTTCTTATTATTCCTTAAATCATAAAATAAGAATAAATCATTTTTATCATATAAATAATGGATTTAGGAAATATATCTACAATATAATATCACAAATTTAAAATATATACATCACTTTAACTCAGATATCACATTTTTAGTTCATCATTAATCGAATCCTGAAAACATAAAGAAAATATTTCATGATCTCTTTCATTTTTCCAAAATATTGACATAGATTATAATAATATGATATTAATAATGAAAACAATACTCATAATATTACATTAGATCCAAAAATTCATTATCAGAATCAATCATATTGATAAAATGATAGGTGACTAAAATTATTTATGACATTTATCATGACACTCCTTTGAAACCCTAAGTGAATAATTCTTTTCTTTACAGGAATCTAAATTCACCTATTGATCAACTTCATCCCTTGGTTACTAAATATAGAGTTTCTATATTTCATTGAACATTCCCTTATAATTTAGAACATTTAAAAAGTTATATGTAAAAGTAAATTCTTATAATAGGATTATCATTCCTAGAATCGATATCACATTTTTTTAAAAAATGATGATGGTACTATCTACAATAGAAGCATTTACTTGATTTATATCATATGTTATTGAAAAATGAGAAAATTTATTAAATGTGATCCCACTAAAATGATGGATCCATTTAAACTCATAATATATATCAATAATATAATATCTATATTTTGGTGTTCTTCTCACCACTTATATGTTTACATAGAGAATTATCCCAATCACATTATATATATATATATTTTATAGTTGAGTCAACAACTCCCTATCTAATCCACCATATGGATAAAATATATTTTCTTAACCTTTTATTCTAAATTGTTGGGTTTTCTAGTTAAGTGAAACCTAAAGAAAATTATAGAAATAAGGTAATAAAAGACAATCATGGGGAACCCTATTTTGGAAAACCCTAGCAATGTATGATCTAGTATCACCCATTTCATGCATCATAAAAGATATTATAAGGGCACCCAGATTTTTCATATCCTACCCTTTTGAATGATTGATGTCATTACAGGTTCCACTTCAGAATGAATCTATCATGAACTATTTAATTGGTATTTAATATCAACATATTATATCATGTTATTCTAATTATGTATGCATTCTTATAACAATATTGTTTTGGAATCCTATTCTAAACACCAAACCAGTATGTGTAAACCAAATTAGGGTATAACTCTTTACAAAACCCACAATCTGTGTTAATCACCCAAATATAGATGTCAAACATATTTAAATATATCCAAATTTATCTCATAAAATGTTTACATGCAATGTTTATATAAATTAATGTGTTTATATGAGACTAAAAATCTCCCCATGAGTAATCCCATATTTATAGATTACCATCCCCTATCTTTCTAGAACATGGATGAAGACTCGAAGCCAATAGGCACCCTAACCCACAGTACCTTAACTTAGTGATACATACTCATGTAAGAATTCAATTAATAATTACACTAGAAGATAATATGTTTAAACTATATTCCACAACCAAATTAAACTAATAAGTACAACAAAAAAATTACATTAAGGTAAATGAAATCTAAATATTTTTCCCATAACTAGCATGAAATGATTTGATTGAAAATTGTATTATATGTTTTTTATCTCATAAACTAAATAATAAAAAACAATTTATAACTAAATTATTTTATAACTATGAGTAAATAGATGAATTACATTTAAATATATAAATATTTCTAATATTTAAAAATTTTATAAATATTTATGAACAATTCATAAATGAGTAAATATGGATATTTTAATATTTAGATACATTTTTTATAAAATATATATAATACTTGAATGTAGATAATTTATATTCATTCACAGTATGAACCGTTAAAATTATCCATTATATGAAATTTTACTTCAATATATCATATTTCATGAAATATAAGCAATTTAAGTTTTAGTTTCCTACTATAAAGATGTTTTAATTAATATTAAATGTCACATATTAATATTATTTAATTCATTGGTTATATAAATTTATAAATAAACTTTTTATAAGGTATAATATCAAAATAAGGATATTTTAATTTAATCATTTCAAGTTTTTATTTATGGAAATTTAATAATTTTTTTAATATATATACTTTATATTATGTATTATTTTTTAATTTATAAACTCATTACCCTAAATTAATAGTGAATAAAATCATTATTTAATTATCATATGGTATGATATATAATTTTATAAAATGTATTTATCTAATTAAAATTTAAATTTTAAGGAATTTATTTTAAAAATGATTCATAATAAAGTGTTAATTAATTATATACTCTTTAAAATTAATTAATTTTTAAACAATTTATAAATTATTAAATAACCAAAAAAATACATATTACCATTTATTATAAGAAATTTATCAATCAAAAATACTATATATTATTGACTGTAAAAAAACTCACATCTCAATCATATTCTATGATTCCTACCGAATCATAGAAAATGATAGAAAGAATATTAATTTATATATTCTTAACTAATATTTATAATTAATAAGTGATTAAATGAATATAATTATCCCATCTTGAAATAAAAATAATATTTTATGATCCATTTCTATATTCATTATCTACAGTATGCAATAAAATTTTTAATAGTCTCTAAGGATGTTGTATTTGTAACTTTTCACTCATTTTTCGGAAAAAAGTTATAACAGAATTGTATGTTGTGATGGGTTGAATTCATAAAATATAACCTATATAAAATATATGAATCTATACTATTCCATGAAATAGGATATCTTAAATATTATTTTTAGATATATAATGTAGATAAAAACTTATCAGTTATTACATTTTAAAACATGATTTAATTATTCCAATAGATCATTCAACCAATTATTTAATACAGTTACACCCCTACATTACATATCACATAGCACTTCGTTAAATGATATATTATGTGAGATTACCAGTAGAATGATAACCATTTATAATTTATTTTTCACTATTTTATTCTAATGAAACATTATGGAAAAAATAATCAAAATTTATAAATAACATTCATATCATATTATGTTGGATATAATGATTTCTCAATCCTCATCTAAAGGCTATGTCCAAGGAAACAATATTCAAATGTTGTTATCATTTGTAATTTTTTCATTACATCAATAATATAATATGTTAATCAATGTAGTGGCATGAAAATAAAATTTTCACACCCCTTAAGATATGCCCTAATCATAGAATATAATACCTCTATTTAATCATTATAAATAGTATTTTAGTAATATTAATCCATCGAGCTTATAAGAGATAAAAGAATAGTGATAATATATATCAATGTTAATTCAAGGTAGGGATTATATACCTATTTTCGTATAAATAATTCATCAACATACCCTAGTGATGATGGAGGATCAGGGGTGGGATCCTATAGCCATTTTATCTAGAGTCTATTAATATATCCTTATGGAATTTCAAGAACTAGACCATATTTTTCCCCCATTAAATAGTATCAATGGTATATTTTGGTGTAAAAAATGGTGAGACCAAAATTCACACCCATAAATATGATTATCATCAATATATAATTGTGTAAAAAGAGGGAAATGATCATATCTGTACCCCAATCCAAAATTATCATCATAATTTTATGAAAAAAAACATTGAAGCATGTTCATATCCCTACTTATGTTTAGAAGATCTAACATTACAATCTTGTTGAAATTCAATGGTAGGATTATATATATATTCCCTATAGATCACACAATTTTATTAAAATATTCTTGAAGAAAAATAAAAATATAATCATATCCACGTTCTATCCACGAATGTTTTTAGATTATCTAGATGTAAATAATGGATCATCCACATATTCCTGCCCAATATGAATAATCCAATTAGCATATTCCAATGGAAACATGGTTTATGTATATATAGTATATCATAATACCAAGAATCCAATTTGTATATCTCAATGGAAACCATGGAGCATACTTATATTCTGTCTCATATTAGGAAAGATCATCTATATATCATGATGTTAATTGAAGATTCACACAATAGGAATCCCACCCATGATGGAAGTTTCCCATAGTGCATGATCATATTTCCTATTGAGTTTATGTCCATGGTTTCACGAATTAATGTGTCCCAAATGGTATATCATCAAAGGAAATATATAAACTAGGATGAGGATCATATTCCAACCCCTATAAATGTTTATTCATAAGTACTTTTATGTATTTAATTATTAGCCCAAGATTCTTTCTGCTCCTTATCAATATAAGAAAGAAATAATAACTATAAAGGTCATACCCAAGATAATATAGTCAGTAAATCTATATTTATTCTACACATTTACCATCATAAGGGTTCTCGCTAATCTTAATATGATGTCAGTCATGGGGTTACTACAACTTAAGCAAGATGTAAAAATCTACTCCTCAATAAGGAGAGAAACAAGAAAAAAATCCTCCCACTAGAAATGCATAACCACATGGGCCCTCCTTATGGGAACCAATTTAGACAATCTTGAGATACTCCCTAGGGGATATTTTTTTTATAATTCCTATATGTGAAATGGTAATCAACTATAATGATCCTTCCCATGTTACTCATTGTGAGGTATCTCCCAATAATGAATCATCTCTTCGACATGATGGTACATTACCTGTACGAATATCAATGAATTTTCCATTATACCGAGAGGTGATAGAAAACATTGTCTTGGTACACAATGTATATTATCAAAGAATATTTAAATATCAACCCTTTCAAAAGAGACTCAAGATAATCATTAGCATCTACTCTTTTGTTAGATTAATATAATTTTGATCTACTTTATGAGATTAAAAATGATTCCAATCCTCTAGAAAAAGTGGTTGAGAGAAGGATTACGGTAAAGAAATGCTTATATTAGATTATGATAATGTCATGGTAATGTTGAAAGAACACAATTTATGTTATATTTCATTTCTATTTAGTTATATAACATTCCCACTATGCACTTCACATAATTTAATGTCATCATTAATAACCCTATATATATCACGCATCCTGATACTGATATAGAATATTATTGTTTAAAAACATACATTCAAAACATGGTTTGCACTGAAGTATCCAAGAAAGGTGTCTCTACCGAGTATCAAAGGTTGTATCATGGTTTCGGATCTCCATAAAATATATGACTACCACATACACGAATAGTTTGACTATAGATAAAGTAAAAGGCATGGATTTATCCCTCCCACCACCATGAGAAGATGAGAATATAACTATTTTTAGAGGATTATTTAATATGAAATTTAATAAGAGACGATGAGGAATATTAAAATTGAATTACATGGGGGAAATAATCATACCATTTTAAATAAACAGGTCAAGGACAATATTATTCTAATGGAGAACCCAATTAAATAATAAGTGTTTTTAATTTTATAATCCAACTAACATTCCCATAAAGCCAATTTTTCAAACCCTAATATCTAATTATTACCATGAATTCCACCCATATGGGAAAAAAGATAGATATTTCAATCAAATTGCCCTTTATTATCCTGAATAAGATATCAGCATTTAATTGTTGTAGGCCAAATATAACTATATGTTCTTGTCATTTAATCTTGAGCATAAAAACATTTAATAACACCAACTGATGTCCTTGATTCTATCAATCCTCTTGTAGTTTGAAAAGAATCCTTATGGAGGAAACAAGAACTATTGAAATCATAGATGAATCCAAATCTAGATGGGTAGATGCGATTCACCCCCTAATTTTGTTAAACCAATCTTCCAAAATTTGAATGGCATAAGAGACCCAGAACAAAACCTTAGTCCTTTATGAATCATTTAATCTACATGATGTGAATATTAGAGAATAAATATGTATGAAAATAAAATTAAATTGTACAATTTTTTGATAGATCAAAGTTTATATTGAATAATAACCTTCTAGATAGATTATTTTTCAATTGGAATGATCCCAAATGACATTTTATTTAAAAATTTAACTCAATAATAAAGAATTAATTTTTCCATACCTAATCAAACATAAAAAATTTGAAAATTAGAGTCTTGTAGATTTCATTTCTAGTTGTATAGTATTATTCATTTCACTAGAGAAATATATTTTCTCATAGTAGATATTATAATTTTTTATAGAATATCTCTATTGTAAATTGAAGACAACACATATTACCTTCAAAAATTTTGGTGCTTTTTATGAGTTTCATATATGGTGGAGAACTGAAAGGTTTCCGTAAAACAATATCAGGCCATGTCCTAGTGAAAATCATCATAAAATGAGATGAAAATAAGTATAGTAGATATCATGTATTTTATACTAACACCAACACTGATGTTGGATCCACCACTCAAGCCAGAAAAATATCACATAGGAACTCCCTCTGAATTAATATTGCAAGAAATAAACCATTATCAGGAGGTAAGGGAAGAAAAGTGACATTAAAAGTTTAATTAACTAATAAATAAATGGTATTCACTCCAATAAAAATAGGCTCTATGATGTTTCCTCATAGGAATGTATAACAAAAATATCAAACTAACAGAAATCCTATAACACTATAAAGTCAGCATTAGTTATTATATCAGGAAATAACCTTCAATATTATTATGAGAAAGACATATAAGAGTATTAATTATCAAGGAAATACTTTAGAATTTGGTTTAATTTTTCTAGATCATGTTGGGAAGACACCCCAATGAACTTGATATCCATTTCTATTACTATGAAAATGAAAGAAGGATAATTATTTAATATCTGAGATGAGAGCATGCAGAAATTTCAGTGATCGTATGAATAAGAAATAAATTTGACATGAATGAAACATAATCATGGATAAACTAATATGGCCAATTGTGACTCAAATTCCAAATGTGACACTAGAGGAGACATCTGAATAATTTCAATTTTTTAGGTGATGTGGTTTGAAAGGTATGGAACAGAAGGTAGAGTTATTATTGGATCCAATCTGAGTCACATCCTCCAGATATTATTACTCAAATCCTGGGAGAATGGGTGTTATCTCGCCATATAAGGAATTTATATTTATCCCACAAAATGAGTCAATGATCACTAACCCACTAAATGAGATCCTTATCAAATGAAGAATAACTATATTTCTTAGTCAATTTCACTCAATAAAAATGCCTCTTTACTGATGAAGAAGAAAAAAATGATCCCAATTTCCATACCATTAATATGGGAAATGGTTGGTAATGTTGAGGATGTAAAGTAATATTATATCATGTTAGAAAATAGAATTTATGATCCATTTATACAATATCCATATACACTACTAAAACCATGAGATATTCACTCACACGAGTTGAAAACAATTAATAATCTAATCCAAAATTAAAAAATTACAATTAAATCCACATCTTACTAAAAAATAGACAACTTGTAGTAGTCTTGTTAAAATTGAGGAATGTGAACTCTATTTTAACCCAACACATAGAAATAAAAATACCTCCCAATTATAATAAATCAAAGGGTTTGTTAGTGAAATATTATTCAATCCCTAAGCCTCAAACATGAGAATAACCTGAAGCGTAGAAGTATATAACCTTGTTCTGAAATATGAGATCATTATGTTGGTATATATTATTAAATTTAAGTTATTAATAATATATTTTCTTCCACTCCAAAAAAACATAGAAAAATAATTGTTGATGAATTTTTAATATCTAAAGGGTTCAAGGTTGAAGTTTTTATTATTGAGAAATATCACATAGTGCTTGATTCCATCGAATAGTACAAGGTCATTTCCTTTATAGAAGAAGATTTGAATGATTACCTATAGGGGTATATTAGTCGCTTTTATATATTAATAAATGATAATGATTTCACTATCCATTGGACCATAATTGATAATCGTTCTAGGATAAAACTCTTCTTGATCTGATAATCAAATGACTCAGATAAAGTTAACAAGACATGACTCCTTCCATTATAACCATCCAGGGGTATGATAAATGAGATAAGTAACTATTTGTTAGAATCAAACCAATATCACAGTTTGGAGATCATATTTATAGATTGTAATTCATAATTGATTACTGAGATATTCCAACCAATGTCTATTGGGATAGTCATGGATCTACATACACTTGACAATGACCATTTAAAATCATTAGTTCCTCAATTAATTAATTAATGGACTAGTAGATTAGCATTACTAATATATGGGGATAACATAGTAAACAATACATATTTTGAATTTTTCATGAACCAACCTGGATACCCTGTTACCCAGATAACTATCCCAACAATAACATAGTCTAAGGTAGTTCCCGATACCCATGGGTTGTAAAATAGAACTTGGAATCTTACATGATAAAAGAGGTAATGGATTTTCCACAAAAATAAGTAAGATAAAAGATAAAAGTCAGTATTCTCAACACTCCAAAAGGATAATGTACTCGAATGATAATAGGTAAAACAAAAAACAAATTATTACATCATCAAATTAACCCTTATTTAGCCAGATAAAACTCACACATCCTGAAGGAAACATAAACCCACTCCACAGTCCAAAGGATCAAGAACATTGATCATCTCCAAGTGGCACATTCCCATTTATCAGACACGGAATAAAAAATATACAAATATCCTAATGGAAAAGGAAGGGTGTGAGCTGTAAATCCCAATAGGGTCTCACAAGGTATACTATAATCAATTATAAAAACAATAAACTCGATATGATAATGATTTAAATAAAAATATGCATGGAATAACATTTCTATAGTTTAATGAAATCATTAATTCATTTTAAAAACATGTTACATAACCTTAAACAAATTTTATATAGGATAAGGTGGTTTTTTTTAAAAACAGTTTATATAAATTATTTGGAATGGATAAAACAATTCAATAATTCAAAGAAATTTATTATCAAGTAAACCAACTCATAGGAAAGATGAAACCATGTAAAAATACTTATGGAAAGACAGTTTACCAAGTAATAGTTTTCTCACACATCTCATAGTGATCAAAGATCTTCTCAGGTGCACACAAAAAACATATACCTCAAAAGGAGAACCCATCAAGGGAAATATACACACCAATATGACAAACCATTACGACATGTCATGAAAATAATTTTTTAGTAGTAGTAATCATCATTAATCCATTTCTAGTAGGAAGCTTCATAGATTTCTTATTCTAGTTACAAGTTACTTCCCAATACAACATTATCATTAACAATAAATCAAATTAGAAATAAATCATTTTAAAACATTTTAAAATACAATTTCCCAACACCAAATTTCAATAATAATTTTCCATTTGAAAACCAAATCATATATTTTTATCATTTCATGCCATTTCAAATTATTTTTCAATTTTATCAATTTTATCTAAAATCAATGTAAAATAATATAGTAAAACTTATTCCCAAATCATCCCATAAATTTCCATAAATCCACACACCAATTATTATTTCTTCCAAATGGGGGGTTTTACCAATTTCTATACCCCTTTTAAAACAAGAACAAAATCAATGCAATTCCATGATTTTCAATAAATTAAAAACACATTTCAATTTAATCTAGAAATTAAAGTTTTCAATTTTAGGGTAAATTAATATGAAACCAAGAACCTTAAATCAAATAATAATAATCAACAACCATAATGGGACATTCTAACATATAATGAAGTCATAGAAGATCAAGGAACATAACATATAATCAATATCCAATGAAAATGATTTTAGATATATCCATTATGTGATAATCCACCCAACAATATAGATGAAGGTTGGATATATTGGGAGATATTAAATGAGAGGAGTCTACATATCTTGTAGGGATAATATCTTCTATCTGAACATTGATTCACCAAAGAGAGGTGTGAAGGTGTCAAAATTTCATCTACAAATCTTATCAAGCCCTAAAATTGTAAAAGGTCAAGTGGGAAGGTTAGGAACATTAATTGGGAATTTGGTGATTTTAAAATATATTTTTTGAATAAATAATTTTGCATACATAGTTTCTAAGAGAGAGCTATATGGATAGAAAACACATGTTCCCTAATTGTGCTCTATCATTCTGGGGTGCACAACAGCTCAATGGTAGGTGCAAGGTTTTTTATCCATTCACCAACATTGAAAACCATAAATGATTGAGATTTCATGGTTTGGATGGTCTAGCCTCATATTTTTGAAAAACCATGCATCCCCTCCATAACACTATAAATGAGTGCATGGTTTTCTAGGCCAAACTACCCAGTTTTTTCTAACCGCAAACTAACCTTAAGGACCTACAAAAATATAAAAATTTCACACAAATTAAACCTAAACAGAGCCCAACGAAATTTGGATAAAAAAGGGTCAGGGAGTACCTAAAACCAGGTAACATGACGTAACAACCTCCCCATAATAAGAAAATTCATTCCCTAGAAATCATATTGATAAGTTTTTATATAAATGAGATGGGGCCATTACACTCTATCCATTTACTCCCACTCCCAAGTCGAATGAGAATAAAAACAATGATTCGATATCACAATGAAAAAAATGAATTTTACTAAAAAATGTAACTTTTTCTTAGAATCAAAAATCATCACTATATTCTCAATCATAGATAAGTTAAGCACATCATCATGATCACACAAACTCAAAACATGGGATGGATCATAAAGACACTTGATTTTGCGACACATGGAACACATTATGAATCAAAATCAACAATGGTGTAAGTGATAAATGGTATTAAACTTTCCCCCACCTACTCAAAACCCCAAACAGGTTCCACAAAAGGAGAAGCAAGCTTACCTTTTTTCCCAAGAAATTATTGACCCGAATGTGGTGAAAACTAAAAAAATAGATGGTCAAAAACTAAAAATTCCAAAAATCTATTATGAAGATCAAAATTAGATTTATACTAGATCAATGCGATAATAACTCTCTACTGAATCATCTGAATCTTTATCGTCATCTCTTGGGCCAAAATTAGTCAAAACAAGGATGTTTCTATATTCTCTGACCAACATAATAGAGATTTACAATCCCTTCCCTACAAGACCTCATCGTCGTCTCTTGGACCAAACATAGTCAAAACCGGATATACCATATCCTCTTAAAGTTATCACAGAAACAAGAGGTAAAACAGGGATCCCAATTATATAATATAATCGATAGAACTCCATAAAAACAAATAATCTATTTCAAATTGATATTTCCAAACACTTCAACATTGATTGTATCTAGAATGGTTATTAATTTACAAGATTAAATCATCCGATGGATCAGAAACCATATCCAATTATTCTTTTGTAGGGTATACATAAACCATACCAAGAGTTCCATTGAGATATAATCCCACTTCCATTATGGAATTGGCAGTGGCTGAAGCAATCCTTAAGGACTTTGGTGCATTTTATTAACATGATAATTGGTATAGAAATGAGAACCAAAGTAAGTGATGTCCCATCTCATACCTGGCAACCGGAATTGTAGTCACATGTCATGGAACATCTTTTTGGTACCTGGGTTCACCCCCAACAAGGATTTTTGGAAATAACCCATCACAGATTTTATCACAGAAAAATGTATAATGTACCAATTTTGGAAACATAGTATACTCTCCATGGAGAATGACCACTCAAAAACTATCTCCCCACCATAAATAGAGTTTCCCATGATACAAAATTCATCATCAAAAAAATTCTCCTAAATTGTTTTATCAATATGAGTGAATTTTAGCAGTCAACCTTCCAAGAATACATTATAATACTACTTATAGACTCTAAAATAGAAATATGAACAAAGTATGATCATGATTTTATCTTTTGATGATTCTTTAATGTCTTGGTTTATATGTTTTCTGCTTAATGAGTCAAAAATAAAATTTATTTTCCCCATGGTATATGAAATGTTGAAATAAAAATATTGTAGGTACTCCACCAAAGGACACTTCTAAAGATTGAAATATTTTTTTAGAGATGATATAACTCATGATTCTATGGTCAGAATACATGCTATATCATTCCCTAACAAGGTAATTCTTCTAACTCATAAGCACATGCACCAAAACTATGATTTTAAGTTCATGGGTTGAATAATTCTTCTCATCTGGAAGAATCAATCTATAGCCACATGTGATGATGTGATCCCCTTGAATAATAATACAACCCAAACCCAAACATGATATGTAACAGAAGACGATGTAGCCCTTTCTGGTCTCGGGAAGAGTTAGAAATGATATAGAAGTTTAAAGATGTTTTAACTCAAAAAATAATTCTGAAATTTCTCATCCTAAACAAATATCACTACCTTATTAATTAGAGTGGTCAGTGAAGAATAAAAATTTAATGAATACTTCAAAAACTATTAGTAATACCCCGTTAAACCCAAGAAGCACCAAATCACTGAAAAATTTCATTGTTATTCCCAAGTCATAATATCATTCACCTTTTAAGGATCAACTGTGATACCATGTTCTGAGACCACTTTTCCCTAGATATTAACTTCAAGAATTCATAAATCTCATTCCAATATCATGGAATAAAGTCAGTGATTTATCAAAATTTCAATAAATTCACTTAGATGATGCACATGATACTCCTCTAACTAGAATCAAACCAATATTTCAACCCTAAATTCCACCATGAATGTATATAGATACCCAAGGAATATCATTTTCATAAAATAGATAAATAATGTATGTGAATTTGTACACCATATTTCAGTAAAATATATTCATAATTGACATACATTCTTTGGAATTATGTTTTCAAAAGGTTAGATTCCTTTACACACAACTACAGATAACCAGATTGAAGATCAATCTTCAAGACACACTTTTATCCTTTCAACTAGTCAAAAACATCATCAATATGTATAAATTTATTCTTTTTATTTACTATAACTAGGTTTAATTTATAATAATCATCGCATAAGTGAAGTGTACTGTCTTATTTTTTTTTTTTTAAAAAGAACATGCACCCCCCAAGGAGACACACTCGGTTGTATAAAAACATTCTATATTATATCATCCAACAAAGTCTTCAACTGTTTCATCTATGATAGTACAATGTAATAGGAAGGAATAGATTTTAGTTGAGTAACATGTAATATATCAATAGAAAAAACTACCTCTCTTAATAGTCAATGAATAGAGACATCATAGGAAACACATTGGGAAACTCGATGACTACTAGAGGGATATCATCACTCAATGATTCACATTCTTGATCTAAGGATTCACTTACATTAATTTTAAAAATTATAGATATAATGGTCCATATCTACTCAATCTCAAGTACCATTCTCCCTGAAATATATTGAACACCCCGTAGGGTGTGGTAAAGGAGACCCGTGGAAGATAATAGTCAATTCGAGCTTTAATATCAATGTGAAAATCAATTCCAAGTATAAAATAAATAGGTATAATATTGTGAACTAGAAACGCCTAATTGAGCTCGATCTATAATAAAGAGAATTTATAGGCAGGACAATGGGGACCCTACACTTTCTTCATTCTGAGGGACATAGTACTATCCATCACATAATGCAACATCTTCGATTAATTATTCAGTAGTTTCACAATATAAGTCAATATAAATGAATGAGATGCACCGATATCAAATAATTCAGTCACTAAAGATGATTCTATTGTGGTGGTACCTCTCATAGTCATTTGAACTATATCAGATTCCTCTAGAGACTCTTTAACTATGTGAAGAATCATCGTTCCAGATTCCTTTGGTTGGAACCACAAAGATCTTGAAGAATCTAATTTCACCACAGAACTATTATGTGATGATGATCCCTATAAACTACACAGATCAGTAAATAAATGGATTATTTTTTACAGTTTTCCTTAGTGACCACAAGAAATCTAAATATTTTTCACCTTAGTATAAGAACTTCTATAATTCCCAACCATGCCACAATGGAAGAAAGTCAAAGGACCTTTTCCATAAACTATAGAAGTTCTGAGGATTCCTAATATTGACAACCACCATAGTATTTATCATGATTTCTATTCCATTTAAAGGTACTCATAGAACCACCATTGTGAGAAAAATAAACTCACATTAACCCTGACATATCTTCCCGGTCTAGCTTATCCATCAGTTCCCTATCCAACATTCGAGTATAATAATAGATATTCAGTAGGAAATAAATGAGAACAAATAAAAATTTTAAGACCCATCTCAAACCTCATATTATTCATCTTCTCATCCTAAACAATCTCAAGTGGAAACTTCACTAGCTCGGTAAAGAGGTTTCCATACTCCATCAAGATCTTATTAGATTTTTGATATTGAAAAACTCTGTATTCTTACCCAACACCATAGAATTTTTATTTAACTGATCAACGAAGTGAACCTTGAAATAATTTCACTATAATACCTCATGATTTCTCTATATAACAATCATATACCACCATCTCCTACTAGGTCCCTCTATCTTGATGGTGGAACATTTCACCTTAATCGAATCAGTGGTTTCTATGAAATCAATTAGAAGTTACATCATTCTCAACCAATCCTCAGCCTATTGAGGATCATTAGAGCCTTGGAAAATTGGTGAATATTTGTGATGTAAATCCTAAGATATATTATGAGATTTATCCCTCTGAGGCTCCATAACAAGATCCTAAATGGGAACAGGAGTAGGTGTCCATCCAAGAGATTGGAAAACACACATGATAATCTCAATAAGGTTCTGGTCCAATAGAGGATTTCCTTTTTTTGGTTCACCAATAGCTACCTCTTAGGGATTATTCACACATATTCGTAGAGGCATGATTCTACAAAACATTATAAAATAATATAGAAGAAATAATAAGATTACTTAGATCAACAACTCAAACATGATTTATGGGAAAATTAATCCCCTCAGATAAAGAAAAACGATTTGGATTTCAACCCATCCAAACAAAAATATAGTAAATACTAGAATTAGATCAAATTATACCTTAAGAGACCTTTCCAAAACCAACCATGGTTACTTGGGGCTCATTATGATGAGATATGGGGAGGCAAACACTCATTACTACTATCTATGTCATGATATAAAATTCGAAAATACATACTGACATCAATGAAATATGCTCAACTTGGACCTTTGATACCACTTTTTCACAACCCTTCCATGGTAGCTAGAAACCATGATATTCATGATGGCTTTGACATAGCTTGATGGAAGTTATCTATCCCCTTAGGTTTAAAACCCGCACATGATATTATACATAATAAAAAAGTGGTTTAATTTTCCACATAACAATGTGTAATAAAAGATAAATTCTAATATGCTTGAGATTCCAAATGTAAAAAGTAAGAGAAATATAAAATGTAAAAAAAATACACAATGTAGCACATCATCAAATTACTGAGTATCTAGCCTGACAAAATTTAATGGAAACATAAACCCACTCCATCGTCCAATGAATCAAGAAAATCCATCTCATACAAGTGGAACATACCCTTTTCTCAGACCTAGAAAAAGAAAATATACAAGTTCCCAAAGGGAAAGGTGGGTTGTGGGCTAAAAATCCTAGTAGGGTCTCACAAATTATTCCATAATCTATTACAAAAAATAATAAACCAAATATTCTCACAATTTAAATAAAACTTGGAATGGTATTACATTTTCATATTTTAGTTAAAACGAGATTTAATTTTAAAAATATGGAAGATATATCCTAAAAACCATAAAATATAATTAAATGAACATTATATATATAAAAACATAAATATATCAATTGGAATGAATACTATAGTTCATATATTCAACGACATGTGTAATCAAGTCAAACAAATCAGAGGAAATCAAGAACCATTTACAATGGACCATTTGAAAATATGTTTATCAAGTAATCGTATCCATAGACATATCAATGTGATCATGGCTCTAGTCAAGTGTTCACACACAAATTTACCATATGGCTTGACAAAACAGCAGTTGAAATATTATACATGGAGATGGATCTCTCTAAGACCTTTCTGGTGAATACCATTATCCATGAGGAGGGATGGGGGTAACAGTCCTATTATTTGATCTACCCATCACCTCCTTGGTTATGAATGATATGTCACCCCCAAGGATATGCATTATATTCGTGTCATAAAAACTGTTAGTTGATTTTAATGATTGGATAGGATGATCTTCATCAACATCACTTTGTTTCTCCTCTATTGGATGTTGGATTCTCTTTTCATACTCAATCTCAAACAAAGCTACGGTCTCATGGAAATGAGTAAATATTTTCCTTTTCAGAATTAGTGGATGTAGATTTAGCTTATTGTCAATAGGGGTGTGTGGGGGACTTGGGAATAGAGCTGGTGGTGTTCATTTTGGGACATTTATCTCCCTCTTTTTTCAAATAGTGAACATAGTCCTTAAAATCAATCACGCCAGCCTCTAACACTAAGTAATAATGTTCTATTTCATGTTACTCTTCCACATTATCATCTATGGATATAAACAATCTCTTTTGAGGATCTTGAACCCCCTCGTCCGCCATCTCTTCCAGCCTTTCATGTGATTGATTCCATATTCATATGCTCTACTTTTAGATAACCATATGGCCTCCATTTCTTGTTTTAGGTGGTGGATGTTCAGGGTAGTGCTTCAGAAAATTTTTCTCCAAGGGATATCCAAATATTTTTTACTATATCACAGTCTAATATCATAGTGTATCTATCATTGTCTCAATTTTTTTTATAGATATGCGTATGATGGAATAAGTTAATTGGTAAATTCTCAATGATTTCTCGACTAATATTGAATTACTGTGTGTAATGGGCATGAGTGAAATCAGACTACATCTTTAATTTTTTTTTGAATTCAGTTTCAATTGTGGAGAACCTCGAACATAGGAATTATGTTTCTATGGTCCAGGAGTATTCATACTGTTTTAAAGTGAAGGGTTACCTGCATGAAAACCCCATAAATGTCCACCTCTAGTTATTCTGGAATTATTTTGTTTCTATGGATATTATTTCTTTTATATATCAATTCATGAACACATATATTAAGGTAGGGCCTCAAATCTTATTCTTCTCTTTTGTTTACACTTAATGTGATGTACAAGATAGAGAGGTTTTATTAAAGGATTTTGGATCCTTTAACTTGGGTGTATCTACCTGGATAGTGGGTGGGGATTTCAACATTATTTTAAACGTGAGGGAGAAAAAATTTGGGGGATTTTAACCAAGAGATAATGTCAAAAAAAATTTGTTGTTCATGTCCAGTAACTTGTTTTTGGTATCTACATTTGCGGGGGATCATTGTACATGGTGAAACAATCAATGAGGAGAATATAAAATGTGGTGCCTGCTGGATAGGTGATTATTGAGTGGGCATGCTATGTTTTCCTTCCAAGACATCCTGGTTTCTCATCTTTCCCAATTCCATTTAGATCATTCACCCATTCGCATATCATTTCCTTCCAATAATGTCACAGATGAGTAGTTTCAGTTCTCCAGTTTATAGATAGATGACCCAGGCCATCAAGAGGTTCTATGGGAGTCGTGGAATATATCATGTTATTTAAATCAATGGATGAATCTTCAAAATTAAATTAGGTACATTATATGTGTTCTTTATTCATGGAGTAATAAACAAGAGTCTTGTTGCCCAAATATTGAGACCGTAAGTAGGGAGATTGACCAGATAAAATAGTGTCTGGATGTTGAATTGGATGAGGCCATTTTTGGTAAGCTCTAGAACGTAAAAGATGTGCTAGCTGATGTTATTCTCAAATAGGAATTAATGGATCTGGAAATATCATAGGAAAGGTGGATTCAGGAAGGTGATCAAAACAGGTGATACTTCCATGCATGCATTAAAAAAAATACTGAGTTAAGAGACTCTGAATTCGGATGAAGGATAGATCATTATAAAATTATAATGATACAGTTAGTGAAATAGTTAATTATTACTTCCAATAAATCATATAACGATAAAATCTATGCTTGGAAGGGGGTTATCCAGGGGTACTTCTAAGATCTTAAACACAATTCTGCATCGGGTCACTAAGAGAGAGAATGATCACTTGAAGGCTATTCTGGAGGAGATATAAATTCCTGATGTTGTATAGATGCTAGACCCAAAGAGTGTGATTAGGATAGATGTATTTAAATTCTCCATTCATAGGTCTTCATGGGATGTGTTCATAGGGGTTGTTTTAAAATCTAATAAAGATTACTTTTATGGTTGAAACCTTCCAACCGTTGCGTGTTGGTAAGTACCCAGATCTTCTTTTCAAGAATGTTTTTCTTTTTCTAGATGTTTTTTGGAATAAGGAGAAAATATGAAAATTTTCTAAGTACACACCGTGTACTTTATATCTATAGGTCTTGTAATTTAATGCTGCTAGAGGATGTGAGCTGGCCATATAACAAGGCCATGTATGGGTGATGTGGAGGCCACCTAAAGTGGAGTACAGAAATAGTATGTACACACTGTGTACTCCAGAACAACTCACCGTGTATTTGTTTTTTTTATTAAATGCACTGGGGTCGCATCTGATGGACAGAACTGTCTTCTTTTAGGTGTTCATCATCCGAGAGATTCCATACTTCCAAGGATCATTGAAGAGCCACCGAGCCACCATTTTTCCTCCAATTCTAACACCATTGGGTGCATTGGAATCACACCGGTAAGCTCTTCCTTCTCATAGAGATTCGTTTTCCAATTCCTCCTCTTTTCCATGTTATCATGGGTTAAACGTTTTTGGCATTTTTGTAGATCTACGATGTTCCAAGGAGAATCAATCTTCGAGGATCAATTATATCAATCTCCTAACGTCAAGGTAGGTGATTTTTTTATTTCTGTTGAATGTCCTTGAATATTATGTGCAATTCCACCAATACCCTTGAACGGGGTATTGTGTGTTTACCGTTTCACCCTCGTTATATTCCTTCCATGTTAGTATGACTATATAGAGGATTTGTGAATATGAATATGGTTGAACTGCTAAGATTTGTAGGTTCTTCCCACGCACATCCTATTTATAACTGTTGGTCCTGTTTTCCCTTGGATGATTGTCTATTTCCATGGCTATTGTAGTAGGATGTAGAAATGTTTTCTGACATGTTTGTATGCTGTAGAACTATCTAGCTAAGTAGTTCTGTAAGTCTACTTTGGTCATATTGTACTTATATTCCATTATCCTACATAGGGTCGTGGGCACTAGGTGTACTATACTATAAAGGGATAGACCGAGTGAGCCTCCTGAGAGAGTCCTTGAGCATTATGCAGTACGGGGATTGACCTTATGATAATCCTCAAAGTGCCTAGGATTATATTGGGCTAAAAGGGGATAGGTCCTGAGAGCTTCAATAGAGAGTCCTTGGCTAATTTAGACAATACGGGGATAGACTGTGTGAGCTTCCTCATAGAGTCTATATTTTGTTTGTTTGAACCACCTAATTACCATAGGATATAAAATGGATTGACTATGTGTGATTTCGGATAGAGTCTATGAATGACCTGGGTTATAAGGGGAATTGGCCGAGTGTGCTTTATCAGTGTGTCCTTGGTCGTGGGGCTATATGGGGAATTGACTATGTGAGCTTCCTTAGAGAGTTCCTGACTACCCTAGAATATAAGGGGAGTTGACTGTTTGTGCCTCCTCGGAGAGTCTTTATAATTACATATGACCAAACCTGAGTGGTTAGGTAGAGTGCACTGCCCATAGGGTTGTTGGTACTTGTTAGGTAGAACCAGAGGGAATGGTTGTGAGTACTTCCTGAAGGTTTCCTATTGTGCTTTTCTATTTGTTAGCTATTGCATGACTTTGAAACTATGGTTTGTTTATTATTTAGCATTTTACCGTTTAATGTTTCCAGTACTTTTACCTGTCATATATTCACTTACTATTAGGCACAGATCTTCAGGAGGTTTCCTATAGGGATTTAGTCTCACGCCCTTTTTGGGTCATTCTATTGGCCTAATCAGACTATATTTTTATAGGTATAGACAAGGGAAAGCGCCTCTCGACATCAGGTACATGACTTTTTGTGGATCCGGAGAGCATGGGACCAAGCTTAGGCTTGTGATGATGAAGAGCTGTTTAACTTTATTTTGTACTTTTTTCAGTACTGCTTGTTTTTTTAGCATTGTGACGTGTTTTTTTTCTTTACTAGACATATGTATAATGCAATATATATATATATAAATATATATGTGCTCCTGTTTTTTATCATATTTAGTTTTTCGCTGTTCAATTGTGTATTGATTGTTTACTACTTCTGCTATAGTTTATTGTTATCTCTTCCGATGTGTACTCTGCCAATGAGGACATAGTTTTCACACTATCACACCCAAGGCCCTCGATTCTAGTCAGCAACCTCTATCATTTGGGGAAATAAGCTTGAGGCCATGTGACCAACCAGGAATGGGGTTCCACTGGGTGGCTTCCTGAACTGGGACGTTACAAAGTGGTATCATATGAATTCTTTTTTATTGACTTACTGTTAGGAGCCTTAACTTGGGATAAGACAGAATAGTTACTTGGTAATATGTTATGCTTGGGAGTAGATAACTCGTGTACAAGGAAAATCCATACTACCACATTTATTTCAATTTTACTAGTTTGCAAATTTTGTAGTTGATTTTATTTCACCTTTGGGTGATTCACATGCTTTGTGATGTTACTGTTGTTGTTATTGCGGTTCTATATCTGTCACAACCCAATGAAATGAGGGTATTCCATCTCATGAATCATATAATAATTTTTTAGAAATAACATGCCATGCATTCTTGACATGCCATCTAGGATGATTAATAAATTTAATGTTGTTGTGATAGTGGTTGTGTAGATTATGCATGTTTTTTGATAGATGCTTTGATAGAATCCCAGATTTTTGATAGGGAATATGTTTTTATAGTGATTTTCTTTTGTGGACACCAAAATTTGGTTCTTGCGTTTTTATGGGAAATCAGGGACCAGAATTTGGTGGATTATTGCTTGATTACATTGTGTATAACTTGTTTGATATGCCAAACTTTGATTTGCGGGGAGTATGGGCCCTCGTGGGTAAGAATTTGGCACCTTAACACTTGTTTTTCTATGTGTTCTAGGATCCATTGTAATTTTGCGGATAATATCTAGAAAAACCTAGAATACACGGCATGTACCATATGAATACATGTTGTCTAGTTTATAGCTGTGTCACTAACTGTGTGGGCAGGGACACGGGGTTGTAAAAATTCTTATAGGAACACGCCGTGTACTAATTTATAATGCCATGAAGTATGAAATTGGTACCTCGGTCGTGTCACGAACAAAACAGGTTGTGTTATCGTTTCACATAAATGTTGTGTGTGAATTTTGCACGTCGTGTAGTATGACTTGGGTATTCGGTCGTGTCATTAACATCACTAGTCGAGGAATTCCATCAAGTACACGTAGTGTCCCTGTGGAACATGCCATGTATAGTTAACTATGGAGTCGAGAGAATAACTAACAACACGGGTCGGTGTTACCTTTTCTATACATGCTGTGTCCATCTAGAACAAACCATGTAGTGTCAGCCGTGTGTCAGGATGTGTCTCTAAAAAAACAGGCCAGGTAAGGCATGTCGTGTACACGCCATGTCGGTGTTGAACATGTTGTGTAGTTTTGTCTTTAGAGGAGCTATGTGGCTTAACCATGATTAAGGGCTCGGGCAGGGAAGAGGATTCAAGTACATGTCATGTTTTCTGACAACACGCCGTGTATTTAGGTTGTTACATTACCAATTTAGGCAAGAGTACATGCCCATGTGAATTATATAAGGGAACACACCGTGTAAAAAAAGTACATGCTGTGTAGTAATGTTTTGCAAAACCTGAATGATTTATTTATTCTATTCCCTTATCATCCATCTAGTTTTAAGATTTGATAATCTTGAATCTAAAGTTTGTGTTTGACCTAGTAGATTCATTCCATTGAAATTTCCTCCGATTGACTTGAAGTTGCAGGGCAATGATCAGTTTCCTGATATGGATGATTATGGACTTTTTATGGATCCTCCTATTGTGCCAGCCTTGACACCAGTGGTTATACCTGTTGTAGGCACTGAAGCGCTGTTTAGGAAGGATATTTTGAGGACGATGTTGAACTTCTACGGAGTGTAGCCTCCTGCCCTTTCGATGGCCGATTTGACGTGGTTTTTCTAGTAGTATAATCCTCCCACCTTCTCAAGGGAAGGAGGACCTCAGGTTTCAGAGTCGTGCCTCTAAGCCACACTGATCATCCTCAAGAATCTCAAGGTACCTCTAGAGAGGAGTGTGAATCTCGTGACCTAAATGCTTCGAGACTCCACCAAGAGGTGGTGGGATGTTATCTCTCAGGCAGGATGACACCAGAATATTGCTTGGGAGGTGTTTTATCATATCTTCTACGATTAAATCTACCCAGAGACCTTGAAGGCTAACTGACCCTGGGAATTCATGAGTATAGAGGTAGGTACCCTTTCTGTGATGGATTATTCCTCTCATTTCACAGAGATGCAGTGTTTCTTACCTATCCCAGCAGGTGATGAGTTGTTCCTGGCTAGGAAATTTGAGGATGGTCTGAGGCAGGAGATTAGTTCCCAAGTGAACATCTTTAGTCTGACATCTATATCCTCTATCGTCAACCATTCATTGATCATAGAGAAAAATATGAGGGATTCTGGAGTAGTGAGATAGGGCGGTTTGAAATCCAGAATTAGTATTCCTCATATTGATAGCTAGAAACTCCACAGGGAGTCTTCTCAAGTAGATCAGAGTAGGCGGGATGCACCTTCTAGTAGACAAATGGCATTCTACCAGTGCGTGATGAGCGGGAATATGAGACCATGTTTCCCGAGAGACCCGATGGAGTGCCGATATTGATGTACAATGGTCCATCACCAGCATTTCTATCAGTTTTTTCCTCCAACAGTTGATGAAAGGGGTTCTTCTTAGACTACATGTTTGGAAGCATCACAACCAGTTTCACAACATTCTGGGAACTAGAGTTCTTCCATCCATTAAGGCCAAGGTGGAGGTCATGTCCGGGGAGGTCCGTTGCCGGTCTATCAGTGACAGTAGGGATGTTCAGCTAAGAGCGGTCAGGTAGGGTCAAAAGGTCGTGGAATAGGCTAGAATTTTGTGATGGATCCGACCCAATAGAAGCATGATCCCGAACCATCCACCATTTGAGGTAGGATCTTAGTAGCCTCTGTTTTATCTTCTTATCTTTTCGACACAGGGTATTCCCATAGTTTTATCTCTGTTTCGGTTGTAGATAGACTTGGGTTTTTTATCTTTTATTCTGCCGAAATGTTGACAGTAGTCACAACATTGGGAATGAGGAACTCTAGCATATGTTAGCGCCGAGAGTTCCCTGTTGAGGTTTCAAGGTGTCACTTCATATGGTACATCTATTTCCTTGAGATGACTAGCTATGATGTCATTCTCGGAATGGGATGGTTAGTCCCATTCCAGGAAGTCATCGACTACTACCATCGAAGGGTGAGTTTTATATCACCAGTGGGTGGATATTTTCTTCATCGAGGTGAGTGGGATGTCTAGGCGAGTCGAGTAGGACCCGAGCATCGTGGTCTAGGAGGAGTTACAAATTTGATTGGTAGTCTATATCTGGATGACCATGGGACTTCACAGATAGTCTTTCCTCTAGTGGTGGATCGTTTCAGGGACGTGTTTCCTGAGGACTTTTCTTGTTTGCCTCTGGATCTTGAGGTAGAATTTTCTATTTAGTTCGTTCCTGGAGTGGCACCGGTTTCCATTACTCCTTATAGGATGACTACACCTGAGTCACATGAGATCAAGAAGTAGTTGGATAAGTTACATGAAAAGGGTTTTATTCAACCCATTACTTGTCATTGTGGTTCGTATGTCCTGTTTGTGAAGAAGGAAGATGACACCCTTAGGCTTTGTGTGGATTATCGGAAGCTGAACCAGTTGATGGTAAAGAAACGATATCCCATGCCTAGGATTGATGATATCTTTGATCAGCTTCGAGGAGCCCGAGTGTTATCGAAGATCGACTTGAGGTTAGGGTATCATCATTTGTGCATTAGAACATCTGATATACCTCTCACAACCTTCCATAGTAGGTATGGTCTATACGAGTATACAGTTACACTGTTCGGTCTCATGAACGCACATGCAGTTTTCATGGAATTGATGAACTGAGTGTTCCATCCATACATGGATTTAATTGTTGTGGTTTTCATGGACGACATCTTGGTGTACTCTCACACTCAACACGACCATGAAACCCATCTTGAGATCATTCTGAGTACACTGAGAGAGAATCAGTTATATGCTAAGATCTCAAAATGAAACTTTTGGATGGACCAGATTCATTTTTTCGGTCATGTAATCTTAGAGACAGGAGTATCAGTAGACCCATAGAATGTGAGGATAGTTGTTTCTTGGGAGTATCCAAAGAATGCCTTTTAGGTACGGAGTTTTCTAGGGTTGTATGGATACTAAAAAAACTTCATAAAAACATTTCATGCTTGACAGCACCACTGATGGGTCCGACTAAGATGGGTGTCAAGTTCATATGGACAGATTCTTGTGAGACATCCTTTCAAGAGATGAAAGGTATGATGACATTAGAACCGATACTTGTCTTTCCAGATCTGGGAAACAGCTACACTGTCTACTATGATACTTCAGGTATCGGGCTGGGAGCAGTGATGATGCATTGAGAGGGAGTCATTGTGTATGGGTCTCAGCACTTGAGGCCACATGAGTGGAATTACCTGACACACGATCTAGAGTGGGCAACTATTGTTCATTCCATATGGTGTTGGAGAAATTATCTTTTGGCTGATATTTTTGTGGTTTTCACTAACCACAAAAGTCTCATGTAAAGTTTCACTCAGCGTGATCTGGATCTGAGACATCACAGGAGGGTTGAGTATCTTTAGTATTTTGACTTAGATCATGCCTATACACCTAGGAAAGGAAACATAGTGGCTGACGTGTTGAGATTGAGAACTCTGATATAGGTAGTTCAGGAGGCCAGGAGTGAGTGGATGCTTATGGGTATATTCTATGAGATGCATTTGGAGGTGGATGATAGACATGGGCATACTTTTCTCTCTACTATAGTTGTTTCCTCTACTCTTCTCGATCAGGTATGGATGAGGTAGATATCAGACTCAGAAGGCCTATTCCTACGGGAGAGTGTGTTGGGAGAGGACACTCTTCTATGATGGACAGTAGTCGAGTATGAGATCTTGCGTTTCCTGGGTCGCATATTGGTTCCAGCAGACATACTCGAGGAGACGATGCAGTATTTTCATTCCTCGGTTTGGGCAGTTCATCCTAGTGTCACCAAGATGTATCGTGATCTACACTGCCAATATTGGTATCCAGGTATGAAGAGAGATGTTTCTAGTTTTTTCATGAGGTGTTCCACTTGTCATCAGGTGAAAGAAGAGTATCAATGACCAGAAGGTCTTTTTCAATAGTTACCCATTCCAGAGTGTAAGTGGAATGATGTCGCAATGGACTTAGTGACTGGTTTGCCGAGGTCACTTTGAGGAAATGATGATGTTTGGGTTTTCATCGATATGATTACGAAGGATGAAAACATCATTGTGATCAAGGAGACCTTCAGTGTTGATGAGCTAGGACAGTTTTACATCCGAGAGATTGTACATCTACATGGAGTTCCACACTCCATTGTTTCATACATGGATTCATGTTTTATTTCTCAGGTCTGGTAGGGGCTTCATAAGGCTTTTGGTATATAGGTACTTTTGTGTACATCATACCATCCCCAGACAGATGTACAGTCCGAGAGAACGATTCAGGTGCTTGAGGATATGCTCTGATCATGCATTCTGGATGTTGGAGATTCTTGGGAGATGAATATACCTCTTATTGAGTTTTCCTACAATAATTGTTTTTAAGAAAATATTCAGATGGAACCTCATAAGGCTTTGTACGGTAGTCCATGCTGATCACCCTTATGTTGGATGGAGGGAGGAGAGGAAGCTTTGTTGGGACTGTGTATTTTATAGGAGGCCACCGAGAAGATGGAGTTGATTCCGAAGAGGATGGGTACTACGCTGTCTTGGAAGAAGTCTTATGTTGATCAATAGAGGTTACCTCTGGAGTTCGAGCTCATGGATTAGGTTCTTCTACTTGTCACACCGAGGTTGGGGCACATGAGGATTATGAGAAAGGGTAAGCTGTCACAGAGGTACGTCAGACCGTCTGAGGTGTTGGAGAGAGTTTGGCCGGTTTCCTATCGATTACAGCTACCACATAGGTACCGGGATATGCACGAAGTCTTCCATGTTTCTCAGCTCTGACATTACTTTTCAGACTCGTCTCATGTTTTCCAACTCGAGGAAGTAGAGTTGGAGGTGGATGAATCTTTCGATGATAATTCTATCTGGATTATCGATCGCAATAAGAATGTTCTCTGTGGCTGGCCTATTCCTTTGATATGGGTTCTATGTCAGGACGGGTGAGTACAAGATGGGTCTTGGGAGAGGGAGGACGATGCATGATCACAATGGCCGAAGTTGTTCAGGGATTCTTCTTCAACACCGCGTCATAGAACTTCAGGGATGAATTTCTTTAAGAGGGGAAGTTATTAAGAACCAGGATATTATTTCCATGTATGTTTTTCCTTTTTTGGTGGTTTTTTAGAATAAGGGGAAAATCTGGAAATTTTATAAGTACACATCGTGTACTTTATATGTACATTCGGTGTACTTCATTTCCACTGGAGGTCGTGTGATTACCATGTAACACAACCACATATGGGTGATATGGAGGCCATCTAAAACGAAGTATGGAAACAGTATATACACGCCATGTACTCCAAATTTACACACCACGTCTTTTGTTTTTTTCATTAAATGCACCGAGGTCACATCTGATGGACAGAACAATCTTCTTTTAGGATTTCTTCGTTCGAGAGAGTTCGTACGGCTGCAGATCTTCGACAATCCATCAAGACTTTGTTTTTACTCCAATTTTAACATTGTTGGGTGCATTGGAATCGCAGCGGTAGGCTCTTCTGTCATGACCTGTCCTCGGGGCCCGTTCCCTGACTACCCTAAGCCCGCCTTCCATAGGCCAGGGGCTGGCGACTAGCACCAAAGGCGTAAATCCCAAAAACTGGAAAGGCATTTCCTTTATAAATGTAAGCAAAACACCACAGAGTACAAGAATAAGTAAAACACTAAGTACAAAGAAAAGTTCTGAAGGTAAATGGGTCAGAATACAAACCCAAAATAAAGTACAACTACAACTGAACAAAGTACAACAGAAAATGACAACAGCTGGAAGGACGGAAGCGGCTCCTGGGACTTCCTCCTCGGATCCTACCTGAAGGTTAGGTACAGATGGTGCAGCTCATGGTTCATCCACCACAGATCTTACCTGAAGGGTAGGTACAGATATCCTCCACAATTCTCTCACCCGTCAACCTCCTCCGAGTGTCGTCTTGCTGTGAAGTCCACCTTCGGATATTGACTCATCGTGTAGTCCACCTCTGGGTACTGACTCGTCCTGTAGTCCACCTCCGAGTACCGTCCAGTCCTCGAACACTCGGCCTCCGTCAGTACTGCCCGTCGTCTGCAACCAACACAACGAGGTGCGGGCATAGCCCGTGCAGGGGTGAGTATAACGATACTCAGTAGGGACCCCGAGACCCTCAAGGTCTCACTAAAACCAACAATGATAACCACAAAGAAGATTTCAACAGGTAAACATTACCCAGGTATATTCCCATACATATACCTAAGTTATCAAGTGACCCATCTCAATCATGAGGTAAACACAAAGGTCAAAAGTCTCAGCTGAAACAAGGATTTTCATTATCAAAACCATAACTTCTGAAGAGCCCGTCTCTGGAGTGTACAAGGATCCCGTCACAACTCCGAGGTACTGCTCACTAACCTAAGACTGCTGAGGTACTCCTCCTGTCGAGTACTGTGGGCCTGCTGCTACAACCAAGCGCTTCCCACCATGGGTCTGCCGCTACTACCAAGCACTCCCCCTCATCGCCTCAAGAGGTACTCCTTCTGTTGAGTACCACGAGTCTGCCGCTACAACCAAGCACTCCTCCATCGTGGGTCTGCCACTACAACCAAGTGCTCCCCCTCACAGCCTCTAGAGGTACTCCTTCTGTTGAGTACTGCCGGTCTGCCGCTACAACCAAGTGCTGCTCCACTGTGGGTCTGCCACTACAACCAAGAGCTCCCCCTCATAGCCTCTAGAGTTACTCATTCTGTTGAGTACCGTGGGTCTTCCGCTACAACCAAGTGCTCCTCCACCGTGGGTCTGCCGCTACAACCACGCTCTCCCAACTAGGCTATCTGAAACACACCGAGTCAATCAGTCAAGCAGTCGTCAGGTCTCAGCAGGCTACACGGTCTCCGTACCCCACACGCTCGTCTCTGAGAGGGTCCGCTCCACGAGCTGCTAGTCGATACAACAAGTATCACAAAGTTCCACAAAAAAGTATCTCGAAGGACCGCCTCCTCACAGGGGTATCAACTCAATAGACGACGCATCAATCGGACGCCCGGTCTGTGAGTTACTATCCTTTTTGTTCCAGGGGCCTCGTTGGTTTCGTGAGCGAACCAACCCAGCCGTATCTCAACTGTACCCCGAACTCTCAGAGGGTATACTCATAGGGACCGTTTCTCAACGTGATCACCAACGCCACTGTCGGTTCGTCAAACGGACGTCCAGTCTGAATGATATCAGCTTTTCCGTTCCAGCGGCCCGGTTGGATTTCGAGAACAATCCAACTCACCCAAACTCCAACTGCATCCAAACCCCGGGCGAAGTATACCAAAATTTCTGTCCCATCAAGAGGAAATCATTGAGATAGACGATGCGTCAATCGGACGCTCGGTCTGTGAGTTATTGGCTTTTTCGTTCCAGGGGCCCGGTTGGCTTCGTGAGCGAACCATCCCGACTGCACTCCGACGGCATCCAAACCTTGATCGAAGTAAGCCAAAGGATCCGTCTCACTTAGAGGAAAGAATAAAAGTCGACGGCACGTCAATCGGACATCCAGAGCTCAAGATATGAGCATTTCCGCTCTGAGGGCCTGGTTGGTTTCGTGTACGAACCAACCCGGCTGAACCCAATGTATTCCAAATCCATGAGTGTGATATACCGAAACAACCGTCTAGATCCAAGGATCGCATCACCACTAACGGCACGTCATTCGGAGTCCCGTAGCTTATGATACGGGAAAAAGACCGAAAAAGGTCAGAAGACGGGGGGTCTGGGCCCGGACAGACCCGGCCCGACCACCCCCTGGGTCGGCCCGAATCGGGTCAACCCGACCCAGGTCCGGGTCCGACCCGGTTGGTCGCGACCCGACCCATCTAGGGTGCGACCCGGCTCGGCTCGACCGAGCGGAGTCCGGGTGTGGGGGCGCGCTGGCCCCGCGTGTGAACACCCCCCCCGCCCCCCCCCCCCCCGCGGGGGCCGCCCTTGGTCAGCAGACGCGACATTGCCGCGTCCCGTGTGCGCCAGACCCGTGCGGCCGTGGGTCCGTTGGTGCTGCCGCCGCCCCGGCTTCAGCCGCGGCGGGTCTGTCCGGTGGCGCGCCGGGGCGCCGCCGGTGGTTTCCGCGGGCCACCAGAGTTTCTTTGGTGGTCCTATTCCACTCCCGTCTGCGCCGTAGCTCCTCCCAGGTCCCATTTTTCACTGCGGAATCAACGAATAACCCCTACGGCATGTTTTTTCATCGCCTGCCAATCCGCGCATCAACAAAGAACTGCGGAGAGTTTTCGGGCCCTGTTTGTTTGACCCTCACCCTCCGCGTTAGGTGATAACAATCGAAAAGAAAAATAATACACACATGGAAAACAAAACAATATACAATTTTAATAAATTAAAATTTCTCTTGATTCAGGTTCTTTGTTTTTAGGAGGAAACAACCACGGAAATAAATTCATTTCACAAACAAAACCCCTACCTTAACTTCTTCGTCAGACGTGAGATCGACCGTCACGGAAGAAAGGGTCGCCGCGTCGCGGAAGGGCGTCGCTGTCGTGCGGTACTCGGCATCGCATCGATGAACTCCGAGGATCATGAACATACAGATTCAATTATAATAATTAAATCCATGTTGATGTTATAAACCAAAAGAATTAAAAAGGAGCGCTACCCCTACCTTGTTGTTGTCGATCGAAGGTTGTCGCGGGGTTGGATCATCGTGGAAGAAGCGTCGTCAAGGGAGAATTGCGGAAGAAGCATCGTTGACGTCTCGGTACACAGCGTCGCGTCGTCGATCTCCTAGGGTTTGGCGTTCTTCGTCGGAGGTCGGAGCATTCTTCGCATTCTTCGTCGAAGAAGAACTCTTTCCTCCCAAACTCTCTCCACGCCACAAGTACAAATAAATAAAATAAGTTCAACCCTAATTTTATTATTGACCTAAGCTTTTGAAATTCAAAATATAAGAAATGAACAATTAATTCGTTGAATTAATTGTAATGATTTAACTGCCCAATTAATTGGGGCGTTTCTTAACCAAAAAAACGCATTGTTGACTTTCATTAAAGAGGGGTTTTCGCGGGTGCGTTTCTTAGAGGAAAAAACAATAGGGCTCGTGCGGGCCCCACCTGACAAATATCCTACCAAGAGGGTAGGATATTTTGGATTTCACCATATCCGCTTTAACTTAGCTCAAGTGGCTTTATGTGGCTTTATGTGGCTTTGAGTGAAATAAAATAAAGTTGTTGAACCACTTTATTTTATTTTCTTCACTTAACCCCAAAATATTAAAAACCACACCCAAGCAAACGCAACTCCGAAAAAGGCGTTTCTATGCAAATATCGGCACTGCGATTCCATCGGTGCCCTCAGAATTTGATTCCGAGCACCGGTTTAGAAATTAGATAACCCCGCTCGTTCGTTCACTGAACGTACCCGAGCTAAACTTCCGAAAATTGATTCCGGGCACACCGGGCCTCGGAATCAGGCGCCGTCAGAAACTGCGTTCTTGTAAAATTCCAAATAATATTAAGAAAAAAATTTCCTTGACAATTTTGGGTCTTTACATCACTCCCACCTCAGGGCTTTACATCCTCGTAAAGCATTAACACAAACTAGGGTTACAAAAGAGGTACTGAGCACGCATCTGAGCTGTCTGCTCCCATGTTCTCACCTAGAGGTTCCCGTGCTGCCAAAGAAAGTGCACAAGAGGAATCGACCGTCCTCCTAGGATATGCTCCTGTCGATCCTCGATCCCCAAAGGATCCTATGTGGAAGTCACCTCATCACCATCGTCCAGCTCCTCATGGTCGAGGATATACGAAGGGTCGAGCGCGTATATCCTCAGTTGAGATACATGGAAGTCTTCGTGCATCTGGTGCAACTGAGGTGGATGGGTCAAGTGGTAAACCACCCCGCCTACCCAGCTGAGGACCTAGAAAGGTCTGTTGAACCTCGGAGATAACTTTCTGCTTTGGCCACATCTCCGTAAACCTCGTCGAGGTGAAACTCGTATAAGGACGTGATCTTCATTCTCGAACTCAGACTTCTCCAACTCCTGTTTAGAAAAAAAACTTAAAAACGACTGCTACCATGAGGGTGAGGTTGACCGACTCAAGAATTATCGGTTGCACCATTCTATGCATGAGTTATCCTGTGCTGCCTAGGATTTCCTTTTCGCCAACCTAGGAAAACCCATACCTACGTCGTAGTTAAACAACAACCTTTTTGCCTAATACCGTCAATTTGTGTATGAACTGTGATTGCCCAGTCCATACTCAAACCAACGTCGTAAGGCCTCGACGCTGCCACGAAGAGATTCCAACCGAAACACTCTCCTCGAGGGTCTGACCACACCGTCGGCATAAGTGTGATTATCGAGTCTTCTCCCAAGGTTTCTCCAGACGTGAGGGTTAGGTCTACGGATTACCGGAAACTCTAGGTCTGGGACAAGATTTGTGGAAGGAATGATTCATATCAACGTCCGTTACTACAGCAGCGATTAGTGGACACAGAATATCCCTTTAATCATTTTTAGAGCCATTGGGTCACACTCCTTGACCGCATGCAGGCGCACTCTTCCTCCGACCTCCAGATCCCTGAGCCTGGCGGGGATAACTAAGGCGGGTGGTTATAGCATGTTAAGATTTACACCACCTCATGCTGCTCTCCTAGCTCTGCCTCCACATCTGTCACTTTGCAAACCCATCTCTCTTTAAAGCTTCCTCTTATTGAAACATTAAACATGCCCGAGTCTCTAAGACTGGCACCGGTTTCCTGTTTCTTACTGCACTGTGCTGTCTTCATCTACTCCTGGATGATCTACACCTTATTTGCCTAAGATCTGGAAGAGCTTCTAAAATTACTCCATTGCTGAAAAGAGAAACTCGGTCTCATCCCCTGGATGAACCACGCCCATTTCCTAATACTGTCAATCTTGACATAAAGGGTGCACTCATGCCATGGATGACGTCGTAAGGCCTCGACATAACTACTAAGAAATCCAATTGTCACTCTCGCCTCCAAGGGTCGAGTCACACTGTCGGCATCAGTGTGAGTTCACTGGGTCTCCTCCAGTAGGAATCTCAAAAGTGAGGGTCAAGTCAACAGTCTTAACCAGGACCACTCAGTATCAACTAAACAAAAATGAAAGGAAAGCAAACACCACAAAGATAAGTGTCTTTTTATTATTGCAGCTCATAGTACAAAGATACGAATACAACAGCAACATGGAACTAGAAGTACAAGGGACGTATCTAGTAGTTCCTCTCTTGTCCACCTTCTCCCAGAGGTCTACTGCCTTGTACACTGCTCGGTTGTTGCTCGAGCACCCGCCGCTGCTTCTGCCTCGGTGGCTCCTCCAAATCATGTGGATCATCTGTATGAGGAGTCGGATAGTCACGTGCTAGGTGACCCTTCCTGCCGCATTCATAACACTTCCTACTCCTCGTACGTCTGGCTCTAGTCCTCTTGGACCTCTGCATCATCTGTATACTGCCCATAAATGACTTGTCTAATGATCGAAAACCCTGTGGAAAAGGCATAAGCTCCTGTACACAATCGGGGTGTATAGCTACTAGCACAAACTCCACCCTAAAGAAGGTCTCGAAGTCTTCCCATGTGAAGATCATCCCGTCGCAAAATAGGAACATGTGGCTCCACCACCTGCCGGTTGCTGCCTGAAGAAGGCTAGAAACAAAGATCACCATGAGGTCTGCCAATGTCCCCACAAGCCTGATGACTCTCACCACAGCCTCCAGCCAATCCTTAGCCTCCTGCGGGTCCCTCTCACCCTGGAAACTGGGTGGTATCTGGCACTGGAAATCGTGCAGCGCGCTCAAGTTGCGTGCATCGCCTACTGCTGGGGCTGGTGGCATTGTTGGCCCAGCGTATGGTAGTACCGCTGGTGCCTCAACTGCAAGAGGGCCCAGTACCGAAGCCTCGTCTCTTGACAGGCTGTCAGTACGCACATCCCTCGGGGCTCTAGCTGGTCGTCCGAGAAAAGGCATCCTGAAAGAAACAACGTGACACGGTCAAACGATTATACGTGGTGATCTGATCTGGATTGAGCTGATATTTAAAAACTTCTGGAAATACACACGCAATCAGTGTTTTCATGCACAAAGTCAGAAATCAGTTGTCAGGGTCCTGGTGTATGGATACGTCGGCCGCCCGCACCAACACTTGACTCCCTAAACTAAAAACCACACTCGGTACTCTTAATACTATCTCTTCATAGAAATAAAATATCAGAGTTATATGATCTGCAGTAGAATCAACTCCTCTGATACCAATTTTTCACAACCCGTCCTCAGGGCCCGTGCCGTGACTACCCCAAGCCCGCCTTCCATAGACCAGGGGCTGGCAACTAGCACCAAAGGTGTAAATCCTAATAACTGAGAAGTAATTTCCTTTATAAAAGTAAAAAAACACCACAGAGTACAAGCGGAAGTAAAACACTAAGTAGAAAGAGAAGTTCTAAAGGTAAATGGGTCAGAATACAAACCCAAAAGAAAGTACAACTACAACTGAAAAAAGTAAAACAGAAAAAGAAAACAACTGGAAGGACGGAAGCGGATCTTCGGTCATCCTCCTCGGATCCTACCTGAAGGGTAGGTATAGATGACGCAGCTCCTAGATCGTCCACCACGGATCCTACCTGAAGGGTAGGTACACATATCCTCCACAACACTCTCGCCCGTCAGCCTCCTCTGAGTGTCGTCTCGCCGGGAAGTCCACCTCCAGATACTGACTCATCGTGTAGTCCACCTTCGGGTACTGACTCGTCATGTAGTCCACCTCTGGGTACCATCCAGTCCTCGAACACTCGGCCTCCGTCAGCACTGCTCATCGTCTGCAACCAACACAACGAGGTGTGGGCATAGCCCATGCAGGGGTGAGTATAACGATACTCAGTAGGGACCCCGAGACCCTCAAGGTCTCACTAAAACCAACAAGGATAACCATAAATAAGATTTCAATAGATAACCATTACCCAGGTATATGCCCATACATATACCTATGTTATCAAGTGACCCAGCTCAATCATGAGGTAAACATAAAGGTCAAAATTCTCAGCTCAAACCAGGATTTTCATTATTGAAACTGTAACTGCTAAAGAGCCCGTCTCTGGAGTGTACATTGGTCCTATCACGACTCCGGGATACTTCTCACTAACCTAAGACTGCTGAGGTACTCCTCCTGTCGAGTACTGTGGGCCTGTTGCTCCAACCAAGCGCTTCCCACCTTGGGTCGGCCGCTACAACCAAGCGCTCCCCCTCATAGCCACAAGAGGTACTCCTTCTGTTGAGTACCGTGGGTCTTCCACAACAACCAAGCACTCCTCCGCCGTGGGTCCTCCGCTACAACAAAGTGCTCCCCTCATAGCCTCCAAAGGTACTCCATCTGTTGAATACCGCGGGTCTGCCGCTACAACCAAGAGCTCCTCCGTCGTAGGGCTGCCACTACAAGAAAGTGCTCCCCCTCATAGCCTCTAGAGGTACTCCTTCTGATATGTACCATGGGCCTACCGCGATAACCAAGCGCTCCTCCGTCGTGGGTCTGCCGCTACAACCAAGAGTTCCCCACTGGGCTATACAAAACACACCGAGTCGATCGGTCAAGCAGTCGTCAGGTCTCAGCCGGCTATACGGTCTCCGTACTCCACACACTCGTCTCCGGGAGGGTCCACTCCACGAGCTTCTGGTCGATACTACAAGTATCACAAATTTCCATGAATAAGTATCTCAATGGACCGCCTCGTCACAGGGGTCTCAACGCAATAGACGGCGCATCAATTGGACGTCTGGTATGTGAGTTACTATCCTTTTCGTCACAGGGGCCCCATTGGTTTCGTGAGTGAACCAACCCGGCCGTATCTCAACTATACCCCAAACTCTCATAGGGTATACTCATAGGGACCGTTTCTCAACGTGATCACCTACGCCACTGACGGTTCGTCAAACGGACGTCCAGTCTGAAAGATATCAGCTTTTCCGTTCTAGGGGCCCAGTTAGATTTCGAGTACAATCCAACTCGCCCAAACTCCAACTGAATCCAAACCCCAGGAGAAGTATGCCAAAAGTTACATCCCATCAAGAGGAAATCATTCAGACAGACAGTGCGTCAATCAGACACCCGGTCTGTGAGTTATTGGCTTTTTCGTTCCAGGGGCCCGGTTGGCTTCGTGAGCGAACCATCCCAACCGCACTCCGACGGTATCCAAACCTCGAGCGGATTAAGCCAAAGGATCGTTCTCAGTTATAGGAAAGCATCAAAGTCGACGACACGTCAATCGGACGTCCGGAGCTCAAGATATGAGCGTTTTCGCTCCGAGGGCCTGGTTGGTTTCGTGTACGAACCAACCCGTCCGAGCCCAAAGTATTCTGAAACCTTGAGTGTGATATACTAAAACGACTGTATCGATCCAAGGATCACATCTCCGCTGACGGCGCGTCGTTCGGAGGCCCGTAGATGATGATACGGGCAAAAGACCGAAAACGGTTCGAAGACGGGGGGTCTGGGCCCGGACCGACCTGGCCCGACCCCCCCTGGGTCAGCCCGAACCGGGTAGACCCAACCCAGGTCTGGGTCCGACAGGGTTGGGCGCGACCCAGCAGGCGGGTCGGCTCGGCCCGGCTTGGCTCGGCCTAGTGGCTGGGCGAGCGGAGTCCGGGGGCGGGGGCGCACTGCCCCCGCATGTGAACACCCCCCCCCCCCCCCCGCGGGGGCCACCCTTGGTCAGCGGACGTGGCATTGCCGCATCCTGTGTGCATCGGACCCGTGCAGTCGCGGGTCCGCAGGTGCTGCCGGCGCCGCCGGTGGTTTCCGCGGGCCACTGGAGTTGCTCCGGTGGTCCGATTCCACTCCCATCTGCGTCGTAGCTCCTCCCAGGTCCCGTTCTTCACTTCGGAATCAACGAATCACCCCTACGGCATGTTTTGTCATCACCTGCCAATCCGCGCATCAACGAAGAACTGCAGAGAGTTGTCGGGCCGTGTTTGTTTGGCCCGCACCCTCCGCGTTAGGTGATAACAATCAGGAAGAAAAATAATCCACACATGGAAAACAAAAAAATTTACAATTTTAATAAATTATGATTGCTCTTGATTCAGGTTCTTTGTTTTTAAGAGGAAACAACCACATATATAAATTCATTTCACAAACAAAACCTCTACCTTAACTTCGTCATCGGACGCGAGATCGACTGCTGCAGAAGAAATGGTCACTGCATTGCAGAAGGGTGTCGCTGTCGTGCGGTAATTGGCGTCGCGTCGACGAACTCCGAGGATCGAGAACATACAGATTCAATTATAATAATTAAATCCATGTTGATGTTATAAACCAAAATAATTAAAAAGGAGCGCTACCCCCTACCTTGTCGTTGTCAATCAAATGTTGTTGCGGGGTTGGATCGTCGTGGAAGAAGCGTCGCGGAGGGAGAATCATGGGAAAAGTGTCATTGACGTCACAGTACACAGCGTCGCGTCGTCGATCTCCCAGGGTTTGGCGTTCTTCGTTTGTGGTCGGAGCGTTCTTCGTGTTCTTCGCGTTCTTCGCGTTCTTCGTCGAAGAAGAACGCTTTCCTCCCAAATTCTCTCCACGCCACAAGTCCATCTAAATAAAATAAGTTCAGCCTTTTTTTTATTATTGACCTAAGCTTTTGAAATTTAAAAGATAAGAAACGAACAATTAATTCATTGAATTAATTTTAACAATTTAACTGCCCAATTAATTGGGGCATTTCTTAACCAGAAAAACGCACGGTTGACTTTCATTAAAGAGGGGTTTTCGCAGGTGCGTTACTTAGAGGAAAAAAACGGTAGGGCTCGTGCAGTCCCCACCTCACAAATATCCTACCAAGATGGTATGATATTTGGGATTTCACCCTATCCGCTTTAACTTAGCTCAAGTGGCTTTAAGTGGCTTTAAAAGAAATAAAATAAAGTTGCGACACCACTTTATTTAATTTTCTTCACTTAACCCCCAAAAATAAAAAACCACACCCGAGCAAATGCAACTCTGGAAAAGGCGTTTCAAGCAAATACTGGCGCTGCGATTACATTGGTGCCCTCAGAATTCGATTCCGAGCACCAGTTCAGAAGTTAGAAAAATCCGCTCGTTCGTTCACTGAACGTACCCGAGCTAAACTTCGAAAATTGATTCCGGGCACACCGGGCCTCGGAATCAGGCGCCGTCTGAAACTGCATTCTTTTAAAATTCCAAAGAAAATTAAGAAAAAAAATTCCTTGAAATTTATGGGTCTTTACATCTTCCTTATCCCAGCGCATCGTTTTCCAATTCCTCCTCTTTTCTAAGATATTGTGGGTTTAACGTTTTATGCGTTTTCATAGATCTACGGCGTTGAAAGGAGAATCAAGATTTGAGGTTCCTGTATAGAGACCTCCTAACATCAAGGTAGGTGGTTTGTTCCTTTTTGTTGAATGTCCTTGAATATTATATGCAATTCCACCAATACCCTTGAACGGGGTATTACGTGTTTACCATTTTACCCTTGTTATATGCATGACATGTTAGTATGTCTATATAGAAAATGTTTGAATATAAATATGGTGAACTGCTATGATTTTGGATTTTTTTCCCATGCACATTATATTTATGACTGTTGGTTCTGTTTTTCCTTGGCTGATTGTCTATTTCCATGCCTATTGTAGTAGGATGGAGAAATGGTTTCTGACAAGCTTTTATGCTATAGAACATTCTAGCAAAGTAGTTATGTGAGTCTAATTAGGTCATATTGTACTGCTATGTCGTTATCCTACACAGGGTCATGAGAACCGTGTGGAGTGGTCTATAAGGGGATAGACCGAGTGAGTATCCTCATATAGTCCTTGAGATTTAGGAATTTTGGGGATTGACCGAGGGAGCAATATCAGAGATCCTTGGATTACTTTTTTCTAAAAGGGGATAGACCATGAGAGCATCCATAGAGAGTCCTTGACTACTTTAGACTATACGGGGATAGACTGTGTGAGTTTCCTTAGATAGTCTATATTTTGATTGTTTTAATCACTTGATTACCATAGGGTTTTGAAGGGACTAACTGTGTGAGCTTCCCTAGAGTGTCTATGAACGTCCTGGGCTATAAGGGGAATTGATAGAGTATGCTTCCTTAGAATGTCCTTGACCGTGGGGATATAAGGTGAATTGACTATGTGAGCTTCCTCAGAGAGTTCCTAACTACCCTAGACTATAAGGGGAGTTGAATTCATGTGCCTCCTCAGAGTGTCTTTATAAATCAGTATGACCAAACTATAGGGGTTAGGTGGAGTTCACTATAAATAGGGTCATTGGTACTTGTTAGTGAGGACCAGATGGAATGGATACAAGTACTTCTATAAGGTTACCTGTTGTGCTTTGTTGTTTGTTTGTTGTTGCTTGACTTTGGAACTATGGTTTGTTTATTGTTTAGCATGTTCCTATTTACTCCTTTCTGTAATTTTACCTGCCATATATTCACTGACTGTTTGGAACAGATCTTCAGGTGGTCGCCTACTAGGATTTAGTCTCACACCCTATTTGGTTCATGCTTTTGGGCCAAAACAGAATATATTGTTGCAGGTATAGTCAAGGGTAAGCTCCCCTCAACTTCAGGTACTTGAATTGATGTGGAGTTGAAAAGCATGGGGCCAAGCTTAGGCTTGTTATGCTGAGGAGCTGTTTATCTTTCTTCTGTACTTTTTTTCATTACTTCTTTTATTTCCTTCATTGTGACTTGTTTGGATGCTTTCCTAGAAATATGTATCATGCATCATATATATATATATATATCTGTGTGTGTGTGTGTGTGCTCCTATTGTTTATCATATTTAGTATATTTTAAATCACTTTTGGATGGATTGTTTACATCTTCTGCTATTGCTTATTGTTTTCTCTTCTACTCTATACGCCGCCAATGAGGGCATTGTTTACCCACTATCACGCCCAAGGCCTTCGCTACTAGTCAGCGGCCTTTGGCTTTTGGGAAAATGCTCTTGAGGCCATGTGACTAACCGGGTATGGGGTGCCTCTGGGTGGCTTATGGAACTGGGATGTTACAATGTTGGCATTTTAAATTAACAAGATGATATCAGTGTATCTTCCTCACTAGATCTCTGAAAAGAAACATTGTTTCATTACAAGACATACTATTCATGGTGCCATCAGTTTGGCACATGAGGTGATTGGTGAAATAAATCAATAGACTTTTAACTCTAACATGGTTATTATGTTTTACATGAACAAGGGCTACGATGGAGTTTAAGGGGCATTTATCGTAAGAGTTATTTCAGGTATGGGACTTTCCTCTTGGGTTACTGAGCTTTTGTTTCGATGTTTTTGCTCATATTATATTTCTACAACCATCATGGGAAAAAATATGGTTTCTTCAAAGAATTTTTGGGTTTAAGACTAGTTGATCCACTCTCCCCATACTTATTTATCCTCTCATATTATTTTCTAAGCTAATATATCGATTATAACATTGAACAATGAAAAATTCTACCTTACTAGAGTAGACATGTGGAAGGAATTATCTCACATATAATGTTATCTGATGATACCATACTATTATTCATTGATAGTAGCATATTTTTCATCTTATCAATGGATTTATGAAGGAATATGGGAACCAGAGTGGATAAGTGGTGAAGTGGGACAATAGTTTTTTTTACATAGAAAACAACAGTTCAGACAAGATGGTTAGGAATGTGGATAGGGATATTTGCATAAAAAAGGGGATTTTCTAATGGAATATCTAGAAGATCTAGTATCACCATGGAAATATTGAATATAACACATTTATAAGGTTATATATAGAATTATGGGACATATACTTAATTAGTGGAATGTGTTATTTGTCTTTTGGAAGGATAATCACTCTTGTCAATAGTGTGCTTACATCAATCCCAATGAACATCCTTTTTACCCACAAGGATCCAAAGAAATTCATATTTGATGTTGAGATATTGTTGAATTCTTTTTTGTGGTGTGTTCAAATGGAAGGAACACATCCTCGGGTAGCATGGAGAAGGATGGAAAGACCGTTATCTCAGGCGATAATTAATTTTAGACTGTATACATGACCTTAACTGGTTTTCAAGACAAACAGTCATGGGAAATTATTTAGGGGAGAACCCTCTAGGGAAAGTACATGTATATGAATTATGTGTATGATGGGAACATGTAGAGATTCATGGATACATGGATCTGGAAAATAGTATAGGCCTTCATTTATATTCTCAAGTAGCAGTCTAGAAGGATTATTTGGAGGGTAGATTGTAGACACCGAAAAATGATCAATGCCTGATGTACGTTTTTTCATGACAAAGAAAATACATATTTCGATCCAGAGATCCATTCTGGGGGTACCAGATGGGAAGCATGAAAAAATCGTAGGTCTGCATCGAAAAAATCTCTCATGCATGGAAAACCGCGGGATCTGAGATTTTTTTCCTCACCGGCGCGTAAACTTCAGCACCCCGACCTTGGGCGCAAATCTTTCCGCGTGGCCGCCCCCACACGGTCCAAATTTTGAGATGCTTACACAGGCGCACACTATTTTACATGGACCAGATTCTGCATGAATTTGAAAACCCTAAGCATCTATAAATATATGGAATCCCCTTTAACTTCTGACGGATGGAGAATCTGAAGCATCTCCTCTGTGTGAAATCCACCTCCAGCTCGCCAAAGATGGCTTTCAGGTATGATATTTTTCATGAAAGGTCACTCAGGGGTCCGCCTTCATAATGGAGCACTCTAGAATAACCCATGTCAAAATCCTTTTGTGTCCCGTCCCTTTCACACAAACCATTACAATTGTGTGCAACTCATATTCCTTTCACATAATTCCTTCTAATTGCATGCAAAACTCGTCTCCCCTTTGCGCGCCAAAACCTCCCCAATTGTGCGACGACTCAGTAATTTCCACACAAGTGTCTCAATAACTCACCTATTTCACACAATCCTCCATGATTGCGTGAAATTTTCTTGGTCCAATCACCCTTCATTTTCCACACAATTGTTCCATTTTGGCGAAAGCCTCCCTCTTTGTGCGTACGAGTTTGATTTCTCTCATCTAGACTTCATTTTCAGGTGCCTCTTGCGCCCAAAAGATCTACATCACACTCCATTTTCCCATGAGACCTCATAGGTTTGCATGAACAAATTTCAAAATCCCTTGGAAGATACTTCCCTTCATGTTGGTTCACCTCATGTTCCTTCGCATTGGCACACTAATGGCTATTTCTTTTTCACATAGTCACGCTAATGTGGACCCCTAATGGGATCACCTCTGGACAACCCCAAACCATGGAATTAATGATGCTTCCCTTCCCCCATGTGTGGACGGGTATCGATTATGTATTTCCTAGGGGTGCAGAGCACACCCACCTCGTCCAAGATGCAGGACGTTAAACTGCCATGCACCACCGTCCTCAGCCCATGATGTTAAACTGTGATGTCGCACTATGCCTTTCTCGTGAGGCCCCACCTTGGGAATTCTTCACGCCCACTATTCTCCATGGCAGTGAGATCATTTCTCACATGGAATGACATCCACTTTATTGGGGTGGCATTCATCTACGGGGAAACTGAAACCACCCTGGTGTAAGCCCTTTAGCATTTCTTGCAGAAGGCATTATCCCTGCTCTTCTTTTCTTCATCAGTCCCAATGACCAAAGTAGAGTGGTGGGGGGGGGGGGATGGACAACAGACCCCTCCTTTCTCCCATGCCAAATCCCTCTCCCTTTGGGTTATGTTGCCATCCAATCCTCCCTCCTAGGGTAAGTTCCAAAATCCATCACCTTAGGCTACTAACCACGTGTAAGCCCATATTTCCTATTTGGTCTACAGACTATGAGTAAGCCCCAATTTCTTCTTTGGGATGCTACCTACACATCTTTCATACTCCACTTCCTATGGAAGAACCTTTTGGGACGTGAATGTATGGTCTTTGTTGTCTCTTGTTTCTCAAACCATGCATGACTCATGTGGTCTTAGAGCAAGTGTCAACCATGACATCTTCTTCAGGCAGCCTAAAGTGTAATCCCCAAACCCACTCAACCTGAACTCATGGTCTTTGATACTTTCCATGGCAAGGTACATAGTAAGCCTCCCTGGGGTTCAATTCCAACATCATGTGGGTCCGACCATCTTCACGTTGGTTCACCAACACCAACATGAACTACGTGGTCTTTGATCCGTGCCAAGGCAAGGTATGTAGGAAGCCTCTCTGAGGTTCAAGTCAAACACCCATTGGGTCTGACCATCCTCGCATCGGTTCACCAACACCAACCTGAACTACATGGTCTTTGATCCTTTCCATGACAAGGTACGTAGGAAGCCTACATGAGTTTGAAGTCCAACACCCATTTGGTCCGACCATCTTCATGTCGGTTCACCATCACTATCATGAACTATGAGGTATTTGATCCTTTCCAAGGTGAGGTACACATGAAGCCTCACTGAGGTTCAAGCCCAACACCCATCGGTCCCGACCATCTTCACATCATGTCACCAACACCAACTTGAAATACGAGGTCTTTGATCCATGATAAGGTAAGGTACTTAGGAATCATTCCTAAGGTTCATACCCAACACCATCGGTCCCGACCATCTTCATGTCGGTTCACCAACACAAACCTGAACAATGAGGTCTTTGATCCTTTCCAAACCATGGTACATAGGAAGCCTCCCTGAGGTTGAATCCCAACAACAATCGGTCCTGACCATCTTCACGTCAGTTCTCCATCACTAACCAGAACTAAGAGGTATTCGATCCTTTCCAAGGTGATGTACGTGGGAAGCCTTGCTAAGATTCAAGCCCGACACCCATCAGTCCCGACCAACTTCTCATCGTTTCACCAACACCAACATGAACTATGAGGTCTTTGATCCTTGCCAAGGGGAGGTACATAAGAAGCCTCCCTAATGTTCCAGCCCAACACCCATCGTTCCTGAACATCTTCATGTCTGTTCACTAACACCAATATGAACTATGAGAACATTGATCCTTGCCAAGGCGAGGTATGTAGGAAGCCTCCCATAGGTTCAAGCCCAAGAGCCATTGGTCCAAACCCCCATTTTCATAAGACCATGTTTGTCCTGCATGACATTAAACTGTATTCCCCCATTTAGTCTTGCACGGCGTTAAACTCCATTGACCATTCCCAAACTACGTGGGTTTTCATCCTTGTCTCCTAGATTAAGTATGTTGGAATCCAACATGAGGATCAACCATGTCTAGCGGTAATACGTCATGACCCCATCCAATGGTAAGACGTTGTCAACCCCATTCGAAGGTAATCCATTTCCTAGGGTAAACTATGATGAATTTTATTACCTTCCATAGGGATATGTAGGAGGTCTCTTCAAGACTCATTCCCAACATCACCGTCATCCTCGAGTCGACTCCATCTCATTCTCCACCCACATAACATAACCATTCATCATAAATTTTTGTTCTTACCCGGGACGCCACATCTCGGTGGGATAATTCCACTTCAATTCCCATTCTCCTTAATAATAGTCGGGATGCTAACCACACATTGGAACCAACATCAGTGTTACATATAGAGGATTTACCGATCTGATACACTCTAATCAGTGTTCTGATCAGTATGATCTGTCTCCGCCAGACATTAAACTCATGTCAAACTCCATGTTAATCATGTAAAGCCGGGGAAATCCTCAAATACATTCCTATGGAATATTATTGACTGCATTCAATGTGGGATTCCTCAGGCTTCTGAGTCCTTGATAATCCCTATAATATGGGGAAGAAACCGAGATGTTCTAGTTTCCCAGGGTCCATACATGCCAGTGATGTCCAACGTGACTACTCCCCTAACATAAGGTTGCATCCCTGACCAGACCATTTGGAATGTCCGGATAGAAGTACTATAATTAACTGGTGTCTATTAAGATATGAAACTAGGAATTGCTTCATGAAGAATGTATTAAATCTATAAGGGATACCCTAACTAGTTTATGAGTTCCAAGGAGGAATCCTGAGAAGGATGAACCGACATCCCATATCCAATTTCGATATAGGAGAAAACCTACCCGAACAAGGAATGGATGACGCCCTCCATTGGAAAGTAGGAATGGGGGGAAACAAATTCCGCCACCATCCTCCAACAATACAGACGCACGTGCCCTGAAGAATGCATCGAAAACAGAAATGGTGAACCCGATATGAATATCTTCTCCTCGATAAGGAGATTAGTAGCATTCCAGACATTAGTGGATTAGAATGTCACCAGATCTATCTATCCAGCACCGGGTGCCACTAAGCAGATAGAAATCCTAGCAAGAATCTCACCAAATGTTGGGGAAATAAAAACGTTGGACATCCAGGCCTAAGGCTTTGTTAGCATTGATCCACCTTACCAGCCATAGAAGACGGAATTGAGTTGTGCCACTGATCTCCAATTCCCCTTTTTTCTTTGAGACCTGATGAGTTGATATCTATGCTATCAGGAACCAAGCAGTTACACCGATAATTCGACCACCCCATGCCCACCACGGTAGGGCAGGGGCAATACCGGCACAACAGTCCCACACGGTTCCTCCTCTTCTATGACGGACACAATGGCCATGATTGTGGGGAGCCCCTACCCCATATATCCCTCAGAGTTCATCCAATGAAGGGAGATCAATGGCCTCGTACACCGGTATGAGGAGGAGTGTATTATCCTGATTCAGGACATGTCCCGCCTAGATTTAGAGGCATCTGTGCCTCATCATCAATGCCAGCCCTGGGGGACACACATGGAGACACTTCTCTCTACACTAACATATAAACCTTTGAGGAGCCTCCCCTGTAATGTCTCGATGACTTCCTGCCCTATGCAGATGAGGTAGGGGATATCCAGGTTAGCCTAGCCAAGATCCCATTCCAAGGTCTCCCAGCAAGGGCTCCCACCCAGCCGCATTGGCACCGCCACCCAGAATCACTGTCCAAGTAGTAGGAGAGCAATGTACCTGAACCACTGGCTCTGGTTCATCTAATCTAACGCCAGCGTTCGGTGCACGCTGAAGAGGACGTCTGCCAAGGGGCTTCAACGTCAATGGCTACTATGGCCTTAGCCACCGCTGATTCATATAAAAAACTCCATGTGTACACTGAGTGGGGATATTCATATGTCATACCTAGGTTTAGGAACCAACAGGGCCACGGGTATGTAGGATCGACTCTCTTTTTCGCCAGCACGGGTAGTGGCCGCTGCGGACTAACCTGCAGTGATGCCACCAAGTACGGAGGTTCTCCCCGTACCACTACCATGGAGAACATGAGCCTTCCTTGATTCCAGACTCATCATGGAGGTCCCCCCTATGTGACATTCAATCCAAATAAGGGACATCCCCATGGCGGTGATGCTCTGTATTGAAGTCTCTCATGTTACCACTACACCAGATATAGAGTCATTCCTCCCACCAAAAGCTTTTGGTATGGGGACGTTTCAAATTCAGTATATCTCCAATGTAGAGACCCTCCTCATTCCCTTGTAGTAGCTGGTGAAGGTCCTCCTCAAACCAGAAATTAGAGGAGTGGGGCCTGACTTCACTTCACCATCTCCCCACACGGAGATCCTACACATGTTCAGCTCGATCATTATGATGACCCTCCTCATACAGATGTCACCAGTGGAAACAAGAATTGAGGCCCTCATGCTCCTACCGGTTTGAGTGGATGTCTTACCCACTCCAGTACTTCCCACAGAGGTCCTCCCAATCTCCCCTTTGATATTTTGACTGGTGCTCATTGCACCCCAGCTTAATCAGGTGGAAATCCTCTCCACCCCAGCAACCGTATGATCGAAAGACCCCATTGTTTTAGAAATACACACTATCCCAAAAAGACATCCAGGGTTAGGAAGGTGGGTCATTTCCAACATAAGAAGTGGATGGCTCGTACATAGATCAAACTAGTCCACTTCTTAGACTACGATGCAGAATATGACTCAGCGCGGGAACTCTCCCCTCGCTCCTCCGAATGAAGGGTTGGGGCAGGAACAATGTGCATCATCCTAGTACTCCTAGAATGCGAGGTCCATCATATTCACTCCCCCTATACAGGTATATCTAGTAAGAGGAAAATTTGGCAAACCCATAGGTTATGGTCGTGCAATCACCACCTTCGTCACCATGAGAATTCTCTATATCGACCAGGTATCATGGAGATCTATTCTGGGGACCAATGGAGGGTGAGATGCAGTGTGGCCCATCAACAGTAGCCCTAGCCCCTACACCAGGAACTACCACCATTAGGCTATCCTACCACGATGTGGTGGCTAAGTCACTACACTCTTCAGAGGATGGCCCAAGATGTGGCGGCTTGTCAGCTCGATCTCCATACCCTCTACCGAACAGCCTAATTTCCCAGTGGTCTGCTTTGGTACTGCTACCAGTTCCACAATCGCCTTCGGTTGATGGGTGGGGTAATGAATGGTCATACCATGAATCTAGGAAAAAGATATTATGGAATATCCTCACAATATACCACTTCCCTGAGATTTTTTGGCTTGTGGTAGCACCGAATTTCTACGTGCCATAATCAGTCAACCATGTGGATGTTGAGTGTTTCTGTCAAACTTTCTGGGTGATGCACTTTTGTCTTCATCACTAGTGGGTGGTTTATCCAAGGAGACATGTACATTTGGAAGACATTGGAGAGAAATGTCATCTAGTTTATTTGGCCGCACTCCCTGTGGCCCAACGCCTTGAGTCACTAGGTCGCCATAAGGCCCTCCATGAGAAATGCATTCAGAGTTTCAAGGTACTCGACAAGATTATCAAGGAGGAATCCACCCACATGCAGATCCATGGCTGGGGACAATATGTTTCCCTCATCTTCTGTCCTATTCGAAGGCAACCCGAATCACTCAGAATCATAAGGGACATGTCCCCATGTCGATCTGTGATCAACATAGAAACCCTATCAGAATAGGTAATTGAGATGGATCTCTTGGATGGGGACATCCCCCTTGAAGGCATTCCACAGCTACTGGACACCTCAGGGTGGGTTAATCATCTATAGGGGAGCCTGTTGGGTCTCTCGGTGCCCACTAATGCATTAGCCTTAGAAAAAATCACAGTAAGGGTAAAGAGCCTATCAGAGCTAGAATACACACAGATCCATCCAAATCATTGTAGAAGATGGAGGAAGACCCCGAAAAAGACACATTGCGTCAAAAATATGCCAAACAGAAGAAGTTGGCCGATGACCTCTTGGATGAACGGGTTGTAGAGCGATGGCATGACTACAGTAATCCTAGGCCATGGAAGTAGGGACAAGAAAAAAATTCCCCTCAGCGAGCTGCCTCTAGGAAACCCTAACCACCCTGCCCCCATGGACAGGGTTGAAGCCAGAACATACAGCAAGAGGGTGTGGTATTTCTTGAAAAACCCTCTGGAATGGCATGATAATTAAAGGGACAAATCTTGGGATCCCCCAGCTACCCCGAGGGTCATTCCACCAGCCACTCCATGTGCCGCTGGGCCTGCTTACCTTTTTTAAAAACATTCCAATGCACTCGTGGTTTGGGATCCCCGTCAAGACAGGGACCCCATCCCGATTATCTAATGGCGACACTCATTTCCCACCTTGAGGCATTGGAAATGCGACATGTGTAAATCCCAACTAATGGAAAGCCACACACTGCAAGGGGAGATGATATGCTAGCACCCCTAGGTTTCAGAAATCCCACCTACTCCCACTTTAACAGGATATGGGACACACCAAAACACCTTTCCAACATTACCACAAGGTGTGGCCCCATGATGGGAACTCTAGAGCAGCAGGAAGCCACCAAACTCTAGTTTTTTGTGTTGACAATGGAAGGCCCTGCATTTGTCAGGTACAACCAACTCCCCATAGGATCAGAGACTAGCTAGGAGGACATCCGTAGCCAATTCCTCTACCAGTTCAGATCCACCATGTGGAAAATGAGTATTGTGAACATCTTCAAGTGCTATAAGAGGCTTGATGAGTGCGTTTCATACATTGTCTCCTTGTGAAAAGGATCACTTACTCCCTTGACATGCCACTGAATCAAGAGAAATTACTGAAGATGTGTGTGAGAAATGTCACGACGGAACCAGTTCCCATCTTACTACCCAGAACTACATTGGTGGATTTTGAGACATCTCTAATAATGACCAGCGCCTAGAGGAAGCCTTACAGCATGCTAAGCAAGAACGTCTTTTGCCTCCTGCAATCCCTGTGAGAAGGGTAGCCATGGAGGATCTCACTGAAGTCGAAAAAATAGAGGCCCTAGACAGATGTAATTATTACCAGTGGAGCCGCCTCTGCCACATCGCAGAGCCCCACAACAACAGGTGTAGCCTCAAGCCCATTAGCGGACACCTGATAATTGGCAGGTTACCTCTCACAATGCACCACCACCAACTAGGGATTATAACCAAGTTCCACCTCTTATACATTCTCCTGTAGCCCCACGTTAGGGTCAGGCTCCAATGGCCCCCTTTCTGGATAAGAGAAACCAAACCTACTCATTCAACGAGACATAGGTCCCCCGTCACTTCCACAGTGCCTTGGAATAGTGAATTGTGCATTTTCCAGAGTGTAGAATAGTAGAAGAGGAAATCATTACTGATCAACCTATTTACTACCTCTATCACCTGATCCGGAGGTGCACTCTCAAGATTTTTTATGTGTTCAAAGACTGGCTCCAAGACTAGGTCGACAACAACATAGTCGTGCTGGGCCTTGCCTCAGCACAGGTAACATGCGTCTTTGTGAAGCTAGACCGAAGAAGAGACATTGAGGGCGAGTGGAATCAGGTTTCCATTAATGGATACCATAAGTATGATGACTGGATGGCTCGCAAAATAGTCTCTCATTCGCATGGTATCATCCAAGCATGCCTAAATAGGCAAGAGCCTTCAAAAGATGCAACCACCACTTCTGCATCATTGTCTCAGCCAACCTCTTCCCCCAATAAGAAAACACCAGCGACCCAAGGGAAATATAATTCCCCCACTAATGCCATCGTCATCCCATACATTTGATGAATTCATGCCCACATAGATGGAAATCCCTCTAAAAATCCATCCAGTAGTTCATTACTCTTCAAGTGACAGTCAAAGGTACACCCTGGTTAACACTGTAGATCTGGTAAATCACTACATGATTTCTGACGATGAGGAGCACCCAACTTATGCTCCCAAAGTCCCTAGTCCTTGCCAGTGTCAATAGAGCAATGGATATATGGTCTTTAGGAGTGCCTCAGTCGGCACTTCTATCCAGTCTGTGCATGCTACTGAAACTAGGCAGCAAGATCAACACAGATCTCAGTATGCACAACCTTCTCAAATTGTGGCATTAGGCCCACCTTCATCATCGTTTGTGTTGCTGGATCAAACAGAGCCACCTCGAACATGCTGCGAATGGCCACACCCTTATACATGCCATTCTCAGTTGTCTTGGACTCATCCGGTAGCCACTCTACAGGTCTCAACTAGTGGGCCATGGGATCTTCCCAGTACCAGTCAGTCGTCAATCCAATCGGCATGGCCCTCCATACCTCCTGTCATAGGGCAACCTCCTACAAGTAGAAGTTCACACCAGTGGCAGAATTACAATGATCTTAAGCATCATTTCAGTATCCCATCAAGGATCTCCATCCTTGAGACCCTCACCTATCATCAGATATGCGTGAGAGCCTCACTGAGGCATTAGGAATCCCCCTCCAGTTTGAGACAAAAGTGGAAGCCGTAGATGCCATTCATGTTGTAGCAGTCGAGAATGATGAATTCCAGACTGTTATTTCATTCTAGGGAGAAGATGAAGGCTCTCCCATACAGGGGAAAATTCTCCCACTGTACATCCCTGACCAGTTCAATGGAATGGATATTCGTTGCTGTCTTGTCGACATGAGCTCCAGAATTAATCTAATCCCGACTCAGACATTGCGAAGCTAGGATTGTCTGAGGGTGATATGAGTCCCTCTGACCTAAGTATCCAATGTTATCATAAGAAAGATCATACACAAGTTGGTAAGATCTACTTGAAGACGCATTTTGGTGGCCTAGTTTCCAGCACCAAATTTATGGTAGTCTCCCATGAAACCACCTACAATGAGTTAATGAGAAGGCCATGGCTCCACCTGCGTGCGCCAGTTCACTAATATTCCCACAAGTGCCTCAAGTACTCCCTTATTGGTTGAGTGAGAGTGCATCAACGTTACACATCTCCCATTTCTTCTTTTGAGGCCCGTTATCTAGATGCCAACTACTACAAGGGAAAGGACAAGCAGATTCAGACCAACGAGGTCAAGCATGCCATGGCCGCGACCAACCCATGGATAGATCTAGATGATTCCTAAAACATTCCAATCCACTAATTGGAGGATACAACCTCATACATGGGAAAATGATTCTTTGTGTCTGGGATGAGGGGGAACACATTCTTATATCTATTAGACGATAAAAAATACCCTTGTACTCTTATACAAATTAGGATTAGGTGATCCCGGAGCCTCCTCCCCCAGTAAGGTATCAGGATGTCCACCCCATAGAAATGGAAATACATCATTAATTCTTGTTTCAAAGGTCTAGAATTAACTTGATCATGCCGAAGTTCCATTATTACTTCGATATTGTTAAGAGTGGACCCTTGTGCTGATATCTAAATGGGATCGGATAAAAAACCTTCATCGCTATGGTTGCGGCAGCACATGGGTCCTCCGACGTAGTGACCACTGTCATTCACGTTAGTAGCAGCCTCCCTTCAGGATCTGTGAACACTGAAAAAAATACTACCCCTAAGGATCCAACCTCTATAAGTGAAGAATATGATTTATAGGATTCTCCCCCCCACCTTTGAGGAGGGTATTTCTTCCACAGTCGACCAGTTGGTACATGTGAATCTCAGTAGAGAGGCAGACCCGATACCCACATTGATCAATGACACCATGCCCCTCGAGGACAAAATCAATACATAGACTCCCGGAAACAACACCGCCATGTATTCTCCTAGAGTTATGAAAATATTCCAGGACAAGATCCTTAGGTAGCCATCTGTCACCTCGGTATCCTTACAAATCATCGTGGGTTCAAGAAGCCTCCCAAAAAGATGCACCCTTCTCACGGTACCATGGTAGAGGTGGAATTTGATAAGCTCATTAGAGCCAATTTTGTTAAGAGATCCTGTACCCCAAATGGATGACTAATATTGTGCTAGTCTGTAAGAAGAACGGGCAGATCAGAGTTGGCATTGACTTCTAGGATCTCCACCGTCAGGGCCAGAAGGATGACCTTCCCCTTCCTGTGATAGAATTGTTGATCGATGCTATGAATGGGTTCTAAGACCTCTCCTTCATGGTTGGTTACTCCAGATACAACTAGATCCGAATATCCCCTGAGGATGACTAGTCCACAACTTTTAGGGTGCCACAGAGTAATTTCTGTTACAATGTCATGCCCTTCGGTTTAAAAAATTCAGGTTCCATATATCAGTGGGACATACATCACATATTTATGTTGATACATAGAAAGTTGGTGGAATTATATGTGGAAAATCTGGTGGTCAAATCTCTCCCACATCACAACCATCTCAAAGACCTTGATAAAGTTTCCATCTTCCTCTGTGTCCGTCACTTGAAGATGAACCCATTGAAGTGTGCCATCGAGGTCACCTCTATTAAGTTTCTCATCTTCTTTTTCAGATATAGGGTGGTTGAGATTTTCCCAGAGAATATCAAGTCCATTAGAAAGATGTGTCCTCTGAGAAACTTTTGGGATGTTCGTTGTTTCCAAGGCCACATAGCATATATACGCCAATTCATCACGAACCTGGCTAGAAAGTGTCAGCCATTTTCTTGTCTCATTAAGAAATGAACCACTTATGAATGGTGCGAAGACTGTCAGATTTTTTTTGAAGAGATCAAGTGGTATCTTCACCCACCTCAAGTATTAATACCATCCATCTTGAGAAATCCATTAGTATTTTATGTGACCACCCTGGAACGATCTCTCGACACCCTTCTCGCCCAGATGAAAAATGAGGGGACAAGAAGAGTCTTTACTACCTTGGTCGTATTCTCCAAGATACGGAGACCAGATAACCCCCCATCGAAAAGAGATTCCTTCCACTGGTATTCATAGTACAGAAATTGTGACATTACTTGTTGCTCCATGAGGTACGACTGGTGTTCTAGGTATATCCAACGATGTACATCTTGAACTTCCCCTTGTTGACAGGGTGTCTAGATCGATGGGTAGAAATTATTTAGATGTTCTCTATCATGTTTGTCCCTCCAAATTCTATTAAGGAGAAAGTATTGGCAGACTTCCTTTCTTCCAACTTGGCCCCTGCTGACTAGTCCTTATTTCTCGATTTCCCCGATGAGGCGATCCCCTCGGTGGACCAAGCCATGCCATGCTGGCAGATTCACTTCGATGGTGCATCCCGATGCCCCACTGGTAGGAGGCTCAATGATTCCATGCTCAATAGGGTAGGCTTGGGTATCATCTTTATTACCCTTGCACAAGTCATTCGTCCGTACTCATTCCTTTTGTCAGAAGGCTGCACTAACAATGTGGCATTGTATCAGGATCACATCACAAGACTTGAGATAGCCCTTGAGATTGGTGTGCCCCATTTTCATGTGAAAGGGGATTTCAAACAAATCCCCAAGCAGATCAACGGTGAATATGTCATCCGAATGACACAACTCGTACCATTGATGGAGTTCACTCTCCATCTAATGGCCTATTTCCCATCTCGTCCAAAAGTTACTCATGTCCCTCGATCTCAGAATGGTCAAGCTGATTCCCTAGCCGGCCTAGCTACATCACTTGCACAACACGAGTAGGATGATCTGATTATCCATGTGTCACTTCGAAGAGTCATTGCTCTTGTCTCCCCAGATGACAACAAAGGCCTGTAGGTGAGGCATCTTACAATAGGAGCCTCCACGTCAAGACCCCCATATGCATTTGTGGAAGTGACTCTCAAATGGAGAGTCCCATATGTTGAATATCTCCAAAATGGTTACATCCCCGTAGATCGGGTAGAGCGCGAGAAAATCAGATGCCGTGTGTCGTAGTTTACCCTTCAGGATGGTCCAAGTTGTGATCAGATCCTATACAATTTTGGTTTTGGTGGTATTATCCTCTGTTTCATATAAGGTGTTGAGATTTCGTATGTCATGTAGGTGGTTCATGTCAGTTCCTGCAGCTCCCACCAGACTAGGCCGAAGTTATCTCACTGGATCCAGAGACTGGGGTACTTTTATCCATCCATGATCAATGATTTCATCAAGTTCTCTAAGAGATGCCATACGTGACAAATTCATGCTAACATTATCCATCAGTCGCTAGAGCCTCTCCACTCCACCAAGTACTATTGTCTATTTTCAGTATAGGGACTTGATTTCATGGGACCATATCCACCTGCGACAGGTCGCCAGTGCAGATTTATCATGATGGATACCAATTTCATATCTATGTGGGTAGAGGCATTTCCACTCAAGGATGTCAAGGACAATTCCATCATTGAATTTGTGAGTTCCAACCCCATCTACCGATTTGGATTCTCTCATGTTATCCTCACCGATAACAGCATGAACTTCCGAACAGCAGAGCTGAAGAAGCCGTACGCTAACTACAACATCTGTTCTAACCATACCTCATGCTATCATGTGGAAACAAATGGATTGATTGAGGCGTTCAACCAAAACCACTTGATCATTTTGAAAAAAATGGTTGGTCATAATAAGAATATTTGGATAGAAAATATCCCCAATGCCCTCTGGGCTTATCAGACAACGACATGTAATTCCACCTGGGTGACCCCACATTCCCTGGTATATGGAACTCAGGACATCCTACCCATCGAGATTTAGTTTCCATTATTATGCACAATGGTCTATGACCAGCAGGTTCCAGATATGGAAGCTAAAATCCATTGGCCTGAATTTGATGTATTTGATGAGAATATGATTCATGCCCTACACAATCTGGAAAGGCATCAAAATAAGATAGCTAGATCCTTCAACAAGAAGGTTTGCCTCTTCTCGTACTTAGAAGGTGATTTGGTATTGGCCCTCATGAAAGCATTGATACCTTGTAGGAAAACACCCATGTTGGAAACCAATTTAGAAGGACTATACATCATTCACATGGTTTAATCCAATGGCACATACTAAATGGTTACAATGCATGGTGAGCATATGACTCATCCCACTAATTCCAAGTTTCTCAATCAATACATTGCTTAAGCCTCAGGGTCCCACATGACCATAAACTGTAGGGTCCAGCATTACCCTGAACTATTTGGTCCCACACAACCCTAAACTGCATGGTCCTACATGACTTTAAACTCTAAGACATCTCAGATGACGTTAAACACTACATCATCCTGCAAGACGTTAAACCGCACCCGTGGGAACTACATATGGCTTGATTCCCATCCACATGGGATACATAGGAATGCTCAAACATTTCATCTTGATTCCATCCCCCCAAACTCTTTTCATTAACTATTCCCCCCTAAGGGTAGGCCTTTTAGAGTATCCTTACACGGCATAGTGAAGGCTTCTTTAGCCAAGCTCATGCCAGGATTACGATGATCATACCATATGCCTCATCCTCATTCTCCTAGTCTCCACGTCCTCACTGCACGATATTAAACTGAATGTCCTTTCAAAACTCCATACGTCTTGATTCCCATCCTCATGGGATACGTAGGGACGCCTAGAAATTTTGTCTTTTGTCCCAGCCCAGACACCAAAATTCCTCGTAGGGTCGGGACATGTGGTAAGGTACAAGATTTTTCCCCAATTCATGTCGAGGTCATCTTAATCCCTCCATACATCACACTCCCCGAAGATGTCCATCACTTTCACAGCCCTATATGATGTTAAAATGCATGGGCAAAGCTATGATTAACCCAATCCTCTGATTGGGACCCTATCGTCTTCCACATCTAAAAAGACCCCTGACAAGCATGTATGCTTAGCCTAAGGGAATTCGTTCCAATTATGGCCAACAAACTCAACCTTTCTAGGAAAAAAATGATACAACTCCCACGTTTAGAATATGGTCAGTGGTCGAAAGTCATTTTTATTCCCATTTCATGTCACACTATACGGAGGATGTGTTTCGAACATGGTTTGTGGAAATACTTTGTTGTTGTCACAACACCCATAGATCCCACACATTGACTGTGGTGGTTCATCCTGCCCACTATATCTTCAAGATGTGATTCCCTTCGAGTTATACAAGCTGTCAGACCCTTATATAATAGGGAAAGCCTAATCTAGCCCCTTTTTCCCACACCAAGAACTTCTCATGTGGACTTAGAAGCAGTGATGAGGCGGTAACCGCACAAGAGGTCATATGGATACAGTTGGTCGGAAACCCAACCTCAGTTCCTTCGAACCCTTTAGGCCCCTTCCCCAATTTATCATTTAGGATTGTGTGGTGCAGTGCAAACTCATGTCCCCATCCACAACAGTCTATTTAGCCATTCCACACATATCCCCTTGATATATCCCATCCTTAATTTATCATCTATTCCGCGAGAACAGGCCCTTCCATGCTCATAATGACCCATCATTTGGGTTTCTTTCAACATCTATATCCAGAAGGGCCCTTGAATATCATAGATTCTTGGACCAAGGGCTATCCTACCATTACAAGAAAATGCCTTTGAGTATTGTGAGTGAAAAGTTGATACATATCCTCTGTTTTGATTACATTATGTGGTTGAAGACCAATTATTCGCCCCCTTCTGGCCACACAAGGGTGGATACTAGGTTGCGAATCGGGTCAACAGTTGTCCTCTATCATAGTTTCCACTTTGTGGTCTTCCATAGGCATGATGATTCTCCATTTATATCCCATGCATATGACATTAATCTCGTCATAGCCGGTCCGATCCCTAGGACCTTAAACTAAGATCACCCGCATCCACAATATAAGACGTTAAACTGCAAGCTGGCCATGGAATTCTATCCATGGCCCAGTGTCACGCCCCTCTCCCTTCTCAGGCCTCTGGACCATGTTCAAACTTATGGTTGTACGGTGTGATGCATGATTATGTCTATATTAATGTTGGGTTACTATCTCTACCGTACACATCCCTAGATGAGATACCATACCCTTATCTTAGTCCTCACTACTAGACGTTAAACTACAAGATGGCCATGACATTCTGTCCTGGGCTCAACCTCAGGCCCCTTGGACTTATAGGGCCCCAGGACAAAGTTCTCACCTAGTGTTGTACGGTGTGGTGGGGGATAGTGTCCTCATTCATGTAGGATAAATTTTTGTGCCATACACGCCCAACGTTAGGGTATCTATCCCTTATTAGCATTACCCTTTACTTTAGAACTATGTGTGGCTTGATTCCCACCCTCATGTGATATGTAAGAATGCCCAGACATTTCATTTGTTGGCGCAACCCCATTTATTAGAGATATCCCTGTTATCTAGGCCCCTTGTCCTGCATTCTTCCATGAGAGGGATATATGGTGTGGTATGAGATTATATCCTTATTCAAATCAGGTTTGTAACAACCATTCAATGTACCTCTTTCTCATGAGATTTCTCCGTCTCTTTAATTCTATACTAATCTTTGCAAATTTGATGCTCTCATGTTGAGCCCCACGACCCTCTACGATGGTTCAACAATGTGCCCTAGAGTACTCAGGTTCAACGCCCGAAGTATTATATTCTTCGTGGACATTATTTCGCCCATTTTTTATGCTTCATCTTCACCTTAATTTGGGCTTCTAAATTCTTTCTCACCCAAAGGGACCTCCAAATGGAATGGATGTTAGGCCTAACGGATCTGAAAACATTACGGGATAACATCCTCAAGGGTATTAGACATCAAATTGATACATGTCCCGCATTTTGAATATGGGCAGTAGTCGACGCTAATTTGTTTGTCCCCATTTTAGGCTAACACGTTATCGATGTTGTGTTTCGAACATGGTCATCAGTTATCCTCCACCATCACGCCAGCCCCTTCAAGCCTTGCATTTTGGTTACATGGTTTGTATTATTTTACACCCCATCATGTCCAAATAGAATTTCAACACTCATAGAACTATCCCTCAGTGACCATTTGCATGTTAGGAAGACAAGAACTGTGGTAAAGGCATCATTTGGGGAACCACAATGACTTCCCTTTGGCATGCGTTCCAGGTATTGAAAAAACATCTTACGCCCTTGTTTCTGAAATTGAGTTTAAATCAAGTGGGATTAGAGATTGGGTTGGGGTCCACATTTACATGAAATGATTCCACTCATATATGGTTTGAGATATAAGACCATAAACTAAGAACTCTTTTAAAACTATGAATGGCTTGATTACCACCCTCATTGGATACATAGGACTGCCATGACATTTTTCTTTAGGTCCAACTCGAGTTCCACTAATTTATCTCTTCCGTTATTACTTTGGAGATTTAACTCTTACCAGAATATATGGAGTGGTATGGGATTATGTCCTCATTTATGCTGGGTATGCATTAACCACACCACGTTTTCTCCTTTCTAGGAGTTAGTACACCAACTTCCTATCCCACAAGACACTAAACTGTATATTGTCTTGAATGACATTAAAAGACTCCTACAATAACTACGTTTGGATTAATTATCATCCTCATGGGATACATAGGAACACCCCTACCTCTTGTATTTGGGACTAGCTCAACAGAGAGGTAGTCTACACTTCCCCATATCGTCTAACCTTTTCTAGTCCCTCGGCCTGAGGTTTCTATTTCATAATCATGAATGGCGTGAAGTGGACCTCATCCTCATTCACATCAGGTATAATTTATAGAACCATTATCATTCCCCCTTTTTCCTTGTCTCTACTACATCTATTCTACACGATGTTGAAATGCATGGTTTGTCCCATCACGTGACCCTAAACTGTGATAGTACCATCCAGGACGCATGACAAAAAAACGACACATCATCATGTTTTCCTCGCTGAAGGGACGTCATGTTTGGTATTAGTAAGGAACAATAACATTTTTCAATGCCTTCATTTGGCTTTATTTTCATTATGATTTCTGGATTCTCTATTCTAAGACCATCTCTTCATATAAAAAACACATCCATTCACCCTAATGGACAAAAAAGACATATCAAATTCTTCTTCTTTTAGTGTGAGGTCCAGACCCACATGCCCCTTTTATCCCTGTCACTGGTACCTTACTGCGCCACCACCTAGAACTATGTTTTCCTTTATTTTCATTCTCATGAGATACGTATGAACGCCCAAGAATTTTTCCTCGGGTCCAACCTAACATTCATTTTCAATCCCTCGACTGAATACCACTCCAATGAACATGTTGTGATCTGGACTCTAGGTCCACATTCATGTCATTTTTTATAATTACCACAACATGTATATCCCACGTTTCTTACCAAATCTGTTCTAAACTCTATGACAATAATCCATGATCACTCCGCGTCATTTCCACAAGATGTTAAACTGTATGACATCCTCCAGAACTTTTTTTGGGTAGATTCACATCCTCATGGGATACACAGAAATGCCCAAGCATCTTGCCTTTGGGTCCATCCCCAAGAATCATAAATCTTGTTCCCCCTCTTTTTCGGCTCCTTTGCCTGAGTTCTTTAAGGGAACCCTGAACCTACAGCTTTACCCTGAAAAAGTCCTGGACACCCCACACCAATGATGGGATACACTAGAATCCTCTCCAGAGAGGTCATATCTGGGAGTAGGAATAATCCCCGATCAAATCGGTATGCCCACCTAATGTATTTCCACCATGGTGGCATAATGACAAAGAGTGTTGGACTCTATTCAAGCAAACCACCACTCCACCCTCCAAAATTTTCATACCCTCAATTCAGACCCTTTTCCTCTTTCACGCCTAATGGAACTCCCTAACAGTATTGATGCTCAGCATCTGGCTCACCTATAGTCCTGGGCCAATGTCCTGGTAGACTAATGGATGACATTCTTAGTCAGGCCCCATGTTTTGAGCATGGTTAGTGGTCAGCCCTCATTTTTCTTCCACATTTTAGGCTAATATAATATTGATATTGTGTTTCGAACATGGCCAGCAGTTACCCTTTATTGTCACACCATCCCCATAGTGTTCTGAATCTGGGGTATCATAATTCACCCTTTCCACATCCTCATGTTTGGATTGATCTCTAGCGCCCATATCATTACCCCGCTTGGGCACTAGAGCCCATTGAGATGACGACACGTCAATAGTTATAAGGTCCTCGTCCTCTAATCAGGCATCTCCCATCTTTTCCCATAAATCTGGATTGGTTGTTCGAACCTTGGATTCCTAAAGATTGGTTTGTACTCTTATGTCCAAACGATGTAATAATGCGAACATCCCTTGTTTCTCACATTTTGTACGACCCACATGAGATTTAGAATGGATTTAAATTTTTTTCAGGATTGTATTTGGAAGATATTAAACCAAATGAATAAGTAAATAAATCTATGCTTACATGTAGTTCAGAACAAGTGGCAGTAGGTAGAAATGGGATTATGAGTTTGACCAAAACAGGTCCCTTAAGGATCAAAATCATGGATAGATGATTCTATCACCACTACCTTTTGGATTATGGCCTCTATGATTGCTTCTCGCCCCCTGAGAACCATTTCTTTATGAGCGGACACATTGAACACTACAATTTCCATAGCCTATGTTTCTGCCTGTTTAGATTGAAGATCATTCATTTGATGACCTGCTTACACTAGTTGGTTATGGGCGTCCTCCAGCTAGGCCCTCAATTGCTCCACAATCTCGAAATGGCTTTCAATGAATAACTTCTTCTCTTTCATCTATTCTTTGATGCGTCAGAACTCTTTTCTTGCCACTAGAAATGATTGGGTAATCCTTGAATCTTTCTAACATTGGGAATCATTGGAGCGTCAGATTCTCTCATGAAGCTTCTCGGCCATGTAGTCGCAGACATTCAAATAAAGATGGTGAGCATACACCCCTCTAGAATAGAGAATACATAGCCATGTGTGTAGTGATACCATACATTTTATCCATTCAATTTGATGGTGACCGAGAAAACACATGATACACTTCCACCCTTTGCGCTGCTTCATACGAATCTCATCAGCCACCTTTGAATCAGAATCATATACCTCCTCAAGATCAACATGCTGATATTTGGGGAAAGCAGCCAAGAGACAAGTGTCCGGGTCTTCTTTCAGGTATTCCTCCCATGGGGTTAGGCTCATCAACTGCTCGGAGAACTTCATATATCACCTATGTCTTGATATCTCATTCTCCAACCTCTAGCTCCACCACTTCAATAATATCACTGATATACATAACTTTTTTCTCACTAAGGGCCCATGCCGGCTCGATTTGGGATGTTTTCCCTGAATGGGCATGCACATTTTCCATCGAATCACTCGCAAATGGTCTGGGTTTAGAAGATTGCTGAGCCTCCAATGTTGTGGTTACTACAAAAATGATGAACACCCAGATCCGCTAGGTTTTATAATAGACAATACAAGTGTCTAAGTGATAAGGATTATAAGAACTCAGTGCATCATCCACTAGCTTTCCTGTGGGCGCAGGAGTTGTCACGATGGGGGATCCCTCACCACTTGTTAACTCAATAATGGGACTTAGGTCCCCACCTTGTTCTGTTGGAACCACCCCCACCCTCAGATAGAGCTTCTTGGTCGACGCCAATGTGCACCTAAGCAATACAATGAAATTCGATTGAGAAAAATGAATCAGGCATACCTCAAGCAGCTCAATTGTGTCCACATTAGAGCCAACAATCTCTCCCTCTCACGACGACTCCCTTGGAGGTCCATACCTTGAGACCCTCCATCTCCCAGCTCCACTTCTGCTTCCCATACTTATTCACCCTCCCCTTATCCCTCCTCCTCTTCTGAATCACCGCCCTCTGGATCCACTTCATTTTTTTCATCCTTAGATGACATCTTTTCAGGATCATGCTCCTAGCCAAGCAGTACCTTCACCAGGAAAGCTGGTTCCTCCCACAGACCTTGTTGGCGTGCATACACATCCATTGCCGTCATGTATGCATGAAGAAAATGTAAGTTCACCCTGTCATCAATCCGAATGAGTCCAACCTCACACAGTTGGATTCCATCTTGTACTATCTTTTCCCAAAGGGCTTCGGTCCCCATTGACTACAGTAGGGCCAACCAGACCGACCACAGTGCTGGGAAGATTGCATCATTGGAATGCTGAAGAAGATACCTTATCTGATTCTCGGGATTTTTCATGACCTCTCCATGATCCCATATCCACCTAGGCATTGAGGGATCATTAATTCCATGTGAAATTACTGCTATTGTAATCCCGCTATGTGTGGGCCCAGTTCCCAGACATTAATATGAGATTTTCTCTCCAATAGCACCATGTCTGCTCTCTCGCTTCCTTGGTTTTACACTAGCTACCATGAGATGTTATAATCACTTATGCAAAATTACCGTAGGGTATACTATGGCCAAATAATCTACATATTTTGTATAGAGGCCAACATCAACTGTGGTGTGGGTAAATGTAATGACGTTGCTGAAACCATGGGTTGTAAACATCATCCATATTTTTCAAAGAACACATGGATGAATTTCCACTTGGACATCTTTTTACCCTTTCCTAGGCATCCGATGGTGGCATCCAAACTGTGTGGTGAGTCATGATGACAAGTAGGGCTCAATAAGGATCTTCTCGTCAATCTGAGCCTCAAGAACCGCACCTCTGGGGCCCTGGAAGTATTCCCTTTGCTTAGTGAGCCTTTCTCGTTGTCTATAATTTGACCAGTCGGAGCGGGGAACATGATAAAATTGAAATTGGCATGATTAATTATCCCGATCCTTACCCCATTCTCATTGAGAATCAATGGTATAATGCTGGAAATATTCAGCAAGGAAGATCGTTGGACATTACCTGGAGGACGAATGGCATTCATAAATGTATTCCCATTGCAATAGGCTGTGATCTATCCATGAGGGATCTGGACGGGACCCCAAATCCTCCTCGGTGAACCCCCTCTCTAAATGCACCCCATAATGGCGTACAAATGGGCTAATATGGGGACTCACAGATTGATTCTCTGATTAGTGGCCATGATTCAACCCATCAACAATTTCATCGGACAAACTCGCATCCTTGTGCCCCTCACTGGTAGGAGTCACCCACTGTGGAAGGTTGCAAGAAATCCATAGTACCAAACGTTTATGTCCCGAAATTCATTAATACTAAAGCCCCATGAATGATATTCTCCCACCTCTAGGATCCTCTAGTATGATCCACTCTTGCTTCTCTATGCCGCGGTCAGACACCATCTTCCTTTCCTTGAAATCTTGACATCCGGATATCATTGTTGAAACAAGATAAACCATTTTTTATAGGCGATGTCCATCAAAAAGTCCATGACCCCATCCTCTTTTTATCCAGATCTAACAGATGCCATGTTGGGATAGGATTTTGTGATTTGTCTCCCCAGATGTTCCTCATCGGAAGGAATTCATCATAATGGTTCCCATCCAAAGGGATACCCCTGATGTAATTAATTTCCCAAAGGCTGATACCAACATCCCCATGGTGAAGATGGAAGGTATTGGCATTAGGGTACCATCGGGTAAAAATCTCGGGTCTAAGCTCATTCTGATGGTGGAAATGAAAATATGATGTCCACACCGCCTCAAACAAACTGATGTGCAGTAGTTCAACCCCAAGCTGGTCACACATCTTGCATACCCAATACACCTATGACCATTCACTCATGAAATTGCCTCATGACCGCATGTCCTAATACTGCAGCTAGTCTTTATCATCTTCTGTAACACTCTGTCATAATGTACTTGCATAATGGGCTGGAGAATCCTCTATGATTGGTTCACTTCTCAATATAGTTCTAGTCATAGGGTTCAGGACATAATCATACATTTTCTTAGTTTCTCTAGCATAATTTCCATTGTTAGTGATATTATACAGAGGTATGTCATCCTTGCTGGTCACCCAAGACTACGGTGTCTCGACTTCAAATCCTGGCAGAGGTACCTCCTCCAAAATACCAATGTCCCTTATCGTCAAGTTGTCAGAAAGTCCATACTCCTTCTGGGATGGGGTCAGCATTTTGAAAAGTGTATGGTTGATGGATACGATATTTCAGTCACCGTAATCATCAGGGTTTGAAACCATCTCAGCCCTTCGTGTGGAAAAATCAGCTTCTCTCTCGGCGTCACCCTGATTAGAAGACATCTCCTCCGAGAGAAATTCAAAGGAGTCCACATGAAAATTCAGAAGGCGGCAGAAAACAATCATGGAGTCATGTGAAAAGCAGAGTCAGCGGAGTGAAAAAACACGATCCTACACGTAAAACAACTACCAGACTCAAGGAACTACGCGCAATGGATGCTGTTTTCACGCATGGGGGGGGGGAAGGTTTTTTTCGCATGAGAGATCATGACATATCGTTTGAGAAGAATCCATGCAGACTGAGGGACCCATGAGGGTTTTTATAGGTGTAGTGTAGGGTTTTGGCAGATGCAAAAAAGTGGATTACATGCATCCTCTATGTTTTACGTTAATCTGTAGTTTTTGGCGCCCGCGGACCCCAGGATGTATTGCATCTTAGCGTTTCCCTCTGAATATGACCTTGGTGTCCCCTCACCGACCCAATTCTGAGGGGGGGGGGATTTGTAGATGGTGAAAAATAATCAAGGGATGAAGGAGGTTTTTTCATGACAAATAAAAGACATATTTAGATCTGGAGATCCATCACAAGGGGACTGAATGGGCCACGAGAAAAAATCACAGGAGTGCATGAAAAACATCTCTCGTGTGCAGAAAACTACAAGATTTGAAGTAGTTTTCTGTGCTGGCATAGAAACATCTACACCCAGACCTCGGGCGCAAAACTTTGCACTTGGACAACCCCTAGCGGTCGAAATTTCACACTGGTGACACAAGCATGCCATCTTTTTTCACGGACTAGATTTTACACTAATCTGATAACCTCAAGCACTTATAAATAAAAGGTTGTCCCCTCTACTTCTGGTAGCTGAAAAATCCAAACTGTATTTTCTGGGTGAAATCCACCTCCTATGTGCAAAATATGGATTTCATGTATGAGATTTTTCACGATAGGTCTCCCTCGGGTCCACCTTCACGCAGGACCACTCAGGCTTAACCTTCGTCCAAATCCTTTTGAGTCTCGTCCCTTGCATGAAATCCCATACAATTAGGCAAAACCCATATTCATTGTGCACAATCCCTTCTAATTGCGATCAAAAGCTCGACTCCCCTTTGTTGTCCATAAGTTCCCAAATTGTCCGCCGACCATGTATTTTCCACATAGGATTCTTAATCGCGTACCTATTACACGCCAACCACATCGATTTTGCACAATTCTCCAAGGAAACCCACCTGAAATTTTCCACGCAATTGTTCTATTTGCACTCAAGCATCCCACTTTGTGCACATGTTTTTGATGTCTCCCTTCTAGAAATAATTTTCAGGCACCTCTTGCACCAAAAAGAACTACATCACACCCACTTTTCCCATGCGACATCCTAGGTTTTCCCGAAAAAATTTCAAATCCCCTTGGATGATACTTCGTGTTGAATTTCATCGCGTCATGGTCCTTCGCATATGCACGCTAACAGCTATTGATTCATCACATAGTCATTATAATGAGGACCCCAGTGGGATCACCTATTGACACACAAAACCACAGAATTGTAGTTTCCATTCTTCCCCTAAGGGCGGGCAGGTATTGGTTTTGTATATACTAGGGGTGCGGAGCATGCCCACCTCGCCCGAGCTATAGGATGTTAAAGTGATAAGCACCATCGTCCTCATCACATGACGTTAAACTGTGACCTCGCCATGTGCCTTGCATGCAAGGCGCCCCACCATGGGCACTCTTTATGCACACTTGTCTCCATGGGAGTGAGATAATACCTCACATGGAATGAAATTATCTTTAGCTGGGTGACATCAATCCATGGGGAATGGGAAAGCACCCTGGTGTAAGCCCATAGCCTTTTTTACAATAGGAAGCATCCATGCTCCTCCATTATTATTCGGTCCCAATGACCAAAGAATAGGGGGATGGACACCAGAATCCTCCTTTATTATGTTCCAAATCCCTCTCACTTTGGTCTTTGTCGCCACCCAGGCCTCCCACCTAGTGTATGTCCCAATCTCCATCACCTTGGGATGCTAACCACGCATTAACCCATGTTTCATCTTTGGGCTAAAGATCATGCATAGGACCATGTTTTCTTTTTGGGCCGCTACATGCGCATCAAACCCACTCCACTTCCCATAGACGTTCCTTTCTCAAAGTGATCGTTAGGTCTTTACTGTCTCTTGTTTCTAACACTAGGCATGACTTATGTGGTCTTAGAGCAAGAATTGACAATGACATACTCTTCAGGTAGCCTAGAGTGTAAGCCCCAAACCCAATCACCTTGAACTACATGATATTTGATCGTTGACAAGGAAAGGATCGTAGGTATCCTTCCTGATGTTCATGTCCAACACCCATTGGGTTCGACCATATTCATGTCGATTCACCCACACCAACCTGAACTAAGTGGTCTATGATCCTTGACAAGGCATGGTACCTAGGAATCCACTCAAAAGGTCACTTCGAACACCCATTGTGTTTGATGATCTTCACGTCGGTTCACAAACCCCAACCTAATCTACATGCTCTTTAATCCTTTCCATGGGAAGGTATGTAGTAAGTCTCCCTGAGGTTCAGGTCCAAAACCCATTGGGTCGGACCATCTTCTCCTTGGTACACCCACACCAACCTGAACTACGAGGTTATTGATCCTTTACATGGAGTGGTATGCAGGAAGCCTCCCTAAGGTTCATTCCCAACACCCATCGGTCCCAACCATCATCAGGTCAGTTCACCAAAACTAACCTGAACTCTGAGGTCTTTGATCCTTTCTAAGGCAACGTACGTAGGAAGCCTCTCTGAGGTTCAAGCCCAACACCCATTGTTCCCGACCATCTTCATGTTATTTCACCCACACCAAACTGAACTACGAGGTCATTGATCCATTCCAATGCGGGGTACATAGGAAGCCTCCATGAGGTTCAAGCCCAACACCCATCCGTCTCGACCATCTTTATGTTGGTTCCCCAACACCAACCTGAACTATGAGGTCCCTGACCCTTGCCATGGTGAGGTATGTAGGAAGTATCCCTTAGTATCAATCCCAACACCAATCGGTCCCGACCATATTCACATTTGTTCAACAACACCAACCTGAGCTATGAGGTCTTTGATCCTTGCCATAGAGAGGTACGTAGGAAGCATACCTAAGGTTCTAGCCCAACACCCATCGGTCATGACCATCTTCAAGTCAGTTCACCAACACCAACCTAAACTACTTGTTCTTTTATCTATAGCAAGGAAAGGTATATAGGAAACCCCCTGAGGTTCAATCCCAATAACCATTGGTTCTGACCCCCTTTGTGTCGGACTGCCTTTGTTCGTCATGACATTAAACTCCAACCCCCTATTAGTCTTGCATGATGTTAAACTGCATTCATAATTTGAGAACTACGTGGGCATTGATACTTGTCTCCTTGATAACGTACATAGAAATCCTCCCTGAGGTTCAACCCCATCTAGTGGTAAGCCGTCCTGACCGCATCTATTAGTTATACTTTTTCAACCACATTTTACGGCAATACATTTTCATGGGTTAATTATGAGGCCATTTATTCCTTACCAAAGGGATACGTAGGGGGTCTATTCAAGACTCAATACCACCATCACCATTGTCCTTGAGTCGATTCTATATCATTCTCCAACCAATTCACTTAACCAACCAACACCCATTTTGGTTCTTACCCAGGCCACCACATTCTAGTGGGAACATGACACCTCATTCCCCATTCCCCTTAATAAAAATTGGGAAGATAACCACGTGTTTTCCCCAACATTAGTGTTCCCTCAAAGGGTTTCACCCATCTGATCCCCTTGAATCAGTGTTCTGAGCGTCCGATCTGACTTTGGGAGTTGTTAAACTTGCGGAATATCATGCGTTAAACATGAGAAGCTGAGGAAAACCTCATATTCATGCCTATGGAATATGATTCCCTACATTCGATGTGGGATGCCTCGAGCTCCCGCACCTTCAAGAATACCAATAATAGGAGGAAGAAATCCAGACACGCCAGTGTCCCAACGTCCAGACATGCTAGTGATGTCCAACAAGACTAATATCCTAACCATAACCTTTGGAACGTCCCAACAGAATTAGTGTAATTAATTTGTGTCTATAATGATATGGCACTAAGAAGAGTTTCATGAAAAACGTCTTAAATATATAAGGGAGACTTGGACTAGGTGATGAGTTCTGAGGAGGAATCCCTATAAGGAAGAACCGACATCCCATCATCCCGTTTCAATAATGGAGATAAAGTCCCTGAACAAGGAATGATTTGCACCCGCCTTTAGAAATAGGGAATTCAGGGAAACCAGCAGCACCACCGTCCTCCCACAACATGGATGTCCGCACCCCGACAAAAGCGTCTGAAACATAGATCTTATCTTTTGGCGGAATAATTGGGTGGGGAACAATATGGGATTTCCAGTTTTTCCTAATCCAAATATTAGTTTCAATGAAGAAAGATATAACCCCAAGTTTATTAATTATATCCTCAATAAAGAGAAATGGGAATTATTTAGTAACATTATGTCAATCTCAGATTCTGATATATGTGTCTTCTTTTGTAACTCTTCTAGGAACTTCATAATGAATGACATTCTATGCTTACAAAGGGAATATATCATCCATGAAGTATGGGGGTATGAACTATGGTTAAAGAAAATGGAAAATAAATACAACTTCTTGTAATGATGTATAAGAAATATGAATCTCACTAAAAAGGATAAGATCTAAATCATTGGACTGAGTCTTGACTCAATGTGTATATGCTACAAAAAACCAAATATAAAATCCAATGAGAATATATTTTTAAAAAGATATTGGGAAAAAGAAATATATAAAACGTTTGGATTGTTCACAGGGTTGGATGATAAAGGAGATATTAGGGAGGTATTTTTGGAACAGAGGTTTCAGGGTACATGTAACAGTGGATCAAAATTTAAATCCAGAGCTATCATTCTTAATTCAACATTCTAGAACATCTAGATAGTAAGAAATAAGATAAGGAATAAAGCTAAGACTACCAACCCAACATGTATTCTCTGGAAAAAATATAATTTTCATATAGATCTCATTAGGCATGGTAAAAACTATCAGCCTACCCCCTCCTTAGGACATATTTCGGTACTCATTCCACCTTGAATAACAACACTAGTTCAACCATGGGGTGGTGGGTTCGATGGTAGCCTACTCTTAGTGGATGTAAACTAAACACTGATGGATCATTTCTATTGGATGAATTTCAAGGGGGAGGGGTTATTCGAGACAAGCATGGTTTGATCATATTGTATTTTTCAATCATTTACAGAAGAGGTGATTCCCTTCAAATAGAAGCACTGACCATGTTCACTGAACTAATGGGGTGTAACCAGAGAAATCGTTAACTGGTAATAGTAGATACTGACTCCATTATTATTTATATGGAATTATTGGATATTGGTTACTTCACTTGTTCATTTTAATTTATCATTCAGAATTGTAAGGGATTAATGATTCTTCACACAATGATTATTCATATGTGGCATGAATAGAATACAATGTTATATTTTCTAGAATTTAAGGGGACTCGAAGAGAGTGCATGATTAACATTTCTATAACTACTAAAAATTGAACTATAACCACATTTTTACAAAATAAAACGTTGGTATATACTCACCTCTACCAACATTTTTCATGAACCATGGGTATAGGTGAAATTTTATAACCTATACCCATGGTACATACTAAAATGTGGCTATAGGGTAACTGCGTATGTGCAGGAAGCCAAAATATTGCATGGTAATTTTGCAGAAATACCTTCACCCATGGTTTACATTGAAAAATTGGTATATGTGGAATCTATAACTATAGTTTTCATGAACCGTGGGTATAACCTTATGTATAAAAGTCTATACTAATGGGTTATAAAAACCATGGGCATAGGGGCCCTTATTTTTTGAGTGCGAAAAAAGATATATAAGATAATATATTTGTACATAATAATAAATTCAAATAGTGTAATGGTAAGGGTGTTCAATGGTGGATTAGACATGTAGGTTCGATACTCATGATGGAAATTTTATTTATACAAGGTTTTATAAATACATATATAAGAAAATATATATTTATATATAAATATAACCATAATTGGTGTAGTGGTAGTGAAATTTACCAGTAGCTCAGCAGCACATGTTTGATACCCGCACAATCCCATTTATTTATACCCATTTATTTTAATTATATACATAAGATAATATATATGTGTGTGTGTGTGTGTGAAAAACAGTTCAATGGGTGTAGTGGTAGTGGATTTCAGTTTCACAGCAGAGGTCACATGATCAAAACCCCGTATAGATTTTATTCTATACAGGCGGTTTCAATTAATATAATTATGAATATGTAGATATATATAAATGTAAGTGACACATCTTGGTTGGTGAGGCAGTGGGTTTTAGAGTAGCAGGTCATGGGATCAACACCCAGTGAACAATTTTCTTCCAATACGAACTGTGTATATTAATATACATTGACAGATGTAGATATATTTATATGAATGATATGCAGCTTAGTTGGTGAGGTGTTCAGTGTTCGAGCTACAAGTCATAGGATCGATACCCACTGGGCACGTTTAAGGGATATTTTATCCATTTTTCTGATATTTTATTCCCACGGTTCAAAATCCATGGGTATAGGCATTTTATTGATATTTATAACCACATTTCTAAAGAAGTGGGTATATGTCTATTAAAAAATGGAAAACAAACCTATACCTATGGTTTGGAAAACCATGTGTATAGGTCATGGAGCTATACAGATAACCTCATCTCACATGGTTCCCAAAACTATGGGTTTAACCATTTTCCACAGTTTTGGGGACTATACCCATGGTTCTGAATTTTGGATATTGGTCAGTTTTCTCGTAGTGTAGCTTTGGATCCTTTACATCGGAGGGATCCAATATGGTGAGAGTGGATGCATCAAGGATTCACTTCACTAGACCCCCTTGATTGCAAATCCTTTGTTTTCTCATCTTTCATGTATTTTCATGAATACAAAAAAATAATGTTTGATAGTAAAAAAATGATACCATTTAATATAAAAAATTTTCAAATCAAGCCTTTAATTTTCTTAAATCCACCGTATAATTTTGATTTTATTGAAATTTAGGTTATAATCAATTTTCATACTCATTTTAAATAAAGACCAAAATAATCACAACTGAATGTTTTTAAATCAATTAAAAATCATTTCAATTTAATCTATCAATTAAATGTTTCAATATTAGGGAAATGGATAATGAATGCACTCACATTTTATCATAGAACATGAATCAACACCCGTAACATAACTCACCAACAAATAATGAAGGCACATAAGACATAAGAACACAACCTTGAATCAATATCCAATCAAACAGAGTTTAGATCCATACAATACATGATGATCCATAAAAATATAATTAGTAAGGAAGGATTTATTAGGAGATATTAAATGTGAGGAGATCAACTTACCAGAGGGGGATTATATCTTCCACCAAATCCATGATTCATCAAAGGTGATGGTAGAATGATCCAAAATTGCTTAAATAGGGACTTCTAATCCTTCAAAATAGTAATAGGTTTTACTGGGTAGGTTAGGCACATAAAATAGGGTGTTAATTATTTTAAAATAAATTTTTGGAATAAAAACATTTCTTGCACAAATTTTCCTAGGAAGGACGCACGATTAGAAAATTGTCGGTCATAAGCTTGCACACCCATTCTGGGGTGCATTATATATCCTAGGTGGGTGCATGATTTTTTAAACCATGCACCAGATATTAAAACAATCAATGTATAAGGTTTCATTCTTTTAAGGTTTTGACCACTTGGTTTAGACAAACTGTACATTGGCTCAAGAGAACCATCAAAAGGATATGATTTGCTGGACCAAACCACGCGATGTTCCCTAACCATGAAACAACAATGCATAATCCAATGAGATTCCAATTTTCTCTAAATTTTACACAAATCAACCCTAAACAAGACCAAACCAAAGAATTATTATAATAAGGGTTCATGAGTACTATAAAATAGGTAAAATAATATTACGCCGTCCACGAATTGTGGTACTCACTCCTAATATTATTAGTCCCCAAGACACACAAGCTCTATTAGAAAGAAAAGAATCCAACCATATTGTATTCATATACTGTTCATGGGGATATCCCCATTTATTTTCTAATAACTTGAAATTAAAAAATTGTATTGTCAATTCGTATCTACTGAAACCTCAAGTATCTTTATCATTATGCTAATAATGACTGATATTCAATCAATACAACCAAGACTCTATGATCATCTATATATGAATCATTGAAGATGTAAATGAAATTTTTTATGTATGTTGGCTCAATTTTTAATGGTTTTAGGGAAATTTGAGGGACCACAACAATTAGAAGAAGTGTGATTTTACATGGGAAAAAAATACATATAATTTCTTCAATGCCTCAAAATTCCAATCCACTTTTCACTTCTGAAAATAGTGACATAAAAGAAAAGGAATAATTATATCATATTGGTGCTCCTTGAGTATTAGAGGATGGTATCTCTACCACTTTCGATAAACTCCAATAGTTAAATAAGGATTCAATGGAATATCAAAGACCCATACTGACCAGTACTACCATAGATCTAGTGGAAAATGAATCATTAAATCATTTCATAATATATCCACAAGATGTATGTTCCAAGAACTATATAGAAATGAACATGTTGGATCCCAATATAGCTACCAATACTTTTAGTTTACCTTACCACTATGACTAATATAAATATTTGTTATAGAAAATAGATATGAACCACACTACAAATTTGGAAGTTGAGGTTAACAAGATAATCAAATATAACATCTTATGAGAAATCCCATACTCAATATGTCTAAAAAATATCATACCCACTAAGAAAATGAATAAAATATTCATATTATACAATTATTTTTCGCATCGTAAATGAAATTTTCCAAAGTATGTATTTTCAGACTTGACCATTGAGTTTGATATTGATAAAATGATTGAAGTTTATCCCTTATACTTTATAGAATGGTATTCAGGCTATAACCTAATTCACATAACACCCAATGATTAACTGGCCACTTCTGTTAGGTAATACTCACGGTGATACTATTACAATGTGATTAGTTTTTCCTAATGAAAAATTGTGCTATATATTTTCATTACATGTACCATATTTCCAATTTTTATTTATGAAAGACCCTAGAGTTTTTTATGGATGATATAATGGTAAAAAATTAATAGAACTATGATCATCTTTCAGATATTCATGTAAATATCATTAAACTACATCAACATATCATAAATATGATTCCCTTCAAGTGTGTTTTAAGGTTGGCATACATAAAATAATGTTATTGGAATTACATCGAAACATTCATTTTGACGCATAAAATATAAAATTTATACTCAATATCCCACTCCTGGGAACATACAATAGTTTGGATGAATCTAGATATTCGTTTCTTATATATGTAATTTCATACTCAAACTCACTAGAAATTGATTTCCCATCACATAACTGATGAAGAAAGGGGTTTCTTATAACTTGTATAAATAGTATTAGAAATACATTAATGATATCAAAATATATCTCCTATGAACACCATTATTGATTTCATCGAAGATAATAGTATCTTCCAATTCTCTATGTTGTGACCATGAATTGATCACATGACATCATTCTCTCTCATAAATATTACATGTCAAATGATAACATTATACACTATCATAGAAGAATGATTCTCAATGACAAGACACTATACTCTAATTTGGATAAGATCTGACTTGCATATATTATTATAGTGCATAAGCTCAAACATTATTTATAGCACCATGAGGTCCACATAGTCTCTCATATCGATGTTATCATATATAAACTCAGTTAAATAATGTTAATTTGTAATGTAGAATTGTTAGAGGTCATTTTTAGTAATATGATATCATGTTTAAGTCTCAAAAAGTGATAAAATTGTAGGAATTAATATATTTCATTACAGTGTATCCCATCTTAGAGATGTCAATAATGAAAAAATAACTCCCTGATGAATAGGTTTTCTCCATCCATCAAACTAACCATGCATGATAGATATATTTAGATGATGATTTTGGGATCCCAATAGGAAAAGGATGGAGAACATGAAGAACAACTATGTTAGATTACATATTATCTACCGCTCTCAGTAAAACGAAGTTATTAATTACTCTTTCATACTATAAAATGGATGTACCAATACTAATATAGAATATCAAGCCCCTATTACAACCATAGAGATGAACCTACAAATACTAGCTACTATATTGAATAGTAAAGATGATTTAGTGTTGGTAATAAATTATAAATATAGTGTTTATCCCATAAGGAAGGAAGAGTTAGTTCCCTTTATTATGTGTGTGGGTTAATGGATAAGTTCTCTTTAATTAAAATACGATCTCACATACAATATTCAATGAACTCCTAATAATATTCACTTGCCAATACAACTAAATCCATAGATAATCCAAACCAGGATGATATGGTTATTTATATCTCATATAATAGGGTGCTCCCACCATTAATAAAAAATGACATGGAAAATATCAAATAATTTAATTCCACACCTTATTAAGGATAAATATCATTCTATCTTGTTAAAGACTCAATTTTATGGATTATCCCTATATTAAAAATCCTATAAAAGAGAATTATTTCTAAGGACTGTGTCAAGAATAAATGTATATCACTACATATAGCATTTATTAACTGTTATGATAACTTAAATTCCCTAAAAGGCCTCTACAATAGAGGCTTTGATATAGTCCTCATCAAGTTAATTTAAAGAGTACCCTATTTCTGATGAAAGATGATAATGAAAATGCCTATGACACTCACATATATTGGATTAATCTATTCACAAAGATTAGGAAATATGTAAATTTTTGGATTTTAGTGATACCAGATTTAATTTAGTTCACAAATAAGATCCATGATTTCCAAATAAATTTCAAATTCAACCATCTACCCTTATATCTTTTTTAAACTTCCAAAAACTCATGGAAACTTTTCTTATAGTGAAAACAAGTTATGAGGACATATATCCCTACTATGATGTAGTTCATGTACATCGTTACATCCACTTATTTCTTATCTAAATATGATAAGGAAATTTTTATTAAGGGAAAAACCAAAAAGGATATCATAAAATTTTTGATGTCTAAAATCATTACTATATTTAGTTTCATCATACAATATTTATGGAATATGACCCCAATTTATATGATTCTTAATTTGGGAGGATAAATTAGAAGTATATTATCTACTCCAATCACTTATAACTCTATCATAAAGTAGTTAATATATATATTATGGCCATCAGACAAACTATGTCTAATATAATTTAGAAAATGATTGACAAAGATAATAAATCTTGGATGAAAAAAATTAAATATTCTCTATGATCTCATTTCACCACAACATGTAATGAAACATAAGAAAACAAATACTAAATTATGATTAAGAGAAATTTAGTCATTCCTACTAAGGTTAAACCCAAATCAACTCTATTTTCCATCTATAATCAATTGAATGAATTTAAAAATTCATAGATCATCCAGGATGAGTTGGAGAGAATCAATGATTATTTTTACACCCACTATATATCCATGAATTCCATTGTAATATTGTCACATAAGCATTCAAAAATAAGTTTCTCCACTATATATTTATATATGAAGAATTAGGGATATCCTTGGGAACTCCCACAGTACTTTGGAAGAAACAAAAAAGTTTGTAATTAAAATGGGAAAGACCATATGATATATATAATGTTTCATCAAATAGAGGGATTTACCTAATTAAATTTGTTAAAGTGTGCATCACAACCACCACCAATGAAATAATTATTTAGAATTACATTTCATAAATTCACATTAGAATCCAAATTCCACTATACATGACATTAAACATCAAAGGAATTTTTTCGTTTTTATGATGTTAAACTTCTCCACGTATAGTTCATCCCACATGGTATTGAATATTTACAGTGATCTATCCAACATGACCTTAAACATATCTGATGTGTCAATTCAAATTTACACAAATTTAAAAAACCTCTCTCATATGTAAGAGATTTATTTAATTTTAGGAACATTTTTTCCCTCTGGGATTCAATGAATATTGTTTTACAAACCAACCCCTATATGACGGTTCTCAAAATATATGAAAAATAGTTTTCAATATCAAATCTATATTTGGATTGATTTTTGATTGCATAATAAATGTAGTAATTCATGTTTATTCTATCGTATAACAATCTAAAACACATATTTAAATAATTTATTATGATATTATTGTGTGGATTCACCTATCTCAAATTATGTTTTCCTCCATATCTCCAACTATACCATCCATTTATTTCTCCCACCCTATCTAATAAATCATACACTTATGGATAGATAAATTTGATATTAAAAATGTATTTAATTATTTATTATTGTTATTACAGGATATGAATTGACTCATGGATCTCCTATACTAGGACCATCAAGAATTCCCATCAGTCTCACCACATCTCCATCCTAGTATTTGGATATTCCTTCACATTATGTTTTCATATATGAACTATATATTAAGAAATTAATGAACAATATTTTTCTTTATTCCTATTAGAATATAATATTTTGTGGCTTTTATCTCACCTATCTTGAGTGTTTATACAAATTCAAATCATACCTCCACTTCATCTCGATGACTAGCTCTTTCATCTATTAACATCAGGTTTTCTTTCATTTCTCGACACTATTAAATTTTATTCTCATTTTATATAATATCCATATATATTAAAAGATCTCCAAAAAAATTTCCTCCCTATATGACCATAAATAATATGTAATCGAACCCCTTTTAACTTTTCTCAAAACCGTACGACATAAAGCCCACCGTATATGACCTTAAAATACTTGGAGTGGTCTGTCCTCTACAACCCACTTTCACTGCATGAGAGTATGATCTATGTATGTTTACATGACATATGGTTCCAATAAATAAAAATAAAATGGGTATAATTCACCTATTCTTGAGGAAACCCAAAATAATCTTCCCTAGGTATAATACATGGAGCTAGTTCTGGTTCCATCCCCATTCCAAAATAAGGAATCATATTTTCTGCATATGAGATATCTAATAAGAGGTTTTGTAGTAATAACTACATGGGAATTGATTCTTATTCTTTTGTATTTACCAATGACATATTGGGTTTTTTATATTACACCCATCAACAAATTTCATCACCATTAAACCAATTCCTTGTATATGATCCCCTCATTCAAGTCAGGTGATTATATATTAGACTCTATACTATTATAGTTTATAACTTGAACTCGGTGTGGATAAAATATTGTCAATGTAAGATATCTTGGGATACCGGAACACACTATATTAGGCCCATCAATAAATCATATTCGCTTTACTCAATGTGATATACTGTTACTTAGTCACATTAGTTTTTTCATAACCAACTAAAATCACAATAAATACACCCAATCATTTCCAAAAAATGAGTAAAATCTACACATACAATATTAAAAACTACATGTGGCTTTATTAATACTATTTCAATATATATAGTGGCATCTAAACACAATATTCTACACACATCTATAGATCATCATGTATTTCCAATCCTTCTTAATAGTCCCTAATATCCCAAATGTGGTTTTCTTGGGACTAAAATGTCCCCATGACTTTTTAAATATCTCATTCCGAAAATGCACAGAACATATCTCATTTTTTAATGTTTTTGAAATCCTTTCAGGGTTACTATTATTGAGTGTATTCCACTCTAAGGGAAAAATATTCAGGGTAATGGTATTAGTGTCACTATATTTTTGATAGAAACTTTTTGGTTCTTCCTTCTATGAAGGATGAAGAAAATTCAAATATGGTTGAAATTATAATAAAAAGGAATCATAAATATTGTCTACTGTCATACAAATTCCAAGTTGACTTATCTATGGTAATATATGTCATGCCTAGATCACTTTTATTAGTCCTCCTATTTCATTCCCAAGTAATATAACCCCAGTCTACACGTGTATGCATAATATTCTTTTCAAAAGAAAATTTGCATACGCAGCTCCCACGACCAAGTCATTAATAAGTTAGAGGCTCCTAATCTCACTAGAGAAAAGAATTTGGTTTCCCAAAGGGAACCATTACATGGTATATCTATAGTCCATTAATATAACCGTTGACCACTATTTTGGACAAAAATCATTTTGATAAGATAAAAGGATGATTATGTAAATATGTCCCACACCTTATCTCCACCCTTTATATTATATCCTTAGATTAAATGGCACATTTTGATTTAATGTTAACAAATATTGGGGTTATTTATTTATGATTTTGAAATGATTTATTATTGGTATGAAGTAAAATGTTCTGTGTTCCATGGTATAAGGATTGAACCATCATCTTGGGAGCTATTACAGTCCCACCGACTAGCCAATATAGCACCATCAGCTTGCTGATGTCCATACAAGTGGCTATACAGCCTTGGGAGGATAAAAGAACTAGATAGTAGAGAACCGATGGACACAAAATGGTAGGATAATTATTTCCAACTCTTCGTTGAGATACCAGAGGGCTAGGTAGTCTCTACAGCTAGTCAGGGGATCACCCAACCAACTGGTGAAACAAAAACAATTTTTAGTTGGAGGTGACCACTTCTTTTCACCATGCATCCCTTATTTGATATCTCCATCATTTCAATCATCCCTAATTCATTTAGAGATAATGGAGGGGATCCTCTATGGAGAATTTGTCTCCCTTTTTCTTATCTCATGACAATTTGAATATTTGAATGATCTGGTTGATTATATGTGTTATGTTTATGATTATCAGGAAAAAAATTCTTATTTTCCTTGGGATAAATTATAAAATTGGGTTGTCATGGAATGATATATGGATTACTAATTAATCTAATAGAGAATTAATATATCATTGAAGGATCAGAGCTCAAATATATTTGTAATTCCTCAAGCCCGGTTACCCATAGTCAGTGCATTATTATATAATATTGGCATGATTACAAGGAATCAAGTCCTGAAGGACCGATTAGTTTAGCAGTCTTGGAAAATAGATTACATACATGAATGTTACATTAAACATCATAACATACAAAACAACATAAATAAGCCTTCATGAATTCCAGTACTCCCTTGGTTTAACCCTTCATATCAATCACAATACACTTCTTGGAATCATAGGAAAAAGAAAACATAGTAAGGGGTGAGCTGAGATGCTCAGTAAGGATAACAATATAGAGGAAACATTCATAAATAAGCATAAACATTTAAGGAAATGTATAACTAAAAACAAAATCCTTTTAAACGTGAAAATCATCAAAATATAGCATAAATAAAATGAAATTATTCCATTTACTTATTCACACTGATATTCTACTAATCGAATAATCACATGCAATATAAATAAACACTTTCATAATGAAGGAAATGCATAATGCCAAACTTTAATTTCTGTGTCAAGGACTCATGCCAAGACCAAATGGATAACTGTAACTAGAACCCAACCCAGAGAGCCTTTGTAACTGGACACCATCTCGGAGATCCTCTGTAACCGGAATCCATCCCAGAGTGCCTCTAATAACCAGGCACCAACCCGGAGTGCCTCTAATAAACGGACACCAACCCAGAGTGCCTATAATAACCAGACACCAATCCGGAGGGTCTGCTGTAACCGGACCCCAACCCAGAGGGCTTACACTTACCAGTCCCAAACCCAAAACCTACTAGTCTAACACATTCATCGTAAGAAGAGGATAAAATATAATATAATCATTCGTATTAAGACTAGCATACGAAATGCCAAAACATTAATCATAAACATTTAATGGCATAAAAGAAACTCATCCATATTCAAAAATATCACAAAACCTTAAATATAATATAAAAGATTTTTATCATAATAAATCAACTTCAAACAAGTGTAAACATTATCAAAGGATGTTGACATAGATGAAATCAAAACTATTTGAGAGAAATATCTCTTTTTTTTTGAAATCATTTAAAAGTCACATAATTATATAAGAAAACATTTAATTTGAAAATATTTTTATAGGCTTGTAAGGGAAGCTTTGAAGATTTTATAACAGCATAAAATAGCCGCATCCTCCGTATAAGTTAAAAAAAAGACATTCTTACCATAATTCTTTCGAAAAGGATAAAAAAGACCTTGTATGGAAAATGACGGAAGGATTCCTTTATAAACGTCTAATAAAAATTCAAAAAGGGTAAAAATGAGTTTTACCCACATTATGTAAAATAGTAAGAATGTTTTTAAAAACATTTTTATGAAGAATGTATGTAGATGATAAAGAGGTCCCAGTAGATAATTGCGTATAAGCAACCTTGGATAATGAAGAGATTGTGAAATAAGCCCTTACCAATTTGGTAACATACGAAACATACAACCCGTGAAAGAGGTATCAAAAAATGAATTTGTATATAAACATTAATCATAGTGTATTACATGAAGAATACAATTATGGGCAGTAAATACATGACATGATAGGTAATAGTGGCAATATGGCATGAATCTCACGGGAATAAGGAGTGAGATGAAAACCCATTACCTTGTACTTTTCCTTGATAGAGTGTAGGTTATCCTCTTGTATAATAGTTAAATCATTGTTATTAAATTATACAATAATAATATACATAAATATGATATCATATATGATCTTTTAATATTGCTTTGTTAATAATATTTTAGTATTATCATCGTTTCGGGGGTTAACTGACTCGTTTTCCATTATATTCTTTGTTACGTAAGCCATGTTTGTTATGGATAGTTTGTATATTATTCAAATTAAGAATGATATCAAGACCATAAACATTTATTTTAATAATCAAACAATAATTAGTCTTGAATGGATATTATGGGGAAATGAATATCATCACGTTCGTGGAGACAGTAATCCGTATGTACGCACGAATGCTACTTCCATTTCATTTTTCATTTTAAAAGAAATAAAAACCAAATGATACATAGGTATATTATTATTCAAGTGAAATATAATATCTTATATATGTTACTTAAGTTCATTAACACTATCCTTTATACGTTCCATGTATGGTATGAACAAATCATATCACTTTGAGGGGGCGGTAGTCCGCACTTCCTCAAATGAAATTATCGTATATATATACAACATGAAAAAAATAATGGTATGATATAAAATGGAATTACAGAAGGTTATATATAAATTAAATATCATTAATATAATATTTAATTATAGATCCATCATAATGGCCACCATGAGAGGTGGTATGAGATAATTGAACAATCATCGCTTCGTGAGGCGTTTGGTTTCCATCCACAGAAACATTATGTTATTCACCCATTAGATGGAGGTGTGTGTAATTTTAGTTCAAATACTTCTAATAAAAATATCCTAGAATATTTAGGATACTGGTTTTGTTACAAAAGAATATAATAAAAAGCGTTTAGGGGTTGGAGATGTAAAATAAAAAAAAGCTTAGAGATATGGTTACCTTTAATTTGGGTAACTCCCTTTGGTTTGAACCAAAAAAGACTATTGAAGTGCCTTTTTCCTAAGGTAAGGATTATAGGATGAGTAAAGGGATGTAGGGAGCTTAATTTGGTAGAGGTTGGATGACCCAAATGGCTTGAGAGGTGTGAGTAATTGGTTAGAAGTTGTTTCCTTTTATAAGGGGAAGGGGGGATCTTTAGGAAAAACATAAAGTATTATTTTATAATAAAATCATATTTAGTTTATAATGGGTTGAATGTGGATTATTAAAAGTTTATGGTGGGGATGGGTTTAAAACCACTCATCCAAAGGATTTTAGATAGGATTGGGTCACAATAGTAACCTTATCTTTTAGATTTAACTCTTTGTTAAATAGTTGGACATTTACCATGTCTCTTTTTATCTTCATATTATATAGTTAATAAACGTACTATATACATCCATGAGACCCCCAAGTGGTCCATTAATGATACACCTATCATGATATAAGTCCTTTGGCCGACCGGTATATTTTGTTGAGTAGAATATCAATTAGTAATATAATATTTGTTTTAAAAACTCTTTTATGTCAATTTTGACACTATTGAGTATTTTGTTTTTGATAAATTCATAACAGCCTTATTACTTCGAAACAAATTCACATTATATGTCCTAATATGTCATATTAACCTCCAAAATTAGTGAAATTCTCAATAAAATTCATATTACATTTATTTTTCTAGTTATATTATTTCTTAATTAGGTAATTACTGCACCACCATTGTGTAATAAATAATATAAATTATTTAATGTCTACAAATTATAAATAAAATTCCATTATTTATGAAATATTTATTTATTTATAATTAATATTTATAATTTAATTTATCTTTTGTATAAACATATATTGAAAATGTTTTAGTAATTAAACTTTGATTTTAACTCTTTTAACTCTTCTTTGAATTAAATAACAATAAATTTCCTAATCTAATCCAAGTAGACCTAAATGATAATATTTTATACCTAAGGTTGTTTTTGGTCGAGATACACTTGTCCAATAGTATTAGGAAATGTGTTAGGATAATATTAATATTATTTTTACCCTTAATTTCCCTATTTTTTTTACCGTGGTCAATAAAAGTAAAAAGTTACTCTTCATCAAAAATTATTTTTATCTTATTGAACCAAATTTTACTCCTTGATATTAACTACGTCTCTTGGATTTTTGAAATTCCACTCACATAAGCGGTAAAATAATGTTTTTTGTGAACTTGCAAATTCTCTTAGGTGATGGGTAAAAGACGGTGAAAAGTTCAATAAAATTTTTATATATCTAATATTATTATAAACCGACTCCAATGATTTACATTGAAAATATATAGGTATTATTTATCTATTTTGACATAAAATAATTTAAATAAAATGAAAAATTATTTAAATAAAAACTCAGTTTTAAACTATACATTAGTGTTTTTCAGTACTCATCAAAAAATAAAAGTTTTCAAAAAAATAACAATAATTTACCCTAATCTAATTTTGTTATTATGAATTCAATAATGAAGCCTATTTTATCATATTAAATAAATATAATTTTCATTTATTAATTTAATATTAATTCTCGATGTCAAAACGAAAAGCGTTTTTTAAGAAATAATAACTATCAAAATATTGACACCTGTTTATGTCCGGTTTAAATGTGAAATTATGTCCAATGACAAAAATTGGATTAAATGGTAAAAATATATTCTAAATATAATTTAAAACCACTAAAATTCAAAATTTATCACTATTAATTATTTTGATTAAAAAAGTTGTTTTTAAATAAAATTTAGTAATTTTCACTATTCATCAAAATATGAAAGTTATCCGAAAAGTACAAAAAATTCACCCTAAGCATATTTCGATATTACGAATCCAAAAATGAAGGCCATTTTGAAAGATAATATGTATAAAATTTCAAAAAGTGGATATTACTATTCATAACAGCTAGATTGATTAGTTGTTGTCTGTGTTAGAACTCGAAGATGCGCACAACACACACTACACTATTATTCAAAGAAAAGCGTACCGTGGAAGATTGGGGTATTGAATTCTCCCCTTCATAAATAAAATGTTTCATTGCAATTTATGCTCGGTATTGGAAACTTGGGGTTGACATTTCGAAATATCTTAGTTGAAATCCCACATCGAAAAATGGATTAATGATGCCCCTTTCTAATATAAAGAGTGGTAAGTATGAAGGTTACAGAAAATAACACATACTAGGGTTCCATGTAGGACAATTTGGATATGGAAGAGAAATATAACCATTAATATCTTATGGATAGTGGTAGAGAACATGGCTATGAAAAGGCCAATAATCCCAAAGCCATAAATTTTTGATGATCTAAGGTACCATCTAGGACAAAATTTTTGTTCTACGTTCCTTTTCTTAATGTTGAGGAATTTATTTATGAGATTTAATATGATCATAAGGAGATATAATTACTTTATAATTAGAGTTTTATCCAGTAATAAATTTCTAATACAAACTCATATTTCACCCCAAAACATAATACAACTCAAAAATAAACTATTTATTCTAATCGTATAGGGTTCCAAATATAATGAATTTGTAATTCACATATCAGACCCTTTAAAAAAACTACATTATACCATCTACGAACTTCACGTAGTCTGGTGGTAGGTAATAAATCCCAATTTCACTATGATTGTGGGTTTGATTCCCACAACATTATCCGTTTTGACGGGTCGTCACACTGTCTGTGTGTTGTCCTTTTATAAAAATCTAAAAATAACCTTTCAAAAATAATCCCTTCTAACCTTTAGACTTATCCAAAATACTTCTGTAAACTCGCAGTCAAAAATTTATATGAAATATAAACATAACATAGATCATTTTTACCCCGTAATTGCATGTGAATACATTCTTCATGTATTCTTTTAAAACACTGAAACTTCCTGAATTGCCATAAAACCTTATTGATTACATTCATGCTCTCTTATTTCTTATAGAATACTAGATATACTTCATCCATCCAAAAATGTTGTAATCTCCATTAACAATGGAATATGCAAATCATTAATCAGTTTCAAGGCTGTCCAAAATATCCAATATATTATACCAAAATCAACTATATCCTATTCCAAAATCAATTCCTCAATAGTAAGGTTTATCTTTCCTTCAACCATGTAATTTACCAAAATTTTAACTCGCTGTAGAGTCCCATTTCTTTTAACCATAAAATCTCAAATCTTCAATGAAATAGTAATGCAATACAATCCTTATTTATTTCCAGTACATCATTGATACAACACTTCAATGAAATAATTCCCAAATTACAATATAGGAACACTAGTCTTTCCTCTTCATATGTGGTAGTATCATAACTTGATTATTATCAAATATCACCATTTGAGGAATAGTATGATGACTGGGACATTGGTTCTTATAGTGTCCAAACTCCTTGTAGATAAAGAATTGTACATGGGAAACCTTTTTTACCCTTGTAGTCACATACTTGTCGTCCTTTTTCTCCACACATATAACATACTCCCATTCCCTTCATGAATTTTCCAAGGTGATTCCTTCCATAGTTATCACATATGGGGAAATCCTTCTTTACCTTATTCCCATTATCCTTCCTTCTCTCTGTAATCCTTTCCTTCTCTGGCTACCCTTCAAAGCCATAGGACTCTGAGAATTCATTAATTATCTTATAAACACATGATACTATTTCTTCATATGATGATAACACAAGGGAGACTATTTCCCTTCTAAATTCCCGCTTAAGTCCATGAAAGATATGATCTTTTTTACTCTTTGGATCATGGGTATTGATAGAGTTCTCATTCCTTCTACTGGGAACCATTTCTAAACAATGGCATACACAAGATTAGTTTGTGAATAACAATACCTAATACCAAACTTGTAAAACACTTAACATAAATTAAACAGTTTATGGATATAATCCATAATCATAAAAAGGTCTTCTTTGAGGATGTATATACTCATAAAACATTTATAATGGTTTGTAAAGAAAATGAGTATTATCCTAATCATATCCCCTAGGAGTGTCATAACCAAGAGTGCAGCAAGGCCCGTTGTCATTCACCGTTTCCCATTTTAGTCTAGCTCAAGGTGGTTTTTTCGGGTTTAACCCCTAGGTACATATGTTCCAGAGCCTCCTCTAACTGTTTGTGTCTAGATAGGGATGTATTGCTCGGAAAAATCACAAAATCTCTACAAAATAAAAATTCTAGGAAGTTCTTATCTACTAATCATCAAAGTCTATCTTAGGTCTGTGTGCTATAATCAGAGTTTATCTAAATCTAGTTACCAAGGTTATTGCTAAACTTCCTCTGATACCAACTGTAATGCCCTGACCCCAGTTACCCAGAGTCGGTGCATTATTGCATAATATTGGCATGATTACAAGGAATCATGCCCCGAAGGACCGATAGGTTTAGCAGTCTTGGAAAATCGATTACATACATGAATGTTACATTAAACTTCATTAAATACAATACATCATAAATAATCCTTCACAAATTCCATTATTCCCTTGGATTAACCCTGTATATCAATCACAATACGCTTCTTGGAATCCTGGGAAATATAAAACATAGAAAGGGGTGAGATCAGATGCTCAGTAAGGATAACAATATAGCAGAAAATTTCATAAATAATCTTAAACATTTAAGCCAATGTATAACTAAAAACAAAAGCCTTTAAAACTTGATCATCAGTAAAATATGGTATAAATAAAATGAAATAATTCCATTTAATTATTCACATGGATATTCTACTAATCGAATAATCAAATGAAATATCCATAACCACATTCATAATGAAGGAAATACATAATGCCGAACATTAATTTATGTGTTAAGGCCTCATTCCAATACCTAAGGGATAACTGTAACCGGAAAACAACCCGGAGAGCCTCTATAATCGGACACCATCCTAGAGTGCCTCTGTAACCGGACTCCAACCCGGAGTGCCTCTAATAACCAGAAACCAAACTGGAGGGTCTGTTGTAACCGGGCCCCAACTCGGAGTGCCTCTAATAACCGGACACCAACTCGGAGGGTGTGCTGTAACCGAAACCCAACCCGGAGGGCTTACTTTTACCAGTCCCCAACCCTGAACATACAAGTACAACACATTCATCTTAAGAAGAGGATAAAATTGATCAAAAACATTTCTATTAAGACTAGCATACCAAATGTAAGAACATTAATCATAAAACATTATTGGCATAAAAGTAACTCATCCATAGTAAAACATATCACAAAACCTTAAATACAATATGGATGATTTGTATCATAATTAATCAACTTCAAACAAGTTTAAAATTTATCAAATTATGTTGACATAGATGAAATCAAAACTATTTGAGACAAATATCTCTTTTTTTAAAATCATTTAAAAGTCACATAACTATAAAAGAAAACATTTACGTTGAAAATATTATTATATGCTTGTTAGGGAAGCTTTGAATATTTTATAATGGCGTAAAATAGCCGCACCCACCGTATAAGTTAAAAAAAAGAAATTCTTCCCTTAATTCTTTCGAAAGGGTTAAAAAGGACCTTGTTTGGAAAATGACGGAAACATTCCTTTATAAATTTCTAATAAAAATTCAAGAAGGGTAAAAATGCCTTTAAACCATATTCTGTAAAATAATAATAATGTTTTGAAATAAGTTTATAAGAAACATGGATGTGGATAATAAAGAGGTCCCAGTAGATAATTATGTATAAATAACCTCAGATAATTAAGAGATTGTGAAATAAACCCTTACAAATTTGGTAACTTACGAAACATAAATCACATGAAAGAGGTATCATAAAATGAATATGTAAATACACATAAATTAAAGTGTATTGCACAAAGAATACAATTATGGGTAGTAAATACACCACACAAAAGGTAATAGTGGCAATATGGCAGAATCTCACAGGAATAAGGAGTGAGATGACAACCCCTTACGTTGTAATTTTCGTAGATAGAGTGTAGCTTAACCTCCTGTATAATTTTAAAATAATTTTTATTAAATTATAAATGAATAATATACATAAATATTATATCATATATGATCTTTAAATATATATTTGTTTATAATATTTTAGTATTATCGTCATTTCGGGTGTTAAGTGATTCGTTTTCCTTTATATGAATTGTTACGTAAGCCTTGATTGTTATGGATATGTTGTATCTTATTCATATTCAAAATGATATCATAACCTTAAACATTAATCTTAATCATCAAACAATAATTATTCTTGAATGGATATTATGGGGAAATGAATCTCATCGCGTTCGTGGAGATGGTAATCTGTACGTATGGACGAACACTACTTCCATTTCATTATTCATTTTAAAAGAAATAAAAACCAAATGATATATAGGTATAGTATTATAAAATTATAATATAATATCTTATATGTGTTACTTAATTTCTTTAAAACCATCTTTTACACGTTCCATGTATGGTACGAATGAGTCATATCACTTTGAGGGGGCGGTAGTCGGCACTTCCTCAAATGAAATTATCGTATATATATACAACAAGAAATTAAAAATGGTATGATATAAAATGGAATTAAATAAGATTATATATAAAATAAATATAATTAATATCATATTTAATTATATATCCATCATAATGGCCACAATGAGAGGTGGTAGGAGATAATTGAACAATCATCGCTTCGTGAGGCGTTTGGTCGCCATCCAAAAAAACATTATGTTATTCACCCATTATATGGAGGTGTGTGTAAGTGTAGTTCGAATACATCTAATAAAAATATCTTAGTATATTTTGTATACTGGTTTTGTTACAAAAGAAAATAATAATAAGAGTTTATGGGTTAGAAAATTAAAATAAAATAAAAGAAGGTAAGAGAAATCGTTACATTTAATTTGGGTAACTCCCTTTGGTTTGAACCAAAAAAGACTCTTGAAGTGCCTTCTGCCTAAGGTAAGACTTCTTAGAAAAGGAGATGGATGTATGGAGATTAAATGGGCTGAGGTTGGACGAACCAAAAGGTTTTATTGTTGTGAGTAATTGGTTAGAAGTGGTTTCCATTTATAAGGGGAAGGATGGGCTCTTTTGGAAAAACAAAAAGTATTATTTTATAATTAATTAATATTCGGTTTTATAATGGCTCCAAAGAAAATTATTCAATGTTTAATGTGGGGATGGGTTGAAAACCAATCATACAATAGATTTTAGATAGTTTTGGGTCACAATATTAACCTTATCTTTTAGATTTTACTCTTAGTTAAATAGTTTGACATTTACCATGTCTCTTGGTATTTTTATATTATATAGTTTATAAACCTACTATATACATATAATAGTCCCCCAAGTGGTACATTAAGGATACACATATCATGATATAAGTCCTTTGGCCGAACCATATATTTTTAAGAATAGAATATCAATTAATAATATAATATTTGTTTTAAAAACACTTTTATGTCAATTTTGACACTATTGAGTATTTGGTTTTTGATAAATTCATAACAACATTGTTACTTCAAAAAAAAATTCATATAAATAGTCCTAATATGTCAAACTAACCTACAAAATTAGTCTACTTGTAAAAATATTCAAATTACATTTATTTAAATATTTATAATATCAATTATTTTAATATTTTATTAATTATGTAATTACTGTATCACCATTGTGTCATAAATAAATTAAATTATTTAATATATAAAAATTATAAATAAAATACCATTATTTAGGAAATATTTTTAGTTTTCTATTGAATATTTATAATTGAATTTATCTTATGTATAACCCTATATTAATAATGTTTTAGTAATTAAACTTTGATTTTAACTCTTTTAACTCTTCTTTGAATTAAATAATAATAAATGTCATAATCTTATCCAAGTGGACATAAATGAAAATATTTAATTCCTAAGGTTGTTTTTGGTTGTGATACACTTGTCCAATAAAATTATGACACGGGTTAGGGTAATATTAATATTATTTTTAACCTTAATTACCGTATTTACTTTTTACCATGGTAAATTAAAGTAAAAAGCTTTTATTCACCAAAAATTATTTTTATCTTACTGGACCAAATTTTACTCCTTTATATTAACCGTTTCTTTTGGATTTTCTAAATTCCACTCACAAAAGCGGTAAAATTATGTTTTATGTGAATTTTCAAATTCTCCTAGGTGGTGGTTAAAAGACGATGAAAAGTTCAATAAATTTTTTATATATCTAAAAATATTATAAACAGACTCTAATGAATTACATTGAACTTATATAGGTATTATATACCTATTTTGACATAAAATAATTTAAATAAAATAAATAATTATTTAAATAAAAATTTGGTTTTAATCTATAACTCAGTGTTTTTCAATATTCATCAAAAATTAAAAGTTTTTAGAAAAAAAAACCAAAAATTACCCTAAGATAATTTTGATATTCTAAATAAAATAATTAATTCTATTTTACAAAATTCATAACATAGATGTTGCATTTATTAATTTAAAATTAATTCCCGCTATCAAAACAAAAAACGTGTTTTTAAGAAACAATAACTATCAAAAGAATGACACTTTTTTATGTTCGGTTTAAATGTGAAATTATGTATAATGAACAAAATTGGATTAAAAGGTAAAAATATATTCTAAATATAATTTAAAACCACTCAAATTCATAATTTATCACCATTAATTATTTCAACTAAAAAGTTGTTTTTAATTAAATTATGTAATTTTTACTATTCATCAAAATTTGAATGTTTTCAGAAAAGTACCAATAATTCACTGTTTCGCACGGAATCCGGGGATGACCTCCTGGACGGGAGATTCAAACGTTCCGATTGGTTTCTAACGGGTTTGTTCATAGAACCGGAAACATCCAATGATTCCACATCCGTTTGGACCTACTTTCCAAAGGCAGGCGCTCATTAGCTTGTGGACTAATGAGGCTTAGGAATTTTCATTGGTCGAGAGGATGGGAGGTCGGACTCATCACACCTTTTTGAGGGGAATTATTGTCTACTCTGGGACTCTCTTTATAGATTTAAGTTATGTTCGTGAATCCTTATTACATTACCAAGTATAAAATGTGCTTTCCTTTAGTTTTAACAATCAATGATTAAATATGCAAGAAATTTAGAGAATCTTTTATATGTATTCGAGGTTCTTCATCAATAGAGAATCATCAATATCTGTTTAGAGATTCTTGGTCAATGGTATCCTTCAAAACATTTATATAAAAGTCTCTTGGTCATTATGATGACCAGGCTGGTTTTAAAGCCACTCAGTGGGGCACTTGAAGTTTATCGTCATTCAGAAGGACAGAGATTATTTCAATGTTGGGATCGAACCCATAAATGGGCTACCTACGTATCCTTTGTTTTGGAAAAGGAATCAGAACCCACGTAGTTCAAGAAATGGAGTATGATGTTTATTATTGATGGCTCAAAGATGAATTTCATAATTACTTTTACATGCTAAGCTCACGTGAGTCATGCTCGGTGTGAGAAACAAGAGGTATTGGTAAAAATTTAGACAATTTTTCCATAAAAGATGCAATCATAAGAAATTGTTTGGGGCTTATGTATGGATGACTGCCCAGATAGATGAAGGTTTAGGATTAACTTTTAGGGAGAAAATCCATGAATAGGGTCCATAAAGTTATATGTGCTTCATAGAGATTTGAATACTCTAATCTTGGGGATTACTCCTAAGGAGGATGCCCAAGTTAGGAGGCGACTTATGATTGGGTTTTACTCCTGAAAAGGAAACCCAAATCAAAGGTAAATTGTGACTTGTTAAGAGAAATTTAAGGGGACTTGGGGCTTATTCCTGAAGAGGAGACCCAAGGTTATGACTGAGTCTTATTCCTAAAAAGGAGACCCAAGTTAGGGGACTTGGGGCTTATTCTTTAAAAGGAAGCCCAAGGTTATGACTGAGTCTTATTCCTGAAAAAGGAGCCCAGGTTAGGAGACTTGGGGCTTATTCTTTAAAAGGAAGCCCAAGGTTATGAATGAGTCTTATTCCTGAAAAAGGAGACCCAGGTTAGGGATTAAGGTTTGGGGCTTATTCCCGAGGAGGATGCCCAGATTTGAGGTTTGGAACTTTAAGAATTTGGGGCATACTCCTGAGGAAGATGCCCAGATTAAAGGTTTTATCACTGGGGATTATTCCTGAAAAGGAGACCCAGGTTAGGATTCTATCATCTTAAAGGATAAGGTTAAATGAATGAACTCTCCGTATTTTAGTGACATAAGGATATTTAAATCACTAGACTTTGAGAGAGATTCCACAGAATTCCTTTCAGATAAGAAAGTCAAATCAAGAAATCATGCCATAAATGGCTTTGAAGAGTGTCTTGAAGACTGAATCTTGAAAAGAAAAGGTGAAATGGCTTAAGAGGGGTAAAAATGGGCAAGATGGGCACCCAAAAAGATAGGGGCGCGCAAGTCTTGCAAGGCGCGCAAGTCTTCTGTGGGCGCGCAAGTGTTGGTCGCGCAGGTATACCTGCGCAACACATAGTGTACTTGCACGATTTTCAACCAGCAATGAAATACTTGAGCGACTCTTTTTTAAAACCTTTAGAATGTTCTTAAGTTTCTTCCAGAAAAGGGACGCGCAAGTTATATTGAAGGAAATAAGTCGGCGTGCAAGTGTTTGATAAGTTTCAACACTTAGGCCTTCCTTCTTCTGTTTAGATCTTCCGTTCTAGGTAAGAAATTACCTTAGAAGTGTTCCGGAAGCTTTGAGAAGAGACTTGGGCGCCAGGAGCTTCAATCCGAGTTTCTGGAAAAAGATCCTCTCATGTGGGGGCCCACATGGTCAATTTATAGGCAAAAGAAGACCCCGGGCGGTTACCGGGCGGTTACCAATTAGGTCGCGCAAGTCACATGCGCGACCAAGGTAGCCGCGCAAGTACACTTGCGCGCCAGTTATATAACTTGCGCGGTGAGGTTGCTGTTGATCCTTTCTTCCTTCCTTTGTTGATTTTTGATGTTTTCTTCAAAGGGTGAATCACTTTGAGCTCAGATATTCCCTTTTCCGATCTTTAGATTCTGTGACGAAAGGAGCGTCAACATTCACCCTAAGCTAATTTCGATATTATGAATCCAAAAATGAATTCAACTTTGAAAGGAAAAATGTATAAAATTTAAAAAAGATGGTATTACTATTCATAATGTCTAGTTTGATTGGTTTTGGTGTGTGTTAGAACTCGAAGTTACGCACAACACACGCTACTCTATTATTCAAAGAGAAGCGTACCATGAAAGCTTGGGGTATTTCAATATTTGTGATCATTCTCTCTCTTTTGATTGGATCATGGTCCATTGGTGGTAGTGATTCTTGTTGGGTATTTCAGTTTTGGTTATCACACAAACCATGTTCTTTTTCATGGATAATAATACTATATTCCTCATTTGATGATTTGGTAATGGGTCTAGGAATCATTGGAGTGCATGAATGATTCAGATTTTAATTATTATCTTTAGTAATTGATTATATTATGGTATGGTGTCCTTAACATTTATGGAATTTATATAATATTATGTGTTATGAAATATAAGTGTGTGTGTTGATATTCCGTATGAATACTTGATTGATATGAAATGATTGTCTCTTGATATGTTTTTCCTTTTATAAATATGTGTGAATTAACTATGAAAACAATATACATATATTATGATCACTATGTTTCTCTTAGATTGCTAGTTGGGTCTTAATTGGGGGACCAAAGATGAAAAGATTGATAGTCTATGGCTATGGGAGAAATGAAGGTTGGAATCAGAAGTTGGAATTTTCAGCCAATGTGGGAATGAACTTTTGATGTCAGACTATATCTATGATTTTGGACATTAATTAAATTAAACATATAAGGAATGTGCCTATGTATGATTAGAGATCCAATTATTCTAGTTTGTCTAGTGTACATACAATCATATGAAAGGGTATAACTATTAGAGAGTGATTCATTGGATAATCTAGATAACTACTCCTAAAAGGAAAAGCATTACATTTGGGAACAATGAGTTTACGATTGTTCCTTAAATATGAAACATGGATAAAATAAAGTTGAAAAAATCTATCAATTTTCTATGTAGATCATATGAAGGATCTAATCATGAAATATCTACTTATAACCTTCCATCTAAAGGTTTTGCTGAAGGAGGTGGACTTGGGTTTGCTGGTAGCTTGGATAGTACATTACTGATCAACACATGATGGTTTATGTATTTATTTTATTTATTAACATGGAATGATCTTTTATACATTATTCCACATATTTTATGGATGTATTTTTGGGGTCATATAGGGTTTATACTCACAAATTTCATAAGAACCCCATTGTGGGTAAATACATAATGGTAAGAGATCTAGTGAAGGGCGAAGGCCATGTTTTGTGTAGAGGAGTATGAGGATCTTGGGTTATGGTGGAGATGTAGGGGATGGTGGGATGGATTTTGGTTTATTATAATTGTGATTATTTTATTCCAACATTTATTTTTTATATCAATTGGTATTGATCTACAACACTTGAGGGTATTTTGGATTAGCTTGTATGACTCTTTATGTGGCATGTTATTACAACATATTTTTTTATTTATCTTATGTTATATAGTTATTGAGTATTTAATATATTTATCATTCTATATGTTTCATGGATATTTATACCGAGGTTAGAGTCTCCCAAAAACACCTTTCAGAACCTTACTGCTAGTTTGTAGCCTCTTGTATACAAGGAGGTGCATAAGAGGTCATGTGACACTCCAGATTGGAATCAGGTATTCAGATTGGCGTGTTAAAAAATGGTATTTGAATTAGGTTTTATTTCATATACATTTTATTTATTGTGTTATGTTTTTAGAGTTGTATAAATGAGATAAATTTTGTGAAACATGGAAAGGAGTGTAATGTATGTGGTTCACCATCTCATGTTTGATATACATCTATGTTAAAAATAATGGGATTGCAGTAAAAAGTCTCACTTTTATAGTTTTATACTGAATTGGATGTGTTAATGCATTATGGGTAGCCATGTAGGCCCACATGTCATACATATGATTTCTTGTCATTGACAAAGATTTATTTAATTAAATTTTACTATTAATATATTCATTGTTGTTTCCAAAATTATAAGATATGAAATTTAATTATTTGAACTTGAGAAAATAATACCATTTTATTTATTTATAACTGTGAGTATTATTTATTTAATGAATAATTATTTTTATGTTTTGGGTTATGTGTTTCTGGCATAGGTATCTTCTTAAGGCATGTCTTCCTAAAGTGGTTTTAATATATTATCCCAATTATTTCTATGGTGATGTATTCATTTAATCCATCAAAAGTGTTTATAATAATTAATTTTTATATTTTATAGAATACCACCTCATCTTCATCTCATTGGACCACGCAAGGAAGTATGTTATAATTTTCATATAAGGGAGGATTCTCATATAGTGACTATTGAGGTAAAGTAGGATACAATTGAGAATTTCCCATAAATCTCCCTTGTGGTGCAAGTAGTATAACTGAATTAAATTATAGTATTTGGGATTATAATTATTCAAAGATAAGGATCCCATATGGGTGGTTCAAATATGGTCAATGTTTATATATATTCCATGATTCAACATACCCCAGTCTTCCTGGTCACTAGAGGCCCCTAGGTCACAAATAATTTTATTGAAATCATATAGTGAATCTTTATCACATAGAGACTTCAAATGATCGATATGTGATATTAATTTCTTTTATCCCCATGGACCTTCTCTAGAGTGGTTGACTATTTTGAATCAAGTAGGGTAGGGAGAGGGTCTGATTTGGAAGACCTTCAATGATATTTTTTCTAAGGACATTTTTCTTAACACACTAATGTTCGACATCACTTAGAAATTAATGGATATTTAGTAAGGAATGATGGTAATTTCTTCTTATTATACTCATTTTATAGTATTGCTCAATTATTATACAATTTTGTATGAGATTTATGTAAATCTATAAACCAGTACTTCTAATATTAGTATTAAATTTGATAGGTATTTTTTTTCTTAAAAAATACAAAAAAAATACGCAACACTGAATACATTCCAGGACCATTTCCAGTCTAGGTTATATTGAATTAGAAAACACCATACAATTTTTTAGTGTTCTATAAAGATGAAAATAAAATTACCAACTCCATTTTTTGCGCTAATTCCAAAAGCAACTTCGTCCAATATTTAATATCTAATAAACATGTTAAAATAGTTTTAATACATGGGAAAAGAATTAAATTTCATAGTAAGGCTTGTAAAACCCATGAAAATTACATTTATAAATTGTTACTTTGAAACCTTTTAATAATTTTATTTAAAATGTTTATATATACATATATGATATATATAAAATAACTTTCAAAAAATTCTGTAAAATACATAACATTTTAAATATAAATTTCAAAAGAAATCATTGAAAAATACTATCATTTTGATTTTTTTTGAAAATACTTCTTTAGAAAATAATAGGATTTATATTGAAAAATATTTGAAAATATTAATATTTTATGGATTATAATGGTACATGAATGATCTTATAAAACCCTTATGGTCACATAGAAATATTACATGTTAGATAGTGTCCTATTGAGGTCTTGGTTTCACTCCCCATTCCTCATCTTATATGATATTTTAGCGCCATACATTAATTTAGGAATGCATTTTTCTATGATCTATATTTCTCATAAATAATCTATTAAAAACATTGACAAATTATAAATAATTAATTAATTTTAATAGGAGTAAATATTTTTTAAATTCTTCAATTTAATGAATCAATTTTTAAAAAATCATTTAGGGTATGTAAAGACTAGTAAAATTAAAGGGAAATTTTTTTCTTAATTTTCTTTATAATTTTACAAGAGCGCGGTTTCTGACGGCACCTGATTCCGAGGCCCGGTGTGCCCGGAATCATTTTCCGAAGTTTGGCTCGGGTACGTTCAGTGAACGAACGAGCGGGAATTTCCAACTTTTGAACCGGTGCTCGGAATCAAATTCCGAGGACACCGATGAACTCGTAGCGCCGATATTTGCTTAAGGAGACCTTTTTCGAGGTTGCGTTTATTTCGGGTTGAGAGTTAGTTTTTGGTAGTTTAGAATAAGTTAAATAAAAATCGTGGAATACAAATTTTTATTTTAACTTGTTGGTTAACTTCTCCCAAAGGGAGTTAGAGGTGGGAACCACATCCACTTAACCTCCCTTGGGAGGATTAAGTGTGGTGGGGACCACACGAAGCATAACTCTTGACCTTAATTTTTTTTTAAAAAAACTCCCTTAAACTCCTCTTTTAATGAACATGACAACTTTTTTAATTAATGGAGTTGAATTGTTTGAATTTCAAACCTTTGAAATTCAAATTGTTAAGTGTGTAAATAAAATAGGTCATTAGCTTATTTTATTTGGGTTAGAATTCTCTAGCCTCCTTGAGAGAAATTGGAGTTCTTCTTCTTCTTCTTCTTCTTCAAGCTTTGACGAAGAATGCAAAGAACCTTCGAGCATTGACGAAGAACGCCACGTTCTCGGGAATCGTCTTCCGCGACGCCTTACCCGCGACACCGATGATGTCTTCTTCCACGTCATCTCTTCCATGACGATTTTCCGCAACGAAATCGTCATCAAAGAACTTCGAATCCTCGCTTCACGACATCGACGTCCTTCTTCCGTGACGCCGACCACCGCGACGCATCTTCCGCGGGTCGTTGACGATCATCGTTCTTGAAACCGAGGTAGGGGTTTGTTGTTGATTATTTATTTATTCTCGTTCTTGGTTCTAGCATGACAAACGTGAGGATAAATATTTATGTGTTATTGTCTAACGAGGGGGGGGGGGGGACCGCACAAACACGGCCGAATCCCCCCTCCTTTGTTCTTGAATTTTACTATTTTTCTTGTGGATGAACGTGATGGCGTGGTGCCGTCGCACCACGCAGGAATCGCACGGCTATAGTTGCGCAGCGCCGTCGCGCCGCGCCGCGGAAATTTTATCAAGAATGCGACGTCGTCGCGCCACGTCGAAGGAAACTGAAGGCGCCGCGGCCGGAGCGGGGCCGCGGCGGAGGGGCGCGGTGCCGTCGCACCGCGCCGGATGACGAAGGCCGCGGCGGAACGGGAAGACCGGCGGCCAGCCGGGCCGCCGGTGTCGGAATCCGGAAGGGGACCATCTTTGCCAGTCCCGTTGGAGAAGAACCGGCCAGCCAGGTCGGGCCGGCCGGAAGGGGAAAAACCGGGGGAATTTAATTCCCACGGCCAACATGAATGCCCCCCGCCCCATTAAGAGGTGGGGGGGGGGGGGGGTTTCACAAAGGGGGGCAGGAGACCCCCCGTTTTTTTTCAAAGGCAGGCCCCCACGAGGGGGGCCGGTTTCTCCAAGGCGCGGCTTTCAGCCGCGCCATGAGCCAAGAGGGGCGGGGGCCTTGCCCCCCGCACGTGGCACACGAGCGGCGCCCAGGCCGCACCGCCCCGCCGGACCGCGCCGCCGCGCCGGGCCGCGCCGCCACGCCGGGCCGCGCCGGGCCGCACCGCCGGCCGGGCCGGGCGGACCCGGGGGCCGACCCAAGGGGGGGGGGGGGTCGAGCCGGGTTGGCCCGGACACGGACCCCCCGTTTTCGTATCGACTTTGGTCTTTTTCCCATAACATGATTTACGGACCTACGATCGACGAACCGTCAGTGGAGATGCGATCCTTGGATCGAGTAGGTCGATTTGGTATATCGCACTGAAAGTTTCCGAATACTTTGAGTTCGGCTGGGATGGTTCGTGCACGAAACCAACCGGTCCTTCGGAGTGGAAACGCTCATATCTTGAACTACGAATGTCTGATTGATGTGCCATCAGCTTTATTGTGTTCCTCTTAGTGAGACAGATCTTTTGGCATACACCGCCTGAGGTTTGGATGCAGGTGGAGTACGGTTGGGTTGGTTTTGCCTTAAAAACCAACCGGGCCCCTGGGACGAAAAAGCCAATAACTCTCAGACCGGGCGTCCGATCGACGCGTCGTCTGTTGCGTTGAGTTCCTGTTGGCGATACAGAACATTTGGATACATCAACTCTGGACTTTGTGTCAGTTGATGCATCAGTCTCTCATCTCGTGGAGCGGACCCTCCCGAACGAGCTTGCTGTGTGCGGGAACCCTAGTGCTGGCTGCGACTGTGACTGCTACTGCTACTGCTACTGTGACTGCGACGACGACGGTACAGAGATCCTTAGTGGATTCGACGACGATGAATACAGCACTCAGCGATCCTACGTGGATCAGTGCTACAGGTCCTGTGTGGGCCCGATCCTGTGTGGGTCCGATCCTGTGTGGGTCATTGCGCTCAGCGGTCCTGTGTGAACCAGCGCCTACAGGTCCTGTGTGGGCCCGATCCTGTGTGGGTCTTTCGTGGGTTAGTTACCTATCGATCCATCGTGGGTCTGACGACTTTGATGGATCAGAGATCATCTTTATCATCTTTCGAAGAAGTATACCTGTGTGAGCTGAATCCTGTTGCTTTCCTGTGTGGATTGAGTTGTGATATCCTATGTGGATTTCGTTTTACTTTCCTGTGTGGAATATGTTTACTTTCCTGTGTGGACTGAGTTGTACATGGGCTCAGAGGATGGAGCGTATTGAAATTGATGACTTAGGTATATGTATGGGCATATACCTAAGCAGTGTCGGTTGTTACTTCTTGTTTGTATCTATCCTTTGTGGTTTATCCTTTATGGATTTTGGGAGACCTTCAGCGGTCTCGGGGTCCCTACTGAGTAGCTTATACTCACCCCTGCACGGGCTATGCCCGCACTACGTTGTGTTGGTTACAGACGACGGACAACATTGATCGTAGTTGAGGCTTGCTGAGCAGGACGGTACCAGGAGGTGGACCACTGGGTGAGACGTGCTCGGAGCGGACGGCGGGACCCGAGGAGCAGTGGAGCTATCTGTACCCACCCTTCAGGTGGGATTTCCAGTGGACAGCTCGGCGTAGCGGCTTTTACTTTACAGTTGCTGTTTTCCCTTTCGAGTTGTACTTTACTTTTAGTTTGGGTTTGTATACTGGCCCATTTACTTTTCTTCTCTTTCAGTTGTACTCTGTTTTTATTTAGTGTTTACTTTTCCTCTTTCTTACTCTGTGGTGCTTGTTTACATTACAAAGGCAATGCCTTCCCACTTTACCAGGATTTACGCCTTGGTGCTAGTCGCCATCCCCTGGCCTATGGAAGGCGGGCTTGGGGTAGTCACGGCATGGGCCCCGAGGACAGGTCGTGACAGGGTAATCCATATTTCAACAATAATATATACATTTAAAATACATGCATTAAAATTCAAATACATTCATGTACAAAAATACATACAACGACATGTGAAATTATTGAACATTAAAATATCTTCTAATTTTCATGATATTTATTGAAAATTAAGACTAGTTGAACATTAAATGATCAATAATTAGATAAATAAGTTAAATAAAAAAAAATTCTTAAAATGGTTTTAAAATTATACTAGAAAAAAAATATTTTTTTGGTTTTTAATTTTGAAAAATAATATCCTACATAATTACTTATTTTTTCCTTCAAATTAATATATGATTTAAAATAAACCTCTCCTTAGTAATTTCAGATTAAAATATAAATTTAATATGCTTATATTTTACACAATATTAACATGTCATAAAATATTCAAATTAATGAATAATTTTGAAAATATTATCATTATATTTAAAGTAATACATAACTATACATTTTTAATATTTAAAACTCCTAAAACAATAAAATTAATTTGTTTTTCTTAAAATTAATTATTATTATAAATCCCTTACCCTGTAAACTCATAAGAAACCACACACATATATCATTATAGATGAAACTAAGGCAGCCATCATCTATATTTAAGAGAAAATTTAATATTGAACGGATATCTCCATTTTCTGGAATTAAGTTCCCTCCTTTTAGACACAATTGATCACACAAAAATACTAATATTAAATTTATTGCGATAATGAAATCAATGAAAAAAAGATATGATTATATGATCTCTATAATGTCATCCTTTAATTACAAACCACACTATACTACCAAACCATACCAGCAAACTATAAACACGCACATAATACAATATTTATCATTTAAAAGTTTCTCATACAATATTCCACAATTATCGTAGGGAATAAGTTAGACATGAAAGATGGATCTATTAAATACAATTTATTAATCAATTTTGTCTTCACCCATGATTTTTCAATGAAAATTAGTATTCACATTAATGGAAAATAATTTAATTATGACAAATGGTGATAGAAGACAGAGTAAAATTTAATTAGAAGAAAAAAAAACATAACATAAATCCAAAACAAAATAATTTATTTATTGAATGTACTGAATATGATAGGAAATATATGAATAATTTAATCCAAAGATGGTGGAGTACTACACTCATGATCAGAAAAGATAATTAACAGAAACATATTGATGAATAAGGAATACGCCTTATGAAATATAATCCCATTATTTGGATATCTTAGAAATTCAAAAGAGAAAGATGACATACATGTAATTTAATAATACTAAAATTTCCTTAGGAATAGGATGTTCAAAACAATGATACACATATAAAAAACACATGCATTTAATTTTCTATTATAATATGGAAATGATGTAGAACAACCTACACATGAAGCCCTTCAACCATAATTGGGGATATGTCCATCTTCAAAATTCTATCCTTACTGGTGTTTCAAAACCCCTCATTGAGCTTGAATCCTCATCAGCACATGACATCCTTTCCTAGATAAATTCGTCTTCCATGATCGATCTTCACATGAGCACTTACCTAGAGTCGAAACCATCTCATTTCATGCTTGTTCACGATCTCAAGGAAAACAGTCCCTCTAAATAGAAATCCTCAATTCTCCTTATCTTAATAATTTATCATATTTATTTATTTTTTAATATATTTTATATTTTAACTCGTATTCTTAATAACTGAAAGTGTGAGTATTCATTTTTAAAAAATATCCCAATTTCATTTTATAACATCATAATTTTATAAAACAAATTCATAATATTTATAACTTCATAAAATTAGTTGGATTAATATTTATTACCTACTATATTATATTTAATACTCTACAATTGATTATTTCTATTTCATTTTTTTAAAATTTTTTTTATAGTTATTCACCTAAATTTTAAACTAAATAAATATAAATTTTATTATAAATGTTTATTATAATATAATTATATCATTAAATATTTTTTCTTAGATAATTATTTTAAACATATCTTATTACGATATTTATATTAAGCAATTTTTTCACATTTATACAAATTAATATTTTTTATAATTTTTCATACTAATTGGTAATCAAATCTTTTCTTTGGAAAGTAAAAGTTTATTTATAAATTTATACACCTTTAATATTAATAATACGTTTCTCCTTAAATTGGAAATTACCTACATAATATATATATATATATGTGTGTGTATATATTCTATAACATTATAATTTTCTTATATTTCATGTAATTGTAATTAGAAATGTTCAGTTACAAATCAATATAGTTTTTATATAAAATAGTTTTTTAATTTCTCTTATTAAAATTAGTTTATGTATTTATAATTACTAATCAATTTTTTATGAGATTAATTAATTTTATTAATTATAATTCAATATTCCATAACCGATTAATAATTAATTTGGTCATTACTATTGGGTTGAAATATTAAAATTTATTTATCATTGACTATTTTTAATTAACTTATATCCAATGATTATTTTGTCTTAAATAAAATCATATAAACAATATATTAAAACTCATTTTAGTTTGTTTCATAAATTAAATTAATAAATTTTAAAAAACATAACAATGCTTATAATTATCGGGATGTTATAAATGAAGCACAAAAGGATCAAATGTTTGAGATTAGATTTCGTCATGTGTGGAGTCTCCATGTTAGAAATTTCAACCTAACAAAATATTCATATGATATTCACAAATATAGCAAGATTGAGTAGTGGCTAGTGGAAGATAGTGAAACAAGTATTCATCCATATGTTATTGGGTCGATGAGTTGAATCCATATCAGTGTTGTTGGTACACTTCAATTAGTAGGAATAGAAAGTATGAGGGAATACACTAGGGTAGTGCCTGGCAACCAATGTATTATAATGGATCATTAGCATACTTTGTGGGAGGAAATACCATTATATTTTATAACTATGCGTGAAATACGAATTTTAGTAAGTCATGTATAAATCTTCTTAATGAGTTTCATCAATGTGGAAAGAGAAATAATCTTCAACACTTTTGTCCAAATTTATCACAAATGCAATCATGGAGTTTTTCATATCATATTGGAAACTAACCTAAAAAAATTTAATTAGTCTCTATTGTATTTAATGCCAAAGGTGTTTCATGGGATAATGGGGAAATTCCATGGATCTATCCCAAGAATGTTTTATATGGTGAAACAGACCCCTTATAATAGTGTATAGGGTTCTTCTACAATTTGATGTAATGTCTTGATTTCATATATGATATATTTTAATTTACATGTTATAATAGCTTCCCATTCCTTTAAATCCACTAAATTTGTTATGGGTTTGAACATTTTGGTTATGTTCTTCCTCAAGACAGATTCACTTGACCCACCCTAAGAAAGAAGGTAGTTCATATTTAGAAATTTCTAAACTATCCAATTGTAAATGATGGATAAAAAATTTGTTTGAATCTATGGTTTTGGAGATAACTAGATTCAATGTGATTTTCATTATAGATTAGTTGACCAGTTAGGAATCTGAATTCAATTTTTACTATAGATAGGTGACATTCACCCCTCCTAAGGGTGGGAAGTATATCTTGAATAGAGTTTTGGATTTAGGAGAATGTATAGTGTGACCGAACATTATCCAAGTAGGAGCCATTTCAGTGCAGGTGGGAAAGATGGTTATTACTTCAGATCCAAAAAAATTTCATCGTCCTTTCGCTCAATAGTGGAGATTTATCATAATTTTTTTATAGATGAATTATTACGTCCTTATCCTGGTAGGGGTATTTATATTGACATTGAACTTGTTCTAGGAGCACGACGTATACAAATACATCATTACAATATGGTACTGACTAATTTAAAATTAATAAAATTGATTCTATAAAATTTATTTAGAAACTGATATATTTTAATGATTCCTTATCATTGGTGGACTCTAGTTTTTCCACTAATAATAATAATGGTAACCTTAGGTTATACATTGATTATGGGTACTTGAATCTGGTCACGGGAAAAAAAGATACTAGTTTCTAATGATTGATGATATATTTGATTATCTATGAGGATCCTAGTCATTATACATAACTCAATTTTATTCTATATGTACTATATTTAAGTCAAAAAATAGTATATACTGAATATATCATTTTGAAACATACATTGGTTATATCCGTATCATGTGATTCCCATTCAGTTATGGAATTATTTTTCAGTGTTAATTACATTCATGAATAGGGTTTCCACCTATACATTGACTACTTCGTAATTCTATTTATTGATGATTTTCTGATATATTTATAACCCTAAGAGTTCCATTATAGACTCTTAGAGATTGTGTTGAGTATACGTGGTTTACATCATCTTTCATACAAACTTTCAAACCATCACGTTTAGATCTAAGAGTTATGTTTCTTAGAAAATTGGATATCTGAGACTAGAATATTAGTTAAGTCAGAGATGTTAGTGGAATTTATGTATTGGGAATTACATAGGAATTTGTTCAATATTTTGAGTTCCCTTTGATTTGAAGGAAACAATAGACGATTCGTCTAGGACTTCTCATGATTAGTATTTATAATGACTACTATTACCAAAATATTAGTAAATATTAAAAGGATGTACTAGTGTGAAGGGATTTCCTAGTGATAAAGTGAATGCTAACATATTTTCCAGTTTTTAATTTTCTTTAGCTTGAGGTTGGTTCTAAAATTTACTGTGATTCTTCAGGTCTAGGATTAGGGGATTTCTCAAAGAATAGAGATTATGTTTCTGATTATAGGTATCATTATCTATTTTACCATGATTGGAACTACTGTTATAATGACACAGATTCAACTATGACGGTTTACCCCCTGAAATACTGGTGATACAATCTTTTTAAAATAATCCCCTGGAACTTATACATTCTAAAATACATAGGCCCGTGAGAATTTAATCAGTAAAAAAAGATAGGTGATTTATTTCATTTTTTGATGTTTTAACACACATTTCAAGTATAATGTTTTGGAAAAAAAATAAAGGATCTTAAAATATTTAATAGATTCAGAAGATGTGTTGCAAAATAATGTGGATATTCTACGAATAAGGTTATAACTGATAATAGTTCTGAATACAAAAAATGGAATGTTTAGAGAATATCTTTAAAAGTATTAAATACATCATGAATTCAATGCAATATATACACCACACATAAATGTTGTTTCTTAAAGGAGAAACATAATTTTTGTGTAGATGAAATGAACTATATTGATTGAACATGATACATCCAAATTATTATGGACACATAATACTAAATATGCAGTTCCTATTGATAATTTATGTTTCTGTAGGAAAAAGTCTCAAATGACTTCATATGAGATGTGTTACAATTACTCCTCATGTTTTAAATATATAAACTATCTTGGAAGCCACCATTATATCAATGCCAGAGGAGAAAATATTAGAAAATTTATAAACGATATGCTGGTGGAACAATTTTGGCTACCACACTAATTTTAAAATACAAATGTTCTATAATAAAATAATTTAAAATATTGTTGAATCTAGAGATGTGAAACTGTTGGAACATCCTGATTGAAATTTTTCAAATGAATATGCATATATAGAAAAAATACTAGGTGAAATTGTTATTATTAAAAATAAATAGTCCAAAATTTCCGATAGGATTATCATAGTTGAAACATAATATGATAAAGATGTTTATTTATGTATTTCAAGAGATGAGGAACTATATAATTTACCACATCCTTGGATGAGAAAATTGGTGGAGGACCAAAAAAATTACTGATGAAGGAAAATAGGTTTTATATATAATAACATAAATGTAAGATTATAACACATTATTATATTCATAGGTTGAGGGAAGGGATTTTGAAGAAGCTCTAGAAACATTAGTGTGGATTGATTCCATGAATGAGGAACTAGATCAGATTAAGAATAATGATACATGAGAACTTATACCCAAAATTGGGGATAATAACTTGATTGGTTCAAAGTTTGTATTTTGAAAAGAGTTAACTGATGAAGGTGAAGTCATCAGAAACAAAGAAATAATGGTTTTTAAAGGAAACTTAGTAGTTTAATGAATTAATTTTTATGAGCATTTTTCTCTATTATAGAATCCTAAAACAAGATAAATCTTTTTTTGATAAAACTTATGTTTTGAAGTAAAATAACGATTTATATAGATTTAAATACCCCATAAGAGATTGTTTTTAAAATATTGATACATTCTTGAATAGGTTGGTGTTTTGAAAAGGAAATGTTCATAGAAAAAAATACATAAAATAAAATTATGAAGGTTCCATAATTATAATTGTTTATGTTAATGATATCATAATTATAGGGAATGATAATGAAACGCGTGATAAGTTTTCTATCGATAATAAGAATTTATTTTAAAATTCCATGATAATAAAAATGAAATAATTTATTTGAATACAAATCTATTAAAAATAAGAAGTATAATATTTCAATATTAGGACTAATATGTTAAGAATATCAAAAGAAGTTCAACATAGAATATTCATAGACTATTTTAATACCCATTTTAGTGGAATTTATTTTGGAAAATAAGGGTCAATGAAAGGAGATGAATACTATAAAATTACGAATTTTTTTGGAAGCCTATTATATCTAACATCTTTAAGGGAACATATTTTTTATGTTGTTACATTGTGTGCTGGGTATTAAAGTGCTCTAGAGGAATTTCATCTTATAGATGGAAAAATAATTCTTAAATATATTGATGGAATTTTTTTTGATTAAAATATGATCAAATATGAAATGTTTATTTTTTTGGTTATATAGATGAAAATTCGGAATTATGTATTTATTGAAAGAGATCCACATAAGTTAGATGATTCTTTATAGTATAATGATCATTATATTGCAATATAAATAAGAAAAAATTATTGTCTCTCATAATAGATGAATTTTAGTATGTAGATACTACTCAATCAATAACTAAATTAATGTGCATAACGACAATGATGGAATATTTTTAATTCATGTGAGGTTTCCACTTCTCTTTGTTTTTGAAAATAAATGTTCTATCAATCATACTAGTAATCATAAGAAACATTATTTTCCTATGAATATTGATGTTAAATATCACTTCATAAGAAGTATTCATAAGTAAATGAAATAAATCATTATTATTATTTTACCATGTTTTAAGAATTTAATATCATTAATATAAAATTTTCGAAGGAAACATTTATAAAACTGAGGATGATCATGGGTGAAAAACATAACACTCTTAAATCCAAAGGTACATGTTTTTTATCCCCTCTCTAATATTTTTTTGATAGAGTTCTAAAATTTGGAGAAAATATGTAACATAAATCTATCCAATTGTATCTGCTTTACTTTTACATAAGACCATATATTTATGGAGAGTTATTAAAAAGGGTAAGCTATTATTTCATCATGGGTAAACTAATTAACTATTTATTGAATTTGTTTTATCAAAATTTGTTTCATACATATTTCTAACTTGCGAGAGTGAAATATTTGTTGAAATAGTTGGTTGAAGAGTTTCCTATGAATATATATATGGAATTAATTTAAGAAAAGTTTTCTAAATATACACTTAAGAAAAATATGGTTTTATTATTCAATGATTATTGTTTCCTATACCGAGTTCACTCATACTGTCATACAATTATTTGATAAGTATTTCATTGACTTCTTTTTAATGTCACATTGATTTCTGTTCCTTCCTTGAAAATAAAATAAAAATGTGATATTGTTGAAGTAAAGAGATTCTTGAGGTGTTTTTGAATATGATTTTTATGATTACTTGTGAATAAGATGGTTTGTCTTGATAATCAATTTATTAATGTGTGGTATTTTATTAAATGAAAATATAATAACATTATTGAGAACAAAAATATGATTTTTTTGAGAATATAAGTTAGATAACATTATTGAATGACAGAAGTAATTAGATACATTCCAATGACTCAAGGAAAACAGATAGAGTCCATCATTCTAATGTAAATAAGATGATTTTTGTTCACAATGTTTATGAAAGTATACATAAAAGTTATATTCATTATATTATTTTGTGAAGCATAAATGATGTGAATCATTACTATAACTTAAATTATCAAACTTCATGTTTTTGAAAATATATCATCGTCTAAGATTAATTAAAAAGTTTAATATTGAGGTTAGGTTTTATAATGTTTGTAAAATAATGTTTTTTGTAATTTACACAAGACTGCTGTTTTTAGAAAAAGGTGTGGTGGTACAATGTGATATTATAAACATATTGTTTATGTCCATCAATAATAGGATTCTTGAAGAATTAATGTATATATATATTTCTATGAATTAATCCATTAGATGAATATTTCCATATTAATTTCAGCACACTTTTTTTTTCAATAAAGGTGAATGGATGAAGGTTTCTATAGTGAAAAAGGAAATGTTTTGAAAAATACTTCTGAGTTGTTCCAATGATGTTGTGAGATGACACCATAAAATTCTTACCACTTGATGAATGATTTGATAAAATGTTTTAACAAATTGAATATTTTATGATCTTTATGATGTTTTTGTAAATACATTAATGTGAGAATGTTAATATGTATATTCTACATTCCATTAATCTTTAAGGGAAGAATAATGATTATTGAAAAGATATAATAAGGGGTTTAAGGTGTTTGTTGACACCATTTCATAACTAAATTTACTATGTTTTAGGATATTTGAATACTGTTAAACAGAGAATGATTTATTAAGATGGTCTATATTTGAGTGTAATATTTGAATTTAAAGTCACCCTCACCCAAAATGTTGCAAATAAATGATATGTATATAAATAGGGTTGGGGTACCATGAAGGTGTAGTTTTTAGTAGCTGGAAAAATTTATATACTGGTGAAGATACAATTGGATAATTAATATGAAGGGTATTTGGTTTGTCAGATTCTTGAAAAGGTCTCTTATCAATTGGTACAGAGATAAGAATTTGAATAAGATCATGGAAGAATATGTTGGAGAAGAAATAGAAAGAAATTTATAATAATTTATCAACAAAATATATGCGATCAATAAAATAGAATTGAATGGATGAACATGTATTGGACCAAGGACACTAGATAAATAAGAAGATAAAATTTATAGTTTCATACAAATGTTCCTGATAAATTTCTCACTAGTTGTTATGTAAGAAAGTTAAAAGGAAGAAGTAATTTTGTTAAAGATAAGTTGAGAGAATGTTTGAATAACACAATATAAATATTGATTAATATTGGAGAAGGTTGTTATTGTTGATTCAATAATTTATTATATAATTACTGTACATGAGGAGGGCATGCACTGTCGATTGCCTATATGTATACACATGGTAATGTATATTATATTCATGTTGTAACTTGTAAGATGATAATTTTCTAGTAGTTTAGGTGTTCTTGTATTACATATAAAATATGCCAAGTACAAGATACTCTTATTGAGTTGAAAACCATGTTAATATTTGTGTTCCAATTGATGTTCTTGATTTTTGTTTTCCTACTGAGTCATTTCTCAATAACTAGAGGCATAGATTGTTTCATAAGTTAGAATAAATATAATATAAGATCTCCAATTCACCCTCCCCTCTTAGTGATCACAAAGATCCATATTGGTCCTTTAATATATGATCCTACTAACATGGTCGATAGAAAGGATGATGATTTATAGTTTTATGATTTTTTTAAATATATGATGTAGATCATGGACTAGATAAATAAGGTTTTGGGATAGAAGATAGTGCCCATCATTCAGGGTTTGTGGTATAACTAGTGAATTTAAGAGGAATCTCGAGATATGGAATAAGATTTTTGGGATTTTTGGACCAATGTTTTCAAGGTGTCCTTGTAAATACCCTCTTGAGTATGATAATTACTTAAAGATGCATGTCTGTAACGTAAATAATATATCAAGGTACATTTTGTTTTAATTTTATTGTTATTTGGTTATCTTTTCATCAACTTGTAAGATTTTTTATAGGTATTTCAAATTATGATGTTTTGTGACCCAGGGAAGAAGACTTGATATTGAATCTTGAGTGATTCTAGAGGCTGACTGGCTAAAGGGTATAGTGGTATCCTCCAGCCATTGGGTAGACAATATGTTATGAATACGTAGGAGGATTAATGAATCACTCTTAGAAACCACTAGATTTTCTGTGGTATGCGATAGTAGCCTAGGATCATCCTGGAGCTAATAGAACCCCAGTAGTGCCCATATAGTTTTTTAACAAAGGTTTACCCTATATTTTCACCTCATATCCCATACATGGTATATCAACAATTTTTTTACTCACACCATACACTAGAACATAGGTTCATGTGAAATCATTATGACCTGTAATCACATGATGGTCAAGGGCCCTTTTTCAAGAAGATGAACATGAAGGGATTGGGTGATGTAAGTGATTATGGGAATGATTATGGATTATTACCATAGATATTAATTTATTTTGATATTTAATTATTTTCTTATACTTTGTATTTATATACCACACTTGGGGATATTTTGTATTAGCTTGTATGATTACTTAGATTCAATATTTTTAAAATATATATTATTTTTGCTAATTTTATGTAGTTATTGTGATTTTATTTTCTTTGAATTTTAATGGGATGCATGGATATTGATGCCAAGGGTATAGTATTCCTATAACACCATTCAGTTCCCCAACACTATCCATTAACAACTTTCATATGGGGTGGAAAACGTGAGTTAATGGGACACTACATCCCATGCCCGATGTGTATGGTCCCATATTTTTTCAAGTTAAAAATCTCCAAAAGATATTTTCAGCCTACTAGATGGTTCATTTTGACGACTGAGAATAAAATTTTGGTTTCATGTGTTTTAATTTACATAGGTAGTGTTTTGGACTTGTTTTAACGATTGGTGGATGGCTCATGGGTTTGGGATAATATCAGAGTAAGAGATAGGTATATTGGGCTTTTGAAAATAGCTACAGTGATATTTTGATTTCATGAATACCATTTATGATGTGAACGGGTTTCATGTGGTGCTGACAGGGGGGATACAATATATATAAGACAAATAATATAACCCAAGGATTTCACTATGATTATATGGTCGATGTCACGAATCCAGTTTACATCATGAAATCAGTTCATTTCACGAATAGTGCATAATAAGTTTTTTAAAAATTTTAAAAGGTTCTTGAAACCTAGTTTTTTAGAAAAACAAGAGGGTGCATGAGAGGGTCTCGACCAATTCCCCTCACAACACTTTATTCACTGATCAAGGTTATATTGGGTTTCATTTCATGACATCAGGTGGTGATATCTTCATCCTCCTATCTTCTCCACTATTCTTCTATCATCACATCTGATTTCAAGAGTTTCAGTTTTAGGATTCCGCATAACATTCTCTAGTTCATGGTGGAATATCAGGTTTTGGATGAGGATTCCACTCAAAAAAATAATTGGGAATCCTATGGAAATTGTTTCCATCATTCTCACATGAATTTGATAAATAATTCCTTTGTAATTGTTTTTAAGGGGGTTTCCCTATTCTTATTGAATTAATGAAATGTGGGGTGATTTTTGATAGATATCTTTTGAGGAATGGTACCAGGGGAACCCGGTATAAATTTTGTAATGGGTTACTCAAATTATCATTGAGAAATGGGATTCCATTAAGATATCACCTATTATAAATTTCATGATTTCTATTTATATTAAATTGATTAATGATGTAACTGATGTTTTTGGTCTACAATGGACATTTACATTGTTTGATAGCATCATTAAAATCGATTAAGTTTCAATCACACATTCGTGAGCTTGTATTGAACTTCCAAGATATGTTCATTAATGGTTCAGAGCATAACCAGGATAGATACTATATTATACCTTCCCTAGGTAATTTTTTCATGTTACTATAGTATGTGACTTATTAGAATTTCCCCTAAGGGTTAATCCCCTTGTTATTATTTTTCATATGAACCATTGAACTAAATTGGTATAGTTTGTTATGATAGATGAATGTCAAGGTTCACTAAAAAAACCCATGTTCTTGCTTCGTATTTCATCACGAGACGATGAATGAGATTATGGATTCCCTGTATGATTACTCAACTTAGGATTAAATCTATCTGATCCTGTGTAAGAAGTGTTTTCATACATAATTCTATATGAGGATATCATATAGTATTCCTAAAATAGATTTCTATTTTTGAGGATCCCTAGAGAGATTCCATTTATTACATACTAACATAGAGGATCCAAAGTGGGATTACATAATTTATGTGTGGAATTTGAGGATCCCTAGTAGGATGCCTCTACTATTTTTGACCAAAGGGAACCAATGGTCACTATAATAAACCAAAAATTTATAAATTAAAATTCTAATAGATCTTTTTAAATTTATCATTATGTAAAATGGTTATATAAAACATATGTACTTCCTTAATTTTATTTCTTTGGATTTTAATATACTGTTATGAATTGTTACCATTATTAATATAGCTGTTGAATAGTGACCACGTGATTAGTATACATATAGGGCTTTAACTAATCTAATTTACCTAGAAAAAGGAAGTGATGGCCTCATCTGGTAGAATTTCACCATACGAAGCCCATTTGTCAGAGCTCAGAAATGTTGTAACTCTTGAACAAGACCAAGCCTAGGTTTATCATGTTACGTTTGAGAAGAATCGCCTACGAGATAAGTGGAAGTTAATAGAGATTACCACCCAAGAGATGTTATCTAAGCCACCCCAAGAGTCTGTCACCACCGCACACCTTACCCTTAGGTATTATGTTGGTGTTACAAGAGGTTATGTAAAAAGATCCTAGAACTATGATTCTGTTCATTATTTTTTTATAGAATAATGTATTTACATTCATTTTTTATTGTGACTTTCTAAATAGTTTTTAAAGTAGAAATAGTAATTTTAGTTAATACTCAATTAAGAAATCTATTTTGATGAATTAATGGATTTTTTGAATTAAATAGTATTTTAATAAGATATTATTACTATGTTACGTTTTATTAAATAAATAATATCGTATAAATAATACGAATACAATTGAATTTTTTATTATTGTATGAAATCTATTTTTATCAAAAACCATGTATTTTTTATAAATGTTATTTTTTATTTTAAAAGAAAAAATTCACATATTTATAAAATTATTTAAAGAAAATGTATATTATTTTGGAAATCAGGATATCAAAATTATCCCATGGTGAATTTTTCCTAATTTTCAGAGACAGTAGAATTCATGGGTAAAAATTAAATACTGTTCAAATATATAATTTGTTTTAGGACATCATAATGAAAAAATAGTAATGAAATAAAATAATATAAAATTATTGTTCAGAAAATATAATTTTTACCTTTAATATAATTTTATTTTATAATTGTTTTATTTATTTTACAAAGCCATAATGGGCCCTCCAGGACATATAAAGCATTTTAACATTTTAAAATAATTTTCTGGAGAGTTTGACTCATGTCCACATGAGAAGTCATAATATTTTAATATGTTCTGCCATTGACCTTATAAAATAATGTTTCCAGTCCCCTTCGAAAAAAAACCATCGTCTAAAACCATGGGATAGTTTGTGGTTTTTATCAGATTAATGTGTAGTATCCAAAACATAAATAACAAATAATTACCTATCCTTCCCTATATAAACCCAATCAATCTCACATTTATCTTCACTAAAACCATTTTTATCTCGAACAACCCCATCAATCGAATCTGTAGTATCCTCCCAAGACTCCTGAAGCTCCCAATAATCCTCTCTCAAGCCTCTCCCAAGCCATTGGATCACACATCCAAGTAAGGAATAACTTTCTTTCTCATTTTGTCCAAATTTCATTATGTTATTATACACTTTTATTTTAAATAACAAATATTGGGGTATGATTTATCATGTCACCCATAATTACCTCTTAATTATTGAATAATGATAGACCTCTTTCTCTCTCCTTAATTCCCATTATGTACACCCCTTACCGTATCAAATATTTTTAAGGGATCCTCACTTTCCTTCCATCCTTATTTATTTCCATGATTCCCTTTATTATTATGAAATTTTAATTTCAATTAAAAATTTTGGTATATGATTTATCACCTCCCATATAATTCCCTACTTATGTTTTAATGATGATAAACCACTTTCTCTCTTAATAATTCCTCCCATGTACACCTGTCACCATGTCAAAATTTCTTAAAGGGTTTATCTCTCGCTATTTACATTCATGCAATTATTTTATATTATGCATATAAATTCCATTAATTATTCTGAGATATTATTTTAAATTACACCCCATACTATCCATTTAATTTATATATGATGACATACCCCATTCTCTCTCATCAACCTAATTTAAAATTTCTATTTGACATCGTTATGCTGCCGAAATTACATCAAAATTTCACATGCCAAAATCATTGAGTAAGTGAATACCATACCAATTTATCTATAAAGGTTATTCACCATTATGAACATGTAATTTTTTTTTATTAATTACATTTATTTATTCCACATCACTTATTTTTGGAAGAAATTATTATATTTAATGAATCCATATTGTATGATCTATGTGGAAAACTTATGCATGAAATAAAATGTTTAAGAAGGGTGTGCCCTGATATTTCTCTAATTTATTGGGTAAAGAATAGTATCATGATACTACATGTAAAATTATTGTCTAATCACAATAATCCAAGTTTAATTAGGTTTTAATCATGATAATTCATCTGCAATGAGGGTTTACTCATGCTCCATGTGCAATGAACCTTAGATCATGCTAATATCATGTTAAATGTAGTTGCCAAATTTCCAAGTTATGATAATCATTCTATATCATGTATTTATGTTCATGATTTTATTATGCTCCATTGATATGCCTATTGTCTAAAATGTATTGTATTATTCTTATTATTCCTTGTTTACTCCCTTACTGAGAGTCATAGCTCACCCTTTTCTTATTCATATCCTCAGGTTATCACATGCAATCATAAGTATGAAAGAATGTTGTGGTCATCTTAAAAAAGTTCTCTATAAATATGTTGTGTATTATGTTACATGTTTTTATGTAATGTTTTTAATTTCCTTTGAAACAAGACCTCTAGAGCCTTAGATTTGTCTTAAGTATATTTTTATGTAATAAATCATGTTTATGTATATAATAAAGATCATGGTTGTTATAGTTGGTATCATAGGATATGTTTAGTTATTTTGGGGATTAGGATTACAAAAACCATACCGAAAGCCTTAGAGAAAAGTCTAAGTATAATAAAAACATCCCTAAATTGTGGTGATTATAGTGGAATTGGTTTATCATGAATATAAATCCTTGATTGGATACGAACAGGTAGAGGTGGCTTAGGTAGAGATTTATCTAGGGTTAAAACTCGAAAAAACCAATTTGAGCTACACTCGAATGGGAACTGGTGCACGGAAACGGGACTTGCTCTACTCATGGTTACAACACTCCTGGGGGATATTATTTGGTAAATTTACAAGCTTATTAAGAACTGATATTAATTTAATAAAAAATTCCTTAAGAATATAAGTTATGAAATTGATCATGCATAACCTAGATCTATACCTAAGGAGTCATAGGTTTTGATATACTTCTCCTTTAGAACTTTATCATTTTATCTTCAATGTTTAATTTTTATGATCAATAGCTATGGATTGAAACCCCCTAATTGAATTCCATTTTTCATAGATAAAATTTTGAAGGAGGAAGATGATGATCAACTATTCTCAATATTTTGGAATAACTAATTGTAAAGATAACCTAAAGTCATGAGCCGATGACTTTGAATAATTTTCAAATATCTATGTTACCGATAGACAACTTTATGGGGTATCCAATACCTCAACCATTTCATAATTCATTCAAGGATGAAGTACAATCTATTGGGGAATATTTCTCTCTTGACTTTCTTACCATTCTAATAATGGGAAGTACCCCAATGGTCTTTTCAAATTCTTCTATTTATTTGAAAATTATGATGCACTAAAAGATTTTATAGATGCTACAAAAGAGGGAGACCTCCGAGAAGCATATATGTATCAAATTATTGATTTTTTCTTTGAGGAAATACAATTACAGATTTACCAAAAACCAATTTTTAAATATTTGAGGAAGAATCAGTCATAGTTTTTTATAAAAAACTATTTCAAGAAGATATTTTAAAATTATATAGAAGAAATACCTTTTTAATGCATATTCAATTCTTCTATTAATATAAAACATGAATCTTGAGGTGTTTTTGGGAAAATGAAGTTGATGATTTTGAAAACATCCTAAGGTACCATTGTAACACATGAACTATTTCTTTATAAAGAAAATTTTAATGGGTAGAATCAAGACAACATCAAGGAACTTGAGGGAAAGTACCTACATCTGTTTATGGATTATAACGTAAAACAAAATTTCAAGGGTAAAATTTATTAAGGGAGGGAGATTGTAACGATCCAAAAATCTACTAATAAAAATCCCTCTTAATATATTTAAATTAATTATTATGTAAAATTGTTATATAAAACATATGAACTTCCTAGGTTTTGGGTTTTTGAATTTTAAAATATGGTTAAGAATATTTATCGTTGCTAATATAGCGATTGAACAGTGAAAACATTATTAGTATAAATATAGGGCTTTAACTAATCTAGTTTACATAGACAAAGGAAGTGATGTCCTCATCCGGTAGAATTGCTCCATACAAAGCCCATTTTTTAGAGCTTGTAAAAGAGGTAGAGTCACTAGGAATCACTCTTTACCAAGCCCAAGCCTAGCTTCAACACGTTAAGCTTTAATGGAATCTCTAACGTGGGAAGGGGAAGTTAATAGAGATTACCACCCAAGCGATGTTATCATACCCACCCCAAGAGTCTATCACCATCTCACATCATACCCTTAGGTCTAATGCATGTGTTATAAGAGGTTATGAAAAAAATACCCTAGAACTATTATTATGTTAAATATTTTTGTATAGAATAAAGAATATATATTCTTTTTATAATTGTTGTTTTCTAAAATGTTTTTAAACTAAAAATTGTTTTTTAGATAATATTAAATATAAAAAATCTATTTTGATGAATTAATGTATTTGTTGAATTAAATAATATTTTAATAAGATATTATTACTAAATTAATTTTATTAAATATAAATGGTCTTATATTTTTTATAAATAAAATTTTACTTTTTATTAAGGGTTAAAAGCTATTTTTGTCAAAAACAATGAATTTTCGATAAATGTCAGTTTTTTTAAAGTAAATATTCACATATTTAGAAAAAATTTAGATTAAAAAAATATAATTTTTTGAATCAGGAAGTCGAAATTATCCATTGGTGAAGTTTTCATAATTTTCGGAGCCAGTTGAATTTTTGCGTAAAAATTAAATACCGTTTAAATATATAATTTTTTTATGACATCATAATTACACAATAGTGATGTAATAGAATAAGATAAAAGGATTTTTCAGACAATATATGTTTTACCTATAAAATAATGTGATTTTATATATTTTTTGACTTATTTTACAATGTTTTATTGGACACTCTAAGACTTATAAAACATTTTAACAATTTGAAATGATTTCCTTGATAGTGTGACTCACCTCCACATAAGAAAGAAAAATATTTTAATAAGTTAGGACATTGGCCTTATAAAATATTGTTTTTCAGTTCCCTTTGGAATATAACAAGGGAAAATCCTTTGGTAGAAACCATGGGATGGTTTGCGGTTTTGATTAGTTTAATGTGCAATGTCTAAAACCAATATAATAAATAATTCACTCTCATTTCCTATAAAATAAACTAAATATCCCATTCATCTTCACTAAAACCATTTATATCTCTACAAACTCTTAGAATCCTATCTCTAGTTTCCTTCTAGGTTCCCCATGCCCCCAATAAGACTCTCTCATGTATCTCACAAGCCATTAGATCACACTTCAAAGTAAGGGATTTCTTCCTTTCTCATTTTTGTCCAAAATTTTTTATGTTGGATATACCATTTTTTTCACTTAAGCACTTTGAGGTATGATTTATAACCACCCACATACATCCATACTTATGTTTTAATAATGATATAACTATTTATCTTTCATTAATGAATCCTATGTACATCTGTTACCATGATGATTTTTATAATGGATCCTCACTTTCCTTCCATCCTTATTTATGTCCAAGTTTCCTAATATTGATATGCCCATTTATATTCAATTAAAAATTTTGTGGTATGGTTTATAACCTTTTTTATACTTCTATAAGTTTTTTTGAATGATGAATGACCCCTTTATCTCCCATTAATGCCTCTCATGTACACCTGTTACCATGCAGAAATTTCCTAAGGGATTTCTCTCTCCTCATTTAAAATAAACCAATTCTTTTATATTAGGAATATAAATTCCATTACATATTTTTGTATATTATGATACATGACCCCATTAATGTCCATTACATTTATATATGATTAGATACCCCTTTCTCTCTCATCATCACATTTTACAATTTCTATTTGATATCGTTACGCTGCCGAAGTTACTCCAAAATTTCACATGCCAAAATCAGCATGTAAGTGAATACCATTCCCCTTTTTCTATAATGTTTATTCATAATTATGAAAAAATCATATTTTATTGAGTAATTACATTTAGGTATTCCAAATCTGTTATTCTGGAATAAATTATGATGTTTAATTAATCCATATTGAATGATTTCTGTGGAACACATATGCGTGAAATGAAATGATTAAGAAGGGTGCAACTTGATAGCACTCCAATAAATTGGGTAAAGAAGAGTATCAGGATACGTAATGTGAAATAAGTGTTTACTCATGCGAATTCATGTGAAACGATGGTTTACTCATGCTAATTCAAGTGCAATGAGGGTTTACTCATGCTCCATATGCAATGAGGGTTTACTCATGCTCCATGTGCAATGGGCCTTGGCTCATGCTAATATCAGTTTAAATGTTGTTTCCACATTTCCATGATCTGATAATCATTCTATAACATGACTTTATGTTAATTATTCTCTTAGGATACATTGATATACCTATTTATTAACATGTATTTGTATTTTTCATGTTATTCCCTTTTTTACTCCCTTAATTGGATTTATAACTCACCATTTTTCTTGTCAATATTCTGAGGTTATCCCATGAAATTCAAAGTCTGAATGAATGATGTGGTAATGTAAATGATGTTTTCAATAAATATGTTGTGTCTTATGTTATATATTTTTACGTAATGTTCTGAATTTCTAAAGACACTAGAAATATCAATCCATAGAGTTGATTAATATCAAATTTTAGGTAATAAATCATATTTATGTGTATAAAAAAGATAAGGGTTGTAATAGGTTCCTTGATGTCTGACTGAGCCTAAGCGGGAGCTTTATGGGTTTGGGTAGAGTTGGTAGCTCATGGATCCTGGAACCTGCACAGAATGTGTAATCCATAAGGCTAATGAAGTGGTGACAATGTTTTGGAATTTTTCTAGACTAAAACATACATTTATATAATTCAAATGGGTAAAATTTATGTATCTAGGATTTCTAGGGGTACTCCCTTGTTTTTTAGTTATTAAATTTGACAATGAGGTCTATGGAAGGGATACCCAGAGGTACTTTAGCCTTTATGATAGAATAATATCTTATTGGGATGCCTAAACATACTTATTGGGATTCTAAATTTAAGCCTAATTGATTATTGAGATTCCTAGACATATATCCAGGGACACGACTGTCGAGACTTCTTAATTATTGTGATGGTAAACATACATAGTTAATTTATTTACGAGATAAATGGAAGAAGGTAATAGACACTAAAATATCGCTAAATAACTAAATATTACATTGATGCAGGATGACATGGAATGGAACTGCTATAAGGTATCACAATATGAAACTAATGACCCATGTACATATTTATATTGCATGAATAAAATTGTTTCCTCAGATCTACCTTGCTAAGACCACCTCATTAAAGATCTTTGGGCTCTTGTGAATTCATTACCATGTTTTTTATGGATGAGAATCATATACTTGCAGCTGATTCCTTTGACCATTTCCCCTGAGCCATGTCCAATATAGGTCTACATTTCATCATGTTTTATATGAATATGCTTTGTGGACTCAAACAAGATTCCTTAGTCAATGGTCTGGGAACTTGGACCTCCTTGTCCAATATATGATCATCTGGTATATGTCATGGTTGGTTTATATTTTATGTACCAATGTAGGCCATAATTGATACATGATTATTTAGAGTATTATATAGCTACCTGGAATCCTTTATTTCAGTGATTGAAGTGTGGGTACGGGTGAAACCAGGTCTAGAACATGTATCCCCCTATTGTGATGTCGCTTACTCAGATCATTTTTTTCATTGACCTAAGTAGGTATTCAAAATCAGGTTTACAGACAAAATGATTTATGGAGGTTTATTTCATTTTATTTCATGTTATGTATCAACTATGATGAGGATATTTCCCGAGCACACCCTTATAAAAAAATTATTTGGTATGAATTTTTACATTCAATATAGTTTTAGTAGTTTTTATTATTTTTCTAATTTGGAAGAGTATCCAAAAAATACATACACTATATTTATAGGATATATAAGGTAACATGTTGGTGGTTCCCTACTGATTTTTTTACTCACACCATATTCATGATGCCATTGAACTGGGGTACCTGAGTATACATTCATTTGATTATATGAATATGTTGGGATGAGGATTGAGAATCATCAAGCATGTTATCTCACATATATACATGGAGATCATGTAGGTGGTTCGACTCAGATTTATTAGTAGAACCGGGAATTTTTTATTTCTATTTGTTTTATTTACTCCTAAATATGTGATTATCCATGGGTGTGGTCCGTACAGTATGTATTATATGACTATTTGAGCCCTTAATTCACCCAATTCATTTTACAAGCTTGTTTATAATTATTATATTTTCACCATATCTGTTTACTTTTTGGATATTATTTGGTTATACCCATTCTTTATAACTCTAATTTATGGTCATCGTATCCCTACTGACACACATAAGCCCTCATTTCTAGTATGAATCCTCTGATTTATTAAGTGGCACGATTGATGTCTTGTGGCTAACCAGCTTAGGGAACCAATTTAGTGCCTCCCATGTCGAGGCAATAAAAATTGGTATCAATGAATTTACTTCCCTATTGTATTACTATTTATAATATGGTAGATATTAGGATTAGGAATGTTTTGGAACCTGTGATTGATAATAGGCCAGTACATCGAGAACACCAATTATGGTAAGAAGTCCTAGTTTCCTGGGATATGAGATTGTTACTGCAATATAAAATGTTTTGGTTGATTATTATTTTCATTTGAGTGATATACTTGTGATGTTTATTTATTATTATTTATGGTTATTTTCATTTATCCCATTGGTGAGTGGATAGTGATTTATTTTAACTCATGGATAATAAACTCAAGGGGCGTATCATATGTCATATTTGGCACATTGGGTCAACATGATCTAGCAATACTAGTTTGGGATTATAAATAATGACAAAGGAAAATTGATTAATGTTTATAAAATAACCTAAATTTTGATTTCCCATGTAGGTTCATGGTGGAATTCTAGTTAATTGACTCGATGGGTATATATATTTTGTTTTGATGGAAAGTTATGTGAATTGATGAGAGACATTTGATAGTGAGGAGATAGACTTAGTCATCATACAAGTGAAGTTAAATGGCCCTCTATGGTGTATTGTGTACATGTACCCTAGTGATAGACCCCATGCGGGGTGTTGTTTCTTATGTATAGTTATTTAGTGCCTCAGTAACAACCTCTATGGGGTTTTCCCCAATAAATTGGAATAAAAAAATACTTAACTGAATCAGATGATTGTGATGTGAAATAGATCACTGAGGAAATGATGTATGAGTACTCTTGACCCTCATGGATCACCACTAGTAGATGATGACTTCATTATGGTTATCATTTCAGATCTACTATTATGATGCAGATAGGTTTCTAAACATTTTGAGTGTACTAGAACCTCAAGGGGTCTTACGATATGGTGATTCCAGATGAGTTTTGAACCATCAACTTTTCAAAACTATATCATGAAAATGTTGGGATAATTTCATTATGATGATTCTTAAAGAGGATCAGGGCCATTGTAGGCTAATTCTTGGTTGTTTTTACCTTAGTAGGTCATTGTTTTCATTAGCATGTTATAATGGTTTTACCAATTTTATCTTGGAAGTTGGACCTAGTGACCCAAATGTTAGACCTGATTTGTAGGGTTATCTAGGAAATCTAAATACCCTTTGTTGTGACAAAAACCATATAAGTAGATGTTTCATAGATATAGAGAACACCATTAGAGGAATTTTTCATGGTTTATGGATTCCTTTGAGGTGGTATGCTTGGGTATACTTTCGTTTTGAGACCAATTCATAAAAGGTGATCAGGTTTTTGATATAGGCATGGTGATGCCTTTTATTTGCTATGAATCTCCTAGAGGTATTGTGTTTTGATATGTAGTTTGATGAGTATGAATAATTGGGATCCTAGCTTTTTTGACATGTAGTTTCTTGTTTTATACATAAATTTCAAAAAAAGACAGTGTGTGATGGGTGGTCATGGAAAAAATTATGGAATAGGTGAGGAGATCAATATTGTGGAGGGGTTCCAAGAGATATTATAGATTAATGAGACTAATGTGTTGCCTATAATTGTTATCTTAGACCTGTGATTGAAGATTCATATAATCATGAGTTGTGTGATAAGGGAACATGTCCGTCATAGGTGGTAACATTTAGATCATAAATCGGTGACTGGATATATGTGAGATGAGGACTAAGGAATTTCATGAAATACTCTAGGAATGGTTGCATGGACGTTTTGACTTAAATGAAGAATTTAAATTAATAGTATATGATAAATCAATAATAAAGTGTGTTCTTGGAGGCAATTGATCCATGGTTGGACCAGGACATGTATAGTCCGGAGACATTGTGAAAGGAATTGGTTAATGGCAAGTATAGTATGTTTTGATGTGAGAATGGGTCAGAAATATTTGTATATTCCTATTGATGTAATTATAACATACATCTATTTTATAGGTGACCATTCCCTATATCTTGATATCATCATGATTATACTATGAGGGCATGGGATATATGAAGAGAAATATTTATGTATCTTTTATGCTTTGACGGAGATAATTATTAGAAGTTATGTTTGAGGAGTAGTATAAATTAATCCATATAGATAGGGAGTGTATTGGGAAATTTGAGGGAGGTTACCTTATTTTTGAGTTGGAATTAGTCATTTCAATTGAATCCATTCTTGGGGAGCATGAAAAAAGGAATGGTGTGGGTTGATGCTTGAGAGTGAGTGAGTTTCATTCCTTGCTTGTGGTTATGAATAGAACGGTATAGCAATATATATACTGATTGGTAATTCATTTATAGGATGTGATTATAAAGGCTCTTTAACACACAATGATTTTAAAATAACACAATTTTTTATAGATCACATTGCATACAACACTGAGCCTAAATTAACCCCAAAATATTTTTATGTTTATATAGATGTTATAACATATCTGTTAAATTAGAGGGAATTAATAGTATTAAAAAATTAATATATATAAATAAAGGTCCTAATCAAAAAAATCTTTCAATAATTATTTTTAAATTTGCACTCAATTTATAGTAACATTATTTTATGCTTCAGAAATACATTTTATTCAAAAATGTAGTTTCTTTCTTTTTATGAGTGAATATTATAAATATTTTTTGGAACATAAATATTTTTTTATACAAATAATTTAATATTTTAAATCATCATATCCAAATGATCTAAGGACTAAATATTTTTATTTTTTTTAAAAGATGGATTTTCTAGTTAATAGTGAAAACCCCCAAGATTTATTGAAAACTTATTATTTTGTCAAATATTTGAGACATTCCATTTTATTTTAATGTAGTTTAAAATTAAATTTATTTATATTATATTAATAATAATTAAATTAGGTTAATTTTAATAAATTTTATAATTTTATTTGGTATAAAATCATTTTTATACATAAAGAGGAATTTCATAGGAAACTGTATGTTTTCTAAAAATATGTTTTCATTGCATTTTGTGAACTTATTTTAAATTTAATTTATAACACTTATTGTGATATAATTTCATGAAATGGAATATATTTTGGTATTCATAAATCCAAATTTATCCTATGGTGATTTTGTTTACATTTTATCATGAAATTAAATTTTCATTCAATAGTAAAATAATATTCATTTACTGAAGTACATCATCTTTGATGATATTTCCAAGGAATTGAAATAATATATCTTTTTTTGAAACATATAGAACGAATAAATAATGATATAATATTATAAATACAATTAAATATATTTTAATACATGGAAATTAAAATTTTTTCCATAATAAATATAAATATCATTTTCAGTGTGGACATGACACCTGAACAGCACTGGAATGTCAAATTAGGTATCCTAAAAATAATAATTGGGATAATATAAGTACTTTATAAACTTATAAATTATACATTACGTATTATTGATTATTCTATATTTATACCCGAATTTTAGAGTTGTGTAACATGTTTCTTATACAAATTCTTGGGTAATGTTTTCATAAGGACAGAAAAGTCAAAATAATAGATTAAATGTGTTTTCATGATATTTGTGTGGGATAAAATAAAATAAAATAAATATAAATAGATATATAGATAAAAATAAAGTTATTATATATATATATATATATATATATTAAAAATTATATAATTACCTTATATGCTTGTGCAATACTTATATATTATTAATAAAGTTAACAAAAAAGTATTATATTAAAAATAATAAAAGTAACATAATTTGATATATTTAATGTTATAAATGAATTATATAGTTGAAAATTAAATATTTACTTTATAATAAACTAGTATTTTTGAATTTTATTTTTTCTTGATGTTTTTAAAGTCATACTAAAAAAAGGTATCAAAAATATAAAATAATGATATTTTATGTTATTTATATATTATTAAATTATATTAAAATCCTTAAAATACTAGATAATCTAAAATAGTAAAATATATATCCTTATATTTCATAAACCATGAATTTATATGCAATTTTTAAGAATTTGGTTCTACAATTGTCTTATTATATTTTAATCTTATGTGAAATTCAATTAGTGTCCCTCACAACAAATTTAAAAGTGCACCTCCTCTTGCACCTCTTCATAACACGTTGAGCCTTATATCTCGACAAATTACTTATTATTACACTTATAAACATAAATATAAATGTTCTAGTTTTTATTTTACTTTCAAAATTATAAATCTAGACCTCTTAAGAAGCGATATAAAGGATGTTTTCTGAATAAGTGGTAATCGTATTTGCCAACTATTCCTTCTTTATTTTTTATTATACATCCTATTCATGTGTTGTCTCTATATAAAATTCCTAAATAAAGTGTAGTAAATATACTGATATGTTAATTTTATTATGGGATAACCATATTCCATCTCATTTCCATCTTACAAAAACAAATGAAAACATCGCTCATGTGTACGTACGACATACCATCTCCACATAGCTGTGTTATTCATTTTTCATCACCAATATAAATGGACTGTTATAAATATGAGAATTAATAATATATATAATATATATTACTAAATAATTATTCTATAACATTCAATTATTCTTTACCATTCATGTCTTCATCCATTTCAAAATGAAATAAGTGTTCATGCAAACAAACGACCTATCATCTCCATGAACGCTGTAATTCATTTTTCAATCCCTATATTTATGGATGTATATAGAAACATATTTTTAATATATATTATATTTAAACCATAAATAGCACTCTTTATATTATGTAACTATATCTTATTCCTAATATAAAGAAAATACATGGTAAAATAAGGATGGGAATATAAAGCAGTTAATACACAAAACAAGGGTAATAAGGAAATATTATTATCAAATGGGTGATAATGCGATATAATAAGATCATATATGATGTTTTAAATATGAATATGGTTCTGGTATAAATTAATATAATGTTTAAACCTATTATAAAGGATTTTAAATCACATTCAACTTAATGGAAGCATGAGGTAAGATATTTTGTTCTTAGTTTTATTTCTGTGGGACACATGCCATATTAAATAATTATTTCTTTCGAGTGGTGTATATAATAAAAATTAATTACTTTTATGATACATATTATGAATTTTAGAGGGATTTGAATATCCATTTATGCTTATTTAATTCATGGGGTTATGAATGAAAAGTTTCCAATGTTATAAGGGTTTATTTCAAATTATCATTATTATTTAGAATTATTTATGTTTACGTCTGCATTGGGTAATATCTCATATCAATGTCAAAGTTTTGTCATTTTTAATAAGTTTTTACTATTAAAAAAATAATTAATTTAATTTTTCCAATTTTTTATAATAACCCTTTTCTTTATTACATTTTAATTCATGATTTGTTATATTAGAGTAAACATAATAGAACCCATTTGATATAGAAGTCACGTGTATTTGAGAATTAGGTACATTATATAACTAATTAAAATAAGAAAAAAACATATTTTTTAAAAAATTATTTTACATGCTCATATATAAAATTTATGACGATAAATTTGGGAAATACATACAAAAGGGGTGATCTATGAAGCTATGTAAGTGAATAAACATTGAATAACATGAATAAGGTAATACATGATAGACAATAGGCATTTAAATGGGTAAAAAAGGGTTGAAAATCATAAACATTGATAATAAGAGAAGATATATAATGATAAAATAATGTAAACATGATAAATGTGTAAAAAACATAAAAAACAGCATCATAAACATAGGTCAAGGACAACTACCAATATATATTTATGAAAAAAGTTCCATGATGGACTAGATTCACTCCCACATTCATTTCATGATGTATGATGAGCCTAAAACATTACCTAACGCAGTAACGAACTATATAATTTTGGGCACACCCATCACATTCATTTCATTCTGATGCTTATGTGTGCAACAAAGATTATAAAACATGCAATCAATTATCATCAAATTTTATTCCAAGATTAATGAGTATGAAATACATTCATGTAAGTCCACAATTTAAAAAAACTAACTGTATAATTGTGAAAACGCTTCATAAAATGTGTTGATTTGAGAGAATGGGGAATCTCATAATTTTTATATCTAATGGAATGTATTATATACATTGAAAAATATATCCCAAAAATTGGAATTGTAGAAAAATGTCATAAGATAATTAAGATACTTGAATGAGATAAGAACGAATAGAACCCATACCTTGAGTGTGTGACTCAAACTTCTTGGGGGGAGTTCCTTAAGAGCTTGGAAGCCACTTGAGAGGACTGTAGATTGGATAGGATTGATTAAGGTCATGATCAATGGTTATTTAGTGAAGATAAATAAGATATTTTGTTGATTTATTTAAGAAACGTGTGGGGAATTCTTTATTATTTATCAAATATAGGTTTGAACTATAAAAAATAAAATAACCAAAACCACAAACCCTCCCTTGGTTTCTTTACATAGTTTCTAAAAACATGGAGTGGCTCTAGTTATTTTATAAGTCCAATGGACTAAATTACAAAAATAATACCCTAATTTATGTGGAAGTGAGTCATGTCCTAACAGAAATAATTTTAAAACATTAAAATATATTATATGTTTTTGAGGATTCATAATGGATTTAAAAAATAAAAAAACATTAAATTCATTTAATTTTAAATGGAAAAAATATTTGTTAATGTATACCATTTTTAGTATTTATTAGATTATTTGGGTCATTATTATGTGATAATAAACTCAGTATATTCATAACATATTTAATTTTTAACTGAGAATTCTTGCAGTCCTAGAAAATAAGGAAAAATTAAACGTTGGAGAATTTAAACCTTCAAATTAAAAAAATAATATTCAATTTATATAAATTATTTTTCATAATATATAATTGTATCTTTTAAAATAATAATTGACATTTATAAAGAACTGTTAGTTTTTTATAATAATAGTTCTCCAACCTTAAACAAATTACATTTTAAATAATAAAAAATTACATGATAATCTATATTTAATAAAAATTATTAATAAAAATAATTCATTAAAATAATATTTATTTCAAAAATCCATTAATTCATCAAAATAAATTCTTTTATTTAATTTGAATATTACACAAAAATGCATTTTTTTGTTGTATAAAAAAATATCATTTATTATGTAACATTAATAAGATGAATATATATTCATTATTATTTACAATTTACGTATTAATATTATTAGGCTCGGATATATATCCCTTTAATACACGAGAAAAATTCCTATTATTTTGGTTTGTGATAATGATACATTCATGTGGTGGTTCGATTTACATGGTATGGGCCATGATCTTGATGATCTTGAACTTATTCCATAAATTGTTTCAATTGTGCCCCAGTTATTGGATCTCTGCTTATTGTTGGTCAAGAGAAAATATCAATGATGCTCTCTCCCTAATAATATCTGATAAATGGTATTCGTATGGTATGATCCCATTTGTTAAGGACATCACTTATTTTATCTATGTCCAATGGATTTGATAAAAACCTATATTTATACTATTAATATGAACACTATTCATTGACTATATTATCAACAGTTACGATGCCTAATAGTCTATTAAATATGATTGGATATAATAAAACCATGTTAGTACATTTTTTATAACCATAATAGATAATAAGACATTTAATTAAACCAAAAGTGGAAATTTATTTATAATAGTTTAATTTGTTACAATCTTCACCCCTATATAATTTTTTGCCTCAAAATGTTCATTTAACATAATAAAACAGATGGGGTATTTATGTTTCATCACATCCTCTACATTACATGTCGCCTCTTCAAACTTGTGGTTTTTGCACAGTACTTTGACTGGGGGCATTTTATTACTTCCTAGAACATTGTATCTACGATCTATGATCTTCACTGACTACTCTTCAAATAAGTGATCATTCTACAATGTTACCAAATCGTTATTGAGTAAATGTGAGGGGTTTGGTATGTACATTATTAAGAGGGATACATGGGATACAAAATTTACTTGAGATTGGTTTGGAGGGATTTCTAGTCGATAGGTCACCTCTCTAATGTGATCAAGGATCTCAAAGGGTTTCGATGTATCTTGGATTAATATTTCCATTATTTATAATTCTCATGATTTCATTCCATGGAGATATGTGTAGGAATACCATGTATCAAGCCTCAAACTCTAGGTCTTTTCATTTATTTCTTTCATATCCATTCTATGGACTCTGAACTTCTTTGATGTGCTATTGGATAGTCTCAGCCTTTTCCTCTATTAAAACAATAATTTTCGGACCTAGCAGTTTTTATTCCCCAACATGATCCCAGCATGTAGGTGCCCTTCATTTCTTCCCACAGAGGGCTTAATAGGGATCCAGTTGGATTCTTGAGTGGAAAATGTTTTTGTTTGAGAACTCGACCAGTTGAATATTTTGATACCATCCTCCTTTGAAGATAATTTGGTATTCTCTCAAGATGTCCTCAAGTGTCAGCAAAGTCTGCTCAGATTTTCCATCAACTTTAGGGTGATAAACAGGGATGAAGTTCAACATAGTATTTAGATTATGTCATATACTCTTCTATATCTTAGAGGTAAATCATGAATCTCGATCATATACAATAAATTGTCGTGTTCCAAGTAGTCTCACCTTTTTTCTTACGTATATCCTTGAAAATCAATCGAGTTATAAGTCCTCTAAAATCACAATGATGTTTCTTATTTTATTAATATGATCCACCATGACCCATATATCATTATTTCCCTTTTATTTATTAAAAAACTAGTTACAATGTTCATGTTGATTTTTTACATTTCCATATAGGTATGGGTAATGGTTTTTTCAATCCCTTTAATTTTTACCTTTCCTATTTCACTTTATAAAATTCATGACATCTTGATGTATATTATGTGACCTACTTCTTCATATTTTCACAAAAATAGGTCCATAAGAGATCTCGATACATCATTTTTTTCATAGATGGATGTAGAAGGTAGATTTATGTGAATTATCCAACATATCATTCTTTATATCATGATTTTATGGTTCACACTATCATTAACAAAATATTACAACACCCTCTTCATTAACAGTAGACTGTGTGGTTTAACCTTTTCTTATAGGTTCCACATTTTTATGAAATCCCACATCATCTTTTTGGGATTAATTTATCTTCTAAATAAGGTATTATTGAGAAATAATTTGTGAAATTATTGATGATGTTCCTTCCATTATGAATCCCATTCGAATCATTTTTATCACTAATTAGACTAGATCCTTTCGATCAACATAAATGATAAAATTGATATATCATTTCTAGTTAGAATTATATTATTTTCTGGATGATAGTGGATTGGGAAGTCATAGTCCTTGATTATATGTAACCATCACCATTGGTGCATATTTAGCTCTTTATGTGGGAAAATATACTTTATGATATTGTGATATATATAAATTTAACACTTATCCACAAAGAGAAAATCTTGTTAGAGTTAAAATGTGAAGATCACTACAGAAAACTCTAGATCATTCATTGTGTAGTTCTATTTATGGACATTCAGTTTCATTAAGGCATAAGCTATCACTTTTCATTCTGAATTAACTCAAAATCCAACCCATTCCTCAAAGAATCATTGAATACCACGAAATCTTCTCAACTTATAGACAGTGTGAGTACAAGTGCATTGATAAGAATCTTTTTCAACTCCTTTAATATCTTTTCACATTTATCATTACGAACAATCTTTACTCCCTTCTGAGTTCGCTTTATTAGAGGGTTTTCCAATAATCATAAATTTCTCCCAAATCAACGATAATACCCAACTAATCCAAATAAGCTACAAATATCTATTACATATGATGGGCTCCACCATCAATCAATTTCATCATTCATTGATGAGTCTAAATATATCTCATTTCCTGTAATAATATTCCCAAATAACGAAGCTTGCTTAAACCATAACTCTTATTTTATATATGTAGCATAAATATTATCCCCTCTTATGGTCATTAGCATGGTTATTAAATGATCCAAATTCACCTCCATATTTTTGGAGTATATTATAATATTATCTAAAAAGACTAGCCAAAAATTATAAATGTAATATATAATGAATTTATTCATTAATATATTAATTTTTATGGAGAATTAGTGAGTTTTAACAACATTACTATGAAATCATAATGCACCAACCTTCTACCAAAACAAGTATAAGAGATATAATCCTTCATTACACAAATTTTTTTTAATCCTCACCACATATTCAACTTGTATTAGTATTATTCTCCACATAGCTAATAGAAAAATTCAACAATCCATGGTAGATGATACTTTTTCTTTATGATGATTTTATTGAGCTCATGATAACCAATCAAAAGGTTAATTGACCCATCCTTATTTTTGACAAAGAAGATTGGTGCATCCCAAGGTGATGTACACGGGAATATGAACCGTTTATCCTGATTCTCCTATAGTTGATTCTTTAGCTACTCCAGTTCCATAATATCAATTTTATATAATGTATTGGGTAATGGTAACACTCAAGGTACAATCTTTATTGATAATTAAACCTCTCAGCTAGGTGGATGATTAGGAAATTATTTGGGAAACACTTAAGTATATTCCCTCATAATGGGGATGTCTTCATGGATGATCGTTTCCACAGACAAAATTATTTTAGAAGGTTATGATTTATAGAATGGAAACATAATCCATTCTATAGGTGTTGGATCTAAATAATATTTATCCTCCTCCATTCACTTGTATAAAATCTGGGGTTTATTCATGATATAGAGAGTGATTTCCTTCTCATAGATATTTATATTGGCATTATATAGAGAAAGCCAATCCATAGCGAGAATTGCATAAAATTACACTAAAAAGAGTCTTACAAGGTTTTCTTGGAATTTCATCTCAAAAATTCTAATAGGGGATGATTTATATACCCTTGATTCAATAACTGACCCATTTACCTCTTTCTCTGATAGCTATACTCTCATGATTTTTGGCAGCATTTGAATATTTCAACTAAATTTTCATGATATGAATGAATGTGTTGAAAAAGAATCAAAAGTGAATTATCTATTAATGAATGAATAAGTAAAATAACTTCTTCTCTTCATTTTTTGGATGCACCTTAGTGGTCGTTAGGTAAAAATATCATCGTCTCTACCTTAGAGGTTATTGGTTATCCTAAAAACCTTTGGTTTAGTGAATTGGTTTACAAAGTGCATGGGTTCCATGTAGTTAAAACAATGAACAATTCACCGAGGTTTGGTGAGAGAATTACTTTCATCCATCACATTATTGACGTTCTCCCATTATAAATTATTAGATAGGTATCCATTCTTCCCACACATAAAGAATTTACTCTCCCCCATAGGTAATTTAGGAGGTGCATCTTTCCAAAAATTTCACAAATGGGATGTTTCAATTTATTATCACTATTAAATCTTTCCATCAGACTACCAAAATTAAATTCCACTTTTTGATTATTTTCCCCTTGATACACTTGAGATTCAATGATCTTTATATTGAATCTGAGTGAATACCCATCAATTACATCATATCTATGAAAGTATAAAATTTCTAGGGATTTTTGTAGACTCGGTTTTATCCCTCCAATGAAGTAGTCAACATTGAATTTGGGGGTAATGGAAAAGTAGGAGGTGTATCGTTCATTTATTGTAATGTTTTCCTCATGTGACCTGATATATTTATTTTCTTTTTTCTTGATGGAACTGAATACCCTTTCCATTTTTTATATTGGAGAGTGTGAATAAAATATTTATCAATTTATTTTTTGGAATTCTTTCTACCCCGTCACATAAATATCTTCCTTAGGATATTTATTCGAGATCAATGTACACCACTGATTAGATCCCCCCTACTACAATAAACTTCCTATAGAATCTTCTCTTGCTCATAATTGTCAAGGATAGAGATAAACATCTCAATTGAGTTGATCCATTATGCTGGTATTAAGGGATCATATGATCAATTGAAATTCAAAACACTTTGTTTCGTATTGGACTCAATTGAAGCTTGTTCTATTTTCGGGTGATTTGGGAACTCCTCCAGATCCACGTTTTTATTATGAACATTATTTATATATGAGAGTATCACCACCATGTTTATGATTCCTTCTACCATTATATTGGGCTTCGTGTTGGGGGAATTCATCACATTTCCATAAACATTGGTTGTTTACTCAATTCATATTATTTCTAGCCATTGTATAAAATAATCTAAACATTTTGGATGAAAATATTAAAACTATTAATCACATAAATCGGTATCCAATGAAATTAAGTGGATAATATATAAATTACATGTATTACCTTCTCTTATGAATTTATCGGCTTTAATCTATAATATCCATGGTCTATTTCCTAAAATATATTCTCTTGGTAAATTTTCTTCCACTAATAATGTTTCTTAATGATCTTGTGAATTTATAAAAAAATATTCATCATGAGTGTCAATCCAATTGTGCAACAGGGACCATTGTCAGGAACAAGTTTTTGGCAGAGTTAATCTTAGACTGATACATTTAGTTTTTATGCCTATGTACAAATGTGCAGGAGCCACATATAATTATCATATACAAACAAGGATGTATTTACTTCATAAACCACTTAATTTATACATACCAAAATTTAAGGATGTTTTCATATAATTAGTCTTATCCGTACGAATTTTTTGAGAGTTTTCAAATCATAATCCCAAAAATAATAGAACATTTATTTTGATAAAAACTGTAACATCTCTGATCTTTATAACACATTAATTCCAGATTTATTAGATAAAATTACACATTATACAAACTTAATTTTCAAGAAGTGTAGTGTATATGGGAATTAGGTGCATTGCATGACAATATAAAACAAAATATACATCATTTTCATAAAAACAATACTTAACATGATCATACATATATCTATAGGGGATAACATGGGGAAATACATAAGAAATATCTAAGCTATAAATCCTGGTAAGGGAATAAACATGGAATAACATGAAGAAGGTAATACATGTTAGAAAATTGGTCAATAAATGGGGCATAAAACGGTATGACAACAATAAACATGAATAGTAAAACATGATACAACATGATAACATAAAAGAAACATGGTTTTTGTATTAAATACATAAAACACGTCATCATAATCATCGGTCAAGGATAAAATTCCAGGGAATCATGATAGAAGTCATCCTGTGATGTATTAGGATCACTCCGTAATCCCTTAAATTATGTATCATGTGATAAAAACATTACCTAATTCATTGGAGTGCTATATAATTTGGGGCGCACCCATCACTTTCATTTTTTTTCATGCTTAAGTGTTCCGCATATTACATAATACATGGAATAATTTACCATAATATTTGAATACATATTAACGGTGTTTTTAATAAATACATGTAAGTACCAAATAAAATAAGTATAAGTGTTTAAATTTTAACAACCTTGATTGGATATGGGTATGGTATTCACTACACAATTGTTATGGCATGAAAAATCACGGTAAAATTTTTTGTAGTATTATAATGTAACATAATAATTCATAAAATTGGTTGATGAGAGAGAAATAGGTCTCTCATAATTTGGACATAAAATGGATAGTAATATGGACACTGAAAAACATATAACAACATTATGAATTAGATAAAATGGCATAAGATAATAAAGATACATGAATAATGTGAAAAAAAAATAAATCTATACATTGACAGTGTGACTCCAAATTCTTGGGAGGAGCATTTTGATTGTTTGGGGGAACTATTGTAGGACTATAGAGAGGTTATAGAGGATTAAAGATGTTCTATAAGGTTTTTGAGTGAATAAAAATTAAAAATTGGGTGGGATTATAAAAGAAATTAATGGGAAATTATTTATTATTTATCAAAATATGGGTTTGGACTATATATAATAAGATAACAAAAACCAAAAACCTTCCCATTATTTTACCACGGTATCATAGAAATGGGAGTAGTTTTATATATTTTATAATTGTAGGTGCCTAACATATGAAAATATTAGCCTTGTTGATGTTGATGTAATTGATGTCCTAAAAGAAATAATTTTAAATTCAAAAGATATAATAGAGGATTTTGAGGATACACAAAGGTTTTATAAAATTAATCAAAAAATCTCAAAATATTAATATTTTAAAGGAATTTTTTTTCTTGGATAGAATTTAGAGTCTTTATTACATCATTTCATGTTATTATGATGTCATAATGCACACAATATATTTATACCTAATTCAATTTTTACTCGAAAATTCATCTCTGAGAAAATTATCAAATATTCACCATTGAATAATTTAAACTTTATGAATTCAAAATAAATATTCATTTTATCTAAATAAATTTCCATATATTTGTATTTTAACCCTTAAAATAAGTGTCGATACTTATTATGAAATGCTATTTTTTGACCAAAATAGTTTTCGAAACCTTATAAATATTACATTTGAATTCATAAAAAAATATATGATCATTTATAATTAATAAAAATTATTTAATAATAACTTTTTAGGAAAATATTATGTATTTAAAAAATATGTTAATAAATAAAAATTAATTCTTTATTTTAATTTTAATATTACCCAAAAAACTAAATTTTTGTTTTAATTTGTTTGAATTAAAACATTTATAATGTTAAAATAATAAGATAGAAATATAATTTTTATTATATAAAATATATATATTCATATTATTTGTATCATGATATATAACCGTTTAATACACCAGAGAACTCCCCAAGAGTATAGTGTGAATGGTGAGACATTCATAGAGTGGTTTTACATACATTGTTTGGGCCACGATCTTGACAAGCCTAAACTTCTCAAATAAACAATTTCAATAATTCTTATGTTGTTGGGTTTTAACTTGGTATTATTTAAGGGATAATCCAATTTATTACAATATCATTGGGAGCTCCGATAAACTGGATTTGTATGGTTTCATCCAACATATTGAGGCTATCCAAAACTTTTTCCATTTCAATTGGATTTTTTAAATCCATTTATTAATACTAATCACATAGTCAATATTCAATGAATATATTTTTAAATTTTACAGTGCTTAATTTCATTTTAAATATGATATGATATTATAAAACCAATTAAGTGCAAGTGTTTTTTAAAACCATAATACATAGTACAACATTTAATTCATCCAAAATAAAATTTATTTATAATATTTCAGGTCATTATATGTTTTTCTTTTTAAAAATGGTTTGAATAGAATATTTTCATTTTCTTCCAAAGGAGTTACTTGGTGAATTTTTCCACAAAAAAGGAAGAACTATTTTTTAACATATACAGATTGGGATAATTTTCCCACCATAATAAAACCATAATTTTTTGAAGCTTCATATAAAAATTTACATTTTTATATTAAAAAAAATTCTTTTGAAATTGAGTCGTTTTTCTAAAGAGATGTGATTTTAAAATGGAATAGTTATTTTCCTGAAGATTTTTTCCAAGTGATCAATCAAAATAGGATTCCATTTAAGAGAAGATAATTTTACGATACTTAAGATTAACTAGTGATATAATACAAGGATACTATCCTTATTATTTTTATAGAAGGTTTATTGATGAGACCAAATCACTTTTCATGGGTTATACTTTGATGAAATGTTTATAAAATAAGATTCATTTCATGAGTAATAAGATGATAAATGTTATTGTTATCTTGTGGAAAAGATATATATAATTTTATTCATGTTAATGGTGGTACCCATATATATCTCTAATACATTGGATAAATAATGATATCTAATGAGATAAACATGAAAAGAATGGGGAGTGAACCTTGTTTAATAAGAGAAATTTTCAACCATGATAGTCTTGGGACTTAACATTGGCTACTATGATGGTTTGGGTAGTAAAACCATTTCATTATGATAGTCGTAGAACTAATCCTTGACTAATATTATGGTTTGGGGAGTGAACCCATTGAACAATGATAATATTGGGAGTGATCATTTTCTACTACTATAGTTTTGGGAGTAAACCAATTCTACTAGGATAGTCTAGGAAAAATCCTTGACTAATAAGGAAATGATGTTTTATAATTATGTGTATTGCAGAATTCCATGTGTTATGATAATGATATTCTATAATGGATGATGTTAACTTATGATTCATATATTTGGAATTACGATAATTAATTCCATGAATCATGATTTTTATCTATGATATCCATGGTATAATTTTTAAATGTTATTTTCATGTTCTTATGATCTTATACTCATATTATGCATATATAATAAGTAAAACCTCCCTTCATTACCATTACTGCTCAAATAAGTTCAACCACTTATTAATTTTACTTTACCAAGGTTATTATGAATTATTATAGTCAGGTTATGTCTAAGAAGGGTCCTTGAAATGAAGAAGTATTGGGAGATTATATATTTTTTTATGAACAAGTATTTTATTTTTCCTATATATGTAAGTGTTTTTATTAATTCACTGAATATATAAACCTAAAATGTCCTTCAGTATGAAATTGATTCAATATTTTATATTATTTATTAAATTTTTTATAGTTTTAATTGGGACACATTTACTGGGATGAATGGAAGAAAAGTAAATATTTTGTTTTTACCATTGTATCTGGGTGCCCATGTTCTGGTCTGTTGTAGTTTGTATTAGTTTTACGTGTTGAAAATTTTTTAGATTAAGATGTTTTTATTATAGGTTATATTAAGAGTTAGGGGTACCATAAATGGTGTATATTTTTTATTTGAACGCATGTTTACAGTCACAGAAACCCATTTTGAGGTTTTAAGTGATGAGTTTTTAAGGTGATTAATGATTTTTTGGGAATACTATATACACCTCCTATAATTAACATGAAGCATAATTTGAGCGAGAATATAATTAAATTTGATAGGAATATGTTTTAATGTTATTTACAAACAGTAGGGTTTATAGGAGCATTGATTTTGAGATATGTATGGGTAATTAAATTTTTGGGATAAAAAATGGATGGTATGAGAGAACATTTGAGGTTAAAAATGTTATTTAATGTTGAATGTATTAAGGTTATTTTAGAGTAAGTTTATCAAATTTATATTTATATTATAAGGATTATATTAATATAGTTTCATAAAAAAATACATCCGACAGATTGAGAAACAACCTGTAACATCTATCAAGGCTGTGAGCGTTGAACCAAAAACTGAAGGGTGACAAGGGTGCATCACCTACCAAAAATCAATGTGTTATCCTGTTTAGTGTGGCATTGTTTTTTATTTAAATTATGTGAAAGAAAAAAATTTATCTCCTTTTTTTAATATAAGTTTTATCATATAGATTAGGATGGGATTGGAAATTGATTGGTTGGTAAGAGATTAATGATATTTTTGAAGATTCTCTATATTTTTGGGGATCCCTATATAAATACATTAAATAGAATACTTTGAAATTTTATTTTAGGAATAAATGTTGAATATTATATTGTTGTAATATATTATTATATTGTTGATTTATGTTCATTTAGTTTATTTATGAAATGGTATGCGTATCTTGGATATTATATTTTTCGGATGTGCACATTTTAGGAGATAAATGATACATGTATCATCGAAGATTATGTGAACAAATACATTAGAATTTTATCTTTTAGTATTAGTATGAAATATTTTAATGAATTTTAAGGTTTTTTATTTATTCAATGATCAATATTGAAATTGGGGAATTTTTTTGAAATTCGGATATTAAAGCAGTTTTCCTTATATGAAGTTTCAGTATTTTTTGTAATAATCATATCTCGTGTTAACCATTTAATTTTTTTTATTCCTAATGATGATAGGAATGTATTATTATTCATTTTTTTATTATGATTACCCTTATAATTTTATTTTATTTCATTAAGAAAGAAAAATTTATCTTAAATTCTCACCATTTGGAGATAAAGATGGGATTATGGTGGAAATTTAATAAAGGAAGAAACTATACATGTTAATTTTAGGATTAAATATAAACCTCACTAGTGCATGGTATTATTTCGTATTATGGATGTGGTTATCACTCAATCTAGGAATATGGGATCCCAAGATAATGTTTCTTTTTTCTCACATCGATTCGATGTGGTATGAATACATTATGGGGTTTTATGATGTTTCTAACTAAATAAAATTAATTAAATACATGTGTGGAACCGTTGGATCGGTATATTTCATGGAATGGTTCATGGGGAACTCAGTAGACCTTCTGAAAGTGGTTTTTCATATTATCATTGTGTGACATGTATCTGATGAGATATCGACTACAATTTTTATTTTTATTTTTTACTAAAATTTACAATGATGTATCTATTTTTTTGGTCTATAATTGACCTGTAAAGTGTAATATAGAATATTAGAAGAAAATGCATCTTAGAACAAACATTAGTGAGAATATAAAGAGATATCAAGATCTGTTTATAAATGGATTTATAATTCCCAAAGGTAGGTGGTCTCTTGAACATTACCGATGGTATATATGCAGGTCTTGATAGTATGTTCATACTTGGGATTTACCCTTGAGGGTTATTCACATTGTTAGAATTATTCTAATGAATTATTTATTTAATGGGCTTTTGTTGGTTACGATGGATGAACACCATGGGTCACTAACAACCCTCATCCAATAGCTTCATATATCATCCTAAGATTTTGAATGATGATGTGGATCCCCTATATTCTACCTAGGACTACATTTTAATCTAGAGGATTCCATGTAGAAATAATTTTATTTACAACTACTATTTGAGGATCCTACAAAGGATTCCGCCTCTATATTACCATGTCTATGGATCCCAAGTGGGATTCATTTTCTTACAAGTAGACTTAAAGGAACCCACATGGGATTTATTTAATTATGTAGGGAATTTGAGAATATAAAATAGGATGCCTCTTAAGTGTTTTGATCTGTGGGACCAATGGGTTCTGTGATGTTTTAAGGGGCTTGAGATAGTAAAAAATTTGTTTTCCTACATTTGTAATAGGTCGAACATAACCCACAAAATACATGTAATCCATGAACCTAGTTTTGTTTTTATTTGTTTTAGTCATTAAAACACCCATACACTTCATTGTATGAAATTCAAATTTTTACTATTGATTTAGCTATGATTTTCAGGGGTTCACCCATGTTTTTATCTAATGAACCTAACAAAATAGCATATATGGAAGGGATACACATGGTTACTTACCATGGTTTAGCATCAAAGACATTATTCCATGACTTTTTCTTATTGAGAAACATATAATTACTTCGAAGGATCTGTATTCTGATCTTTCATGATTATTAGGATTCCCATTCTTACTTCCTAGGATCTGAATGTTGTAATTTCTTGATTATTGGGATGTCTAGATGTACTTCCTGGGATCTACCCCTTCACCCATGATTGATTATATTACAGCTATTCCCAATGGTAATTCATAGGATATATCTTTGAGCCTTTCATGATGAAATGTTGAACAAGAATCTTCTCATCATTCTTTTGGGGATGTTGTAAATGACCATCATTTTATCACCTATTATTTAATTGATTTATGAGTTGAATGGATGAATGGAATGGAAACTAACATTATAAGGACCCGACCTTAAAACACTACATAATATTGAATAAAATGAATAATTCACAATGATTATCTTTTCAGTTTTATAATTTTACTGAATTAGGCCACAACTACTATATCTCAAAATATTATAATGTAGACACTTCTACTTAGTTTCAATTTTTTTCATAAAATACAACTCTTAAAAAGGAAACACGAATAGTTCCATGTTTTAGAGATCATGTGTTTCCTTGATCCCATCCTTGACCCTATTCATCTTTAAGACTTGAGGAAAACATTTCAAAAACTTGGTATGACCATAAAAAGCTCAGTAAGGGATACACAAAGAAGGAAAACTATTAGGTTTTCAAAACAAAACGTAAACTATGAATACTTCATAATAAGTAATAATTTTCACCTTTATGAAGTAGTAAGTACTCTCCAATGAGTAAAAGATAATTTCATACCCTTTTATAACAAAAATATTACCATAAAACCCATTTAAAGAACACATCACATATAATGGTGTCTTGGGACATAAACATACTTAAATGGAATAACCATATGGTAATCTTCCACACATATCACTAAATAGAATATCCATATGGCCGACTTCCATACCCAATGAATTGGAGGTTATAACGTAACCAATGTTCTTGGTTTTCACGGCACCACCGGTCATTTGGTTTATCACGTAACCGCCTGTCAAATGTCCAAGCACCATAATAAAATCATAACACAAAAAAAAATATAAAGGAATGACACCATTTCAATATTTCAATAAAAATATATCATTTAAATATATTTAAATAATATAATACTTTATCAAAACCATTTTCAATACCAAAATACATAAAATGTATATGGTATATATTTTCTCTTAAAACATTACGGCTTGTTGAGGAAGCCAAAGATCAAATAATTCTCACGACGACGAAATGGTCGTTGTCACCGCGTTTGTCAAAAAACATATTTTTTGTCGTTTAGTAAAATGATTTGTAGAGAAAATATTCATTTTGAATAAAAGTAAAATTCAAAGGGTTTTATTCACCATATAAAATAATGTTTTGTATAAATGAAAATTTGCCTCAATGAATTTTTTTGAGTTGATGTCCCTTACCAAGACGATATCCTTAGATTAAGGATAAATCAGTTACGTTATTATGTGTGAAAAATATAAATACTCCCAATATAACTGGATATTAAGTGTTAATCAATCATAGGTCATCCACACATATTCATAACAATACATAATCAAGAAGTATAGGTTTAACCCAAATAATTGAAATTGGATTAAGATGTTCCTTTGCAGAAATTCGATATCCTAATGGCGTCACTTTAAACTTCAAAAAATGAGATGATGACAGATAAAGAGGGTTTATCATCTCTTGGACATAATATTTACAGCAATAAGGATATATAAGAAAATATCCGAACATAATAAGATGTAAATTAAAAGGCCTAACAATAAGGAGTCTTTTAAAAAGAAGAGGGTGAATGCTTCCCTTACCGATTTGGGTAACTTTCAAGACTTACACCCCATGAATGAAGGGTCGTAAAATGAAGATGAAAATACCGATAAATTAAAGTATATTACACAAAGAATAAAATCATGGGAAGTACATACACAAAACAAAAGTAAATAGTGTCATATGTAGCATGAATCTCACGGGAATAAAAAGTGAGATAAAAACCCCATACCTCGTTGTAATCAATTGAGTCATATGAAAAAATGAAAATAAACACCAAATGAATCACATAATAACATGATTATAAATAGAATAATTATAGTATATATGAAATGGTAGTACACAATACCACACATGAAATAACTAAGTGGCGAACAATGGAAATATCACGGAATTAAAAGTGAGATAACAAGTCCCTTACGAATATTTGGCAGCCTAACAACACCACTTAAAATATCAAAAAAATAGATTTATGAGACCCAATAGGGTCTCTAAACATATGAACATAAATATTACAGTAAGAGTAATATAAAAGAACGTCCCCCAACATAAGGAAGAGGAGCCTAAAACGAATGACATAATAGAGGGTACTTAAAAATAATGTGAGAGGTAGGATCCCTTACCTCAAGTCCGACTTGTCTTGTTCTTTCTTTATATTCCTAAATAATAAACATTGGTAAATTAATAATTTCTTAAGGAAATTATTTAAAGTTTATTATTCAATTAATATCACATATTAAAATGTTATAATATTTAGTTTAATATTTGAGTTCATGTCAGAAGTTTTTGTCGATGTTCGGTACATGAGTAAAAATGATCTTGTTTGAAAAGAATTGCCCATATAGTTTTAAGTACATCATTTACATAATAGTATTAATGATTTAAATATCATATATATCCAGAATAAATTTATTTTATACTATTCCTTAACATTTGGACATAAAAATGAAATGCATCGTTCATGGAGAAGGTAGCTCGTATGTACGCATGAACGGTACATTCATTTCTTTGCAATATTAATGTAATTAACACTAAATGAGAGAGATATATATATAGTATAATTAAAGTATAATATATATGTTATATAGGTCGCATAAGTTCACTAATTTCATTCTTAATACATTCCATATATTTCACGAACGAGTCACATCACTTGAGGGGCCACACTTCCCCATATGAAATTATCACATTTGCACAACATGCAAAGAATAAATGTATGTTTTAAATTTAAAATAAAGAATACTATAGAATTAATAAATACCATATATATCATATATAAAACACAGTGACATCATAATGGCCACCAGGAGAAGCGGTAGGAGATAATTGAACAATCATCGCTTCGTGACGCAGTAGTTTGTCATCCACAGAAACAGAATGTTTTTTCACCCATTAGATGAAGGTGTGTGTAAGTGTAGCTAAAATACTTCTCATATAAACATCCTAGTACTTTGGAGATACTGGTGTTGTTACAAATAAAACGAATAATAAGATTTTATGGGGTTGCATAGGAAAAATAAAACAACAGGACATAAGAGATGACATTATCTTTAAATCAGGTAACTCCCCTTTGTTTGAACCAAAAGGGTTTTTGAAGAGATTTTTGCCTATGGTAATGCATCTAGGATTAATAGTGGGATGTGGAGAGATAATATGATCAGGGGTTAGACCATCCAAGTTCTTGAGAGGTTTGGGTAATGGGGTAGAGTTGGGGTCCTTTTATAAGAGGGAGGAGGGGAACTCTTTGAAGGTAATGAAATGTTACATTAATATGAAGTGATTTTCGAATTTTAAAGGTCCCAAAAAGAAATATTTATAGGATAAGGTGATAAAGTTTCCAAATCCACACATCCAATATGTTTCTGACAAGTTTATGTCTTATATTTTACCTTATATTTTCATTTTATTTAAATCGGTCATTAATCAGGTAATCACTGCATCATCATGGTGTCTTAAATAAATTTATTTATTTAATGTCTAAAAAATATATAAAAAATACCACGATGTAGTTAATATTTTTAGATTTCAAATGAATATTTATATTATAAGAAATAATTTATATAAACAAAACTAAAATTATTTTACTTAGGTGATACATACATTGGTGATATTTTCCTTTCTTTAAAAATAATTTAATAAAAGGTCACTACAACACTAATGTGATTCCATGGGGTCCCAAAGATGAAAAAATGACTCCCATGGTCAGCCATGACAGAAAAAATAGAATTAGTACACAATTTGGGGTCATTTTATATTTTTATGATATTATTTTATTACCTTGAACTACACGATTACTAATTAATCACTATAAATAAAGATAATTTTCGTCGTTACTATTTATACTGTCAAAAAACAAAGTAGTCGTAATTACATAATTTCGACCTTATGATTCCAAATATGGAATCCGTTTTACCAAATTTCATACATAGAAATTGCAGTAAATAATTTAAAAATAATTCCCATTGTCAAATCTAAAGACGAGTTTTTTAGAAGTGAACTTTATCAAGAGATTGACTTGTTTTTCATCTAATTGAAAAAAGAAATTATATCAAATGAACAACACTGTATTAAGTGATAAAAACATAATTCAATTAAACATTAAATCCAATTAAAAGTAAAATCTAACTATATAATTAAATTAGATGAAAATGCAGATTTGAAGTAAAATGAAGTATTTTTCACTCTTCATAAGAAATGAGCATTTGTCATAAAAATACCAAATATTTATCCAAAGTAAATTTGATATTCCAAATTAAAAAATGATGTAAATTTTAAAAAATTCAAATCATATCTGTTTCATTAATTAATTTTATAATTTATTCCTACTGTCAAAACAAATAATGTGTTTTTATGAAACAATATCTGTCAAAAAATTGACACTTGTTTATGTCCAATTTCAAAGTGAAATTAATTATAATGACCACCATTGGATTAAATGGTAAAAATATAATTCAACTACAATTTAAACCCAATTAAAAAGATAATCTATCAATATAAATAAATTATATTAAAAGGAGTTTTTGAAATAAAATACATCATTTTTCACTATTCATAAAAAATTGAACTTTATCAGAAAAATAATTTTTTTTACTAAAAGTAAATTTTGGTTTCCCGATTCTGAAGAAGGATTTTATTTTGTCAAATATAAAATATAAAATTATTAAAAAGTGGATTTAAAATGGGTTCACCATCAAAAGGAGGTTAATTGACGTTTTAAATAATATTATAAAATTTATGCTTAAAATTGAATTCATTAATTATTTTAAGCCTCTAACATTTATTAGATAAATGTAAAAATATTTAACAAACAAATATAATAATTATGTAGTTAGTTCTATTCATTACCGCCATTACAATGGATAGACATTAACTACCATTTAAAATAACCTTATTATATTAATAGTGTGCAACATAAGATTTCAATGAAACATGTTGTTGCTTATTGGGTACGCCATTGAACATAGCATTACCTTTATTGTAATATTAAAATTTTATTCATAAATATTAATAAATATGGAAATTTCATAATATTTATTTACTCAAGAAGTTACATCCTTCCCTCCTTTTTGGAATTTCATCCTCTTAGTTTTATAATTGGGCTCCGAATCGTCATTGAAAGTCCCACATCTGAAAAAGTGTCAGTAAAACTATCACTTTAAAAGAAAGAAAGAGAAGTACAATTGTCACCCGAGTTAACTCATACAATGGATTACATGTAGGAAAACATAGACATGGAAGAGGAAACAAAGGTTCATGTTCTGATAGATAGTAATATAAAATAAATACTTGTCATGTAGACTTTCATCTCTTACTAGATTTCATACACAAACTCATATTTTCTTCAAAAGATGAGTATTTAGGATGACTTCTTCACATTAAGAGCTCATTAATCATCTTCTTGAGAATCACCTAACCCACAAAAGATGAGCTATATATTTCTCATGTCTTTATAACTTAACCAAAACCAAAAATTTTAGTATGAGATCAGATAATACCCAAAAATAATAATATTTTACAAAAAGATAAACTATTCATAATCTCCAAAAATTCTCAAACAAAACCCAATGTTCATCAAAGACCATTCAATAAACTACTATGAATAAAATTCATCAAAATTAATCCAAACTATGATTTAAACTCAAATCTCTGATGGATTTAATCACATATTCTTCCAAGTTAAATCTTCACATTTATATCCAAATATCATCAGTTACTCTTAAAGTATTATACTGAAAAGTAATTAACGTAAACACATATCCTTCATGATAGGTTAATCATTTCCATAGATAACACAAAATCAACTTATTCCTGATTCATAAGATCATATAAATAAAAATAATTAGTCACACTAACTAGGGACTTCATGTCATCCAGTGGTAGGCAATAAATCCCAGACACACTTTGGTTGTGGGTTCGATTCCTGCAGCTTCATCCGACGCGAAAGTTTGTCACATGGTCTGTGTGTTGTCCTTTTCCCAAAACTATATAATTCTTAAAACATTCACCATAAAGAGATAAAATCACCAAAAATTACCATTACATAATTTAACATCATGTTTATATCATGCCTTTCATTTTCCATTATAACATATAGTAACCCATAAATACCTCAAATGTAAGGATCATATAAACCCTAATGTTTACCTTTATAATCATTACTGAACTTCCACATCAATTTGGTTGTCTTGTACATGATGAATTAGAGAACTCACCAAGGTTCAAGTGGTTAATCATGACTGTAACACCCCAAGATTCCACAATATGATTCTCTTTGTATAATACAGTATCGTGTGTTGTACGCAACTTCAAGATTTTATCACGCCGCGACCAATCAATGTAGCCTTCATGAATAGTAATACCAAATTTTTAAAATTTTATAATTTTTTTCTTTCAAAATGTACATCATTTTTTGGATTCAGAATATTGAAATTATCCTAGGATGAAATTTTAGTACTTTTCGGAAAATTTTATATTTTGATGAATAGTGAAAATTACTAAATTCTTATTAAAAACAAATTTTTTTAATCAAAATAATTAATAGTTATAAATTAGGAATTTGATTGGTTTTAATCTATATTTAGAATATATTTTTACCATCTAATACTATGTTGGTCGTTGGACATAATTTCACAATTAAACCGGACATAAACAAGCGTCAATCTTTGGATAATTAGTATCTCTTAAAAACATGTGTTTTGTTTTAACGACGAAAATTAATTTTAAATTAATTTCTCCCACTCCTGTGTTTTGAATTTGGAAATTTGGATTCTGTATTTGTAGTCAGGATTTCCAAATTTTTTTAATAGGTAACATTCATATATAGAAATTTTGAATAATTACTTCGGTAGATATTTTATTTACCATGGTTAAAAGGTAAATCCTGTAAATAAGGGTAAAAAAATAATATAATAATAATAATAATAAATTACCCAAAAAAGTGTCCTAACCATATTGGTTGATATATGTCCGACCAGGGTCATCTTTGGGTCTATTTAGGGACCCCATGGATCCACTTTTTGGTGATAAAGACACTTTATATTAATTAAGTTAAAAACAATACAAAAAATACAAAAGCATATATCTATTAGAAAACAATTTTTTACATAAGGTTATATATGTTTTAATTTAGACTATAAATATTCATTAGAAAGATAAAAATATTTCCTACATAATGGTATTTTAATCATTATTTTTAGACATTAAATAATTTAATTTATTTATGACACAATGATAATGTAGTAATTACCGTATTAATGAAAGATTAAGATAATTGATATTATAAATACCCAAATACATGTAATTTTAGACTTTTTATAAATTAAAATAATTTTATAGGTTAATATGACATATTTGGATTATTTATATAAATTTTTTTCGAAGTAATAATTCTATTATGAATTTATAAAAAACAAAATACCCAATAGTTTCAAAATTGACATAAAAGAGTTTTTAAAACAAATATTATATTATTAAATGATATTCAATTAATAAAAATCTATGGTTCGTCCAAGAGACTTATATAATGATAGTTGTATCATTAATGGACCACTTGGGGGTCTCTTGGAGGTATATAGTATATTTATGAATAATATAATATAAAAATACAAAGTGACATCGTAAGTGTCAAACTAATTAACTATGAGTCAAAACTAAAATATAAGGTCAATATAATGACCCAAACCTGTCTAAATTATATTTTGTTGATTATTTTTATCCCCATAACAACCTTAAACTTTAAATAACACACTTTTTATCCATTAGAAACCGAATATGAATGTATTATAAGATAATATTTCTAGATTTTCCTAAGGTACCCCTCCTCCCCCTTATAAAAGGACACAACTTCTAACCAATTCTCCACACCTTCAAAGCCTTTTGGTTCAGCCAAAACCTACCTAAATACTCTATCAACATCCCTAAATTCAACATAGAGGACATATATTTGACGGAAATCCAACCTATGGAGCCCTTATGATCAAATCAATAGGAATAACCCGAAGTAGATGTAATGTTTTCACCACCCTTTTTTCAAGTTCATTTCTTCTTCAAATTCTTCTTCCTTTGTTATTTCCATTCTAAAATAATAACTACAGTATATTCTATATACTGAGATGTTATTATAAATATGGTACCACCATATTCAGTAGTATATCCATCCTATGAATGACATGTCATCAAACGTGCGTACGTACGGCTTACTGTCTCCACGTCATGGTGTAATTGTTATTCAAAAAATTATTTTTTGGATGGGTATAATAATGATGTGTAATTAAAGTAAATAATAAATATAAAATTATAATGATTCTTTATATATGATATACCATCCAATCATATATTATTTTAATATCAAAATAATGGTATTATCGCTCGTGCGTGTGTACGGACTACCGTCTCCATGAACGCGATGAGATTCATTTCCCATCGTATCCATTCACATATAATTCTCATTTTATGATTAAAAATAATTTTTAAGGATATGATATCAATCTGGATATGAATAAAATAAAACCTATCATTAACAAACATGCCTTATGTAGCAAAACATATAAAAGTAAACAATTAAGTTAACACCTGAAACAACGATAATACTAATATTTTATTAACAAAGCAATGTTAAACGATCATATATAACATCATATTAGTATATATGATTCTTGTATAATTTAATAACAATTATGTCACCATTATACATGACCATAACCTATTATCAACTAAGGAAAAGTACAAGGTAAGGCTTATTTCACAATCTCTTCATTATTCGAGGTTGTTTATACGTAAATATCCACTAGGACCTCTTTATCATCTACATCCATGTTTCTTAAAAATGAATTTCAAAACATTATTAATATTTTAAAGAATATGGTTTAAAGTCATTTATACCCTTGTTTGACGTTTATAAGTGGTTTATAAATGAATCTTTTCGTCATTTTCCAGACAAGGTCCTTTTTAACCTTTTCAATAAAATTAAGGTAAGATTGTTTTTAACTTATACACTAGGTGCAGCTATTTTCTATCATTATAAGATCGTCAAAGAATCCCTTACAAGTTTATAATAATATTTTCAAAATAAATATTTTCTTTATGTGACTCTTAAATGATTCCAAAATATAAAGAGATATTTCTCTCTATAAAAAGTTTTTGATTTCATATATGTCATCATCCTTTGAGGGATTTTAAGTTTATTTGAAGTTGATTTATTATGATACAAAACTTCCGTATTGTATTAATGTTTTTGTGATATGTTTGACTGTGGATGTTCTATTTTTATACAATTCATTGCTTATGGTTAATGTATTGACATTTCGTATGCTAGTTTTAATACGAATGTTTAGGTTATGTTTAAACCTATTCATATGAGGAATGTACTAGACTTAGTAAATGACAGGTGGAGCCTGCTATAGCTCCTCGATGCATCGGTAGGTCTAATGAGACAACTGGATGTGGAATTCGCCGAGGCCCTTTTCCAATTTGATTTATGGTTTTGTCCGAGGCCTTAATCATTTTAGATGTCTTGGCCGAGGCGTAGACAAAATGTTTCAGATTGTCTGAAATTATACATTCCCTCATTATGGAAATAATATTGATGGTTCATGTAGTCATTCGATTCGTAGAATACCCATGATTATGTTTTATTATGCCATTATTTAGTAATCTCATGTTCTTCCCATAAAATTATTCATGTATATTATTGGTAAGGAATGTGGTTTCAATTATTTTCCATGCTTAATATTTATGTCATTTTCTACTGTATTACTTACCCTTACTGAGTGTTTGAGCTCACCCCTTTCAATGTTTTATTTTTCCCCAGGATATGAAGAAGTTAGTTATGAGTGACCTGTAGGCATAATATTAGAGGATTGAATGTTTCTAATGAAATATATTTGTGTTTTATTTCTCTTCAAGATGTAAAGTTGATCATACGTATGAATCTTGTTTCCAATAATACTAAACCGATCGGTCTTTCAAGACATGATTTCCTTGTGATCATGCCAATGTTATTTAATAATACTCCGACCCTGGGTAACTAGGGTTGGGGCGTTACAGTTGTTATTAGAGGAAGTTTAGTATAAACCTTGGAAACTAGATTTAGATAAACTCTAATTAATGAACATAGCCCTAAGATAGACATTGAGGATTAGTATAGAAGAACTTCCTAGAATTTTGGTATTGTAGGGATTTTTTTGAGTTCTCTAAGCAATACATCTTTTTCTGGATACGAGTAGATAGAGGCGGCTCTATCACAGGTGTACCTAGGGGTAAAAACCCAAAAACACCACTTTGAGCTAGACTCGAACTGGAACTGGTGCACGAAAACGGGCCTCGCTGCACTCTTGGTTACGAAACTCCCGGGGGATATGCCTTGGATAATTATCATTTTCATTACAAACCATTATGAAGGGTTATGAGTATATACATCCTCAATGAATTTTTTTTTATGATTATGGATTATATCCATGAATTTTTGAATTTATTTTAAGTGTTTTATAAGTATGTAATTATGTATTTTGATTCATACACTAATCTAGTTTATGCCATTGTTTAGAAATGGCACCTAGTGGAAGGAATGGAAGCCGTATCAATGCACGCACTCCATGTAGGGATTTCCCTCCTACTTAAGATAATTATATTGGAGCTAGTGATGCAACTAGTGCTGAACAACTAATCACTATACTAGGACAACTCACTCAGGTTATGAATAATAACCTTACCCGTAAGGAGCACCCAGATCCACAACATGGAGGATCAATGTTCGATCGCTTCATGAGGAAAAAACCACCGACATTTATTGGGAGTAAAAATCTCATAGTAGCTGAGCAATGGATAAATTCCTTAGAGAAAATATTCAATGCCTTGGGGAGTAGTGAAATAGAAAAAGTTGTCATGGCAGTTTATCGCCTCACTAGAGATGCTGATCAACGGTGGACATTGTTACAAAATATGAAGGAAGATGATGAAGTATCATATATGTAATAGAGGGAGTTCAAAGAGATATTCGTATAAAAATACAATCTTTGAGACCATCGAGCAGATATGGAAAGGCAATTTCAGAGTCTGAGGAAGAAAAAGGATGAGAATGTCGCAAATTATGAGGCTAACATTACAAGGATAGCGAGGCATGTTGCTGATTATATACGTAACCCAAGGAGTAAGATTGATCATTTCTTTGATGGGTTAAAACCATTTCTCAGTCGATCATTAGTCTCGCAAACCTTCTTTTCATATGAATATATTGTCTCGTGTTCTATCAAGACAGAAAAGGAATTCTCTAAGTCTTATGACTTTAAATAAAAGCAAGAGAAGAAGAGACCTGCTGAACACTCTAGGAAAGGAAATAAGGAAATAGGGAAGAAGGGTAGAATTGAAATCCCACACTGTAATAATTGTTGAAGGAAGAACCCTGGTGCTTATCTAAAAGGAAAAGGAGTATGCTACAAATGTGGGCAGAAAGGCCATCTGGCTGGTGATTGTAAAGTAAAGAAAGAGGAAACTGATGTTCAATACTACAATTACAGGGATATAAGACATTATTCAATTGAATATACTAAGCGTCAAGGAAACTTACCTCATAAAATGCCAAGGGATCAAGGACATGCTTATGAAATCACTACTACTGAGGTTTAAGCCCCGAAAGAGGTGGTTGCAGGTAATTTAATGGTTTCCTCATGTTTAAAAAATGCAGTATTTGATTTCAGATCATCTCATTGTTTCATATCTTTCCATTTTGCTATGAAAATTTGATATTTTAGATTTGATTTAACAAGGGAGTTGTAAGTTAAAAATATTAAGGGAAGTATCATTGCATCGACGTTTTTTGAATCAATCCCCATTAGAGCACATAAATGTTCCTTATCTGCTGATCTCATTATCATACCTATGATTGAATTTGATATAATACTCGTTAGGGAATGGCTTTCGGACCATGATGAAATGATTTATTGTAAGAAGAAGGAGGTTACGATTCTTGATGATGGTGATAAGGAACAACTTATCTTTAGAGCAGAATCGCCGCCACCTAATTCTTATCTAGATCCACACACAATATCTCAACTAAATTCAATTATTGGGGAGGATGAGAATGAAATGACTATGGGTGAGGAAAGGAATGTTCAAATAGATAATGTAACTATTGTGAAGGAACATGTAGATGTGTTTTTGGAAGATTTACCCGGAATTCCTCCAGAATGAGAAGTTGAGTTTTCCATTGATTTAATTCCTGGATCAAGGCCTATATCAAAGACCCCTTATAGAATGGCCACTATGGAATTAGTTGAACTAAATAAAGAACTAGAGGAAATGATTAATAAAGGATTTATTCACCACATTGTTTCTCCATCGGGATCCCCTATCATTTTTGTTAAGAAGAAAGATGGATCTATGAGGTTGTGAATTGACTACAGGGAGATCAATGATATAACAATAAAGAACAAGTATCCCCTACCTCGCGTTGATGATTTATTTGATGAACTACATAGATATTAATACATATCAAATATTGACCTTCGATCTGGATACCATCAGTTGTGTGTGAAGAAGGAAGACATTCCAAAGACAACATTTCAAACCAGGTACGAGCATTACGAGTTTACAGTAATGCCTTTTGGATTGAATAATGTACCCACTATATTCATGGATCTAATTAATAGAGTTTTCCAGTAATATATTGATGATATTATGGTGGTATTTATTGATGATATCTTGGTATACTCCAAAATCTATGAAGATCATGAATATCACTTGTGTATTATCATGAAGACTCTTAGAAGACATGAATTATATGGGAAGTTTAGCAAGTGTGAATTCTGGATTCAAGAGATTTCTTTTCATGGACAAATTGTATCTAAAGATGGAATCCTTGTTGATCCTTATATGACCAAGGCAATCCAAGAATGGCCAGCCCCGACGATTATAACTGAGGTACACAGGTTTATTGGTTTGGAAGGTTATTATTGACATTTCATCTATAATTTTTCCCGATTATCTAACCCATTAACGAAGCTCACGAGTAAAGGGGTTAAATTTGTCTGGACAAAAGAGTGTGAAGAACATTTTGAAGAACTGAAGATAATATTAGTCAATGCTCTTATATTAAATCTACCATCGGGGAATGATGGGATTGTTATTTATAGTGATACATCAAAGAAATGACTTGGTTGTGTCCTTATACAGAATGAAAGGGTTATTGCCTATGCATCACAAAAGCTTAAAATTCATGAGAAAAACTATCATACTCATGATCTTGAGTTAGCCACTGTAATATTTTCTCTGAATATTTTGAGATACTATCTCTACTGTGAAAATTGTGAGATTTATACTGATCATAAGAGTTTGAAGTATATTTTCTCACAGAAAGAAATCAACATGAGGCAAATGAGATGGCTTGAACTACTCAAAGATTATGATTGTATGATACACTACCTCCCGGGGAAGGAAAATAAGATGGAAGATGCTTTTAGACGAAAGGATCATAGAGTTTTGAACAAGATGAGAGTTGAAAGGGATCTTATATACATGGATCTAGTAAAGATGGATGTGGGAATAACAATGGAAGGTAAAAAATCGACACTTTTTCAAATGGATTCCAAACCATCTTTACTAGAAAGGATAAAGAGTTCTAGAGCCGATGAGGAAGTGTTTAAAATAAAGATTAAAGATGTGAATGATGGGAGACTGAGTGACATTGTGTATGAAGATGGAATTTTAAAATTTGGGAGGAGACTTTGTGTTCTCGATATAACTGATTTAAAGAGGGAATTGTTGGAAGATGCTCATAGTTACAATTTCTCTATACACCCTGGGAGCACCAAAATGTATAGAGATATAATGGAAATTTTTTGGTGGGACATCATGAAGAGGGAGATTGCTAATTTTTTGTCAAGATGTATAGTTTGTAAACAAGTGGAAGCTAGGAGGCAACAACCTGGAGGAGTCATGTTACCTCTTCCCATACCTGAGTGGAAATGGGATAATATCACGATTGAATTTTTCATGGGACTACCAAATACTCCTAGAAGGAATGACGCAATATTGGTCATTGTTGATCATCTTACCAAGTCCACACATTTCCTTGCTATTAGGGAGTATTTACCACTTGAACTTCTAGAGAGAGTATATATTAATGAAGTTGTGGGACTTCATGGAGTACCCCTATCGATTGTATCAGATCGTGATCCCTGTTTTACATCCAGATTCTGGAAAAGTCTTTAGAAGGCCTTGGATACTAAACTTCATTTGATCACTGCTTACCACCCTCAAACAGATGGACAATCTGAATGGACTATTTAAACCATAGAATACATGTTGAGATCATGCTCATTTGACTTTCAGGGTATGTGGGATCAATATTTACCTTTGGTGGAATTTTCCTATAACAATAGCTTCCATTCAAGTATTCGGATGGAACCATATGAAGCGTTGTATGGAAGGAGATGTCGCACACCAACCTATTGGGATGATTTTGGTGAAAAAAAACTTGTTGGCCCGGAACTAGTGGAGGAAACGATAGAAAAGGTAAATGTAATCGAAAACCACATCAAAGCAGCTCAAAGTAGACATAAGAGCAATGCCGATAATCGAAGGAAGGATTTGGAATTTCATGTAGGAGATCATGTTTTCTTGAAGGAATCTCCATGGAAGGGATTCATATGTTTCGGTAAAAAAGGTAAATTGAGTCCAAGGTACATCAGACCTTTAGAAAATCTAGAACGAATTGGGGTTGTAGCTTACCATTTGGAAATGCCTCCAAATCTCTCCAAAGTTTACGATGTGTTCCACGTATCACTGTTGAGAAAATCCATGCCTGACCCAACACATGTACTCACCTATGAGGAATTAGAACTGGAAGTTGATCTCTCTTATTGTGAAGAGCCCGTCAGGATTCTTGATACGAGAGAACAAGTTCTATGGAACTGGATGACTCGTCTGTTAAAAGTTCTATGGAGAAAACATAAAATGGAAGAGGCATGTGGGAACCCGATGAACTTATGAAGAAGAACCAACCGAGTATTTTTATGTAGTAATTTTCTAGAAGTTTCAAGGATGAAATTATTTGAAGTATGGGAGAATGTAACACCCCAATCTTCCATGGTATTCTTCTCTTTGAATAATATAGTAGCGTGTGTTGTATGAAACTTCAAGATTCTAACAAGTTGCGACCAATCAATGTAGCTGTTGTGAATAGTAATACACACTTTTTGAAATTTTATATATTTTATCTTTCAAAATGGACTTCATTTTCGGATTTGGAATACCGAAATTATCCTAGGATGAAATTGTGGTACTTTTGGAATAACTTTTATATTTGGATGAATAGTGAATATTACGAAATTTTTATTAAAAACAACTTTTTTTTAATCGAAATAATTAATAGTGATAAATTATTAATTTGAGTCGTTTTAAAGTATATTTAGAATATATTTTTACCATTTAATACGATTTTGTTCATTGGACATAATTTCACAATTAAACCGGACATAAACAAGCATCAGTCTTTTGATAGTTATTATCTCCTAAAAAGACGCTTTTTGTTTTAATGACGGAAATTGATTTTAAATTAGTTTCTTCCACTTATGTGTTTTGAATATGGAAAAATGGATTCCATATTTGGAATTAGTATTTACAAATTGTGTAAATAGGTAACTTTCATTTTTATACATTTTGAATAATTACTTCAGTAAATATTTTATTTACCATGATTAAAGGGTAAATACGGTAAATATGGGTAAACAATTAATATTATTATAATAATAAATTACAATAAAACATTCCAGAACCTTATTTTTTGATACATGTCCGACCATGGGCATCTTTGGGTCGATTTTGGAACCCCGTGTAGCCACCTTTTAGTGATAAGGATACATTATATTAATTAAGTTAAATTTAATACAAAAAAAACATAAGCATATATCTTGTAGAAAAACAATTTTTTAAATAGGGATAAATATGTTGAAATTTCTACAATAAATATTAATTAGAAATCTAAAATTATTTATTATATAATTCTATTTTACTTATAATTTTTAGACATTAAATAAGTTAATTTATTTATGACACAATGATAATGCAGTAATTACCATATTAATGAAAGATTAAGATAATTGATATTATAAATACCCAAATAAATGCAATTTTAGACTTCTTATAAAATTAATTAATTTTATAGGTTAATATGACATATTATTATTATTTATATAAATTGTTTTCAAAGTAATAATCTTGTTATGAATTAATCAAAAACAAAATACCCAAAAGTGTCAAAATTGACATAAAAGAGTTTTTAAAACAAATATTATATTATTAATTGATATTAAATTCCTAAAAATCTAATGATCCTCCAAGAGACTTATATCATGATAGGTGTATCATTAATGGACCACTTGGGGGTCTCTTGGAGGTATATTTTATGTTTATTAACTGTATAATATAAAAATACAAAGTGACTTGGTAAGTGTCAAACTAATTAACTAAGAGTCAAAACTAAAATATAAGGTTAATATAATGACCCAAACCTGTCTAAATTATATTGGTTGAGTATTTTGGGACCCATCCCCACATTAAACTTGTAATTATACACATTGGGGACATTTTAAACCGAATATGAATTTATTATAAAATAATTTTTCTAGATTTTCCCAAGGTACCACTCCTCCCCCTTATTAAAGGACACCACTTCTAACAAATTCTCCACACCTTCAAAGCCTTTTGGTTCGGCCATCCCCTGCCCAAATACTCTCTCAACTTACCTCACTTCAACATAGAGTCTATAGTTTGATCAGAAAGCCAACCTATGGTTTCCTTTTGATCAAATCAAAAGGAAGAACCCGAAGAAGAGGTAATGTTTTCACCACCCTTTTTCCAAGTTCATTTCTTCTTCAACTTTTTCATTATTTGTTATCACCATTATAAAATAATAACTACAGTATCTTCTATATACATAGATTTTATTATAAATATGGTACAACCATAGTCAGTATTATATCCATCCTATGAATGACATGTCACCATACGTGAGTACGTACGGCTTACCGTCTCCACATCGTGGTGTAATTGTTATTCAAATCATTATTATTTGAATGGGTATAATAATGATTTGTAATTCATGTAAATAATAAATATAACAAGATAATTATTCTGTATATATTATATACCATCCAATCATATATTATTTTAATATCAAAAGAATGATATTGCCGCTCGTGCGTAGGTACGGACTACCGTGTCCACGAACGCAATGAGATTCATTCCCCGTCGTATCCATTAAAGTATAATTCTCATTTTATGATTAAAAATAATGTTTAAGGAATTTATATCATTCTGGATATGAATAAAATACAACCAATCCATTAAAAACATTCCTTATGTAACAAAACATATAAAATAAAATGATTAATTTAACACCTGAAACGACGATAATACAAAGATATTATTAACAAAGAAATGTTAAAAGATCATTAATGATATCATAATAATGTATATGATTCTTGTATAATTTAATAACAATTATTTCACCATTATATATGAGTTTAACCTACCATCAACCAAGGAAAAGTACATGTTAAGGGTTATTTCACAATCTCTTCATTATTCGAGGTTGTTTATACGTAAATATCCACTAGGACCTCTTTATCATCCACATCCATGTTTCTTAAAAATGAATATCAAAACATTCTTAATACTTTATAGAATATGGGTTAATGTAATTTATACCCTTGTTTGACTTTTATAAGAGGTTTATAAATAAATCTTTCCGCCATTTTCCAAACAAGGTCCTTTTTAACATTTTTGACAAAATTATGGAAAGAATGTTTTTTTAACATATACGACAGGTGCGGCTATTTTCTGCCATTATAAGATCGTCAAAGATTCCCTTACAAGCTTATAAGAATATTTTCAAAATAATTATTTTCTTTATGTGACTCTTAAATGATTTCTAAATATAAAGAAATATTTCTCTCTAAAAAAATGGTTTTGATTTCATCTATGTCAACATACTTTGATAGATTTTAAGTTAATTTGAGGTTGATTTATTATGATACAAAACTTTCATATTGTATTGATGTTTTTGTGATATGATTGACTATGGATGTAATATTTTTATACCATTCATTTCTTAGGGTTAATGTATTCACATTTCTTATGATAGTTTTAATACGAATGATTATGATATATTTAAACATTTTCATATGAGGAATGTATTGGACTTAGTAAATGACGGGTGGAGCCCGCTATAGCTCCTTGATGCATCGGTAGGTCTCATGAGACAACTAGACATGGAATTGGCCGAGTCCCTTTCCAAAGTTGATTTATGGTTTTTGATGAGGCCTTAATCATTTTAGATGTCTTGGCCGAAACCTTTACAAAATGTTTCAGAATGTCCGGCATTATAAATTCCCTCTTTATGGAAATAATATTGATGGTTCATGTGGTCATTCGACTAGTAGAATACCCATGATTATGTTTTATTATGGCCTTATTTACTCATATCATATTATTTACATAAAATTATTCATGTATATTATTTGTAAGGGAATTTGGTTTCAATTATTACCATGCTTAATATTTATGTCATTTTCCACTGTATTACTTACCCTTACTGAGCATTTGAGCTCACCCCTTTCAATGCTTTATTTTTTCACCGGACATGAAGAAGTTAGTTATGAGTGACCTATAGGCATAATCTATGAGGCTTGGATGTTCCTAAAGAAGTATATTTCTATTGTATATCTCTCCAAGATGTAAAGTTGAACATATGTATGAATCTTGTTTCCTACAATACTAAACTGATCAGACTTTCGAGACATGATTTCCTTGTGATCATGGCAATGTTATGTAATAATGCACCAACTATGGGTAACTAGGTTCGGGGTGTTACAATGACTTCTATTAATTGGTTTAGGATAACCACAATATTTATCATTGAATCGCCCATTTCATCCATTCTCTTAATCAGAGAACCACGACAGTTTCCTTAAAACCCATTGTTACTTTAGTGCATGCTAGATCGATCCATTTAATAAAACCAAAAATTTCAGTGTGATTATATCAACAAAATCATCATGTACTAATGAGGAAGATAAACTCTATGATATATTTATTCATGTTATCTAAAACTCATTCCAACTTTCAAAAATAACAATGACTCCATCTAATATACTAACCATTGTGGGGTTACACAACTTGTTACTTATTCTTAAACAACACTCTAACCTCTAAAGTTATATATGCTTACCTTTGACACCAACTATAAGGACCCGACCTTAAAACATTACATAATATTGAATTAAATGAATAATTCACATTGAGGATATTTTTAGGTTAAGAGTTTTAGAGAATTAGGACATAACTATTACATCTTAAAAGATTATATAGTAGACACTTATACACAGTTTCCATTTTTCATAAAATAAAAACTCTTAAAAAGGAGACCCGACTAGTTCCTTGTTTTAACATAATTTCTTTCCTTGATCCCATCCTTGACCCTATTTTATCTTTAAGTCATGTAAATTTTTTTTCAAAAACATGCGATGAGCCTAAAAAGCTCAGTAAGGGATACACAAAGTAGGAAAACTGTAAGTTTTTAAAAACAATATGTATATCATGAATACTTCATCATCAGTATTACTTTTCACCTTTATGAAGAAGTAAATACTCTCCACTGAATAAAAGATAATTTATTAACCTTTTTAACCAAAATATTACCATAAAACCCATATAAATAACACATAACATATAAAGGTAACTTGAGACATTAACATACTTAAATGTAATTAACATATGGTCGACTTCCACACATATCACTAAATTGAATAGCCATGCGGCTGACGTCCATGCCCAATGTATTAGAGGTTATAACATAAAAAATCGTCCTATTTTTCATGGAACCACCCATCATTTGGATTATCACGTAACCACCTATCAAATGTCCAACTACCATAATAAAATCCTAACATATAAAACCAAAATAAAATAATGATAACATTTCAACATTTCAATCAAACATATAATTTAAATATATTGACATAAAATAATCCTTTTTCAAAACCATTTTCAATACCAAAATAAGTAAAATTGTATATGGTATTTATTTTCATTTAAAACATTATGTCTTGTTGAGGAAGCTAAAGATAAAATAATACTCACGGTGGAGGAAAGGTATTTGTCACCACGTACGTTAAAAAAACATAATATTTGTCGTTTAGTAAAACGCTTCGTAGAGAAAATATTTCATTTGAATAAAAGTAAAATTCAACCTGTTTTATACACCATATAAATTAATCTTTTTTAAAAATGAAAATATTCATCAACGAAAAATATTGAGACGAAGTCCCTTACAAAGATGGTATCATTAGATTAAGGATAAATCAATTAAGTAATTATGTGTGACAAATATAAATACACCCAATATAAGTGGATATTAAGTGTCAAACAATTATATGTCATCCACACATATTCATAGCACGACATAATCAAGAATTAGAGGTTTAACCAAACGAATTGAAATTGGATTATGAAGGTCCCTTGCGAAAATTCGATATCCTAATGGTGTCAAATTAAACTTCAGAAAATGAGATGATGAGTGATAAAAAGGTTATATCACCAATTTGAAATAACATTTACCTAAATAAGGATATATAATAACAAATCTGAACATACGAAGATGTAAATCAAAACACCTAACAAAATGAAGTCTTTTAAAAAGAGGTTGAAAGGTTCCCTTACCGATTTCAGTAACATTCGAGGCATACTCACCATGAAATAAGGGTCATATAATGAAGATGTAAACACCCATATGTTAAAGTATATTACACAAAGAATAAAATCATGGGAAGTATATACACAAAACCAAAGGAAATAGTGGAAAAAGTAGCAGGAATCTCACGGGAATAAAAAATGAGATAAAACCCCATTACCTCGTTGTAATCAATCGAGTCGTATATCCAAAAGATAATAAACACCAAATGAATCACATAATTCCATGAATATAAATAGAATCATGATAATATATAAGATATTTCAGTTAAAAATACACCACATGAAATAAATAAGTGGCGAACAATAGAAATCTCATGGAATTATAAGTGAGTTAAGAAATCCCTTACGAAAATTCGGCATCCTAACGACGCCACTTAAAACTTCCAAAAATGGATTGATGAGATAAAATAGGGTCTATCAACATATGAAAATAAAAATTACAATAAGACAAATATAAAATAAAATCCCCCAACATAATAATGAGGAGCTTAAAAGGAATGACACAAAAGAGAGTACATAATAATAAAGAGAGAGGTAGGATTCCTTGCCTCAAATTCAACTTGTCTTGTTCTTTCTTTATATTACTCAATAATAAACTTTGGTCAATTTATAATTTCTTAATCAACTCCATTAATGTTTATTATTCAATTAATATCACATATTATAATGTTATAATAATTATTTAAATATGTGAGTTCATATCAGACGTTTTTGTCGATGTTCGGTTCATGAGTTAAAAATGAACTTGTTTGAAAAGAATTGTCCATGTAGTTTTAATTAAATCATCTAAAGAATAGTATTAATGATTTATGTATCATATATATCCAGTATAAATTAATTTTACACAATTACAAAAAATTTGGAGATACAAATGAAATTCACCGTTCCTGGAGACAGTAGGCCGTACGTACGCGTGAACACTACTTTCATTTCTTTGTCATATTAATGGAATTAAAACTAAATGAGAGATATATATATTATAATTACAGAATAATATATATGTTATATAGGTCAGATTAGTTCATTAATTTTATTATTTATACATTACATGTATTACATGAACGAGTCACATCACTTGAGGGGGCGATAGTCCACACTTCCTCATATGAAATTATTGTATTTGCACAACATGAAAAGCATAAATGAATGTTTTAAATATAAAATAAATAATCCTATAGAAAAAATAAATACCATATATATCATACATAAAATATAGTGACTTCATAATGGCCACTATGAGAGGCTGTAGAATATAATCAAACAATCATCGTTTCATGAGGCGGTAGATCGTCGTCCATAGAAATAGTATGTTCATCACCCATTAGATAGAGGTGTGTGTAAATGTAGCTCGAATACTTCTCATAAAAAAATCATAGTACATTGAGAATAATGGTTTTGTTAAAAATCAAATGAATAAAAATATTTTAGTGGGTTGGAAAAGAAAAATAAAACAAAAGTACATAAGAGAAGACATTAAGATTAAATTGGGTAACATCCCATGGTTTGAACCAAAAGGGTTTCTTGAAGAGCGTTATGCCTAATGTAAGGATTCTCAGATGAATATGGGGATGTGGAGAGATAATATGATCATGGTTTGGATGATCCATGGGCTTGAGAGGTGTGGTTAAGGGGGTAGAGGTGGGGGCCATTTATAAGAGTGAGTAGGGGCACTCTTGGAAGGTCATGAAATGTTACTTTATTATGAAATTCTTTTCGGATTTTAAAGGTTCCAAAATGATATTTTTTTTATAAGGTGATAATGGCTCTAAAGCCACCCATCCAATAGGTTTTTGATAAGTTTATGTCTTATATTTTACCTTATCTTTTCATTTTATTTAAATCGTTCACTAATGAGGAAATCACTGCATCATCATGTTGTCTTAAGTAAATTTATTTATTTAATGTGTGAAAATTACAAAAAAAATACCATGATATTGGAAATAGTTTTATATTTTCAATTAATATTTATAGTAAAAGTGATATTTTATATGAACAAAAATATTATTGTTTTACTTAGGTGAATCATACTTTGGTTATATTTTCCATTCATTAAAAATAATTTAATAAAAGTTAATTATCACACTAAAGTGATTCCAGGGGGTACCAAAGTTGGAACAAGGAATCCCATGGTCGTCCGAGATAGAACCAACAGCATTATGACACATTTTGGGGTCATATAGTTATTTTATGATATTAATTTATTACCCTTAACTACTCGATTACTAATTAATCACGATAATTAAAGATAATTGTCGTCGGTACTATTCATAATGTCCAAAAAACAAACGATTCATAATTACATAATTTGGAAATTATGATTCCAAATAGGGAATCAATTTTACCAAATTCCAAACACATAAATTTCAGTACATATTATAAAAATAATTCTCTTTTTCAAAACCAAAGATGAGTTATTTTAGAAGTAAAATTTATCAACAGATTTACTTGTTTTTTCATCCAATTGAATTGAGAAATTACATCAAATGAAAAAAATTGAATGAAGTGATAAAAACATAATTCAATTACACTTTAAAACCAATTAAAAGTATAATATATCTAAGTTGAATTAATTAATTTTATAATTAAATCCTATTGTCAAAACAAATAGCATGTTTTTATGGAACAATATCTATCAAATGATTGACACTTGTTTATATCCAATTTCACTGTGAAATTAATTATAATGAACTCCATTGGATGAAATGGTAAGTATATATTTAATCTAAACATTAATCCCAATTAAAAAGATAACCTAACTATATAAATAAATTTTATTAAAAGGAGGTTTTGAGTAAAAATACAACATTTTTCACTATTCATAAAAAATGAACTTTATCGGAAAAATAACAAAACATTACACAATGTAAATGTTGATGTACTGATTCTAAATAAGGATTTTATTTTGTCAAATATATCATATAAAATTTTCAAATGGTGGATTAAAAAGGGTTTCTCCATCAAAAGGCGGATAATCGTCTTTTTAAAGAATATAAGAATATTTATGCTTAAAATCTAATTCTTTTCTTATTTTATGTCTGTAAATATTTTTGGATAAATGTAAAAATATTTATCGAACATATATAATCATTTTTTAGTTAGTTCTGTTCATTCCTTCCATTACAATGGATAGGCATTAACTACCATTTAAAATAATATTATTATATTATTAGTGTGAAACGTAATATTTCAAAGAAGCTCGTTGTTGCGTATTGGGTACGCCATCGAGCATAACATTCCCATTAAAGTAATATTAACATTTAACTCACAAATATTAACAAATATTGAAATTTCATATTCATTATTAACCGGGGATGTTACAAACATGGTCCCTTAGATCCTTATATATTATATTTATAACATATGAAATAGTATTTCCCTAGCATGAGGTATCAAGATATGGTTCTAATAACCCCATTACATATTTATTTTGGATTCCTCGAATTGTTATCATGGATTCAGATTTCTTGGACTACGTCAGAAATGCTTAATCGGATCCAACAAAGACATTATTTAGCTTTCTAAGAATGGTATATATGGAATCAAATATAAAGCATTCATCCATGGGCCTAGGGTCCTAGAGCGTATAGGGATACACTACACATAGTTTTCAATGAATGAGATCTGTATACATTAAGAGAATGCCTTAGTCAATGGTTCTGGTTCCTAGACCTCGTAGGTCTAATACATGATCATCTGTTGTATGTCGTGGTTGATTGATATTTGATGTTACAATGTTGATATTACATGAGCATGATTATTTGATGTTTGTTGAAGCCTCGTGTAATCCTTCATCTATGAGATTGACAGAGAGTATGTGTGAACCAAGGTCTAGGACATGTATCCCCCTATGGTGAAATAACTTACTTGGTGAAATTTATGACATTGGCTATCGTCGATTAAGATCATATAACTAGGGATCGACTGATCTTATTTTATTTATGTTTTTTTGTTTTGTGTTGGCTATGCTGAGCATATTCCATGATAAAGACCATATAACAACATGATCGGGTATGCATTTTTCCTTTTAGTCTATTTTTTGTAGTTGTTATTATTATTATTGTCTTTATGAGTAGATTAAATATATATACACTTTATTTTGTAACAATTTATGGTACCCCATTGGTGGTAACATACTGAGGTTTTTACTCACACAATTATGAAACACCATTTTATTGGGGCATCTGAGAAGATGATCACTTGATTATAGGCATGGGTTGAGCCGAGGCCTTGAACTGATTATGTATAATTACATAGATATGTATATGAAGATCGATTATGGTGTTAATCATAGAGTTATCTATAAAAAACATGTATTTTTTATTTACATTTCTTTTATTTACTCCTGTATTGGTGATTGGCCTAGTGGGTATTTAGTGATGTATGTAGGAAGTGTCCGTTTATGACATTACAACATTCCATTTTTTATTATTTGATTATTTATATTTTCTAATTCCTCACTCTATTAGTTTTCCATTTTGGATGCTATCTGGTTAATTATATTTTTTCTTACTCTGATATTGGGGAATAGTCTCTCCATTTTAACACCATAGGCCCTTGCTGCTTGTTGGTATCCACTGGCCTATGGAGTGGTGTGATTGAGGCCCTGTGGCCAACCATATGAAGGCATCATTTTAGAGGTCCCCAATCTAGGACGCTACATGATGATTCTTCCTGGGGTATTAAAAGTGCCAATTTAGTATAATTGTATCACTGAGTGGGAGATGAGGTGAGTTAGTGATACTTTTTATGTTATGTCACCTTCCAATTTAAATAACGTACACCTCTTATTAAAGATTCTATTACCTACTGAAAATGAATAGATATATCCTTGTTATGGTATGGAAATAATCCAATACCATAAAATCCACTAGAGAAAAATCCTTGGATTACAATGAGTTGGATATTCAATTTCACTCTTGTAGAACATTGACAAAAATCCGATAGTTTGTGTTCACCCTCTGAGCACAAATAGGGTTAAACAATAATTTGGAAACAAAACATGTTACCCGTGACTCTTTTCCACTTTAAAAAATATATCCAATTGATAAAAATTATTACTTTCTTACCCAGAAGCTAGTAAGATATCCATGGAAATTGTGAAGGAAAATCCAATCCAATTTTCCTAGTATGTATTTTCATGTCTAATTTATCATAGTATAATTTTCCCCAATACTGTCGTCCTCTATACGATTCTTTGTGGTACAATTACAACCTATATATAAAATATATAACTTTTCAGAATATGATACAGATTAATCTTCACCACTTCTATTCTTAATACAAAAAACATTGTATGATTCCTACTCAGTTTGGAAATCCCATTACATAAATTCCGAATTCTATTATCCAACCCAATATGATGATCTACCAAATACAATTGAAAAGTTGGATACAGTAATCATCTGAATATGAAAATCATTGAATACAATGATTATTTAATTACAACATTGTGATCTTTTCTCTTCTATTTTTCAGTTCCCCAAGGATACTTTTTTTACAAATAGATCAATATAAAAATCCTTGTATTCTCTCTAAAAGATCTAAGATTATCACTCTTCTAAGATGAATAATACTTCAGTCTTCTAAAAATTATGATTTAATTTTCACATTTTATAGGTGACTTAAGAGAAGATTTTGTAGGAATCACAAAATTGTTCCATAAATCTAATTCACCTAAATCTCAATTTCCCCTAATGTTTTGGGTGAATTTTTTACTTTTCAACTCTTCTCAAATCATCTAAAATCTTCTTAAAACATAATCTCTTAATCAATATTTCATTTCAATCACAATTCTGATTTCAATTTCTGAGGCTAAGTTTCAAATATTTATTTCTTCAATTCAATGACATGTACCAATTTAAAAAAATGAATAAATATACTTCTCATAAAAACATCAATTGTTATCTTGACCCACATAATATACGAAGCTTGATCATAAAAAAACCATCACCCATTTTACAAAAAATAATTCTATTTTTGTTAATAATAAAATTTAATCATTTTAAAATAGTTCAAATAAATTCAACTCTAATATGACAGATCTTATTATAATAAAAAAATTAGAAAAATATCAGATCTCATCTAACTATTCCTTAGACATTTCCCTTAGGAATCTCAAATGGTTCACTATATTATTGATTGGCCTCTATCATTATGATTTTCATTGAATTCAGATCAATTATTTTTCCATCTATTTTTTTGAAAATAATTCATCCTAAGTACGATGGTTCTTTGATTTTGATGGACCGATGTCAACAACAATTGTTTTAGAAACATCCTTAATTCACGAACTTCTTCTTGTAACATGAATTAATTCACGAATAAAAATTCATTTGAGAAAATATTAATCATCACCTAAATTATCTTTTAAATTATGATAACTTTCCATTCATTTTAGCTTCATTCTTTCCTTCTCATCAGAGTAATATTTTTCAAAAATAAATGGTCCCAAATAGAATCAGGCTGGGAATGACTGTTCTGATTACGATCTTTTTTAGTATGATTGGATGGGATATGGTTATTCTAATAAAAATAATCCCAAGTATAATAATTATTGGTACGATCATTCCAGGTATGATTATTATGGGAATGATTATTCTATGTTTGATTTTTTTGGGTTTGATTGGACTGAATAAAATCGTTTGAGTATGATTCTCGATACATTTTTCTTTTATGAAAACAATCATCTTGGATCTATTTTACTCTACCTTTATTTCACCAAAATTTCTTCATAATTTTTTCAATTCACTTATGATTTATTATAATTCCAAAAAAATAAAGAAACGTCATATTTATTTTATCATAGTCATCCAGTCTTTGATTTTATATCAATAAAATCACTTCTTCCATATTGGATCAAGGGTGAATCTGATGGCCATTTACATCTAGAAAGATATTTTTCCTTTCATTCTAGGCCTGAGGTGAGTTTGATTAGAATCATGTAGCTTCCCCCCATTACAATGTAATTTCTTAAGCAAAGTGATTAAAAATCTTTTGAAAACAATGTCTTGTCAAAAGTTCACCAAATACAAAGTGATGTTATTTTCCATCTCTTCGTAAACTTTTCTTGACAATAAAAGTCAAAACATAAAAAAAATCACCTTCATCATCATATTGGTTGTAAAAATCCTACCATTCTTTTCAACAATGTTTCTTAAATCACTGAACAATGTATTATCGATAAATGTATCACTTATCAATAATTCCAATCCTATGTGAGATAACTCATTATAGAAAACAAGAATCATTGACAACAAAGACAAGATATTCCTAAAGAAGTAATTTTGAAAACATATTCATCTCTATTTATACTCTTTTATTTATCAACTCATAATGATATGGGAATACAAAAAAAATCATTTCCTACAGCCTTCCCAAATTATTTTTATAACAGTTCATTAAAAAAATTCTGAATTCACAGCAAACCCAAAACTCCATATTTTTAGAGGAAATAAAAAGGATTGATTTATGAATCAATTACCCCCCTTTACAATAAAATCCAAAGGTAAGATGAGAGATGAGAAAAAATAAATACCTCAAACTTTATGAGAAAGAGGTTGGATGCCCATGGTCAACCTCAATTTAGGAAATGATTCATTCGATAAAGGGTTTATGAAAATTTTAGCAACATATTATGATGTTTGAACATACTCCATCTTTAATTAATTCTTCTCCACATGCACTTTGATGAAATGATATTTCATATCAATATGTTTTGAAAAATAATGTTGAACTAGATTCCTCGTGAGATTGATTGTTACATGATTTTCAAAACCTAAGAGATTGGTTATCTTCCCTTCAACAAGAAATTCTTCCAATTTCATTTTCATCCACATGAGTTGTGAATAGGATTTAGTCGAAGCAAAGTACTCATATACACAGTACATAGAGTTACTAAATTTGGTATCTTTGAATACCAGTTAAAACTATTATTTCCTAGACAGAATACTCCACCAGATGTGGATCTTCTCTCATCAACATTTCCTGCCATAACAGTATTTGAATTCCCAAAAAATTCAATACATTCAACGATTCTATATTAGATTTTTAATTATATTGTTCCTTTGATCTATATGATAATTATTTTTCCAGAATTTAAATACGATTGTTTTGGATTACTCTGAAATTTTACAGATAGAGTAACACCATAAACAATGTCGGGTCTTCGGGTAGTCAAATATAAAGAACATCTAAAAACATTTAAAAATTATTTTTGATAAAATTATTTTCTTTCCCCATATTTAGACAACTTTGTTCCCACTAGTATTAGTGTTGAAACATGATTTTAGTTTTCTATAGCGAAACTCTTAAAAAGATCTTTAGCCCACTTTTATTGTGAAATAAAAATGTATCCCTTACATTGTAGTATTTTTAACCCAAGAATGTATTTTATTTCCCAAAGCATTAAAATTTTAAATACATTTATAATATCCTCATCAATTCTTTAAAAAAATTCACCATTCCCAAATTTCATAATGTCATCAATATAAATAATAAAAATGAGGTTATTCTCATTATTTCCTCTAATGTTAATAATTATATCCACTATTCCTTTTCTGAAATTAATTTTCCTTAATCATGTATCTAATTAGGAATACCATGCCTTTAGAGATTTTTTATCCAATAAAAGCCTTTTTCAGAAATCACACATAACTTTCATCTTTGCCAACAACAAATCCACAAGGTTGTTAACTGTATGATTCCTTATTAAGATCACCATTCAATAATGCATATTTGAAATACCTTCAATAGATATTATAACCTCTTCGTGTAGAAATATCACGAATGATTTTTATTATTTATAACCTTTCCACCAGAGTAATGGTATCATCATAATAATTTCCCTCAATTTGTGAGTACCCTTTTCAAAGTAATATTGTCTTGTTTCTTATAACTTCACCTTCATTATTCAGATTGTTCTAGAAAATCCATTTGGTACCGGTGATATTTTTGTTTTTTACTTGTGAAAGAGTTCCCATGTTTAATTATTTTCAATATATTTCAACTATTTATTCATGACTTCAACCCATTATGGAAACTCAAAATATTCTTTCACATAATTCTACTCCACTTTTGAATACAAAGAAGTATGTTTAATTTAATTGGTTGTTCTTCTTGTTTCAGCCATATGATGTTGATCACCAATAATGCACTGAAGTTTAACCTTCTTACTTATCCTAGGATGAGATTTTCGATTATCATCCTCCTTACATAAAAAATTTGAGTCTAATTATTCTTCTTGAGATGGAATATAATTGTCTGTTTACTTATCAATTTTTTTTCAAAATAATACTTCTCAAAATTATCATATGCCTAAGCATGTTTATCTTCCTCTGCCTTTTTAGTCACTTTCACATCAACTAAATCAACAACTATGCCTATTTATTTCTTGAAACAACCAAATCATGTTCATTCTATAGCATATATTATTAAATGTTCCATCTCCATATTTCTTCACAAACATTTCATAGTTTCAACCTTTCCTATTTAGAATAAAAGAACTCATGAAAAATCTATTGTGTATCATACTTGGAGCATTCCATAAAAAACCTCATAGAATTAATGTCTAAATGAATCCAATAGAAACAAAGATTTTGATTATAAATAGTAGTACTAATATCATTTCAATTAAAGTAATGAAAAAGACCCTATTTAAGTAACATAGTTCTTCCAATGTCCACAAGACTTCTAGTTCTTCTTTTAGGAACCCCATTTTGATTAGGAGTGTATGGAGAACTATACTAATGATGAATTTCTTGTTTCTATAGATAACATTCCTATTCTTCTCTTCTTTATTTAATACCATTTTATATTCTAATATTTTTCACTGAATAGTCACATTCATTTTATGCATTCCTTGCGAACCATTTCAAAATTTTCAAAGCATTTAATTATGATTCATACATATAACACACTAAATGCAAGTAAAATAATCAATTAATGTGTTGAATTAATTATATCCGTTTGTTGATTTGTTATTGCCCCAAAAATATCAGAATGAATCATCTCCATCTATTATCATGAAAAAATCTCAACATTCGTATACACAAAGTTTTTAATCTTTAATTTATGAAAAATAATTTAACACAAATATCTTTTTTTTGGTAAATCAGGAATGTCTCATACACTATATATTTTAGATAACTTGTTCTTATTTCTTTGACACCTATGGTCTTGGTTTTTATGCCACAACTGATGCTCTTCCCCCTACTCATGTAACAAGAGTTATTTATTTCAATAATCTGAAACAAATTTCCATTCATACATTGACCTCTGGTAAAAATCATTCAATATTTTTCAGTCTTCACAAAACACCCATATTTTCTAACGATAACTTTTTTACTCTTATCACAAAATTTTGAAACACTAAGCAGATTGTGTTTTATCCCATCAACATACAATGTTTTCTTGGACATAGACTTTTCTTTCCAAATGATGGTTGATAAAGAACATATATATTTTCAAGGATTCAACTCTTCCAAATGTCATTTTTCCTTCTATAATGTTTTTCAAATTCTTCAAAATTTTTAAATATCCTATCATGTGAGAATAACACCCACTATTAATAATCCAAGTCTGTTCTCCTTTTTTAGATTACAATTTTGTTTTAACAACATTGGTTAATTATTCTTCCTTTACATTCTTCACCTTCAAATTTTGAAAATTGTTAGGAATTGTTTTTGTGATAGTAAAAAAACAATAGATGATTTTTCAAAAATTTTATGTGGCTCACATTATTCACAAATATGATCTAGAGGATAGAACCTATTTTCAATCATTACTCCAACCTTTTCAGGTTTCTTAAAAACAATCTTCTCAAACATCTTATCTATAGGGAATTGTCTCCCCCTCAAATGATTCATTTTATAACATTTGGAATGATAATAATGTTGTTTTTAAAACTAAATGATGTTTTTTGTATGTCTGAATCCACCAGAAAACCAGCAATAGCCATGAAACAAGTACTTCACCTTGAATATTTTCTATTAGCCAAAATTTTGAGTACATTTCTCATCCACATTCTTCTCAATCTATTATGAGACACCAAACCTTATATTATCAATTATAGAATTACATTAATTTTCTAATTTATCAGAACAATACGCATTTGAAACATTTTTAGATTTAGAATGTGTAGAAACATATTTAGACTCATTGTTTTTTGAGACTTCTAAACACCCATATTTTTTAGTCCTGGACACATTCATAACATTCACAACATTCTTATTTCTAAAAATAATTCCATCATTATTTTAAATCTTTAATGATATGTTTTATTTATTCATCTATATTTTTTTACTATTAATAACATTCACCAATATCAAAGATAGTGTTTTTGAAACCTGTGTATATTTTCTCAGCTTTTAATAGTTTTTATTGGATATATTCCAACGGTACTTCTTTTTTCCTTTACTTTCACCTCTAGATACTCATTCTTATTATTTTCCTCATCAAAATATTTCTTCATATCATCAATGTATTTTACCAAAAATCATTTCTCATTTGAAATACATTCTTATTTGTTTCTTAAATAATATTTATCATCCAACTACTTGTTCTTCTTCTCAATCCTTTTAATCATCCTCAGACATTATTTTAACCATTAATTAAAATGTTTCTCAAGGTGAGTTTCTTACTTTTCATATCTAATACATCCAAAAAAACTTATCATTCAAAATTGTAATGAATTTATTTTCAAATCCAAACTCAATAGATTTTTCAGATTCAAAATCAACACCTTCTTTTTCTTTATCATTAGATACAAAACTTCTTCTATTGGATTTTATGAATTTTATATCATTATATATGGAATAAAATTTTCTGCAACCTCATTATTTATTCTATGATATTCGTGGATTTATTTATTCTTTATCACTATCCTCATATTTATTTATTTTAGGTCCATTAGCCACATAATTCCCAACAGCTCCAGAATTAAAAAAATTCAAAGAAACTTTCCCTTTACATTTTCTTGTACCTATTTTGAAATTTTTCGGAAAACGGATAAAATTTCATCAATGTTTCTACATACCACATTTTTAGTATTTGATTCACCACCTTCATCTTCAATAATAATCTTTTTTGACTTTTATTCATTCTTAACCGTAAATGAAATTTATCTATCAATTTTTTTGGTCTTCGTAGATTTTTCCCTTCCCATTTTATAGGTAATGAGATTGATATGTAAGTTATCAAGAGATAATGTTTCAGGATCTCAGTCTTCAAATGAAGAATCGTTTTCATCAAACATAACAAGATGTATTCTCAATATATTTTCCAAAACTATAGAATCATCTAACTTTTCACCAAGAAATCTGATAGTAAAAACAATTTAATTTACTCTAGTAAATAATCCCCCAACAGATTCATATGAACCCATATTCAGTTTTTTATACCTTTGTCACTAGATTTTAAGCCTTTCTTTCTTTATTTTTTTATTTTCTTAATATTTTTTTTTCAAATTATCCCATGTACCTTTGAATATAAAAACACATTTTACCCTTATGAATTCAAATTTCTAATGTTATGATAATTATTCATTCTTAGCCCTTCCATAATAATCATGATTCTTCTATTAAATAGATATAAGTTGTGCTTTAAAATCAATAAGAGAAACCCATATATTATATCTTCAAGAACATCAAAAAAAATATACATAATATAAGGCAACATTATACCTTTCCATATATGATAATTCTCTCCATTAAAAATAAGGATACCATTAATTTTCACATAATTTGAATTCTACATCAATGATGAATATGCAAAGGGAAACTGCATCTCTAATACCACTAGAAAGTTCCGAATCATGATAAGTATGTCCCTGAGAAGAGGAGGGATGAATCAGTGATAATATTTCTTTTATTTTTCCTTGAAATTGATACATACTTCCCCTCCTATTAATTATTATATTCCATTCTATAAAAAATTCAAACACACATCCACATGAACATAAGTATTTTAATTGTTCACTATTCAATATTAATAGATACAACTATGTTATGTAATGGAAATAATTCAATAATAAAAAATCCTCTAGATAACATTTCATGGATTACAGAAAGTAGTTTATGACCTTTCACTAATGTAAAATTTGATGATAATCCATTTTTTCGTGTGCACAATCTTTGAAAAAATAGGTTAAAATATTTAATGTTAAAAAACATGTTACCTAGACTTTTTTTGAAATTTCAAAAATGTATTCGATTGAAAAAAAATCAATTTATTACCTAGATGTTGTTGTAAACTACTTATACGTTGTTAATGAAAACCTAAACAATTTTTTCCAATACATTTTTTCTTGTACGATTATTCTTGTTATGATTTTCCCCGGTAAGATTCTCTTCGATATGATTCTTCCCTATAGGATTCTACCCTGTATAGAAAATAAAAAAATTTAGAATATGATTGAGATGAATCTTCGCCACTTATATTCTGATTAGGGAAAACTCAGTATGATTCTCCCATTACGATTCTTCCTCAGTTTAGAAATCCCAGTATGAAAATCCAAAATCCAAATATATAGCCCGATACAATGATAAAACAAATACAATTGAAAAGATAAATATGATAATTTGATGAATATGGTAATCACTAAATATAATGATTAGATGAATACAAATTTGAAATATTGTACTCATCTTTTTCAATTATACCCTCAAATGTTTTTCAAAAATTGCTCAATACTGAAATCCCCTTCTTCTCTCTAAAAGCATGGAGATTCTCTATCTTCTTTGGTGAACAATACATTAGTCATCAGAAAAGTGTGATGTATTTTTCTCTGTTTATAGGAGACTTATGATAGGTTTTGGTGGTAAGATAAAAAATATTTCCTGCTCAAACAAATTCACACAAATCTCAATGTTCCTTAAAATTTCAAGATCATTTTTTTTACTTTGTCAGATATTTTCAAATATTCTCAAATATTCTTAAACATTCATCTCTTCTTTATTATTTTATTTCAATTGGAAGTACTATTTCAATGTATAAGTCTGTCTTTATAAAATTTATTTCGTCAATGCAAAGGTCTATTCCAATTGAATATAAATGATAAAATGTACTTATCCTAAAAGAATATATTATTTTTCCGATCCCACTAGAAATACAGAGCATCTTCTTCAAAAGAAAGAAACTCCCCTTCAAATTTGCATCCGTATATTCTCATTAATGACTATATTCATGCATTTGAAAAGAGGAAAAATAAATTCAACATTGATATAATGGATCTTGACATAATAAAAAAACAATTGATAACAACTCAGAGTTCATATATCTCATCTTTAATCAATTTAGAAAACCATATCAAATGTTTGACTGTGTTTCTCATTAGTCTCGGTAATTATGATTTTCATTGGCTTCATCTCAATTAATTTTCTATCAGCGGTTGTTGAAAATAATTCTTCCTATGTAAAATGGTTCTCTGATTATAATGGAACGATGTCAAAATCATAATTTTTGGCATCATCCATTATGAAGTAACTTGTGATTGTATCATGAATTTATTCATGACATTGAATTAATTTGAGAACAGATTTACCATTTTTGAAATAAATTGGAAATTATTTTAACATTCCATTCTTTATAGAATCATTCATTCCATCTCATCTATGTATGATTGTTTAGAAAATAATTTTCCTAAATAAAACCATGCTAGGTACGATTGTTCTGATTATGATCTTTCATAGTATGATTGGATTGGATATGATCATTCTGATAATGATTATCCTAATTATGATAATTATGTTTAAAATCATTCTCGGTAATATTATTCAGGTTATGATTGGACCGAATACAATACTTTGAGTATGATTCACCACACCCTTTTAATTTCTGAAAATAATCATCGTAGATCTCTTTCACTCACACTTTATTTCACTACGCTTTTATTATATGTTATCCAACAGAGTTATGATTTATTATAATTCCAAAACATAGAAGAATAATCATATTTATTTTATCATAATCATGCAGAATCTGATTCTCCATCAATATGATAACATCTTTAATATTGAATATAGAGTGAATCATATGACCATTTACTTGCAGTAAGATAGTTAATCTATCATTTTATACCTGAGGTGAGTCCAATCAAAATTATGCATATTCTTCTCATTACAATGTTATTTCTTAAAAAAGTGAGTCCAAATATATTAAAAACAATTTCTAGTCCAAATCTCACCAAATATAAAGTGATTTTATTTTCCCTCTCTTCTTCATCTTTTATTGAAAATAAAAGATGACACTTGAAAACAATCACATTAATCAGCAACTATGCCCTTACAGGTTTTACAATTTAGGTGACAACCAGGTCTGATCCTAATGAATAAAATGACCATGGTTTCCTATACTATGTCTCTACACATAATAGTCAACAAAGAGGAACTATACTCGGGAATATGTTCCCTAGATACATGGGGATACTGAACTAGAGCTCCACACACTATAGAAATCCAAGGGATCAAATACACGGATTTCATGGTCCGTAACTATGCCAGAGGTTTCATACAATGGAATCCCTTATAAATACCCTCATATTGTGAAACTACTTCCACTTAACCCTATATTAGGACTCCACATCAACCATACCTCATATTAGAGTTCCATATTTAGCCAAGACCTGAAACTGGTGACCCTTTACCCTATTCTACACTAGGGCTATGTAACCCCTAGAAAATGTAATTTAAAAACATATTAGACTTCATAGTTTTATTAAAACACAAAACTAATCTTTAAGAGAATATAGATATACTATAAAAATTGAATTATTTAAATGTGACCCATTGAATCTAACTATTGAATTGGTGAGTATGGACATGAGTAATTTGATCATGAAATATATGTATAATTTATATACTCATTAATTTTTTTTGATTATTATTTTTTTGAATAAGAAACCATTTTAATTAAAGTCGCATTATGATTTAGAAATTCATTTTCTATTATTTGGTAATATTTATATTTCAAATGTGAGATTTTAAAATAGAAAGGGAAATTTCTTCATGAAATATTTAGGAGATATTTTGATGGTTTTTTTCATTTATAATAATATTCTTTGGAGTTATTTATGATTTACAAGATATATTATTCAATGTATCCATTATTATTTTTTATATGCTGGTTTGTGAATCTGATTATGTAATGTTTAACAATCTTGTTCATATCAATAGGTCGTGTCATTATGAAATGATGAAGTGTTTATTAAATGTGGTTTTTTTGGGGAATGATATGATGATAGGATGAATATTTTATGATCTTATAGATTACAAATGTATTATTTTCAATATGTGATTGGTTGTACCAAAATTATATAACCCACTAATACATTGGGTATAATTGATTTCCAATGAGATAATAAGAACAGAAATGGGGAGTGAACTCTATTTAGTAAGTGACTCTATCTTTTTTAAAGAATTAGTAGTTAACATTGACTATGATAGAATAATGAGTGAACCCATCCACAATGATAGTATTAGTAGTGATCCTTAAACAAGTAAATGAATTTATACCCTTATATGAATACCAATGATGTTTGTCTTAAGCTTATGATATGTTCCCATAGAAACTGATTGATTATTGTGAATCCACACTCACCAATCTTATGACTTTTGATTGAAAACAAAATTATGTCATGATTCTTGATTAAAGATATTTGAATTGTTTGGTATGATTATTTTAAGTAATTTTCATATTCTCATACCCATTTTAATATCTTATGTTTTCATATGATCATAAATTGATATCTTTTATGTATACTCTTACAAATAGTATAGTCTTGCTTTGTTATAAAGAAAGGTTTTAGGTAGGGTTTTTTCTAAGATGTGTTCATTGAAAGAAGATATTTGTGGTAGAATTTGATGATATCTCCTTTAAAAAAATTAATATTTATCTCATATAAAATGAAACTATTCCATTTTGGTTCTGGTTTGGATCGTATTATTATATAATGAATATTAATCTAATAAGATGCTATGTTTATGTATGAAATTCTTGGGTATCTAAAAACGGTATCAGAGTATTTTTTAGAAACTCATTAGATAATATAGATAAAAGTACTGTAGAAAACACAATGTATAATTCCATGTTTAGGATAACAAATTAATATTTTGGTTATTTGATGAATATGTTATTCTCTTAGAAATACATCATTTTATGCATATTACAAGTATATGCGGTATTGAAACCTCTGCTTCTTGGGGTAATAACCCTAAAAAGAGTTAACCGAGTATATCCTGACCAAAATAATAGTTCGTAGTGAATTATATATTAAATTTCATATAATTTAAAAATCCAAAGGGATATTCTTGGGAATATTCACATTTTATTTATGAAATATTATGAAGGATGTTAATAGATGATAATCATGGATATTATAGTTAAAACTGAAGGTTTCACAGCTAAAAAATATGGTTCCATGATTAAAACATATTATGAATGCTTTTTCATTTTTATATGCACTCTTAATATTATAATTGTTTCTCCGAATATGATTTTTTATTTTAGTCAATGGATAGATCCTGAAATATTCACGTTAAAAATAAATTTGATGGATAATGAAATGATTATTCTCTTGAGACACCAAATTAAACAAGGGATGGAATGTGAAATATGGTGATTATAACTACTCAACTATCTCATCACATTACTAACAAAACCAAATTTGGTGGGATTAACGACACACATAACAAGATATTAATTAAGATTCATAGGGGTCTAGTTAATGGAGACCATGGATAAATGAAGATTTTTATTCTAATATGTTTAGAATGCGGGAAGAATATATCAAGTGAATTTATAATAATAATGAGAAGATGTTTCTTATGTGTATGTAATGGGGATAGAGAAATGAATTGAAAATTAATTTTATGGATTATATATGGGTGACTCTAGAATTATCTGAGTAAATTCCCTATTTGAATGGCTAATTCCAAGAACAAGGAATATTTTTATGCATATCATTAAATTTGAATTATTTAAGTGTTTATATATTTATATTTGAGAATTATATTAATGATGTATTTTATCAATGATATTATAATGATAATAATAATGAAAATATATACGGTTTTCATGTATTAGTTATTCTTCAGGGTTTCGAAATCTAAAGTTAAATACTGCTAATAACCAAGAAAAGTGATTTAGTGGTAATGTGAAAGTGTTTTTGTTACAAATTATTGGGGGGATGATAAAAAATAATATGTAATTCATGTTGATATAATAATGTTTTCTGGGGATAATGCATTTATTGATATTGATACTGTAATTATGATATTATTGATGACAGTGAAATTTTTTAGTTATTTGACGAAAATGTGATTTAGGTCATCCTTCATATTTTTTTTTATTTTTGGATATATGGAATATATTTTATAGTATAATAATTTATTTTTGGAATAAGGATAAAGTTAATTTTTGGAATCATATAGGTTTTCATTGATTTTATTTGGTGATTCTGGTTATTAGCATGTTGTAGAAGAATTTATGATCACAGTATTTTCATGTTTGGAATGTAACATTAAGAGAAACATTATATTTTTTTATTATTAATGTTATTTTTTTAAGGAAATCTAGTGACCTTTTTTCTATTTTATGTGTTTTTAATTTATCCAGGTATATTATAGAGGAGTATTAAGGTTAATTATTTATGGATAATATTAAGATGAACTTTTGGTGCTATTATTGAGGTTTTATTAATCAATGCGTTATATCAGAAAACATGTGAGAACGAATTTAATTTTTGAAAATATTTAGAGACAAAATTAATGAATTTTTAATATTTTATGTATTTTAGAATCTAATAAAAGTTATTTGTAGTTCTCCAGGTATAAAAAATTCATATCGAATATTTATTTTATACAGTAAGAGATGAAATGGAAATTGATCTAAGCATAATTAATGGATGAAATTTTGTTTATGAAATGAATAGATATAATGTTAGTTTACTTTATCATGCTCTCTATATTGATAGAAAATTAATCCTTTAACATTTTAAAAATATTCTTATAAAATTCAATTATTTTCACTTCATATCTTATTAATTGATGGTCTTTTAAAACCTCACTATGTTATGACTTTTTGGTTATTAACTTTCCCATCACCATTTCATATATCACTATTTAGAAGAAATTATATGTTAGTTTTATCCTCTATGTATATATTTTTACATCCATCTAATGTTTTCATTATACAATATACCAATAATATGGTATTTCAGGTAACCCAAACAGTACATACTTAGCATTTTCAAATGATGTTTTATTATCCCTCTATATGATGAGGGTTTTCCATAAAGGTAACGTAAAATATTAAACAATTTATTTGTAAGAAAATACAGCACGGGAAAATTTTATTTAGGTTGAAGAGAATATACCACAAAATTTTTTTTAAATGAATAATTATCTCGATAGATTACTTAAACTGAAAATCTAAGATTTAACATAATTAAGAAATATTATAAAACTATTATTATTTAATTGTGATAGTTATAACATTTCTATTGAACTAGCATCAATGAATATGTGTAACCAAACTATGAAATATTTCTATAATGTTCATACTCAATATAAATGTATTGATAAAATATTAGGAAATAATAACTTATTTTTAGTTGTCATTTTATTCTTAAAAATTGAATTTTTTTAAAAAATGATTTTACAGCATTTTTTTCATGAGAAATATAAGTAATTTTTAGAAATTTTAGACACCATATTTTATAAATTGAGCATAATTTTGAAAAAAATATCAAATTTATATTATGGTGGAAGATAAGGTTTTTTTATAAAATTATAGATTTAATAGTTAATAGTAAAAATACTAATTTTCCTAATACATCCATTTCTTTTCAATAAATCAATTTATTTAAAATAAGATTTATTTTTTATATTTTATCATAATTTTAATTATGATCCATTTTAATTAAAATAATATATTTAAAACTATTATAATTATAAATATTCATTATTTTGATAGATGTTATATTTTATTCTTAAAAATGTATATGTTCTAAAAAGTACATTCCATTGTAGTTTTCTCATTTATATTAAAATTTATGTTTTAAAAATTATAAATATTTAATATCAAAAAATTGATACAATATTTGGATTCATGAGGTTAAAATTTTGTAAATAATTCGCTTTTATTTTTGGTCACTATGAATAATAACTATGGTAAATATTTATTAACTAGGTAAGGGTGAAATAGGTATAAAAAGGTTAACACTGTGAGATAATGTCTAAAAATCATACAGAAAAATTATTCCATTTCATTATATATATATAATTCTCCCATATTCTTCTTAAAATATAATTTATAGCATTTATTCACTGTCTCCCATCGATAATTTCATTTATAATATTTTAAATAAAGATGATTCCAAATTTCCACTCTCTAGGTTTTTAATTTCTATAATATGTTCACATAAAATAAGATTATAGGAATGAATATAAATGATTATTTTTAAAAAAATTCATAATTTTTATTAGTGATATAATTACCTTAAATTCTTAAACAAGAGTGACCCAGTGCTTGTGAATGTTGTAGAAAAATATAACTAAATGATTTTAAAAACATCAAAAATATTTTTTAGATGAATATTGTAAGAACATTAATTTTATAAATAATAATAATATATAATTAAAGGTGAAATTGTTTACATTATAATTATATTATTTTTATAATATATTTAAATTCAAATGATGTGAATATCTAAAAATGACAATAATAGTATTCAATGTTAAATAATATACTATTAAATTATTTAAAATTTATTAATATAATTAAAGAGGAAAATTGGGATGGTAAATGGTTGAAAATTTATTCTTTTAGAAATTTATGTTCCAATTTTCAAATTATATGTTAAATTATAACACTTTATTTTTGAAAAAGATGTTACTGTGGTTAATGATAAAATTTGTTAACAAAGTGGATAACTAAAAATATATTTTTTAACAGTCAATTTAAAAAAATCAATTTTTAATTTATGAGTGAATTTAATCAATATGACATATTATATTTGAAAATATGTCCACATGGCATCACTTTCATATGAAAATAAAATTTTTATATTTAAATATTTTCATTAATTCCACTTTATCATTTCCATCACATATAAAAGGACACCAATCATTTCTCTTCTGTACAATACTTGGAACCATCGATATTTAACAAACCCTAAAACCATCTCTTTGAAATTTCCATATTCAATATTTATAGTTATTTTCCTTCTAAAAAGTATTTTTTATGCTCCATTATGTATGGTTCCAAAAGTGGTCTATTGAAAAAGATGTAATCTTCTTAGCTGACCTATTTAAATTTATTTCTTCATCACTTTCCTCAAAATATGTTGTATTAATAATGAAATACAAAAGTTAGTATCCTCAATATACAATAGTGTTATTTTTATTATATAATAACCATTATCTACACTCTTTTCTAACAAATGGGAAATAAACTAACAACTCATGCGTATATGTGGACTACCACATCTGCTTATAGACACTATTAATTCTCCATCAACATAATTCCAAGACGGGAAATATAAAAAATTTATTTATTATATATTATATTTTTCAGATAATTATAATTTTGTAATTATAATATTTCATCCACCTTCTTACCATTCAATATAATAAAAAATGATAACATTTCTCATGTGTATGTGTATAATGCCTCCTCTATGAAGTGAAGTGATTCATATTTAATTTTATTTAAACATATATTGTGATAAGGATATATTTAATGAATATGTATGATATATATGATATAATATTGATTTTTTCAGGAAGAATTATTATGTAAATTTCTTTTTTTCCAACAATCAAAAATTGGAAACATCACTATTGAGTGCATACAAACTACCATCTCCATGAAGTGATGTAATACAGTATTCATAAGAAATTTAATTGAATAATTGTAGATATGTAAATTATAAATAAATATTTTAAATATGTAATTATTATGATTCTATATATGATTAAACCATGACCAAGCTGAAAGGACTAGAACAATCAAACCAAAATGTGCATGAAAAAAGGACCTATTTTCACATGAATGTCCATTTTAATAAAGAATTGGTAATAAAAATTAATAATAACTTATAATGTAATGTATAATATTATTTTAAAACATAATAATAATTTTAAATAAATATAGAATAAATATATATTTTTAATACTTGCATTTTAACTCATATGAAACAATACATGGCTTGAGGTAAGGGTATATTATCTCCAATTGTCTTCATTGGAACATATGTTATGTTATACAAAAATATTATATTATGACAATTATATAAATACCCTTTGGAATATAATATAATTAATTTAATTCTTTTCATGAAATTTTATGTTTCATTTGATGTTATTATTTTACAGTTCATACAATTTAAAAGTTACCAAAGTGGTAAGAAATTTATATTTCAATCTTCTTTTAAATGGAATTATTTATGATTGAATTTAAATTAAGGGAAATTATATGATATATATTTAATAAACACTTTAAATTGTCACATCCTCTGGTTATTCATGGAATTTTCAATTATTAGTACCATTTTACTCTATTGGGTACTTAAAATGACCAAGAAAGTGCTATTAGGAAAAATATATTTTATTTACTCCTCATTTGGGAATATTGATTTCTATATACATGATTTATCGAAAAGATTTCATAATTGATTTACTGTTCTCCTTTTATTTTCAAAGGAAGTTTACCATTTTTCTAGTTTTAATAAAAAAAATAAAATGAAATATTTTTGTTGTTTATCGAATGAGATAATTTTTTCATTTCCTTGAAAAGTAATTGGAGTATTTGTTTTAATATACTAAGAATAAATTAAATTCTCCACCATCATGAATTCTCAATGTTTTGATTCTTTCATAAAAATATTTCATGGTTCATTTGAAATAATTATTTATAATGTTGTCGAAACATTAATATTTTAAATATGAGATTTCAAAATGAAAAGGGTATTTTCCAATAGAAATATTCAAATGACATTTTAAGAAATTTTCTATCTGTGAGAACATTATTTTATCTCACTTTTGACATAATAAGGATGTGATCCAATTTTATCACCCTTATTCTTTCTATGAGTTGTTTTTGACTATGATGGTGAAATTTTTAAGAAAACTATTTATTTCCTGGGGTTATGAAATGAGGAAGGTATATGGGATGAATACATATATTATATTATGGAACACATAAGTGATCCCTATAAATATATTATTATTATTTGGTTATAAAAATGTTATGAACGAAATTTATTTTCTATGGGTTATACTGTGATGGACTACTGAAATCATTCATGATATTTTCAAACACATATGTTTTATTTTCATTATTTATTGGGTGGGATTAAAATTATATAGACATATAATTAATTTTGTAATGATATAAATATCATGTGATAATAAGAAATAGAAAGTGGAGTGAAACCAGTACAGTAAGGGACAATGTCCACTACGATATTCTATCGAGTAAACCATGACTAAGGATGTGATGGGATATGGAGTGACCGAAATTTAGTGTGACTATATTAGTAGTTATGCAAGACTATGGAAATAATTTTCTATTCTTATGTATATTCCCTAAACATATGTCATATTACTATGATATGTTCTCATAGAAAATGAATTTGTTTATGTTTTTACACACCTATGTCTTATGAATTTTGATAACAATATATTATTCCATGAATCATGATTAAAGATCTATTACTGATTATGTATTATTTTTATAATTTATGATCATGGTCAATTACCCTTATACTTATCTTACAGTTACATATAATCATAGATTGATATATCCTATGTATACCCTTATTAAGGATCTCATCTCACCCTTTTTATGTTTCTTTTTCAACATGTTATAAAGAAAGGTTTTATGTAGTTTATTCTTAAGAAGTGTTATATGTGATAAGTTCTTTTTCAGATAAATTGTAACATCCCTTTTTTAATACATAACTTTTCTTTACATTTTACATAGAGAGGATATTTAAAGTCTAGTGTCATGGAAATCAGGAACATAATACATGAAAACAATATAAAACATTCCTCTAAACCACTTTTAAGGCATCATAATAGGTTTATACTATGTAGATTTACTGCATATCATATCCTAGAGACATACATCAAAGTAAAGGGTGAGTATAAGGCCTATTAATGGTAAACATGGGAATCAATGTACTTGTGATATCAATAAGAACTAGAAAAACACATTAAAAATTGAAAAATGGAAGAATAGGGACATCATACCGAAAAGGACATGGAATATAACATGAATATGTGGCTACAACATTTCTTTTAGACATTCATGAACATATCACCAAGGTCCAACCCATGGTGTCATAAAAATTTCCATGGTTATTCACCAAGGTATTATAACCCTTTTCATCTCTAGAGATTAATTATTTAACCAATGCATTAGAGTTTTATAAGGGAGAACCCTTAATATGTCTTTACATTCATGTGATCCACATAGATCATAATAAAACATTTCTTAAATAACCCAAATACAATCAAAGAAGTGGGTTTCATGTCAAAATCATGACGTTTAAAAAGAGCATAATAATAAGATCGTTATATGATTTATAACCCGTGGAAAGGGAGAGCGGGTTATATGTATGTCAATTCAAGAATAATATATATCATATTTATATATTTATTAACTCCCATAGATACAATATAGGTATTGGTATTCACATTAATAAAAGAAGAGAATTTCATGAGAGAAATAGATTGAAATTTTGAGATGAAATTTCTACAGTATTACGGCTATATAACATGGCATTTTAAAAATAATAAATAGAGAGGGTACAAGAGTAACCCACTCATAAATAAAATAAAATATAGTATAAATACAGAATAAAATGGAGATAAGAACATGGTATGGAATTTTTTATGACATATCGCATGAAAAGGAAACATAAAACTAAAGAGAATATGTGATTCATTTTACGAAACATTCTGCAGCCTAATAGGGTCACTTAAAAATTTAGAGAACAAAATGATGGGAGAAGAAAGGGTATCTCATCATTTGGACATGAAAATTACAGTAATAAGAACATATAAGAACATACGCTCAACATAAAGAGGTGGAAACTACATGACAGAAATTAAAAGAATTTATGACTTAAAAGAGGAGGTTGAAAGAATCCCTTACCATGTAGAGTAACTTTGAAAGCATAAAGGGTGGGACCATGGGAGGCTTGAGGGAAAATTGGGAGGACTCCTTGGGAGGTAATGAGACCAGAACATCATTGAAGAGGATTTGTAAATGAATATAATGAGTGAACGGCTTGGTATTTATAAGAGACGTGAGGGGACAAATCATTAATGGCAAAGGGACTCCTCAACTGTGGTATTGAAAAAACCATGGGCTTTCCCATTGTATATTCCCATGGTATTGGATACCTGGGACACATCACACCTTATCTTACTATTCATAAGTCGACCAGAAATATTACATATTTATTTCATTTTTAATGATGTCATTAAACACCGAAACAAAAAAACTATATTTTCACTATTCCCTGAAAATTCATTTTTTTTCATAAAGATCCCCAAAAATCACCTTAACCTAATATTGATTCTCTGAATTGAAAAATTAATTCCATTTTATAAAAAAAAAATTAAATATTTTTATTTTTAATTTTAATTTTAAAAAACTATTCACCCGGAAAAACTAATACTTGACTATTAATTTCTGAAACAATTATTTACTTATTTTATTGAATCCCATTACTTAATAAAGGTGCATAATTTATATAAATAATTCATTTAACTGAGATTACTAATCCATTGGGTCACATTACAAATCCTAAGCCTATAATCAATATTTATAATTTACTATTCACAAAAATTTATGCTGATCTTATTAGATTCTAAATTTCATACTGAAGAACATTATTTGAAAATAATTACACATCATTAATTATTTATGGTTTACATAAATATTTTAAAATATTCCCCTTTTAAAAAATTCATCAATATATATTCTATATCTATTCGAACATCTAAAAAACAAAAACTTAACAATAGTAAGAAATCACAATTTTATTTATGTCAAAGGATTACACAAAGTAGATATGTTCTCCTTACATAGCCCCTTATAACCCTATCATTGGACCTATGTGTAAGGTGTGCTATGGTGAGAGAATCTGAGGATCGCTCGGCCAACATTTCCCAAGTAGTGATTTCTATAAGCTTGAACATCTCCCAAATGTGATTCCATTCCAACTTCACACGATGATGTTCGGATTGGGTTTGGTCCAGAGCAATTCCCAGTGCTGCTACCTACTTCCCAAGTTTCATAAGATGGGCTTCGATCGGCCCAAAACTACTGGATGAGGCCATCAAATCTTCTTTCTGTATTAATTAACCAAGATCACTTTTATATAGACCCAACAATTGCAACATTTAGTTTCCAACGGTCATATTGACCAATGGTCATATAACAGTCGAATCCCAACTGTCTCATTTTAATTATACTCACATCATTAAAAAAAGAATATAATTTTGTTGATTATAAACTAAAAAAACACACATAAATAAGAACCAAAAATTCATTCAAATTTTTTGGTCATTACATTATTCTCCCATTAATAAATTTCATCCTCAAAATTTTAACTCATAACATCAGAAAATAAAAGGTGTCTGTACTTCTACCACAAAGACTCCTCTAGTTTCCATGGGGCTTCTTAATATTTGTGGGTTCTCCACAACACCTTAACAAGGTGGGTAATCTTGTTGCATGAACCCTGTCTCTACGATCCAACATCTCCACTGGATACTCCTCATAAGTGAGGTCTTGTTTCAGTTGTACCACCTCTAGGTTTAGTACATGTGAAGGTTTAGGTAAGTATTTCCCTAATAGGGATACATGGAATACATAATGATCTTGTGCTAGATTTTGAGGAAGTGCAAGCCGAGAGTCCACTACTCCCACATGATCACGGATCTCATAGGGGCCAATGTACCTAGGGCTGAGCTTCCCTTTCTTCTTAAACCTCACGAATCTCATCCAAGGTGAAATTAAAAGAAATACCTTTTCACTAACATCAAAGTCCAAGTCCCTATGACGGTGTTCAGCATAAATCTTTTTCTGACTCTGATCATCCTTTATTATTTATTGGATGGTATGGACTTTTTCTGTCATCTCTTGCACAACGATCAGCCCCAAGAAGCATTTTCTCACCAAATTCATCCCAAAAAGTAGGAGTTATACATCACTTCCTATATATAGCTTCATATGGTTCCATTTGAATGCTCGAGTGAAAGCTGTTGTTGTAAGAGAACTCAACTAAAGGGAGATGTTGATCCCATCTACCCTTAAATTCTATTGAGCATGTTCATAGCATGTCCTAGAGTGTTTTAATGAACTTTCAAATTGTCCATCAGTTTGGGGGTGATAGGTCGTGCTGAAATTCAATTCAGTTCTTAGAGCATGTTGAAGACTTCTCTAGAATTTTGATGTAAACATTGGATCATGATCAGATATGATAGAAAGTGGAACTCCATACGGTCATACCACTTCTTTCATGTAAATCATGGAAAGTCGATCAAGAGAGAACTCTTCCTGGATAGAGATAAAATGGGAAGTTTTGGTGACACGGTCTACAATATCCCATATCACATTGTTTCCTTTGGAAGTTCTCCGAATACCAGTGATGAATTCCATAGTGATATTGTCTCACTTCCATTCTGCTATGGGTAGTTGTTGCAATACGCCCTTAAGATATTGTCACTCTGCATTCACTTGCTTACATACTATCCACCTTGAGGTGTAGTCAGAAATCTACCTTTTCATATTATCCCACCAATAATGATCACAAAGGTACTTATACATTTTTGTTCTTCCAGAATGTATAGAGAAAGTAGTGCTATGAGCTTCATCCATCAGTACCTTCTTTATTTCCTGAATAGATGGAAGACATAGTCTTGTACAAAATCTCAGTACATCTTCTTGATTAATATTGAACTCAGGAAACATTCCATCCTATATAGCCTCAAACTTCTATTGTAGTAAAGGATATTCTTTCTGGACCTTCTTGATATTCTCTAGTAATGACGGTTGAGAAATAATTTAGGTTAGAGTTGATGGTGTCCCTTTCCATATAATTCCCATGTCCATCTTTACTAGGTCATTGATCAAAGGATATTTTTGAATCCTCGTCATGGAAAGAACAACATGGTCTTTCCTTTTTAATTCATCAGAAACATTGTATTCTCTTCTAGTGTGATAATGAATTGAACAATCATAGTCTTTAAGAAGTTACAACCATCTACTTTGTCTCATTTTCAATTCCTTTTGTGTGAAAATATATTTCAAACTCTGATAAACCTTGTATATATCCCATTTCTCCCCATTAATATAGTGCCTCCATATCTTAAGAGCAAAAAAGCCCGCAGCCAGCTCCAAATCATGCGTAAGTTAATTCTGGTCATGAATCTTCAACTGTGGAGATGCATAAGCATTGACCATGTCATTTTTCATGAGGATACAGCCAATCCATTTTAGGTATGGATCACTAAAAATAATGAATCCTTCTCCACTTGAGGGAATATTTAACACAGGTGTAGTAACCAATCTCTTCTTCAGCTCTTGGAAAATTTCCTCACACTCCTTTGTCCATATGAACTTGACCCCTTTTCGAGTTAACTTGGTTAATGGATTAAAATGTCATGAAATGTTTTTCACAATCCTTGCTAATGGAAGAAATAAAAAATATCAGTTATTGTTGTAGGATGAGGCCACTCCTATAAAACTTTTTTCATTCCAGGGACAACTGTGATTCCTTCTTTGGTTAAAATGTGCCCTAAGAAAGCGACTTGTTGTAACCAGAAATCACATATACTGAACATTCCAAAAATCCTATCCTTCAGTCGAGTTTTCAAAATATCCCGTATATGATCTTCATGCTCTCGTGACTTTTGGATTATATCAGAATATCATAAAAAATTACCACAAAGTTATCAAGGTGGTCCTTAAAGACTCTATTCATCAAATCGATAAAAATAGCATGTGTATTAGTCAGTATGAAGGGCATAACAACAAACTCATAATGCCAATATCTTGGTCAGAAGGAAGTTTTTGGAATATATTCTTTCGTCACCCTCAATTGATGATAACCATATCGAAGATCAATCTTAGAGAAAAATTGAGCCCTACGAAGTTGGTCAATGAATTCATCAATTATTGTAAGAGGGTATTTTTTTCACTATGATCCCATTTAGTTATCTATAATCAATGTATTGTCGCGTCGATCCATCAATATTCATCACATAGACAATAGGTGCTCCCCAAGGAGACACACTTGGTCGGATAAACCCCTTCTCCAAAATATCTTGTATTTGTTTCTTTAATTCCTTTAGATCCACATTTTCCATCCTATATGGGGTCTTTAATATCAGATGAGATCCATGTATGAGTCTGATGGAGAACTCTACCTCTCTTTCTGGGGGAGGTCCAGTTAACTCCTTTGGAAATACATCAATTTATTACTGGATGATGGGGACATTTTCTATCATAAAATTCTCATCATCATCATCTTCTTCACTGATGAAATCCATCATGAAGGATATATGGGGTACTTTTAGACAAAGATTAGGATGAGATATCTCTCCTTGGAAGATAACTGTAGGTTTTCCAATCAATGCTACTGATTTTTCCTTGTTTATGTAATTGATCATAGCATTATACTATGAGAGACAATTTGTCCCTCGTATAATGTCGAATTCCATCATGGGAATGACTACTGGATTTGAGATAAGATTGTTCTCACTAAATTAAATACTATAGTTTCCAAACAATGACGATTCTTGGATAGTCTCACCAGGAGTCTTGACTGAAAACTCTACATTTAGCAATTCATGGGTTGATTCTAAATTCCTTGAAAACTTGTAGGAAATAAAGGAATGCATAGAACAAGAATCAAACAAAGTACTTTCTAGCATTGAGAGGAAAAAAAGAGTACCTGCTACCACATCATTCGGAGCATCGACATCAACTGTCACAATAGAAAAAGCACGGCCTTGATCGCTTGTCCATTGTGGAGGCTGATGGTGGTTCCCTCTATAGCCCTTGAATTTGGACAGTGATTGGAAAAGATCCCACGTTGTCCACACATGAGGCACTGGACATTAGGTAGTTCCTTCACTATCTTCTCCATGTCTTTTGCATTTGTAAGTGGCAGTTTCACATCTCTATGAAAATTCCTCACAATGTGGACATCTCTACCACACTTGTAGCACTTCCCACTCTCTAGCAGGTAGTTCCCTGAATGCTTCTTCCCACATTTATTACACATTGGATGTTTCAATTTCATTCCATCTATTCCCTGATCAAAATTTTTCCTTATGATGGGATCCATCGATCTCTTCTTGTCATTGGATTTATGAAATCACTGCATCTCACCAAACACCAAATCCACTTTCATCGCACTACACACGATCTCCTAATAGCTATAATAATCTCAATTGTATAGATTATTCTAGAGATGAGGTCGCTGTCCCCTGAAGAATCTATAATCCTTACCATTTGGATCCATCACAAAGCTATAGGTCTATCATGAAAGCCTTTTGAAGTTCATCTCTTATCATCTCACAGATTCATTCTCCTTCTACTTCAGCTTAAGAAACTCCTTCTCCATTCTTGTTCTCACGTAATGAGGGAAATACTTACAGAAAAAGATCCCTCTAAACTCTACCCACCCCATAGCTTAAACTTCCACTCTTTTCCTCGTGTTTTTGATCAGTTCCCACCACTGATCTGGTTCTCCCTTTAATCGATACATATCCAGGGTGACCCTATCTTGCTCTAAAACACATAGCATAGAAAATAAATTCTCTATAAAGATGACCCATTTCTCAGCAATCAATGGGTCAATATATCCACTGAAGGTTGGTGGTTGTTGGAGAATAAAGGACTCAATAGAATTTGGTTCCCCACATGGTGAGATCGACCTCTCAGCTTGATTCATGTTATTACCCATAACATGAGTCAATTGGTTCATCATTCGCATTAAGGATTCCATTCCAGCTTCCATCGGAGGGTGGTTAGGGCATGGTCCATTGCGGTCACCATGTGCATGGTTCCTCCTATTGCCCAGAATTTTCTAAAAGAATAAAATCATAGTGAGAAACTTGTTTCATTTACAAATATTTTAACTATAAAGGATTCTACGTCTTAAAACTTCATGCGAAAAAAATTATATTTCTTTATAATTCCTTCATAATGATTCATAAAAAGATTAATAATAACCAAAAATATCCCCCGGGAGTGTCCTAACCAAGAGTGCAGCAAGCCCAGTTGTCGAGCACCAGTTGTTGTTCGATTCTAGCTTTAGTGGTGTTTTTGGGTTTTACCCTTATATACATCTGTGTCAGAGCCCCCTCTACCTGATAATATCCAGAAAGGGATGTATTTTGTTGATAAACCACTTACTGAATACTAACCAAAATACCAGGATGTTTTCCCTATCTTCAATATTTTCCATAGGTTTATTTCAAAAGTTTTCATATATTAATTTCCAAAAAAACTAAACGATCCTTTGATACTAACTATAGCATCCCGCCTTTTTAATACATAACTTTTCATTACATTTAACATACATAGGATCTTTATAGTCTAGTGTCTTGGAAATCATGAACATAATACATGAAAACAATATAAAAATTCATCTAAAACACTTTTAAGGATTCATCATTGGTTCATCTTATGTAAATTTACTAAATCTCATATCCTGGAGACAGATATCAATGGAAAGGGTGAGTAGAATGCCCAGTAAGGGTAAACAAGGGAATCAATGTACTTGTGATAACAATAAGAACATGAATAAAAACATAAATACATGAAACAATTGAATAATATGATTATAATAAAGAATAGAACATGGAACATAACATGAATAGGTGGATACAAAATTTCATTTAGACATTCATGAACATATCACCAAGGTCCATCACCGAGGTTTCATAAAAAATACCAAGTATATTCCCCAAGGTATCATAAAACTTGTCATCTCTAGATATTAATTATTTACCAATTGAATTAGGGGGATATCAGGGTGCACCTTTAATATGTCATTAATTTCATGTGATCTGAATAGATCATAATCAAATATTTCATAAATAACCCAACTGGAATCAAACAAATTGGTTTCAGGTCAAAATCGTGATGTTTAAAAAGAGCATAAAAAGAAGATCATTATATCATTTAAAACCCATAGAAAGGGAGTGTGGGTTATATGCAATTCAATTGAAAAATAAAATATATCATTCTTATATATTTATGAACACCCATAGAAATTAAATAAGTATGGTTATTCACATAAATAAAACATGAGAATTTCTTTAGAGAAAGAGAGAAATTTTGAAATGAAATTTCTGCAGCTTAACAACTATATTACGTTGCTTAGAAAAATAATAAAAAGAGAGGGTATGGGAGTAACCCACTAATAAATAACTTATAATATATTATAAATAATGAATAACATGGATATTAGAACATGGTAAGGAAATTTGAATGACATACCACATGAAAACTAAACATGAAAGAAAAGAGAAGATGTGATTCCTTTTACGAAAAATTTAGCAGCCTAACGACGTAACATAAAAATTCAGAAAAAAAATTGATGGGAGAAGAAAGGGTCTCTAATCATTTGAACATGAGAAGGATAGTAATAAGAATATATAAGAACATTCACTCAAAAATTAGATATGAAAACTAGAAAGCACAACATAAAGGAATTTATGACTTAAAAGAGTAGGGTGAAAGAATCCCTTACCTTTAAGAGAAGCATTGAAAGCATGAAGGTCAGGACATTGGGAGGCTTGAGGGAACCTTGAGAGGACTCCTTTTGATGTAAGGAGACCATAACATATTTAAAAAAGATTTTTAAATGAATTTAATGAAGGAAAGGCTTGGAATTTATAAGAGAAGTGAGGGGACAAGTCATTAATGGCCAAGGGACACCTCATCAGTCGTATTGGAATAACCAATGGCATCCCCATGGTATGGACCATTAGGGACACATAATACCTTATCGTACTATTCATAAGTCGACCAGAAAGATTACTATATTATTACATCCCTAATGATGTCATTAAACACCAGAAACAAAAACCTGTATTTTCACTATTCACCGAAAATTCAATTTTTTCAGAAAAATCCCCAAAAAAAACCTTAACATAATATCGATGCTCTGAATTCAAAAAATAATTCCATTTTATAAAATTAATTTTCTAAATATTTTTAATTTAAATTTTAATTAAAAAACACTATTCTCTTGAAAAAACTAATACTTGACAAATAATTTTCGGAACAGTTATTTACTTGTTTTATTGAATCACATTACTTAATCATGGTGCATAAATTATATTAATACTTCCTTTAAGTAAGATTACTAATCAATTTGGTCATATTACTAATCATAAGCATAAAATCACAGTTCAAAATTTACTATTCACAAAAATTTATGTTGATCTTATTAGATTATAAATTTCATACTGAACACATTTCCAGAAAACCATTTTTTGTAAGTCATTACACATCATTAATTATTTAAGGTTTATATAAATATTTTTAATTAACCCCTTTTTCCAAAATTCATTAATATAAATCCTATATTTATTTGAACATCTGAAAAAAACACAAACTTAACCATATGAATAAATCACAATTTTATTTATCTCAAAAGATTACACAAAGTAGCTACGGTCTCATTACATATCCACTTATAACCCCTGCATAGTACCTAAGTATAAGGTTTGCTAAGGTGAGATAATTCGAGGGTGGTTCAACCAACATTTCCTGAGTAGTGATTTCTATAAGCTTGAACCTCTCCGGAATGCGATTTCTCTTCAACTTCACACGATGAAGTTCGGTTTGGGATTGATCTAGGGAAATGCCTAATGGTGCTACCTCTTTCCCAAGTTTCATCAGATGGGATTCGATCAGCTTGAGGCAACTAGATGATGACATCAAATCATATTTCTATATTAATTATCCATGATCACTTGTATTTAGAGACAACTATCACAACATTTAGTTTCCAACAGTGATATTGACCAACGGTCATATAAAAGTCGAAACACAAAGGCCTAATCTTAATTATAGTCATATTGTTAATTAAAGAATATAGTTTTGTTGATTATAAATTAAAATAACACACACAATTAGGAAAAAAAATTTATTCAAAATTTCAGGTTGTTACATAAAATGATGATAATTCCAAAAATATGTTGATTATGTATATAGTCTCTAAATAAATATAACCATTATAATTCTAGAATGGATCATACTTTTTTATAATTAATTTTCATATAATAAGATATAATATTTATGTAATAAATTTTTGGCTTACTACCGGATCTATTATTTCATGGGCCACTTTACTTGGAATTACCATCACCAAACATTATTGTTTATCGATACCAAGGAACAAATGTAATCCAAATTCCTTTTAAAATTTATATACAACGTCTAAACACCTTTTTTAGTTTTTATAACCAACCAATATTTCAATTTAATGGTTAGTATAACCCAAACTATTATTAACACAGATATAAATCAAAATATGTTACACCATAGATCCTGGAGGAACACATGATATTTTTAATGAGGATTTAGCATTGATTGTAAGAGTAGTAGAATATTTCACATTGAATTTCATATAAAATATTTTTACTACTTGAAATCATTATGGATGTGAATGTGTAGAGAATATAAATATCATGCATTTAATTTTTATCATTGGTTCAACAAATCACTTTTTTTTATGAGTTAGTTTGTTCACAACAATTTCTATATCATTATACATGCAGACCAATGACTATAATCTCTATTCTCTAGGTAATATTATTGAAAATATAATTTTCACATGAATATTTAAAAACTTCATTGAAAATTATTAATAAATATGTTAGAATTAAAATATTAAATTAATGTGACAAACAGAAAATACCATAAACAAGTAATAAATATATAATTAAGTCTTCTTAAACATTAATAACATGGATTCCTAATAAACGAACATGTGTATGTATTTCATATTTCTCGAAAATTAAAATTTAAATCTTAATAAATAAAACATAGATTTCATCATGTTGGATAACATATAATATTGTTTATTTTCATCTCTGTACACCACACTAAAAATAACCTTCATTCTAGGAATCATCAATTTTGTAAAATATTGGACAAATAAAAATGCTATGGATAGAAACGAAATTGTAACGTTCTTCCATAAGTGGTTTTCCACATAAGATGTTTACCGAAAACATTACTATTAGGTGTCAAACTTCATTATTTTTTCCCAATGAAATTAAGTATATGATATTAATATCCTAACAAATTTAGAAATCCAATATAATTATTTTAGACTAATTTTTTATTATAGTTACTCTCAATATGAAACCATCAAGAACTGTTGTTTATGTTACACCGACAAGGTCCATTTTTTTCATCTTTAATTTATTTATGATCCACAATAACATGTTATGTATCATGGAAGAATATAATTATCCTTTAAAAAAAATAAACTATAATATTAAATGGATTAAACATGGAATGAAAAATCCTTTTAAATGATCATTTATAGTTTAATATTTTACATCAATGATTTTCCATATCAAAGACACCATAATCTATGTTGTGTTTAATTGTTATGACTCTTTGAGATGTTAAAATTATCATAAATGATTCAATTTGTCCTCAGAAATGTTATGTATACTGAAAATCGACATGCCTCAATATCCCATTTCTTATAGGTTTATATAATATAAAAAACATTATCATCCATAGTGTGTGGATAAAATGCATGATGTCTTAAAAGATATCAATATCATGAAGCCCGATCTCTACTATGTGAATCTATCCTATTTTAATCCATTAAAAATTAATTTTCATAAAAAGGTTAATTATTTTTAAATTATGAAATAATAAAAACAAGGAAAAACAATAAAAACAATAAAAAAATAAAAATATAAAGAGAATAATAAATCAAAAAATATTTTCAGATGTCAAAAAATGAAAAATTTAATATTTAAACATTAAAAATTTATGTATGGCTTTAGGTATTTTCATATGATTTCAAATATTTTATTATTAATTTGAGATTTTTCATATGGATTTGATTTTAATTTTTTTTTGAATATAGAATTTTAAATTCTACATCATACATTTTCATACGACTTCATGAATTTACCAAAAAAATCATATAATTTCAAATAAAACACTATATCTTTAAAAACAATTTTAATTAAATTCCAAACATTTCTGAAAAAATGTAAATAGAATTAACAGAATAAAATAAATAAAAAGAAAATGGTTATTCTAATTTTTAAATTTGATAGGACATACTTATTTTTACTATAGGAAGTTATAAAAATCCGATTATAAAAAAAAATTATTTATAATAACCATGTTATAGGAAATAATTTTTTTAATTATAAAAATGAAGGAGTTGAAGGGACCATAGTAATAAAAAAGACTATACCAGGTTTTACTATAATTCTAATGGGACACTCCTATTTATTATAGTCATGTATTCCATTAATAACCAGGTACACTATCATGATAATTATACTGAAACCAACATAGCTTATTTTTCGATTCATTTCTAAACCAGTCCAAAACTCGAACCACCCCATGCATTCAGTGGACCACTTTATTCCACCCAATTATCCAAGGATATTCCACTTGCCTCCAACTCAATTTAGTCAAAAAAATGTTCCTTAACCTGAGTTATTAAGAATGTAATACGCCTCTAGGAAACATATTCTTAAACATTACATATATTCTTCTTATTTATAAGAAAATATGTTGCCCTTTAATAGGTGTAAGAACCAATAATTAGATTAATTATGATCTAACACCTATAACCTATTTAATATCAATATAAATACCTAGGAATCCTATTCATAATAATCGAACTCTTCATAATGTTATAAATTTCTAATAATCCAATCATTCCTCAATTTTCTATATTCTCCATGTGAAATCCCCCTATAATAGGATATATTCATTATGTTCCAACTCTGCCGTAATGAACCATTTATCAATAGGTCATTCTATATCAATGGGATATATAATTTATGATCTAAAACATACCACCTCTTATGTAGTTACTAACCAAAATGAATAACTAGAGAGGGTCATTCATTCTTATAAACCCCATCAAATATTTTTAAACATCTTTCCCCTTGTGGTGATAGTATCTGGACCTGAATATTGACAACATATTGTACTTACCATATAATGTTAAATTGGATAGACCAGTCTAGTCACTTGACAAAATTGTTTTCAATGAATGCTATATATAAATTGATTCTTATTGGCTAGTATGCATAGCATTCTACACCAGCGTTCAATAAAATTCCCCATATATGATGGATTAAAAAACATTAAATATGAGTCATTATAACGTGGATGAATAACCTTAAAAGGAAATTCACTATTTTCTACACACATGAGCATAAAAATAAACACATTGGACACTGTAAATTACGTTAAAAGTAACAATATGTCCCTTTATGCATTAATTAACTACATGGTGTCTAATTCCCTTCCAGTGGTTATGATAAAAGCTCATTTCATGGGACTAATAATAACACCACTACACATTATACATTCCATGATAGTGATAAATTCACAAGAATCCAGTTTAATAGATTAAAACCATAGTATAATTACCAAGTGTCATAAATATGTTGAACCTCTAATATAAACAAATGTTCAAATTGATGCATGGTTTTCATTAATTTATTTCACAGTGGTAACTATTAATAATCCTATTACATTTAAGGATTCATTAATATGATTTAAAATATTAAGAGAGTCTCAAGTTAGTAAATAATTCACCCCAAAATGGTAAAATAATCTTGGCCTCTCATATTCTCTATAGATCATTTACTCAGAGCACCATAGATAATGTCTAATTGACTACTAGACTTTGGAAATTTTGTCTACACAAACTCAATTCTAACACCTGAACATTTTGTTTTAGAAATAGGTACTGGTGGTATAAATAGTTACCTTTCAAACATCAAACACCATCTTAAATATTTATATTTGTAAAACCCTCATACTTTATGGGATTAAAATTATATTAGAAACTATATTTATCTTATTAAAAATTCTTCATCATTTTTTTATCAGTAAATATGATTTGGAAATTTTATTGAAAATGAATGAGGTATCTCTATACAAAATATTTTGGATGTTTATCTTTAATTAATAATTAAAAAATGGATAATTTTCCACACTTATCCTAGAGAAACTCATTGATCATTATAACTGAAAAAATATACTACCTTATTTGTCTTCCTATGGTGGTAGTTTATCGCACAATCATAGTCCGTGAGTAGTTCCAACCATTCACTATTGTATCAAGTTGAGGTAATTATATTTTAATACATACATCAAAATATTTATAGAAATATATACAATTCACAAAACAAACTATACTGATAGAGTATCCATATCATGATAAATAATTTTAAAATCTAACTGTATACCATATAAATGATAATTTTTTTCATGGGTACTTCATTTTTTAGGCACAACTTACAAGTCATTCATTTTTAATGTAGATGAACAATTAAAATTTCATAGATAAGTCTCTATAGACAACCAATCCTTTTTATTGATATGGTTAATATCAATGCATTTTATAGTCTCTTATTTGGTTCTTCAAAAAATACTCTTTTCTCATCAGATGATGTGAATTTTACCCCTTTATGTGTAATTTTTTTTAAAATATCGATAATTAAAAAAAATTAAAATAGAATTAATAGTAATTAACTAAGCCATAAAAAAAATTTAACCGATTTTTATTAATTAGCGTAGTACATTATTCTACCCAAAGTTTCATTGGCGGGTCAAGAGATATCCTATCCTTGGATATAATATGTATAATAAATGATAATTTTTGGAACCAAATTTCACATATAATAAATTATCCATATAACTCATTTATTCAAAGAGTCTAAATAATAATACACTAATTGTTTTCATATTATTTAAAACTATTATAGTATTTCAAAATATAATTAATAAAATTAACAGTACTGTTCTCCAGAAAATCTAGGAATACTAAATTCACAAGAGTTATAAGCATTGACGGTGTATTTTTTATTAAAAAATGAATTACTATGATCGAAAATTCCGATGACCTAGATGAAAATAGATAATTGATAAATAGACTATCTTATATTTTAATCGATAATCACTTAAAATAAACTAGTCATTTAGATTTATTTATGATCTTGATATTTATCAAATATTGTATCAATGTCATTTAATGAATACGTGTTCCTAATAACAGTAGAATGAATTTACATAAAATTGATGCATAAACTCACAGATCAATCTTAAATTACAATAATTTCAATTTCTCATTATGTTGAGACTGTAGATTTTATCAATTATATATCAGTAAAATATTGTAGGTGTTTCTATAATTCCACAAATTCATTTATGTCCAGTTAAATGGAATCATATATCTGGGGTTTTCAGCAGGGACATAGTGAATGGAAAATTCAACATCATGATCAAAAGGATGATTATGAAATTACTTAAGAAATCAATCAGAGTAATCTTTCACAATAGATATATCTTTTATTCTTGATATACTACTCTTACTCAATTATATCTGAGGTAATTATTTTCAAAGAATTTAATTATGCTTCCCTATATATGGTGGTTGGAAATAGTACTAGGGAAATGAAGTATCTTTTCTAAAATTAGTGTATCTATTCCCACTTCATATATTATAATATCATTATTATAATGATAAATTTTTATATAATACATTTATTTTAACTATATATCAAGAATTATATAATATTAGGCATTTAATTAAACAGCCATCTTTTCAACTAAACAACATTTAATTATTCAATTAGAGATAACCGAGAATATTTTTGTTGTAATAAGATGTACACAAGACATTTTAACTAAAAATTCATTTCCTGTTAAATCAAAGAATAATTCAATTTCGATAGAAAAAATTATAGACATAAAAAAGTACATAAATATTGAACCAAATAATGTATTATATAACATTGAGTATATGATCAATGCACCTTCTATCAAATCATTTGGAATTTCAAATTCTAAAATATTAATTATATAATCGATTATATGCCACCTAAGACTCTTCAAGTGTATATTACCTAAATATGTGTGGTATTTATTAGAATATTTTCTCATCTACTTATAATTGAATAAATGTGCTTTGATTGATTATATTATATAAATAATGGCATGAGATCGAGGGAATTTATATAAAAAATTATAATTAAATTCCATATTATTCAATAAAATCCACGATTTTATATTAAAATAATTATTCAATATTAGATATTCTACCCTTCCATTCTTGTATTATAATTTTTTTTCTACAAAATTTTTGGTCATCCTGTAATCATATAGCTTCCCTTTGAAAATATAATACACTGGGAAATCTATCTTATTTTTTATGCAACAACAAATGATCACTTAATATGAATAAAAAATTGGAGACTAATTCCAATTGAAGGTTTTTATTTTTATGATCAATGAAGTGAATAACATTCCTTCAATAATATTTAAATAATACACACAATTCCCTTTAAAACCTATTAAATTTATCCTCATACTCATCAAAAATTTATTCTTCCTTTTGTCATATTTTTGGAAATATCCTTTACATGAAATATATTTTCTCTCTAAATAATTATCTCTGAATGAATATCACCATAAAATAATTCAATTCCTTACCTTCTATTTCTCCATTCTTCTTTGTATTATAACTAAATGTCCACCATTGGTTATTTTTCCCCCTTAAGCAATATATTACTCGGATAAAACATTCCATTTTCATATATCCTAATGATTTCAATATCTTTTCTGAAGTGTTCATACATTGATCTATCAGTAATGGATAAGATGTTCCACTTTATGATATGGATTTCAACCTCAGGAAATGATATAATTTTGATACATATCATTGTGGTTAATCAAATTATTATATACATAAAACATTATTTTCATATCCTAAGTTATTTATAGTGGTATAATGATAATATACTCAGCAATAATATATGATTTGTTGGATTGTTTAAGAATCAATTGCAAAGACAAATTACTGGTGTTGATATAGTTTATATTCCATAAATTTGGTGTCATTTAAATAAAGGAATACAATTATTTTTTTAAGTGATATGAATATGAAATAATAATCATAGAATATAAATCATAACAATTTATTACCAATGATAAAATAGTATTATATCCATTATAGATAAATTTCTTGAATTTTATAAGTGATTGAAACTAGATTATATCCAATAACTATGTTATTCTAAATATAGTTCAGAAAGTTCTTTCTAAATGTGATCTGATACCAAATTTATTGAAACGAAATAAAATTTATTATTTATTTGATTATTTAACATTTCCATCGAAAATAAATAATAATACAATACATATGGTCCAATAAATTAGTTGACTTAGAATATTTCATATATACATGGTAATTATATTAAATAGGAAACTAAAATTATAATATATTAATACATCAAAATTTATTATATATCCATGTTTTATTCTTATGATAGAATTATTATTCTTTATGGTTTCAAGGGAAATGTGTGAATAAATATATTTTACATCCTCACATACTTTTAAGGAGTTAGAGTATATTGGAACCCGACCATGCCTAAACATGACATTTATATTATAGAGGGAATATGAAATCAAAATATTCCATAAAAATTCCATTTATATTATATAACCCTAGATGATATGAAACTAGAAATAAATTATCATATTGATAAAAATAACTGATCTCATAATGATGGAATGAATATTGTCATACAATAAAACAATATCATCAAAGCCTTGGGAAAAGACATATTACATAAATAATTATGCAAAGACACAATACCCAATCTATTTTGCATCATGTTAACAGGGGGATATATAATACTTTTTCCCATTCCTAACATAATAATCCCAATGAATCCATCATATGAAAACAATGGAAAATAAATATAATGTCAAATGTTCTCTGAGGAACATCTTCGACACACATATATTACTAAATAATGAAAAAATATTACAATATCAAAGGATATTTGGATTATCTAATATTAAATTTCTAATGGAATAATATTAAAATATATGTGAATATTCATCCATAAAATTTGATAAACTGTGATATTTAAAATTTAATAATAATTACCCTTTTAAAAATAATGATATGGGAGTAATATGGAAATTTTATATCATTGTATATTGATAAAAATTAAGATTAATTTAATTTGAAATCTTTATTAAATGTTAGGAGATGAAATAAATGTAAAAAATACACCCATAAGTAATTAGTGGTATGTGTCACCCATAATTGATATTCATTTGGGATATAAAAATTTTCTTTAAGAGAAACATCCAATTTAACTTGCTTTGATACAAAAGGTGTAATTATACTAAAGTAATGCATAATACACTATATAACTAATAAAGAATGAATTTTATATATTAAAATCTTTTTTCCATAATCAATGTCCCCAAATTATAAATAATACATTTATAACACCTTAAATACATGCCACATATAGGGTTATTGTAAATGAAGTTTATTCCGTTGAAATAATTTTATCCATATGATGTATTATAAAAATGGATTAATGATTGGTAATAATTATTTCTAATTTATATAGTAAAATGGTATTTATAAAAATAAATTATAAAAAATTTGGGTAAAAATTTAGAAGGAATAAAATTGAGAAATGAGGAGAGTAGATTGCAAACCCTTTCTTTTCAAAGTTGCTACTTAAAACATAATAATAAACATGTTAAAAATCATATAAATTCATTGGATGAGTATAGATAAGGAAACAGAGTGGATTAATGGGAAAAGTGCTTTATGAATAAAGTGAAATTGAAGATTGGGTTATTATTTATTAAAAATGTGAGAGACTAGATTAATAAAATTAAAATTTAGGCTTAATAAATTAATCTTATGATAAATTCAATACCATTGACTTTCAAAGGATATAAATCATTTTATTAGTCATTTTAAATATTTATTTTGATAATTATAACTTAAATGGTCAAAATATTTGTTTTGTATATTTTTTGTTATTAAAAAATATTTTAATCCAAGGTGAGTTATTTAAATAATATAAAAACACATTTTTGGATTTGGAAAATTATTTACAGTTATAGAAAATTGACTTTAATATGTAAAAATAAATATTTTTAATTAATGAATAAAAAATTTCAAAAAAAAGTAGCTTTTAATTATATTTATGTTATTATAATGTTTTAATGCCTATCATATATACAGAATATATTATACTATTCAACCAAATATTAAATTTTATCAAAAAAACTATAAGAGTCACCTTTAAATAATTTCAATGTATTTATATTATAATTTACGTTCATTTGAGGAATATATTTTTCTATAGATGGGAAATTAATTAATGAAATAACTCTTATTACATATAAATATCATGTATTTACGACTAAAATTGTTAATGCTCCATTTTAATGATTAATATTTATTCAAAGGAATATATAAATATATATATATTTTTTATCATTCCTTGATTGACAAAAATTATTTATATTTATTAACAACAATATTATTTTTAATATCAATTATTTTATTAGAAACCTATGTATTTAAAAGATTTTTTTGTTATTATATTATTATTCGATCGGTCACCAAACCCATGTAAAAGTAATATTACAAAAAAACAATTAATTATAACTTTTCAAATCATTTAAATAATTACCATAATTATTGTATCATGTACAATTGATGGATAATATTTTTCTTTATAATAGATTTTCATATTTTCTTCACGCTATTCTTCATAGAATAAGATCCATTGGATTTTATGATTATAGATTTCTTATATGTATTTTTTTGGTCCATAATATAAATTCAACATTTAATAATTTAATTAAAACATTCTCTGTTATAATTTATTTTATATCCTTATAATTGCATATGGAAATTTCCCAAAAGTAATCTATGGCCATATATCTGTAGATATGACTATGTTCTAGTCGTTGATCAATTTGTTTTATTTTTTTTCATTAGAAAACGGTTGATTAATTTAATAACTTTTGACAACCATATAAATTCTCACCCAAAACTATTTTCACTCTTCAGAACTAATGTCTAATTAATCATTTTTAAATGATGAAAAACTATTTATAAAGGTAAAACCTCAAACACAATACCATTATATTTTCATGTGGTGTGAATTTAATCACTTCCCATTTTATATATAGATAGATAATAATTTTTTTATGGTTCATAAAATCTATATATTAGAAATGAAATCATATAACAATTTTGAATCACATTAAATTTTAGTCATGTACGTGGTCAATATAATAAATAAAAAAGTGAGGAATCATTTGGGATATATTTAATATTTTCTTTATCATGAATTTGATATTACATCAGAAATAAAATTATTCGATTACTGATGTGTGCAAGATAATATTTGTTAATAAATCATAATGTAAAAAAACAATTTAATTGATAACTTCTCATTCCCTTTATAAAAAAAATAAAAATGTCACCAAAATATTATTATGTTTTCTACTAAAACCTAAATTAAAAAAATGTAATTTATTTTCATAGTTAATAAGATATAGTCTCCAACCAACTGTTTTATAATTGTACTAAATAGTTAAACATAAAAAAATCCATGTCACTAAATAATTTGAAAGGTGTAAAATAATTTTCCATTGTTATAGAAATTTGTTGACTCCCATAAATATAAAAAACAAGTATAAAAAATATATATATTATATTTTTTATTTTTTCAAACCTAAATTCTGATAAAAAAACATGTTTCCCTCCCCCAAACAAACTGAAAAATGTATACTGTATATAATTACATTAAATAACAACACATGTAAGTGAAGATATAGATAAGGGACAATATTATATGTATTGACATATGTGAAATATTTTACTTATTTTGGTCCACTGAATACTTTTAAAAATACAGATAATTTATTTAATGTTCAATCAGTTAAGAACAAAAAATTATCAACATGGGTCATGTTACAACTATACTACAAATAATTAAAAAACATGATTTTTTAAATGAGTAATTCAGTAACATTGATGATTTATAGGGTGGATATTTAGAAAAACAACATTCATGGGGAGTTCCTCACTAATGTAGAATATCATATTTATATTTAAATAATCCTAATAAAACATTATTTTATACTTGGAAAATATTATCAATCCCATATCAATTAAATAAAATTTAATTATCTCAAACACCAATAATTTCATTAATTAAAAAACATTTATTAAATTCATATTATCTTATTTAAAATTATAGAATCCATGCTGCCCTAACTCTATGAGGAGGTTGGAATAATTATTTATTATTACTATTTAATATGATTCTAAAACTATTCGTTAGACTTGTTTTTAGGCCCCAAATATTCCATTTAAAATTTCACCTATATCACTATCATTAGGTTGCACCACTATCTGTATGATTTTTTCAAACCTAATATTTTCAATTTAGGATTTTTCAATTTTTTAGGGTTGATATATGGTAAACCATTTATGAGTAACCTAATATATAGAGAGTAAAGAATTGTATAATACGATTATATAAGAGAGATTTTAGATTTTTATTTATAATCCCCAGAAAATAAAATAGGTAAAAACATATGTATTTAATAATTATAGTACCACATGATAAAAAATTATTATTTTTTCCATTATGTAAAAAAATTACGCAAAAAAATAAATACAAATTGGGAAGTAAAAAAACTTTAAATGATTTTTTAATGCTACTCTAGAAGTAAATTCCCATGCATTAAATGTACTAAACCGGACACCAGTAGTCTAGAGATGGTGTCAAATTTATTACATTGGAATAATATTCTAATGATCGGATCCAAAAAGACCAAAATATTTTATAATTTTGGTAAACTAGATACATACATGACTCTCATTAATTATTTAAATATAAAAATGAATTTATTTTTTAAAAAATATAATTATTACCTATAGAAGGTATTTTATTATCAGTCATTGTATAGTACCTCCTATGAATAAAAATAAAATAACAGTTGTCTCATATTCTAAGAAAGAGTTACGTAAAGAAGAATACGTCATGAGTAAATAATGAATAATCAATATAGTATAGTCAATATATAAAGGTAAATAAATTAACATAGATTCCATTTAAATAACATGACTATCTTGATTAGATAAGGAATAATCAATATTTAATGGTAAATAACTGAACAAAATATCCATTTAAAAAAACTGACTTTTATTAATATATAATAATTAATCAACATTGAAATGTAAATAACTGAACACAGAAGCCATTAATTTTTTTTAATATCATGAATAGATAATAAATACTCAATATGAAAATAAAGATAATTGAGAAACCATTCTAATAAAATAACATTAATATTGCGAATATATAATGATTAATATATATTGAAAGTTAATAAATTTAACTCACATTCCATTTAAATAATATTAATATATTGAATAAAAAACAATAATCTATGTGGTAGAGTACTCTCAACTCACTGATTTAGTTGTTGTAAACCAAGGGTATGAGGTAGAGGTCTCCAATGATAGACAAAAATAGCTCCCATAATCCACTAACTCACCACACATGATCACTAGCTCTGATGGATATACGAATAATGTGAGCAAACTAGAACAAGAATACAAAGTAGGACATGAAAATTCTCGACCTGTTCTGAATGGGGGCCAAAGAGGAAAAGGGAGTAACAGAAAAGTTAAGGCCTAATTGGAAAAAAAATTGGTACCTTGGACATGGGTAATGACACATAAAAAACAAGTTTCATCTACTAGAATAGTCAAGGGATGGGAAACACCCGTACAACTAAATCCCTTAGACATTATATTATGTCCTAGAAGACTTTACGTGTTGGAATTTTGGATCCAAGATCCCTGTTTGATAACATGAAAGTTTTAAAAGGGGATATATTGGATATATATTTGTTTCGAGTAACTCTCATGCATTTGAAATGAACCACTTGTGGTTCCTTTGGCATTCATCTATTCAGATCATCTCTTCTGACAGATGGAAATAATGTAATTTCATTTCCTGCAACATTTTTGGCCAGGTTTTTCAACATCTTTTTCATATGATTCCACTTCATACATCAGAATAAGGGTCTTATGGGATGAATTGAAAACGTCCCATAGGCAGAGGGGTCAAAAATGTGTTATCGTTGGTGTATTCAACACTGTACCAAGACCTGAGGAAAAAACGTGGGGCAATTTCAACAGGGCCATTGCTTCTGAATTTTCTGAATACATTTATGAATGTAACAGGGTTGACATCCCATTCACAGGGGTGTTTTTAAATGGTGTAGATACACCTAGAATGGGAAAAAAGCTAGTAAGCATGACATATACATTTTCCAAATTAAAAAACACATTACTACCCATGGGGTTTCTGGTTTCACATTTCCCAAGAAACTGTCTAATCATAATCCTATAGTTATTGATGTCAACCTGAAGAAGGAATGGTCAGCCCCATTACCTTTCAGATTAAAAAATGAATGGTTTATGATACCAGGTTATAGATATATTGTTTTGGAGTCCTGGACAATTAATTATATTGGGATCCCATTACAAAAGTAGGATAAAAATATTAAGCATCTTAAAGGGCTCCCTAGGTAATGGAGGAAGAAATATTATAAAAAAATTGATGATGACATCAAGTTTTCGGAGGAAGAACTTTCTTGAATTTAGGACATAAATATGCACTAGCCCAACATTTCGAGGGAGGAATAATGGATCGTAATAGAACATATGAAAGTTTAATAATAAATTAATTAATGGAAAAAAATTAGCTAAATGTGATATGGTTAAATTATAGAGATAATAACTCTATATTTTTCAACAGACAATATAAGGAGAAGAGGACATGAGGAGGTGACAAAGTAATCGAAATCAATTTCCGCTTCTACACCATGAAAATGAGACTGGATGAGATTTTTTTTGAGCACTTCAAAGAGGTATACATAGATGATAGGTAGGAAAATACCCACAATATGTTGGACAACATGAATCCTTACATTGATGCACATATGAAACAACTACTAACTACCTCTCTGTGTAAGGATGAAATCAGGGATTCCATCCTATATTTTAATTTGGAAAGTTTCCCTAGACCAGATGGGTTCAATAATAAAATTTGTATGTTCTATAGGGAAATTTCTCAGGATGACTTCACCCAAAATATTATGGATTTGTTCTCTCATTCTTATTTTCCTCATGGGATGAAATTTTGATTCCTCTCTCTCATTCATAAGAATGAAAAATCCTTTGATATCAAAGACTTTAGGATGATTTCTATTTGGAATATTATACCCAATATGAATTGTTAAATTCTGGTGAACATGATGGGAGGAGTGTTTTATGGAATGATCACCAAAAATCAATTTGGTTTTGTACCTAGAAGAAACATTCAATTGTGTATCTTCATGTCCTCATAATGTGTCAACCTAATGAGGATGAAAGTAAAGGATGTAACTTTTTCTCTTAAAATTTAAATCTCCAAGGTGTTTTGTACTATCAAACGGAGCATTATACATGATTTTATTTGAATATATTATTTCTATAGAGCATTCACCAACATGATAAGCACCATTTATAAATCATCAAGGTTTTCCATTCTCAACAATGGTTTTCTTATAAGATTTTTTCCTTGCGCGATGGTTGGGGGGGACTATATAAGTAGATGTATCAATGAAATTTCTCACATTGACCTCTATAAACATATTAATGCTAGAAGGAATTATCATGATCCATATCACCATTTTTAGGTAGATGACATCTGACTATTTCATCAAGCCACAAAGGGAAATGTATCCTCAATTAAATCCTTATTCAATCACGATGTGGTGGTGGCTAGATAAGAAAATTAGCCAGGACAAATCCTTCATGGAATTTGGTAATGGATTAATGGTAGGAAAGAGAAACAGGATCTTGAATTATATTGGTGTTTAGACGAGATCCTTACCATTTCAATTCCTTGGTGTCCCTTTATTATGGGTAAAAGTGAAGAGGCAATATAAGGAGGGTTTATTTGCTGGAATCACTAGTCAACATGCTAGTTGGAAATGAACGGTCATGTATATAGCTGTAAAATCTTCCAAGTCAACTCAGTTATCACATCCAAATTTTTCTACTCCTTCTATTTATACAGATGGCCTAGAGGACTCATTAAAGAGAATGAAATCATGATTCATAGCTTCATCTAAACACGATTAGTTATTGAAAGAAAATTGATCATCATTTCATGAAAACAATGCATCAAGCCGTTTGAATTGGGAGGCCTTGGTGTCAATGTTTAAAAACCTTCAATGATGGATTGATTGGGAAATTTATATAGAGTTTGATATCTATGGATTGCTTGGATGAAATTATCATAAATAGATTTTCATGAAGACAGTGTGATGTGTACAAATGTATCCTTGCTTCATCAGTCTGGTTGGCGCTTAAAAATGATTTCGTGAAGATCATGCATGACACAAAATGGTTGGTATGTAGGAAATCAACACATAATTTCTAGAATACAAACTGGATTAATTATCCTCTTCAGGAGACATCTGTGACAGATCATATTGCGCAAAATTCCATTTTTGAGCTCCACTTGAAATTTCAAACTACTAAAATTATTATTACCTCCCAATAGAAAAATGAAATTTTCTCCTATAACATCATGTATTGTGACATTTTGATATGGAATCATAGAAGAACATGGAACTTAAACTGTCGTGACTATTGTTGTCTTGAATGTGGGGGTTCCTCCCACCCACTTGTATGGCATATGAGGATCAAAATCCAGTATATATGGACTTCCAGATTCATGTTGCTATGGAGGATCTAGAATGGACGACTCCCTCTCTTTGCATAGCTCCAGCGATATGGCCTTCACCTGGCCTCGACATTCCCCTTATGTTTGTGTGCGATGACAATATGCAGCACATTTTGCTGGAATGTGACCTATCCAAACAGATTTGGCCCTACATAGGATACTTGTTAGGTTTTAATATGATCACACACAACTCTATTGATGATTTTATGGTGGCACTGCCTACAGTGAACTGTAGTGTACAGGTTCAACAACTCATGCTTGTGACTATTGGTGCATCCTTTGCAGCTCTATGAGAGGACATGAACATGACCCTCTTTGACTGGTAATGTACCATTGTGTAGGGAGGAATGGTGGCCATCCACAAGGAAGTATATGTGTTTTTTCTTTTCCAATATGGTATGATGTTTAATGATATTTTGTGACCTGAAAATTCTTAGATCACATGGAGTCACTAGGTGGCTGTGAAGGCCCTGGATGCTCAAGTTTATCTAGTGGATACCCCCAATTTCCAGATGTATCAATGTGAACATTGATGGAGCTACATCAGGTGCACTAGGACCATCTGGGTATGGGGGGAGTATTATTCATATAGCACAGGTTCTTTAAAGGATTCTTCTTTTATTATGTTAGATTTGGAAATTCATATAAAGAAAAATTATGGGTAATCATTTATGCGATATTTTATGATGTACAATACAACTAGAATAGAATATGGATTGAACCTGACTCCACGATGGTGGTGCATGTGTTGAAAATGATAACATGTCATGTTACATGGAATGAGTTTCATCAATGGTTTTATTTCATTGGTAAAATTTATCAAATTGATATAGTTATTTTGCACGCTTACTTGGAGGCCAACCAGGTGGCAGATGCCTTGAAGAGATAGGTGATCTTTGACATGGGGGAATGTTTGTGCTTCATGATGCTGAACTACTCTGACTCATTGGTTGTGGCTGATAGATGTGGTGAGATGTACTCGCGATATTGTAGGAGCCCCTTGTTTTCATAAGTACTATAATATTTTTTATTTAATAAATTTTTATGGTCGACTTTCACCGGACACTTTGATTTTCGGATAATGTGGAAAGGTAAATAACTGAATAAACATAGCATTTAAATAACTTGAATAACAGGAATATAAAATTAATAATCATTATATAAGGGTGAATAAATAAATAAACATTTTATTTAAATAACTTTACTATGATGAATAGATAAGACATAATCAATATAGAAGAGAAATTAACTAAAAACATATGCCATTTATTCAATGACTGAGAATCAAACACATCTAGAGATAATATATTTATGAAAATATAATGTATAATAATAAATTAATTCTTAATGAAGTAAATTTTAAATAATTGGGCTTCATGATCTTATGAATCATGAAACCTCAACCGTAAAAACCTTTTGCAAAAAATTTAAAGCTGCAGGTAGAAACCCATTTATTTCTAGCTTACTAATTCACATCCTGATATTATCGATGCATTGAGGGGTTATTTAGTCATATGTTCCAACCATCAATGTATGTCTAAATAATCACTCATATATCAAATAATTTTTATAATTGATGAATAATTTCCCTTATAATTATACTTCTATGTTGGAAAATAAATACACATCAATCAGTATTTCCACAGTTAGTCAAATAACATCCAAATTAAACACCATATGTAAGAATCAGATATGGTTTAGGAAATATTCATATCCATAATAAAACATATATGGATAATTTTTAATTGAATAATTAAGCATAATTAATAAATATATATTCATATTAAATACATCAAAAGAGTAGTATATATGCAACATAAAAGTGAATAGTTTCATATTAAGAGGTATGTCTCAATGAAATGGAAATCGAAACAAATTACCATATAATGATCATAATTTTGTAGTGATAATCAATGAATCATATATGTTTTTACCATTTAAATCAAAATAAAAAAATTTGAAATAAAATATAGGACAATAAAAAGTATAGACACACACAATCATATGATATCAATTAAAAAAAAATGTAATACATCAATATGAGAAGAAATTGGGTTATGAAATTGTTGACCAATTGGTATTATTCAAATCAAATCACATTATATTAAACAAATAAAATTAAAACACAAAATACAAATAATTAGAAATTACTCATGAAATTACATATGTAATTTTCAGTATGTGACCCATATTAATGAAATTAGGTGCCCAAAAATCGAATATTCCTTAATAAAGGGAATTTGAGACGAAGACCCATACCCCACACTTCCTTTTGGTTGACCATGATTTTATATCATTTTTAATGATATTAAACACGTAATTAATTTAAAAAATAAATATATTCATATTTATAATATTATATATTTTCCATTCATAACATTTTACCCATTTTTTGTAAATAATTTTTCACTATTTTAATTGATTTGGGTTTTAATTGGCATGTTTTCTCATGCCAGTTTTACCTTTAAAGCTTTGTTTCTTACACAATTATATAGTAACATAAAACCAAGAATAATATATATGTTAAAAAATATTTTTTTTTCATTATATACATTTTTATAATCTGTATTTGAATTTTAACTTGTAAAATGGATCACAAAACTTCTTAGAGAGTGTAGACCGTACAATCACATGGGTTAGGTTATCATTCTGATGATCGGTGAGAGGGTAAGGAAGTGTGTGATATATGAAATTTATAGAATAAATATAATTCAATATATATAACATATATTCACTAAATTTATCCTAATTACAATCCATGAAAAGTGTTACTGAAAAATGAATCACATCACTTTGTGGGGCAGTAGTTCACTTTAAACATGAGAAACATCATCGTACATTAAATGTAATGGAATGTAATAAGGTATATGTGATAATAAAATTACAAATGTAAAAAAATAACATAAATATTAATTTTTTTTTGTAAATCCATAATTATATATATGATTAAATATTAGTGATGGAAAACAAATTACAATGGTTCATGAGGCACCAGTCATCCAAACACACGATGTACGATTTCATTTCCAATTTTATGGATGAGGAAATTGATATATTTTATTGAAAAAAATAATTATATCTAATTATTGATAATTTACATAGGATATTATATAATGATGGTTTAAAAATATTTTAAGGAGGTGGAATATGAAACAAAAAAACATACCATTAAGAACATTACTGTTTCTTCGAAAAAAATCTCTAGGTTTTTTCCAAAATCTTTACTAGGTTATATTTATGACCAAGAAAATGATATAGGATGTTTTTAATAGATTAAATAATTTATTTGGGTAGGGATTCACTAAACCAAATGTACTTGTATGTGTGATGTATAAAGTAAAGGGGTAGCCATTTATAAGTTGGGGAGATGACACACATGGAATGTTTGAAAAGATTAAATTATATCCATGATTTTTAATGTAAAAAGCCTCTAAAATTGACCATAATCACACATTATAGGTGATAAGTAATACATATTTATAGAGTATCATTGTTGGAAAAATTATTAGGTCAATAATCCTTTATATTTTTAGATTAACTCGAGGAAAAACCATTTTTAGCTTAACCATGGTAATTAATTTTTACTGCATCTACTATACATAATGGTAAAAAATTAGATTGAACATTTTATTCAAAATGAAATATTCTAAATTCAAATTTGGAATCCATTATTCCAAATTCAATTCCTACAAGTTATATAATCCAATTAAAAGACAAATCCTAGGACGTGACAAAAAAGGATGTATCTAAAGAAAAAATATGAGTAAGTATAAAATGTTTTTAATATCAAAATTAAATATAAATCTTATTAAAATAAAATAAATATTTCCAATTTTAATTTTATTGAATACATCTTACATAAATTTTTTTATATAACTTATCCTTGTAAATTATTAATATGAAAAGGTTGGTTTCATTAAAAATTGTAATTTTTCACTATTCATATAAAAATTATTCTTTTTAGAAAAAAACCAAAAATTTACACTAAAATAAATTTTATAATTGGATTTAAAAAATGTTGATAATTTTTTGAAATAAATTTTCTCAAATTGTTACAATTGTATTTTTAAATTTGTTTACAAAGCACAACTGAATAATTTTTTTGAAAAATAATGTTTCATATAAATAATTTATTTTTATTTTAAATTATTATTATTTTATTATTAATAAATAGATAAAAATAATTTTTAAAACATAGTTAGTAGTATTAATACACACAATTTTAACTTATAGGTTATAATGGTAGACTATATTATGGTATATTTTTGCTTGGGGACACATGTTCTGTAAGCAATTGAAAAGAAATATATTTTATGGGTTGTTTAAGATTGGTATTTGAGGTCTCATAATCTATAAAATAAAATATCTTATTTTGAAATCTCGGGTTTTTATATTCTACCCATATTAAATAAATTACATCCACACAATTTAAAATTGATATCTTTAATCAAATGTTTGACATTTATAAATATCATTAAAAAAACACACATTGTTAAAGGTTTAATATAACTTTCTATTTCCTGCCTGAATGGACCAAAGGCCTTCATATTTTTTTATTTTTGATAATCCACATTTAAAGGGGTGAGGTGGAACCCTTACAAGGCCCAAATTCTTAAAGACTGTTACATAAACTGTAGGTCTTAGAGGAAATCACCCTGACATGAAATTTGTGAACTGGACCCCCCAGCAAAAGTCAGAATATCATCACTCCACCTTTACAAGGATAGTTGTCTAGATGTCCTGTATAGAGCTGCACAGATCTGGTACTGATGGAAAAACCATACCCTCTCATTCTTCCAAATCTGGTTATCTCTTCTCTGGTGAATGTGTCTACTTTGAATACTCATTTAGTGCCTTGTCCTTTATAGTCTAACTAGTATATCTGCATATTCATGTGGCACGAAGGACTTGGGGTGGCGTGAAGGCCTTGCGATGGCCTGAAGGCATTGAGGTGGACCAAATGACATTAGAGACAACTATCCTAAAGGCCTTGGGTAGCCCAAATGCCTTGCAAGACCCTATGTCCAAACCTATGGCCTAAAGCCCTAGAAGGACAAATAGTTCTAACTTCTACTGTATCTAATAATACCTATTATAGTACCTACTCCTATTCTTTCTACAATACCTTCTCCAATGATTTTATAGTAACCTGAAGACATGTCTCCATCCAGATTTGATCTCGGGTGCCTTGTATTCACTTGTCAGTTCCTCAAATAAAATAACATAAAATTGGATTATAAGATGTATAACATAGGTGGAAAGTGATGATATGTATATGGAAGAAAAGAATAAATAATTATAGAGAGTAATATAGGTCATTGATCATAAGAAAGTGAATTATCAATGGAATGTTAAGGACCTCAAAACCATACATATGTGATGATTTAAATTACCATTGATTTATCTGATCTAAAGTAATATGATAATGTTTTTGTTGTTTCAAGACCATTTTCTTAATCTTTTTAAATTATATTACTATCTATTAATATAAATAAATATACATAATCAATATGATTTAAGTATAATTTCATCATTTTTAATGCTTCGATCAATTTTTACTTCATTTCTCTCTCCTTGAAATGAATATCCAATATGATTTTTTTATTCCCTAACGACATGAATTAACATTTAATGGACCATAATATCCTGAAAATAATAATAAGTTATTCCACTTGTTTTTATATATTAACCCATACTGAAATGGTTACCACAAGGTAAGATAATAAAAAAATTGAATAAACCATCAATTGAAGAATAAATACATTTATAATATCCAAACCTAGGTTCTTAATACTGGTGTCTTATGCCAGACCACTACGTGACCTCAAGCGCACTTCCTTGTACACCATAGGCTCTCAACTACTAGGGACAGTCTAATATCAATCATTGGTAGAGTATACCCTTTTACCACTGTAATACAAATACCGAAAATAAATACTTAATAAAAAATAAATATTACCATGACTAGAATAACACCAATATCACAAGATGACCAAAAAAGGAAACACAATATCAAAACTGAATAATAGATATGCCATGCCAAAATATGGGTCAAGTGTCTATATGAAAACCCAAAATAAATATAGGCACCGGAAAACCCCAAGTGGGTCCGGAACCACATTAGTTCCCCTTATCCATGCTACATCCCAAACAAGCGATCTAAGATAGGGCCTTTTACATTAACCTGTCATAGAACCATGAAATCTATTTGGGTACAGATCTTTCAACTCGAGTAGGGTGAGAGTAAAACTTACTAGGCCACCATCAGTGATGTCTAAAATAGTATCCAGTCTAAAAAGATTTTTATGTTTTATAAATAATAAATTAAATTCATAAATTAATCAGTTTACATTTATTCATTTATCCTTTATTTAACCAGATAAACCCCTAGTTCTCGAGGACACCTGAATCTCAAAACCTTCTTCGGCTCATGCTAGAGTATGTTCAATGTAAAATATTTAATTCAAAATTCATTACCAAAAATGGTATTTCATTACCCATTTCATTTCAACTTATATTTCAGCCATATGGAACAGTAGTCTAATGACTACATTTTGTGTGTAGAACATCATGTCTTTCACCCCATGAGTGTTTTTTGAATCAGTCCATATCACACACATCATAGGTATTTATAACATCCATCCCCATCCCATACAATTATATTTTCTGGCATTCCATGGGACCTAAAATATCATGGAAAGGACCCCATGGGTATTTGGAGGATCATTATGTGTCCCACACTCATTTTTCAATTAATATAAAATGGGTTCTTGAAGCATCAGTCAGTGTACCACACTTATATATCAAACAATCACATATATCACATGTAACAAAATATCAAAATAATTAATTTAAAAAATTTATTCAACACAACAATTTCATATCCATATATTTTCAACAATTAATTTGATAATTAATTAACCACATCAAGGATTTTATAATCATGAAAACCTCCATTTATCAATTCAAATATTAATTATTCTAATATGATAAATTAATAAAACCAAACATTATTCATTAATAAATTCCAATATTAACTATTCAATTTACAATCCTGGTATCCCTTAATTAATTCATTAATTAATTATTCAATTCAGAATCCCAATATCCAAAATTAATTCAATAATTAATTATTCAATTCACAATCACAATATCCCATAAATAATTAAAAAATTCGTTATTCAAATAAATTCCACAGTCATGATACCTTATTGATTAATTGAACAATAAATTAATGAAATAAATTTCACAATCTCAAAATATCATCAATTAAGTCAACAATTAACTATTTCCAATAATTCCACAATTTTGATATCTCCTGAATTCATTAATTCTCTAAATTAATTAATTTAATTAATGAAACTCTAATGATAACATCCTATATTAACTCTAAAATTACATAAACGTAATTGGAATAAAAATTAGTGATTTAATAATTGAAATCCTACCACAAGTTTTCGATGAATGGTCACTGGTAGATATACCCAAATCGAAGTGCAAAAAATCATAAAAATGAGATCTAGAACATGACCCTAAAACCAAAATCAAATGAATCAGGATTCAAAAATCATATATCAATATTGTAAACTACTATATCTAGATCCTACAGAACTAGTTCTAGATGCAATAAAAATTAGGATAACTTCCTTCAAAAGGACGGGGGAGAGATGAGAGAGGAAAATAAAACCACACAAGATTAGGATCTCTTACTAGGATGGGTGAAAATATATTATCTAGATGTTAGAACATGAATAATGGAGATTGGGATCCCAAGTAATTTCTCTAGTTTCCATAAAAAAAACAAGAGAAGTAGTTTATGTCCAAGTTGTGGATTATTTTTCATAAATATGGGGGGTTAAGTATTATTAAATTAAATATTCAGTTTACTTAAAAATACACACAAAGTTTCTTGGGTAGGGGTGGGTGGTCTTTAAAAAATATGTACCTTAACCCTGTTCCTCTTCTATTGGGTTGGGTGGGGGAGGTGACTAGTTTTTTCAAATATGGAACACTATTGGTGAAACTATGTGACATATGTTAGAATCCCCTCTGTTTTGGTTTGCAAAGTTTGTTGGGTTCTGGTGGAAAGTTTGGAAAATCTGTGCACCAAACATTCACCGACACCCCTCATTCCAAAATTCTCATTTTCTCCGAAACTCACCCAAATGTATATCCCAATGAATCCACTAAAATCTTGGAAAACGAGTTCCTATAAAGAATCCTAAGAAATTTTCCTAAACGGTCTAGATCATACAATCACCCATCATTATAACATATAGTCATCAAGATGTACTCTTGAGCATCACTAATATTCCACGTGAAAAGATTAGACCATTGTGCTAGAATATCTGATTCTCTTTCCGATGTTTCCTATTGAACAAAACCATGATTCCACAATACACAAACTAATGGAAGAATGTTTCCCCAAAACACTTTCCCACTGCGGTCCAACACACGTATTTGATGATCCTCAAGGGACACATCAATATCATGAACAACATCATCCAAAAAGATCAAATGAGAAGGGTCAAGAGGAAACAACCAATGTGTTGACACATTGAATCCATCGATCATGACACTGTATCTCTATGGAAGAATCAATCAGTATGCCGCCAGCCCAATTCTCTCTACAACATAAAATGGTCAAACCAACATGGGTGTGAACTTTTCCTGACTCCATATCATTTGATGTACCAATCTAGGTGCATCCCGAAGAAATCAAAAAACACCCACTATAAATTCTAGGGTTCATTAACATCTATTAGCATATGTCTTCTATCTACACTATGCCATATCCATATACTTTAGAATAAGTTGAACTAGATATGACATCTCCTACATGAGATTTGGTCCTAAAAAACTAGACTCACCTGCCACAATCCAGCATAGGGATGATCTTCTTGACATTCCATACATAGAATCATATATTTCTATCTATATCTTATCCTAATAATTATTTATAGGATAAATACACCAAATACATGTTCTTCTCCCAAAACCAACTGATGTCTAAGAAAGACGCCCTCAGCATATCCTCAATCACCTTTATAGCATGATTTGACTTCCCATCTATCTATTAGTGGAAATACATACATATTAAGTCCAATGTACCATGTCCGTTTTATATTACCTTCTAAAAGCATGATGTAAATCACGAGTCATAGTTTGAAACTATAGTCAATGGCTCCCCATGAAAATAGATTATCTCTCAAGAATATAATTATCTCGACTACTCCAACAAGAAACTCTCCAATTTTAGTAATAAATGTGCTAAATTCATTAGTTTTTACACATCCACCAAAATAACATCATTCTTGTGAGACATCCATGGGTGACCCACCCTAAAGTCCATTGTAACAAAGTCCCAATTACATTATATAATGAGAAATGGGTGTACCAAACCACTATGATGTCGATGCTCAACCTTCATCTGTTGAAAGGTGTGTCATCATATCGTGAACCCCAATATGTCCTTTTTCATACTTGACCACCAAAAATGACTATATAGTCCATGGTACATTTTAGTAACACCTGGATGTACCACCCACTTTGAGGCATAAAACTCATACATCATCTCCTCTAGTATAATCATAGGCACAACAACCTAATTATTGACATAGATGATATTTCCCTTATCTATGGTCAAATATAAATGTGTCTCCCCCACCTTCTTGGATTTACCTCATGGTTATATATTCAGGATCCTCATTCTAACTATCCGTGATCTTCCTTAAAATTGTATACTCTACTAAAACTGATATGAGATTCATGTTATATTGACGCTCCTGAACTTGAACGTGCATCTGAACCAGTAATGTCATCATAATCCACTCGTCAGTAGACTCCGGAACTACCAAAGTTTTATTTTTCGTCCACAATGAATTAGGTACATTGTTTCCCATACCATTCTTATATGCTAGATAAAAATCAAATAACTTCATACACTAAACCCATCTACATTGGCAGATATTCAAACCCCATTGTGAAAAGTTTTACTTTATGATCTTACGATATGCAGACAAAGTAAAATCTTATCCCAATAGACAATTCCACCAACACATCAAAGAATAAAACACTAAAAACAGCTCGAGGTCATGTATTGGGTAGTTATATCCATGTGGCCTCCACTTCTTGGACCCGTACACTAGAAATCGATCTCTATACATCAACATTTTTTGAGTTATGACCTTATAAGTATCACAATACTACATATACTACTCATCGGGCTCAAGAAGGATCATGATCGAGGATAATTTCAATTGATTATTAAAAATCTAGAATCCATTATTGCATGATTCCAACCATTCAAACATTATTCCCTTTTTATTCAATAACAACTGTAGTACTTCTAATTGGGAAAATTATTGGATGAACCTATGATAATATCCCACTAACCATAGAAATATATGGATATCAAAAAAATTATAAAGATTCTCTGAAGATACAAATTCATCAACCATCACACGGTCCACTAGAAAAACTTCCTTCAAGAATATGTGTCCTAATATTTGTATCTAGTAAATCGAAAGTAGTGAATCAAATAGATTGTCCTATATGAGATACTCTCTCAGTGTATTCCAAATGATTTCAATATGCTGGGCATGATCATCAAGAGTAATGGAGTACACCAATATTTCATCCAAAAATAATACCACAAAATGATCTAGATACAGGGGGAATATTCTATTCATCCACAACATAAACCTTATTGGTGTGTTCGTCAACACAAACAACATTACAAAACTTATATAGGCCACACATTCATATTAATGAAGTTGTTGGTATATTAGAATATCTAACTATCAACTGATGATAACCTAATCTCAAGTCAAACATGGAGAAAATAGAATCTCCCTTCACCTATTTAAAAAGTTCATCGATACTTTAAAGGGGATACCCGTTCTTAATGGTCATCCAGTTCAACTTACATTACTCAATACAACAGTGGAGAGTCCCATATTCCTTATTCCAAAACAAATATTGGAGATCCCCAAGGATATGTATTTGGATAGATGATTACATCATAATCAAACACATCTAGATATGTCTTACGCTTATGAATATATAATGTTTCTGTTCTATATGGTGGAATAGAAACATGAACAACTCCATCCCTTAGATCTATGGTAAGTCACACATTTATCTCTCTGGTAGAAACCCTGTGATGTTTTCAGGAAACACATCCAGAAACTGATCCACTACATGTGTAAATACTTCCTTGTTGACGACTTTATCATCAATTAATAGTCTAGAAACATGGGTAGTGAGATCCCCTAGTTTTTGATGAATTATAACTTCACGGTGCACCTTGATATCCCACTCTCCATGACGAATACAATTTTTAACTTAACAAGATGTAAAATTCACTATCCTATAGTAATAATCATTGTTGGATTGAAATAATACTAACCATTCCCTAACTAAAATCAGTTTGAAGCCTCAAATATCAAGGATATAAAAATCCCAATTGAAAAGATACTCCCCATCCATGAGAAAAAGGCCCTTTCACATGAGGTTATATCTACACCGTACACTCAACAGTGTAACTATTATTACCATCCCGCTCATGAAATCCACCACCTAGGGAAAAACAACACATGTTATGTAGATATAAACAATTGGGAGTCACTATTATCAAATAAGGCTCTAGAAAATGGAGAAGCAATAAGAATAGTACCAATCATGATTGATGATCCATCGTCGTTATCTACCAGTTTTAGATAAAACATATCTAACTATCCTTCCAAAATTTTATGTGATGTGGTATAAATACCATAGGCATAAACACACAACTAGTACGAGTTATCTTTCCCAGAAGTATTGAGTCAACTATATTTAACACCCTAGCCTATAGAAATCCAGATGCCAGACTGATACGGGGTAAAAGTTCCCCTTCTCGTATTATAGCTCTTCTTAGCTACTCCATCTCCACTCATTTTTCATGCATTCCTACATAACCTGTGTAGATAACCCATCTTGTTGTAGGATCTATAATCTACCAGTGTTCCGGGAAAATGTTTATGAAAGTGGACCGACCTACTACACTGGTGAAATATCACTCAAGTACGATCCAGAGTCTATGATCCACATGTCTAGGTACACATATTCTGAATACTGTAAATATTTTTTTCTTATCGATTCTTCCTCCTCTTAGAATTCATACCTTCATACCTTCTAGCTGGAATGACCATTCTTCCACTAGAATCATCCATTAGAATCCCATCAGATATGAGATCCTCATTCACCACTTCGGAAAACATCTTCTACCTAAAGATATTCATGTGGGACTTAATTTAAAATTTAAAACCATCCTGAAACTTCTTTGTGGTTTTAAAATCATCCACCATTAACACTAGAAAAAATCACATCAAATATATGAATAACCCCACATATTCCATTATAGACATGATCCCTACAGTCAGTCTTGTGAACTTTTTTCCTCTCTCATACCTGAAAATCTTAGGATTAAAGTTCTCTAATAACTTCTATTGAAATTACTTCCTTTCAATATTACCCAGATATCTATCCTATGTCTGGATGTCCCAGCGATTCTTTTCCTTACTGTGTAACTTATTAGAATCCAATTTGACACTCTTGTTAGTAGTAGTGTCCCAACGGTAATGTATAATATGTTTGTACTAAATTTAAAATTCAACAACCTCTAGTCCACCCTCTCTGGTGAATGTCGAAGATTGGTACAAATGGGACTCTCTCGTTAGATTACACATGCTTCTTTAGAATCAATTACGGGAATATTTCCATGAAATGTATAAAAAGAGAAAATTTCTCTCAAAAATGATCTCCAACTTCCTCACCTCGCACTACCAGTGCCTTAGGTTCTACTAATAGAGTAGAATCTCTATCCATGTCCTCAAGTCACTCTCTCAAAAAGCTTCAACATGGAGACATATATCTACATGGAAAAACAAATATCACAGGAAACTAAACACCACTTTAACACTTTTATGTAAGAGGGAATATCACAACATTCCACAACAAGTACTTTCCCCAAACCCCATATGATAGTCACAACCAAATAAAAATCACCACCCTTAACCATCAAACATAATGTTCATGGTTAGAAAAGGGTAAAATCATTCTCATAATTCATGTTTTTTATCGAAAACCCTTTCATTCACATAAATCACATTTTAAATTTTTTATGGTCATGTTAGGAATTATATTCATTTAAAACACACATGAAAGGGAAAAACATTCATGTTAAAAAACATACTCCAAAAAACATTTTACCATATGTTCAAAATATGATTCATGTCACAAAATAATCTTCTATTCTTAGAATTATTCATGAATAATAATTCTTAAACCATACCAATTCGTGATTCCAATCTCAGAAAATGTCAAAAAAAAAAATCACATCACATGGCCAGTGTGTTACCCACGGTGAAATATTATTCAACTGTAACAATAAATACAAATTACAATCTTTCCACCCTAGCTAATTGGTTTTCCCTTGCAAATGGGTTAACTACACCGATTCATGATCTCATAAGAAAGGGCTGAATCTTACTAGTATCCTATCTACCATTACAAAATAGTTAGACAAAAGAAATGAAAATAAAACTAGAATCTTTTACAACTCTGTAACATCCTCACTTGGGTGAAACATACTGGAGCACCATGAAACACCATTACTTGGCCTTAATATAACCTCCCTATATAATAGCGGATTCCAAATTACAGTAAGGGTCTAATATCGATCATGGGGGGGGACTATACCCTCTTTATTAGTGTAATATACTAGAAAAAAATAAATAAGCAATAACAAATAGATATTACTATAAATAGAATAATACCAATAACACAAGATGACCAATACATGAAACACAATATAAAAACTGACTAGTAAATATGCCATACCAAAAGACATGTCAAGTGTTAATATGAAAAAACAAAAACAAATAAATACACTAATAACTCCTAGAAAAATCATGAACCATGTCCAGTTCCCTCATCCATTCCCTATACCATATCATCAATCTATCAAAATACTTTTCCATTAACCTGTCATGTAGCCATGAAATCTATTCAGGTACCGATCAGGAAACCCTAGTAGGGTGTGCGTATGACATAGTAGTCCACCACCAATAAAATATATAATAATATCTATTAAAAATAGTGTATAAATTTTTATAGAGAATAAATAAATAAAATTTATCAAACATTTTACTTTTATTCAATGATACAATATTTAACAACATAAACCCCATTGTTCCTAAGGACACCTGAATCTCAATACTTGCTTCAGCTAGTTATGGAGTCTTATACATGTCCCATATTTAATACAATATTAATTATAATGAATTGGATTTAAATATCCATTTCATTTCAATATATATTAATACCAATTCTAATCATAGTTCAATGCAGAAATTTTCGCTATAGAATATCATGTCTAGCACCCCATGAGTATCTAGAGAATTTGTCTTTCTCTCACACCTCATGGGTATTCAGTGAATCAATCCCTATCTCATAACATTATATTTTTATGAATCCCTTGGGTACTGTATCATCATTTCTAGGACCTCGTGGGTATTTGGGGCATCAATATGTGTCCCACACTCGTTTCTCAACTGATAACATATCGGTATTTAGAGAATCAGTTTGTGTCTCGCACTCATATATCAAGAAATAATATATATCACATGTGTTGAGACCTGTCCTCGAGGCCCGTTCCGTGACTACACCTTTCCCTCCTTCCATAGGTCAAGGGCTGTCGACTAGAACCAATGGAGTATATCCTAATAAAAGGGATGGAATTGCCTTTATAATCGAAAACAACACAACATAGTGCACAACAGATGTAAGAACAAATTGATACTGAATAAAAAAGTAAGTGTTGAAAGGTAAATGGGCCAGAATACAAACCCAAATGAGAGTACAATACAACTGAAAAACTAGTACAACTGTAGTAAAGTAAAACAAAAACCACCGAGTCGTCCTCTGAGAATCCCAACTGAATGGTGGGTACAAATTGTCTCCCCCGCACCACAAGTCCGTCTGCCTGCTCTGTGTACATCTCACCAAGTGTTCCACCTCCTGGTACCATCCAACTCTATAATCTTCTACCACGTACAACAATATTCTTCGTCTGCATCCAACACAATGTAGTGTGGGCATTTCCCGTAAAGGAGTGAGTATAACGATACTCAGTAGGGACCCCGAGACCCCCAATGGAATCCCCGAATCCACGAAGGATAAACCAAAAAGAAAATATTCAAACACATAGTATCAACCATCTCTACTTAGGTATATTCCCATACACATACCTATGTCATCAATCCCATTTCGGCTCAAACTCTCGAGCCCATGCACAACCCAATCCACACCGGGAATAAGTCAATAACATCGATGATAATGATTGAATGTCAAGAATCAGCTCATATAGGTATACATATTTCGTATAGGGGTATATTTGATCAGATGTAGTCACTAATTAATCGTCTCTGCCAAACCCATGAAGGATTTTAGTACAGTTTTCATCGCTGCCGAACCCACAGAGGATTCCAGTACAGTTGTCGTCACTGCCAAAACCCATAGAGGATTCTAGTTCAGTTTTCTTCACTGCTAAACCCACATATGATTCATGTACAGTTGTTGTCACTACAGAACCCACCTATGATTATAGTACAATTGTCATCACTACAGAACCCACAAAGGATTCTAGTACATTTGTCATTGTCGTCGAACCCATAGAGGATTCCAATATGATTGTCATCGTAGTCATAACCAGGACTTGGGTTCCCGCACATAGCATGCTCAATTTCGGTAGGATCTGCTCTTGGAGTCAAATGTGGTCGATACATTAACATTCACAAAGTCCATATTTGATGTATCCCGAAGTTCTGTCTCATCAAAAAGAACATGACGCGATGAACGATGTGTCAATCAGACGCCCAGTTGAAAAAATGATATTTACAAGCCCGAATGTCTTCCAAAGTCATCTAAATCTCTTTTAGAGAATCGCAAAAGTACCGCCTAGTTTTAGGGGTCTTAGTTCCGCAGACGACGCGTCGATCAGACACGTGGTCTTAATGTTATTTACGTTTAAGTGAAAATGGGCCCGGTCCATCAAGCATAGTGGGATGGCAGGCTGGGTAAACCCGGTTTTGGTGGGTCCGACTTAGCAGAGGGTCAGACCGGCATGATTAGTCATGCGGCCCGGCGGGGCGCAGCCCAGCTGGCTCGGCCCGAGCATCCCAGCAGTCCGACGGGGGTGCTTTCTTGAATAGGTAGTTACAATTGGAACCACCCTCCAAAACCATCAGTTCGGCCTTCCTGTAACAAGCGGCCCACTCGGGTTGGCCGCAGTTCCTACAGCGCGGCGCCCTCCTGGCACCATGTATATTCTCATCCTGGTCGGCTGCTTGCCAGCTGGTTAGCCCGATGAGCACCCCACGGAACGCGGGCTGCAGTCTTCTGCATAACAACTCCATTTTTGGTGCCATGGTCCTCCTTTGTCCTGGCTGGCATTAGCCAGCCAGTTCTCCTTCGACCGAGCGGCATGTGGTTGTGGGCCACGGTTCCTCCACACGCGGCCGGCCCGTGGCCGCCATCTTTGATCATCGCTGCTTCCTGATTTCAAATAAAACAAGAATCGACAGAGGTTCATCGGGCAATGTTTGTTCGGACCGCGCCCTTCGTGTTAGGAGGTAACAAACAACCAATGTCAATTCAGAATATGAACAAAGAATGGGGTACAATTTATTCACTCAATGATTATACAAAACCCCCACCTGGAAATTGATGTCTCATGTCGTCGAGTCGCAGAAGAAAAATGCCATGGGTGTCGGGCGTCCTGGATGAATAACATCAATTCTATCGACATCGGAGTGCACCCGAAGAAGTAGTGTCATTGGTGACTTCGTGTTCTTCATCGAAGATATTCTTCGTCGAGATAAGAATGGTGTTCTTCTATTTTTCCAGAGGTTCCCCAACAAAATATTTTCTGAGGCCAATACTATATTAGTTCTCTCCAAACATTTAATATGTTCCATGCAAATTCAATTAATTCAAACACACAAAATAAATTAATTAACTTAATCACCAAATTAATTTAGCATAGTTTGTAAAAAATAATTAGAGAGAGAATAATGTGATGGGTTATTTTAAAATTCAAAATTTAGGGGTTGTTCAATTAAATTAAGAGGAGATAACGGGGAGGTTCAAGGGGAGGTGAAGGGATTAGGCTCGTTTGGGCCCCTACACATGAATATCCTCTCATGGGAGGTTATTTGGGTGTGAACCCCACCTCTAACTCCCCTTGAGAGGTAACGACCAACCTCCCTAAATAATATTTGTATACACAAATTATATTTATTTTATTCTAAATCCCCAAATATTTACACTCAACCTGCATAAAAAGAAAATATGGTAAAGGTCCCCTTAGGCAAATATTGGTACTAAGAGTTCATCGGTGCACACAAATTTCAATTCCAAGCACCGGTTCAAAAGATAAAAAAACCCATATGAATGTTTAATGAACGTACCCGAACAAAAGTTCAGAAATTGATTCCAGGCACATTGATCCTCAGAATCAAGTGTCGTTAAAAACCACAGACTCGTAAAATTCCAATGTATTTATGAAACAATTTTACATGAAATTTATGGGTATTTACATTACTGTATCATAGTGGCTTTACATCCCCGTAAAACTACAGCACACACTAGAGGAAAAATGAGGGTTCTGAGATTTCATATGAGCATCCCGCTCCCAAGTGCTCTCTTGGAGGTTCCTGTGCTGCCAGCAAATGTGCACTAGAGGAATCGACCATCCATGTAGGACCTGCTCCTGTCGATCATCGATCTCCACTGGGACCTCGAAATTGTCGCGCCATCATGGATGTCCAGATCCCCATGATCGATGATGTGGGTCGGGTCATGCACGTATCTCCTCACCAGAGATATGTGGAATAATTCATGAACCTGGTGCAATTGAGGAGGAAGGGCTATGTGGTAATCCACCTCACCTTCTCTGATGAGGACCTAGAAAGGCTCGATGAAGTTCATATATAACTTTTCGCCCTAGCCAAATCTCCGTAGACTCTATCGAGGTGAAACTAGTAAGAAGACGTGGCCACCATCTGCGAACTCCACTGGTCTATGTATCTTATCAGCATAGGACTTATGTCTACTCTGTTCAGTCTTCTTCCACTTCTAGATGATATTCACCTTCTTTGTCGTAGACTGAACCATCTATGGACCTATATGTGCTGACTCCCCTAGGCCAGTCCAGCATAGAGGTGATCTCCAAGGTTTCCATACAATGCCTCGTAAGGGGACATCCCGATGGTGGAGTGGTAACTGTTGTTGTACGCAAACTCCACCAAGATTAGGTGATCCTCCCAGCTGCGACCAAAGTCAAGGACACATGCACGAAGCATGTCCTCGAGAGTATGAATGGTCTTCTATGTCTAGCCATCCATCTGAGGATGGAAGGTGGTTCTTAGACGTAGCTGTATCCCAAAAGCCTCATGTAACCCCTTCCATAGACGGGATGTGAAACAAGTATCACGATCGGAAACAATAGACTATGACACACCATGGAGCTGTACGATCTCAAGAATTTAGAGGCATCCAAAACTTTCTACTGAAACCTTCTCTATGATCGGTTGGAAGTGGGCCAACGTGGTTAGTCGGTCTACGATCACCCAGATAGAGTCGCGTCCCTAAGATTTATATAGAAGCCTTCTCATGAAAACCATAGATATCCTGTCACACATTCACTATGGTAACTCTGAGAGCTATACCAGGCCTGTTGGTACCTAGTTCTCCACCTTCACTTGCTGACAAGTGAGGCATCGTGAAACGAACTCTGCTACAACCTTCTTCATACCCTGCCACCAGTGAAATCGTCTGAGGTCCTAGTATATATTCACCACTCTTGGATATTCCTTAGAGGGGAAGTTTCAAACTCACTCAACACCTCATCATGTAGTGAAACCGGTACCATAGTACATCCCCTGAAAAGTATTACATGATCCCCTCCATCAGAAAATACCTCAGGCGCCTGCCCTGTGGATATCTGAGCACATCACGTCTCACAATCAATGTTCCCACGATGAGCCTCTATGACTCGCTGAAGGAGTGGAGTGACTATGATTGATTATAGAAAGGATACTAAATCTCTATTAACATAGTATATCTACAATGTGTCTAGCTGCTATATCTCATCTCCTAGTAGCTGAATTCCCGATCTCCTATTGAGAGCATCAGCTACAATGTTCCCCTTCCCAAGAGTGTAGACTACCTCAATGTCATAGTCCTAGAAGATCTCAAGTCGTCACCACTATCTTAGGTTTAGGTCCTTCTGGGAAAAGATGTACCTGATACTTTGGTGGTTAGAATAGACTCTAAAGTTCTCACACTTCATATAGTGCCGCCACATCTTCATGGATAAGACCAATGCCGCTAACTCTAGGTAATGGGTAGTGTAGTTCTGCTCATGCGGTATCAACTCCTATGAACCATACGCGATCACTGATCGCTATTTCTTAAGGACACAACTGAGTCCATTCCCTGATGTGTCACAGTATACTACGTTCCCAATGCCCTCCTCTGGTAGCCACAATATGGGTGCACTAGTCAATCTCTATCTCATCTTATGAAAGCTCAGCTGACAAATATCTAACCATATGAAGGGTTTCCCCTTCTTATTCAAAGCTGAATGCAGTGTTGTAACTATGTAGAAGTCTGAAATAAATCTCTGATATTATCCATCCATACCCAGGAAACTTGGCACCTCTGTCACGCTCCAAGGTGGCTCCCATGCAAGAACTACCTCGATCTTCACTAGATCGACTGCAAATCCCACCTCATAGATGACGTGTCCTAAGAAGTGTACGTCTCGAATCCAAAACTGACAGTTTGAGATCCTACCATAAATCTGGTCCTTAAGAGTGTATCCAGTACAACCTGCAAGTGGTAGCAATGCTCCTCCTTAGTAGTCAAGTATATAAGTATGTTGTTGATGAAGACCACGACAAAACGATCGACGTAAGTCTGGAAGATCCAATTCATGAGACTCATGAACACTTCTAGTTTGTTGGATACGCCGAAAGGGAATAACCAAGAACTCATAGTGGCCATACCGACACTTGAATCCCATCTTCTACACATCCTCGTCTCAAACACTAAACCAATGATAGCCTGACCTGAGGTCTATCTTTGAGAACCATCGTGCGCCCTTGAGCTGATAAAAGAGGTCGTCAATCCATGGGAGTGGGCACCTATTATTCACGGTCACCTAATATAGGTGACGGTAGTCGACACATAGTCTCAAGCTCCCATCCACCTTCTTGGGGATTAAAATTGGGGAATCCCAGGATGAAACACTGGGTCGGATGAATCCCTTTCCGTACAAGTCCTCCAACTATACATGTAGATCACAAAGCTTAGAGGGAGCCATCTGATATGTTGTAGTAGATATCAGTGATGTCCTGTGGTACAGGTCTATGTTGAATTCTACCACTCTGCGAGGAGGTAGTCTTGGAATGTCGTCAAGAAAAACGTCCTCATACTGATCCACCACAGCATGAAAAACTCGGACTCCGCATATCAATGGCTCCAAGGATAAGAGTAGCCAATTGATGTGTAATCGCTCCTCTGCGTAAGTCCATCATGTGATGCTAAGGCTCCCTTCTCTCCGGTGAAGGTAAACCTCCTCCAATCTATGTGGACACACCGCACCATGGGGATAATACATTCAATTTGAGCCTGGACTTTAGATAACCATTCCATACCGAAGATGATGTTGTAAGGCCTTGATGCCACTACAAGAAGATCCCAGCCGAAGATCTCGCCTCCTCGAGTAAGCTCACACTGCCGACACCAGTGTGTAATCGTCGAGTCTGCTCCTGTAGGAGTCTATAGTTGTAAGGATCAAGTCAATGCCTCTATCAGAATCTCCGGGCTCCGAACAAGGGTACATGCAATAAAAGAATGACTCGCACATGTGTCTATAAGTACTACAGCAAGGGTAGAATAGACACAGATAGTACCTCGAATCATTTCAGGTGCGCCATGGTCGTAAGCCTCCATTGCCTAGAGCTGAGCCCGCCTCTTTCCTACTGCTCCCTTTGGTCGGGGTGGACCTCCTGGTGGTGGCGGTGGTGGTAGATCCTCGAAATGACGTCCACCAATCGCTGCTCGACCAGATCCTCTTCTTCGTCCGCCCCCTCCTGACGGACCACCACGGTCGAACCTTTTCCCTTGACTGGGAGGTCCCTCTACTGTTTGATGCTCATCCGAATGGCGGGTGGGATAGTCTTGAGACATGTGACCCTGTCCGCCGCATGCATAACACTGCCTACTCCTCAGATAGCTGGCTCTATTTCGGTTTCCCCGCACAACCGAACCAGTATCCTGAGGTTTCCCACCTGATGGCCTAGTCTGCTTGGACATTTGTGTCAACTGTCTACTGCCGGCTATAGAAGACTCCGCTACGTGTCCCCCTATGGTTGGTCTTTCTACTAAAGACTTCTCAGTGAGAAAGCTCTCCACTGGAAGGGATCTCTCTAGCACCCTTTCCTGAGTCGGGATGCTTAGAGGAATCGTCGATGATCTAATCGCATGCTTCAGTACCAACTTGAAGGTTCGGGTCCTGAAGGACGTGTCATGTACCATGTCTATGGAGTAGCGTGAGAGGTCAGTGAATCTCGCTGAGTACTGAGCTCCTGTTATGCTGCCATGCTGCAGATGACGTAACACCTGGATTCTCACTGCACGAAGGGTGCCTAGAAAAAACTACGAGTGAAAGAGACTATCGTAGTCCGTCCAATGTAAAGATGCCTCATCATGCCCTTGGATCATCAGGCTCCTCCATCTACATGCTGTTGCGTGCAGGAGACTCGTTGCAAGGATCACCATAAGATCAGATGTGTCCCTACTAAGATCAAAACCCTGATGACAGCATCCAGCCAATCCTCAACTGCCTGTAGGACTGTCTCTTCGTGGAACCTGTGCATCCTCTATCGCTAAAACTCGTGCAATGCACTCAAGTGGTGTGCACTCTCTGTAGTTGAGGCTGGTAGTATCGATGGATCAGCGGGTAGTAGTACCGCTGATCCCTCTGATGTGATGGGGACCTACACTGAGGCCTCATCGTTCGGTGGGCTACCATCTCGCACGTAACATGGAACGCTAGCTGGCTACCTTTGTGTGGCCATCCTGAAAAGAAACAGGTGAGCCACAGCCAAAACAGTATTCCTGGTGAGCTGACACAAAGTAATCACAACGAAATCTTTTGAAACACACATGAAATCAGTGTTTTCTTGTAATAAGTTGGAAATCAGGGGTCAGGGTCCTGGTGTATGGATACCTTGGCTGCCGCACCAACACTAGACTCCCTGGACTAAAAATCACACTCAATACTCTTAACACTATTTCTTCACAGAAAGGAATGATCAGAGTCTTGAGTTCTGCAGTAGAACCGACTCTTCTGATACCAATTTGTCACGACCCCTGCTCGGGGCCCATTCCATGACTACCCCAAGTCCGCCTTCGATAGGCCAGGGGCTGGAGACTAGCAACAAAGGTGTAAATCCCAATAAAAGGGAAATAATTAACATTATAATAGAAAACAACATGATAGAGTATGCAACAAATTTAAGCACAAAGTGATACTGAATTCAAAAGTAATTGCTGAAAGGTAAATGCGGATGAATAAAAACCCAACAAAAAGTACAGTAAAACTGAAAAACTAGTACAATTGCAGTAATGTAAAAAAGAAACCACCGAGTCGTCCTCCGGGAATCCCACCTGAAGGGTGGGTATATATATAGTCTCCCTTGAACCACAGGTCCTTCTGTCTGCTCCATGTACGTCTCACCAAGTGGTCCACCTATGGGTACCGTCCAACTCTACAAGACTCTACCACGATCAGCGTTGTCCATCATCTGCATCCAACACAACATAGTGTGGGCATTTCTCGTGCAGGGGTGAGTATAACAATACTCAGTAGGGACTCCGAGACCCCCGAAGGTCTCCCAGAATCCACGAAGGATAATCAACCAAGAAAATATTCAAACACAAAGTATCAACCATCTCTACTTAGGTATATGCCTATATATATAACTAAGATATCAATCCTAGTTCGGATCCAACTCTCGAGCCCAAGCACAACCCAATCCACATAGGAAAGAATTCAATAACATCGATGATAATGATTGAAAGTCAAGACTTAGCTCACACAGGTATACATATTTCATATAGAGGTAGATATGATCATATGAAGTAACAGATTCATCATCTATGTCAAACCCACGTAGGATTCTAGTACAGTTGTCGTTGCTGCTGAACCCACGGAGGATTCCAGTACAGTTGTCATCCCTGCTGAACCCACGGAGGATTCCAATATAGTTGTCATCCCTGCCGAACCCATAGAGGATTCCGGTACAGTTGTCGTCTCTACCGAACCCACAGAGGATTCTAGTACATTTTTCATCACTACGGAACCCAAGGAGGACTCTAGTATAGTTTCCGTCATCGTCGAACCCATGGAGGATTACAGTACAATAGTCGTCACAGTCACAGCCAACACTAGGGTTCCCGTACACACATGCTCGATTCTAGGAGGGTCTTCTTCTCGAGTTACAGGGGGGTTGATACATTAACATTCACGAAATCCAATTTTTATGTATCCCGAAGTTGCATCTCATCAAAAGGAACCTGACGCGACTGACAACACATCAATCGGATGCCCGGTCTGAGAGATATTGGCTTTTCGGTTCGAGGGGCCCGGTTGGAAATATGCTCGTTTTAAACCTGGCCATTTTCCAAAGTTGTCAAAAACTCACTTAGAGTATCGCCAAAGAACTGCCTCGTTTTAGGGGTCTCAGTGCCATAAACGACACGTCTGTTGGATACATATTCTTAATGTTATTCTTGTTTAAGTGAAAATGGGAACGGTCCGTCAAGCCCAGTGGTCAGAGGGTTGGGTCAACCCGGTTTTGGCAGGTTTGACCCGACAGAGGGTCGGACAGGTTCGATGAGTCACGCAGCCTTGCCCGAGGGGAATGGACCGACCCAAAGGTGTTCCGCCCGACAGTGGCAGGTGGCGCTGCCCAGTGGGCCGGGGGGGGGGGGGGGGGTGGCGACCCCCCGCATTCCTGAACTGGCAGCGCCAATCATCGCCGCCATCCCACACTGGTCGGTTCTCCTTCGCCCGAGCTGCCAGTGGTTGCAGGACACGGTTCCTCCACACGCGGTCGGTGCGTGGCCTCCGCCTTCGATCTTCACTGGTTATCGATTGAAAATAAAGCAAGAAACGATGGAGGGTTGTTGGGCCATTTTTGTTTGGCCAGCGCCCTCCTCATTACGCCGTAACAAACGACCAATGTAAATTCAAAAAATTAACAAATAATGGTGCACAATTTATTTACTCAAAGAATATACAAAAAACCTACCTCACAATTGATGTTGCACATCATCGAGTCGCAGAAGACAAGCGCCGCGGAGGTCGGGCGTCGAGGATAAAAAATGTTGATTCTGTCGACGTCGGAGTGTGCCCAAAGAAGAAGCATCGTTAGTGACTTCGGGTTCTTCACCGGAGATATTCTACGTCGAGAGAAGAATTATGTTATTCTATTTTCCCAGAGTTTTCCCCACAAAATATTTCCCAAGGGCAATATTAAATTAGTTCTCTCAAAACATTAAGGAAATTCCATGCTATTCTAATTAATTAAAACACACAAAATAAATTAATTAAGTGAATCACCTAATTAATTTACCATGGGTAGGAAAAATTAATTAGAGAGATAAGAAGGTGAATGGTTATTTTAAAATTCAAAAGTGAGGAGTTGTTTAATTAAATAAACATGAGTTAATGGGGAGGTTTAAGTGGAGGTGAAGGGATTAGGATTGTGTGGGACACACCTCACAAATATCGTCTCATGAGAGGTTTTGTTGGTGTGGGGCCCATCTCTAACTCCCCTTGGGAGGAGATAAACAACCTCCCTAAATAAAATTTATATACACCAAATTTTATTTATTTTATTCTAGATCCCCAAATGTTAACTCTCAACCCGCATAAAACGCAACTGCAGTAAAGGTCCGCTGAGGCAAAAATCGGCGCTGCGAGTTCATCAGTGCCCTCAGATTTCAATTCTGAGCACCGGTTCAAAATAGAGAAAACCCCGCACGTACATTTACTAAACTTACCCAAACAAGACATCCAAAATTAATTCCGGGCACACTGAGCCATGGAATCAAGTACCGTCAGAAACCGCAGACTTGAAAAATTCCAAAGTATTTAAGAAAGAATTGTCCTTGAAATTTACGGTTGTTTACAACATCTACCAAAATATCAAAGTAATTAATTTTACAAATAATAAATCCAACAAAAAAATTTCATATCCATATCATTTCATTAATTAGTTCAATATGTAATTAATCTCATTAAGGATTGTATAATATTGAAAACATACATTATTCATTTCAATAATCAACTAATGAAAATTATTTAATTACATAAAAATGATATTATCCATTATGTAATTAAAAAATTAATCAATCAAATCACAATAATAACATCCCATAATTAATTTGTTTAATTAATAATTCAATTTATAATCCCAATATCAAAAATTAGTTCAAGAATTAATTATTAAATTTACAATACCAATATCCCATAATTAATTCATGATCTAATTATTAAAATAAATTCCATAATATAGATAAATTACTAATTAATTCATAAATCAATTAACCAAATATGTTTCAAAATATCAACATCACATTAATTAATTCATCAATTAGCTATTTTCATAAATTCAACAATTTCCAAATACCATTAATTAGTTAATTATCAAAACTAATTAATACCATTAAATAAACTCAATTGAAAACATACTAAAGTAATTATACAATTACATATACAAAATTGAAATAAATACTTTGGGATTTGAATTCTAGACCACCTAACTCATGTTTGATGATTAATTATCGCCAACAGATAGTTTAACATTGAAGAGAAACAACTCTGTGAATGAGATTTAGAACGAGAAGCTAAAACCGAAAAAACAAATCAAGATATAATAATAGTAAATATAGATCCAAAAATTCAAGATAAATATCTTACAGAACAACATCTACTTCCAACAAAATAGAGGATAATTTACCTAAAAAAGATAATGTAGGGATGGGGGAGAAAAAGGAGACTACATGGGATTAGGATCTCTTTCTGAGAGAGGTGAATATCTTCGATCAAAACATTTAATAACAAATAATGGAGGTTGGGAGCTCTAGGAATTCTTACAATAGCCTCATGAAATGGTAGAATTAGTTATGCATGATATGGGGTCCATTATGGGTTAATATGGTGGTTTATGTATTTTTAGAACAATTTTTTGGGTTTATTAAAATTCTATTCTTGGATTCATCTGAAGGGGTGTTTAGTTTTCCAAATGGTGGATGTCTTATAGGGGATTTATGTTTTCAGCTAAGAGTGTTCATTGTTTTAAAAATTGTGCACTAGCTTTGTGAATCACCTCTATTTGGGTTCACACTATTCGTTGGGATGGGGAAACGGTTTGGGAAAATCATATGGCATCAATGCACTACCTCACCTCCTTCCAAAAGTTTCATTTTCACCCAAACATACACAAAGGTATAGCCAAATAAAAAATTACTCAAAACATGTAAAAAGTGTACCTATAAACAAGCCTGATACATATCTAAAAGGAATCATGATATTACTAAATTTAAAACAAAAATTTACAACAAAGGCTCAAATTGGATTATTCAACCAATAAATAACACTACATTCCAATTATTTGGAATTTTAACACTATTATTTAATGATATACCATAAAGGTGGTCTTATATGTTTTTAACTTACATCCCCATAAAAATTTAATTTTATTTTTATTAAAAAATCATTTGTTCTAAAAATAATGATTATATATACCTTAGCACAATAAAACATCTTCTAAAATATTTTAATTATCTCAAAATAGAAATTATATTCTCCTAAAATATGATTCCAAAAATTAAATTAATATTTATCTATGAAGGTATTTATGTAAAAAAATATAGCATACAAACAAGTACATCATATAGGGTAGTTGTACGCACAACACTCATTTCACCCTTTCATTGTGTGATCTAGACCCACAAAAAATCTGTATATGATGGGTTGTAACACATCATATGTGCTTTTATTATTTATTAATCCATAATATTAAAATTCATAAAAAATATTCAATGTGTAACAACCTAAAATTACATTAACGTAAATGAAAAGGGAAACCCTAAAGGACAGTACTACCTTTACAATTATATCTAAAATAATTAATGTTACTTCCTCCTCAACTATTTTTTTCATATACAAAACCAATAGGTTGTATTCCCATTATTTTTTTCAAAAATATCCTTAATCCTGTTATATTTACAGTAGAAATTTTCAAAATGGGTGTTTAAGACATTGAACATATGATCAAACATAAAATTATAATACCATGATGGTTTCAACCAATGTTATGTTAATAAATACATATATTATTCTAAATTTTAACACAATACATATATGTTTCAGGATTATTATAACCAAAATACCATTGGTAAAATTAATTGTAAAATTTAATTATTGAATCCAAATACATAAATACTTTATCCATTTTATTTCAAGATAGGTCTATACCTGTTATAGAGGTTAACCTTTAAAATATTTCATTAACTCATATAATTACTTGGTTCCCCATATTTATGGAAATAAGCAATAAATTGATCCCTGTGATAAAATTTATTTCCTTCCGTCATAATAATAATTTTTTATAACCAATTAACTAATTTACGTCTTTATTTTCCACACATAATACATATAATTATTATATTGAGACACCATATATTCAATCTAACACACCTTAGATTTATCCTAGGTCTTTTATTGTCATTATCTAATCAAATCCTTCATAATTGTTTGTAGAGAAAATGTGATTTATCCAAAGTATATCCCTTGGGAGGTTCAAAATAGGTTTATCGTAAAGTCCAATGAAATGTAATGAGTAATTCGTATGTCATGCCTAACACTAATTTTGTAGAGTTATTATCCATTGTTACGTTTATTCTATATACCCCATGTATACTTGTAGTATCTATATAAGGATGTATTTCTAGAAAAACCCAAAAAATAACTATATTAACTAAACATTATGATGTTTTTTAATACTTATCCACAAATTATTTCATAGGGTTATGTTATTTAATATATGTCTTCCTAAATACCGATTCCAGTTTCCTAGAGCCAGCATTATAATTATTAAATTGTAATAATATACAAGTGGTCACATCCCTATGGATGAAAATTTTTATTATTGTGTGAAAGAAATACTCACATGATTCCCATATTACATAAGAATATACCAATTAAATCATAATTTATTACTGATTATTTTATTATTCCATAGAGAGTAACCTTTTATATAATTCATAAAACACTTCTTGGATTCCTAGGGATGAAAACAAAAAGATAAGTGAGCTTAGATGTCCTATAAGATTTCTGTAGAGAAGAAGTTGCAATTAGTGAATGAAGAATAATCAATATGAGAAAGTAAATAACTAAACTCACATTCCATTTAAATTAATTGAATGTCAATATTAGATATGTAATAATCAATATGGGAGCGTAAATAACTAAAAAATACATTTAAATGAATTTAATATATTGAATTGATAAGGAATAATCAATATGGAATGGTATATAACTGAAAACACATTATATTTAAATAGCGCAACCATAATGAAAAGATAAATAATAATATATGTTCAATGTTAAATAACTAATCCCACATTCTATTTAAATATCATTACAATATTGAATAAATATTGAATAGTCAATATGAATAGTAAAAAAATGATAACACAATCCATTTAAATAACTTTTCTATCATGAAGAGATAAAGAATAATCAATATGTGAAGGTAAATAAATGAACGCAAATTCCATTTATATTAACTCAATATCATTAAGAGATATTTAATAATAAAAATGTAAAGGTATAAAAAGTATGAAACATGCCATTTAAAAACACGGATATCATTAACAGATAGTCAATAATCACATGGAAAGGTAAATAACTAAAAAACATACCATTTAATCAATAAATGATAATTAAATATTTCATGAGAAAATATATGGGATAATGATAATTTAATTCATAGTGAAGGAAATAAATAATTATTGGATGCCATGATCTTAGGTATTATGATACCTCTACAATCTATACCCTTCCCAAAATTGTCTAAAACCACAAGTTTAAATGTTCTTAATTCTAGCTTACTAATTCGTCCTATGAGACTAATGATGCATTAGAGGGATATATAATTTTGGGGTCACCCATCAGAATATATCCAAATAATTATATATTTAATAATCAATTTAATTTATTACAATATTACCTTATCATTAAATATCCATATTGACTAATGGATATGAATTTATCAATATTTCCCTATATAATAAAATAACTTCCAATGTAAATGCCATATGTAAGAGTGGTATATAGTTTAGGTATTGTTTATATCCTTGATACTAATAATATAATCTAAATCAAATTAAAAAACACCCTTCATGAATAAATTGGTATTTATGTAAAATAAATAAATTTATAGTATATTCAGAAATTAAAAGTGAATATATGTATATTAATGAACATATCTCCAAGAAATTGAAATTCATACAAAATCCATTACAATGATCCTAACATTAATGTGACAATGAAGGAACCGATTATTTATATAGAATATAAATCCAAATTAAAAAGTGGATATAAAACATAGTATAGTCAAAATTCATTATACACATAATCATATAATTTTAATATAATTTAAGATGTAATATATTATACTGAAAAGAATTTGTGATATTAAAATCTATACCACGTAGTAATTTTCATGTCACATATTCTATTATAAAATAGTTAAACTTCAAATTAATGTACTCTAAAGTATGATATATCAATGTTATTAAATTGAAAGGTGTATTACGTACACCATAAAATTGAAATTAGGTGAATAATCATATTATATATATTAATTAAGGGAAATTAAGATGAAATCCCTTACGTCATAGTTCCTTCTTATGAAATGTGATTTAGTCCCACAAATAATGGTTTAATCATGTTATAAACTTATACTAGAAATATAATAATAATTATAATTTCTAATATGATGGTTTTATAACATTTTACCACTTTTTATTAATACAATTTCATTTTTTTCAATATTTAAGGTGTTAATTGCGTTGATTTCTCATGCGTCTTTTTCTTGAATGTTCCAGTTATTATAAATATAATATATTTAAATCATTAGTATAATGATATTAATGATTTTAATATCATTTTTTTATATAATATTTTATAATCATTATTTAAAATTGTTCAAGGATAATGGATCAAATCGATATGTGGAGACGGTAGGCCATACATACGCATGAATCATATTATCATTTCCATAAAGTGTGCATGGGTAACGATGTGTGGGATATATTAAATTTTAATAATCAATATAAAATCATATATATAACATATATTCACTCAAATAATCCTTATTAACTTCTATGTAAGGAAAAAGTGAAAGACAAATCACATCATTTCGTGGTGCCATATTCCACCGTACACACGAGCGACGTTATAATATTTTCAATGGAATAGGAAATAAAAATTCATATTTGATGTTATAATTACATAGTTATAATAATATAACTTAGACCACATAAATTTTTAAAACCAAAATTATATCCATCTTTAAAAGGTGGTGTTGGAAAAAAATTACATTGGTCCACAAGGCTGTAGTCGGCCATACACATAAGAGATGATTTAATTTCCAATTTAATAGAGGATAAGATGTATATTGGACATTATAATAACGTAATAAATTCTCATTATGTGAAATATAATTATTTTTTTATATAATCATTGGTTAGTAAGATTTTAAGGTGGTGGAAGAAGAAACAAAATAAAATTGTTCATTTAAGAATAACACCTCTTCCTTAGAAAACATCTTCCGATTTGAACTAAAATCATTTCTAGGATACATTTATGATAAAAACTGATATTGTATTTCTTAGGGGTATTAAGGATGTTATTTTTGTGTTTATTGTAAAAACATTTATTTGGAAGTGTTATTTGGGGAGGAGAGTGGATGGCCTTTTAGAAGTGGGGGTATGGAATCCCAGAGAATGTTTGAAATTATTTAATTGAACCCACATTTTTATCATACAAAAAAGATAATTTTTTTTAATTATGTACCCTTATAGGTTTTAAGCTCTAAAATTTCAAGTAAATGTGTTTTTGACATGTTTTTAGGTCATTTTAATCATTATTGTTTAGTTTAACCACCTGGTAAATTAGTTTTTACCTCAACCATAGTAATTAATTTTTATAGATTTTACTATTAATAATGTTTAAAAAGATGTTGAAATTATTATATAAAATATATTATGAAAACTATAAAATTTGAAACCAATTTTAAAAGATCAATTAACAATAGTTGAAAAATCCAATTTTAAATGATACCTACAAATGCGATGAGAAAGCGTGTTTCTAAGGAGAAAATCTACATAATTGTAAATGTTTCTAATTTAAAAATTCAATATGAAATTGGTAATAATGAACTAAAATAGTTAAATTTTAATATAATTGATCTTATTTTACTTTTAATGAAATTTATTAATAAATTTACACACATTTATTCTTTAAATGAATTGGCAGTTAAAAAAATAGTATTTTTCACGATTTGTTAAAAAGAAGAAACTTTTCCGAAAAATCAAAAATATTCACCCTATGAAAATATTGATATGTTTATTTCAAAAAAATTATAAACATTCAATAATAAATTTTATAATAGTGGAAATAATATTTTTTTCATTGTGTTTGAAAAGGACAACTAAAATATTTATAATAAAAAATACTATTTTCCTAAATTATTTCATTTTCCAAATTTATTCTTATTTTATATCAAATAACCCGATGACCAAAATTTTCAAAAATTATTTATTACTATTTTGAACAAAAAATTTACCATCTATGATATAATTTTATACAATATTAATATTTATTTAGGTTAGGGGTTTTGTGTTCTAAAATCTATCAGATAGAAATATATTTCATGATTTTTTTAACCTTGATTTTCCATGTCCTATAACCTATAAAAAATGTTCTTATTTTAAAATATGAGTTTGTTAAATTAATTTTCATGAACATATCATATGTTATGAGGAATCTCATTTCTCTTAGATATATTATTTTATTTTAGAAACATATATATCTATTAATAAGTTGATCATCAATAATGATTTGGGATAATATATTCTATAGTCATGGAAATTTTGAGATATATTTTTTGATATAAAATTAATGCATTATAATAAAGTCTGATAGTAACCTAAAAATAATGTAAATTTATAGCTTTACACTCAATTTCAAATAAACTTTTCACTAATAATTATCCAAAATAATGGGTTATCTTAAATATACCATTCCGACTCATGCTGGATCCTCTAGGTTTATGCTGGTTAATATTTGTATGGACCCTATATTCTTTTGAATAATGTAAAATTTTATTATATCAAGGGGTATAGTCTACTTACTCATGAATTTTATCATTATATAATAACTCATATATAGATAGGTTTGAGTACACATATGTGTATAAAAGAAATAAAATCATTATAATGTTTTCAAAAAACTAGTTTTACACTATTATATTATATAAAATCATTATATAAAAATGAAGGAGACAGATATTCCATTATATATGGTACAAATAATCATCATAATTCTTATTTTGAATAAGGTATGTGAGAACGATTCAATGACATGGTTATACATCCAAAAAATTGAAGATAAAAAGTCTCTATATAAATAAAGACATCACAAAAAATCACAAATGAAACGTCCACCATGGTGATATGAAAACGGATATTGAAGTGACATTTCATTTATGTGAATTAAAATAATCCACCGAATGATAATAACAAAACCCAACATTGTTTAATTTTATTCAAGATAAGGGATGTAATTTATTAGTAAAAATATCAGTGAATCAGTGGAATAAAATTTAATGGACTTTGAATAATCACACTCCATAAGAAAATGCATGATATGGAATAGATGAAATTATTCAATGTTTTTATTTATCAAATTCTACACTCTCCCAAGATCTGTAATGCAAAATATTGATCCACAACATGACTATAAAATTTAATTTTCCATATTTTTATAAGATGTATTTTTTGATGCATCATTAGTGTAAAATACATAGGTATTAAAAATATCTATCATTGTAGGATACATAAATATATTTCCTGATTAAAAGATTCCATAAAATACTATAAGTACATAGAAAATATATTCAATATATATAATATTATAATGTACGTGGAAATTGTTTAATTGGAAATGGAATTGTCTAATAAATACATATTTTAAATAGGAATGAAAAGTTTGTATTTTATTTCTTTTTGGTGGATATATATATATATATATATATATTTAACTATCTTCAATGCCAATAAATGAAATAATAGAGATACTTAATTTCTATAAAATCTAATATTTATTCATTGCAAGGTAATTTAAATTAGAATTTTTATATTTCTCAATGATGTAGTGATAGTATATATGGTGTCATCAATTAATATTCTCATTACTGAAAAATAATTAAATTTTTTCACTTGACACAACAATGAGTCCATATTTTTTTGGAAAAGTTTCAATCATGATATCCCATTTCATACCAGTTATTGGATATATGATCTGAACCACATGTAATTATCACAAATAATTTTTATCATGTCAATGTGAGTGTGGTTCATTTGGTATTGATTTATCATTAAAAGCATGAAATTATCTTATAAAATTATATGAAACGTAAAATTGATTGTTATAATAATTGGAATATAAAAAAATTCAATTTTATTACCTTTTTAAAATTACTCAAAGATAAACAATTTTTGGTAATGAAATAATTGGGAGGATATTAGAAATAATAATAGGTATTTGTGTTAATTCACTCATGATGTGTGTATTTTAAATTAGTAAAAAAGTATAATTAATTCCCAAAAAAATTTATTTTTAATCAAGGGATACATTTTATCGGGCTTTATGTTAATGTAATTTTTTGTTTTCGCTCAATTATTATCAATATAAATTGGGTTTATATAAATGAGTCTATCCAAACTGTATATTTTTATAAATACTTCTAAATTTTTACACACATCAATAAATGTTCAAAACTAAATTTTTTCTAAATCCATGAAATAATAAAAACATTAATCATTATTGAATGTTTTAGTGAGTAATAAAAAAAATTGTGTCAAATAATGGTGAAGTAATTAGGCATCATTTTAGGGGGATTAAATTAAGTTAATATGTATGATGGGTTGATCCTTTATATGGTTTTTCATTGATCTATAAATGACTAAATGAATTATTTCTCAAAAAAAATTCCATGGATAATATCCTATTTTGAATATCTATGACAATTTTTCTTATTTTTATGAAATAGAATAACAAATATGATTGGATCACTTTAATGTGTTTGGGAATCCTATATATCAAGAATATATAATTCTATGAAAAAATTATGTTCTTCAGTCATAAAATAATATACTCAATTACCATAGTTGTTTGTGTTGGGAAATGGTTGAAATTTTTCACAGTAATGAATATTGTTTTAATCTCTCAAACCATTATTGATGTGAAAATAAAGGTATGGATTCAAATTAATTTGAAACAAATATCATGAATGAAACCATAAAAGAAATATCTTACTATGGTTAATGGTATACCAACACTGCCAAATATTTTTTTTATTTTATTAGTATGATAAATTTCTAATTATCTAATATGGAAAAAATTAAGGTGGTTTAAAATAATAGATCCCAAGAGAATCATCAAAAAAAATATTATCCTTTTGGGGGAAAGGGTCCATGAATATAAAAAATAAGTATCCTATCATTTTGAGATTCTTTAGTAGCAAGAATGTTTTCCCAACGTTACCATATCCTCATGTATGATTAATGGTTATGTGGTTTTTCATAATACACTTCTGTCCCCTGATGGAATATTCAATGGACCAAGGTATACGATCTCTACCTTATATTTCATTGTATAATGTTAGAGAATCAGTCTCAATGTCCCTAGAAGAGATGATCATCTGGATAAAAAGTAAGGGTCATGTTAACATTTCATGGGATCTTTCCAGAAGTGAATCCCCACTATCAAAAAAAGATGAAAAATTATCAACAAATAAACATATTGGATATCCGATAACTCCCCCCTACGCATAGAACCCCTAAAACACAAACCATATGTGTTATGTTTGATGAGAAAGAGAGGCATCTTCAATGTAATCCATTTCCCCTAGGTATAACATAAGAGTTAATGGAGGCTTCCATGAAGATAATAGTAATTTCTAGTTGTATTAATGATGATTAATTTATTTCTTAGTTGACCCTCTCATTAACCCTTAATATCTAATAGTAAGTTTTTATAGCTTTGAAATCGGGTGTAGTGGGGAATAAATTTTAGTATGTATAAGATATTAATATTTACCTATTTTTTAATATATTATATATCTATTTAATAATTCAATTGACTAATATTTTCCTAAATTTTGAATATAATTAGGGAAATGAAATATAAATTGAATTATTTAGGGAATTATAAATAATTTCTCTCTGTTAGGATTTTTATTTATTTTTCGTATTGCTTAATTTCATTAATTGTTTTGAAGAATGACTAGATCATAGAGGGTCCACATGAATGCTATGTTTAATGTAAAGAATAATTAGTGGAACAATTTATTTATTAGTATTATCTTTAATGGAACCCATGATCCATTCATTTAAAAAAATGGTTGAGATTAAAACAGACATTCAATTTGCATCCTAAATATCACCAACGGTGTTGAAAAGTTATCCCTTTTAAGTTTATAGTCTTAAAATGGTGGTTTGTGTTATATTTTATAATGGGAGGTTTTGGAATGAAATTTTCTTTATCATGTCCTTGAAGATATTAACATATGTGTGTTATAATAAAAGTAAATTCCTTTTATATGTGGAAGGAAAACTACCATTACTATGAAATCACCATGAATGGCTTGGTTGAAATCATCCAGCCCATTATTGTATATTAATTTTCATATGAACACATAGTCAGGGTTGAAATTTTAATATGCTTTCATAAATTAGGTTTTATGTAGAAATGTTTTTATTGAAAATATTATAATACAATTCATATATGAATTATAATGTTAGTGACATGAATTTGAAAAATATTTTTCAAAAAAACAACTACCATAAAATATGAAATATAATTCTTATTTCATATTACATTGAAAAATACCCATTTTTCAAAAATTATTTTTGAATTTTATAATTTTTATTGTAGTAATATTTTTTAATTAAAAATAAAATAAAATCATTAAAACCAGTTTTGGGTGTTATTTCTCATGTGTCATAATTTTTTATATTTGGAATGGTGTTTCCTATAATGATACAAGCTACTATATGGGGCTTATCAACTAGAGAAACATCAAACTCGTCATCCAACACACATCCCATGAGCCTCAACCAGGTTGTTGGGGAATCTTAAGTGCATCCAAGAAACCCAAGATCAAATCCATGCAAAGGAAAAATTTCTACGTGCACTGTGGTAGTACTGTAGTGGTAAATGTGTAGTATTATAGCATGTACTATAGTGGGAACTGTAACAGGAACTGTTTGGAACTGTAGCATTAGGGAATTTTCCCCTGTTTGGGCCTTCCGGCCACTGATTTGGTCCCCGTGTCCTTTAAGGACTTCGGGCCACACAATCCTTCAGGGTAGTAAGGCCTTCAGGCCACCTCAAGGCCTTCGAGCCACTTTAATTGCAAATTCATACCATACAAACTAAAAGGAACAAGATCTATAAAAATGATGGACAAGGAACTGTCACCACAGTCGAAGCTACATGGATTATAATAATGAGAGGGTGTAACACCTACCATCAGACAAGCATTTTCATTCACAAGATATCCTAGCCAAAAAACCATGAAAATGTGGAGTGATGATTTTACCATGAAGATAATGGGTTGGAGCAGTTCCAAGTAGTTAGTCTAGGTATTATGTAATGTTTGAAACCTACAAGCAATGAATTCTTCTATGTCCTATGGGCCATTTAATACTTACACCTATAGGCCTCTTAAATGATCCACAACACCCCTTCAAAGGTATAATATAAAAAAACAATAAAAATGAATCACTTTGGGACATTGGATGGATCATACAACACACACAAAATCAATGGAGAAAATATTGTAAATAGTATTTAAATAGTATTTTATTCATCATTTATTGGTGATGGAAACATAATAAAGTTTCTTGAATAGTTCCCAATATTGATGAATAGTTTTTTTCTTGTGATTTTTGAATACTATAAATTAATTTCAAAATGAATCCAAGAATTATTCTTGGAATTATTTTAATAAAATACATTTCAAGATAGGTAAGACCCTATTATTGGTAGGGAGAGAGTATAATAAATTTTGGATAATTTATAATTATGGAATATGATAGAATTAAATTATTTAATACCATTATAAATATTTTTAGGATTTAGAGATATTAAAAAATAACCCTTTATGATTTTTGTGGTTCCTCATAAAAAAATGATATTTTGGTATAATTTGGATAAGATCTGATCTATGCTCAAGGTTATTTTCATGCTTATTTTATATTATTCAATTTTCAAATTTATCTCATGTATATCTAATTTAGAATATATATTCATACGTGAAATGAAAATTAAATAATAATGAAAAATATTATTTTATAAAAAAACATTTCTAGAATAATGGGAAAATATATATAAAAGTTGGTATTGTGAAATTAAAAAAGAATATATAAAAATTGTCAAAAATCATTAATAAGTTGATTAAAAATATAATTTAATGAAAATATAATTATATTAACATTTATAATCTTATTTAAATGATGATGAAAAAATTATAATTTTCTTCATCCATATGGAAATTTAGATCAAGTTGGAATACTTCATCCTCGTCTACTATATATAGTTGGTCAATCAAAAAAAATCTAAAATTATAGAAGAAATTAAAATAAATTAAATTATAAATTAATTATATCAATAAAAATTTTTAGAAACCATTTCTTCCATATAAATAGTTATAAAATATGACTATGTTATCATTAACTATCAATTCATATATTTATTTTTACTATATTTTCTATAATATATAAAGAAACAATGATTATATAATCATGACTCCTTAGATTATCAAATTTTTAAAAAATATTCCTTCTAAAAATGAAATAAAATTATTGTAAATGGTGGGTGGGGGTCGAGATAAGTACAAAAGACATAAAAAGATTTAAAGGAATTAAAATTTTAGTTGTATGAAAAATGTGATTTACCTAGGGAAATATATTAATTCCCATTCCAAATTTATTTAACCTAAAAGATTAGTGTTTTTAAATTTTATCATTAACACCTAAATCTAAAATGTTACTTTGTTTCATGTATGGTTTAACCCATGGATTTTTTTGAAATATAAATATATTCATCAAGGACTATTGGGAATCATGTTTTGTTCCATGAATTATATATTAAATTCATTATGGATACACATTATAAAATTTAAATGTATTATTAATTTATAAGTTATTTTAGAATAAATTCCACATTTTTTAGTTCATTTACATTGGTTTGTTCTAATATATTTTACTAATAGTGTGATCCATATAAATAAAATACATTTTAAATGATTATAAATAATGATTGTAAGTGTGAACCCTCATAAGATTGGGTCCCACAAACAATATAAGTTAAATGGGAGAGTGAAATACCAGTAAAAGAGCTCAAATATAGATTATATGGAATAAAAAACATTAAAATATGTAAATAAGATGACCATTTGATGACAAAAAATTTTATGCATGGGATACTATAAGGAAATAACCCCAGGTGCTTAATAAACATTTATAACTACAACGAAATGGAGGAAATTAATTATTAATATATAAAGAACACCACTATCTCCCTATGTAATAAAATCCTATTAATGTGATAACTATGGTTATTTTAGTTTAAAATTAAACAAGTTATTCCAATAAAATAAAATTGGATATTGGGGAAGGAGATATACTCATGTACAAGTTGTATCCTTCTTTTTAGGCACATAGAAATAATCATTTTAGTTAAGTGATGTCTTTATTTGTTTTATAAGTCATATGATTTTATTTTTTCATTCACAAAGCTCTATAATAATCTCAATTACTGCCTCATAGATTAGTATATAAATTATTCATATATGTTGGTTTAATTCTATCTCACCTAAAATTTCTTAATTTTTGTATGAATAAAATCTTCCACTTTTGGCCAGTCATGTGCATAAACTTCCATCCAAATACCCAAGTCTTCTAAATAATTTTATCTTTAGTTTCTATTAGTTAATATAATTTAATGATAAATATAGATAAATGATGTCATATTTTCAAATATAATAAAACATTCAAATTTTAACACAAAAATCATGATAAAAATATTAGAATTTAGACCAACACAAATCAAAAGTGAATATTGATCAATATTAAAATATTAACCATTAAATGAAAAAGATAACTTAATGTAATACCATTGTTTAGAGAAATAATATTAGTAATATTTATTTTTGGAATTTTTTTAAATACCATAAAAGCATGGGAAGAGGCAAGACCTCTGAACATTTGTTAATAGAGAAAAAGTTCAATAAATATGTACCACCTAAAAAACACAACAACTACAGACAATCAAAACCAAACCCATTACCATCCCCATGATAAAATTCATCCTATGTAGTCACGGATTCCCACTCTGAGCATTCATAATGCTTCAGAACCTTAGAATACTTCATAATGAGGCTCAACCACTCCAATGAAAGAAAATCTATATTAATCTGCCTAGAGACTTCCCCACATTCACTTTGGGCAGAAGATCTATTGGACATTGGCATTGGCAGGTAGGAGTAATCCTTCCCTGATCTTCTTTGTGGTGAAGAAATCGTATCCTCTTGATTCCCATACAAATTCTTCTTCCCTCCGTGAACAATGTCACTGTATGAGGGCATGACCATCCCACCTTCATTTCTTTATCACTATCATAAATATCCCCCCATTTTCTAAGGACCAGCATCTTTTGATATTTCACTATCATATTTTTCTGAAGCTGATAGCTCATTTCAATCATAGCGATGCAATACGGGTGTCCCACAACCTCATGACCTGTACACAACCCATTTCCCATTAATTCATTCAATGCATTCTCTTTCGGAATCTTGGTCCACATGTTGGCTTCTATAGCCTCATTCTCCTTCCCTTGAAATGATTTCCCCAGGAAATGGTGATCAGCACACCGCCATCCTCATAAACCTATCCACAGACCTATGAATCCCCCAAATGCGTACTAACACCACAATTCTCCACAACAACAGGCAGCATGCTCTCAACATCCATCAAAGACCTCTGCTTCCCTTTACTCATATCGCCACTACTACACCCCTTCCTATTACAGGCCATGAAAACATCTTTCTCAAGCACATCACCCTCCTACCAAATGATATCAATAGGAGTAATCCCATCATCCCCTTTCACCTTCTCCTCTCCCATGCAGCTACAAGACTACATGATGCCATACCTATATTAGCAGCACTCTTGACAGTAGCCTCCTTTACATATCCCCCTGGTTTAGGTCCTGTTTAAGTTTATTTAACACTATAGATACCAAAGGATTCTCTAGAACCACTATTGTGTTTTCAAGAGACGATGCAGCCCAGGGACCCATGCTAGGAGCAATACCATGACAATCATCCATAGCAGGCGTCCTCATCATATCAACAGTTTTACCTAGCCTCATCTACAAACCCGATGACCTCCTTCTAATGACTCCAACATTACACCTATCCTATATGTGCCCCAATCTGTTACCGATCGAGTTGTTGTCATTCCAGGATTGATAAACCACAACATGGATCCATCCAAATTTCCCACTTATTGAAATAAAGATTCATTCCACTGGAGGTCTCGAGATATGCACCTCTACACCCAAACTTGTTTTCATCGGGTGACTCACCCTAGAAATATAATATATGTTTTTAGGTGATCAATGACATTGTACAAAGTCTTTCTTCACGATAGAGGTATATGGATATATTTCTATAACTAATAAAAATAAAAATACAAACTAACCATTTCTAGAAAGATATTAATTATTATATTTCATTCAAAAGTAATTATGATATATTTATTTATTGAAAATGATTTTTTAAGAATAGAAATATACTTTAAATACTAGATATAATATACTCATGGTTGGTGTACACTTTTATAGTAAATATGTATTAAGTATTGGTCCCCATGAGCTTGTAAAGTCACATGTGAATACCTTATTTCCTATTAGACATGAGATGAAAAAATTAGTACATTATAATGTTTAGAAATTTTATTCCCAACAACAATGGGGTTTACTTCTCAAACGAGTTTTACAATAATTTAATATGAATAATTGGATAATTAATATTTTTTGAATAAGGTACAATAGTATTTATCATGATTTGAATTTTGTGGATTTTGATGCAGTTTCATTATAAATATGACATACATTGTTGAAAAATGTATGAATTTCAGGGAAAATATAAGCCCAAGTTCTCCTTTTACCGTTAAACTATAAAACACAATACATATGAGGAGGATAGTTTCTATATAAGAAAATTTCATTGATACCCATTACAAAACATTAACCTTAGTATCCCTATGAGATGTTATAACTGTTATGGTTGTGTCTATAGATCACATAATAATTATTAAATATTCTTATAACTAAGTTATATGTTTATTATTAGGGTATAATGGAATGTAAAATTATATATCCACCATAAAAATATTGATGGTTTTAAAACTAATTTCATGTAGACAAACAATTAATAAGGGTTCAAACTCACATAAAAGAAACTAATATTTTTATTACTATAATAAGTTTATATGATCCTTTAGAACAAATAATGTACCATGTATGGGATAATACAATTCAATATGGTAAAATAATAACAATATAAATTCACTTTTAGTTTAAATTTTTGAGTTTATTTCTACCATATAAGATAATATAGATTTATAATATAAATAATTAAATGAATTAAATTTTTTTACTTTTAAAATAATCCTTAATTGTATAAATATAATTTATTCATAAAACATTATTTTCAATTTATTAGTGTTACTATTTTATTAATAATATCCAATGGATTTTGTGTCAGAAAATGAAAATGTTCTTACATGAACGTAGTGGGATATGCTTTGGGTTACACAAAAATGGACACAAATTAAATTATTTTAGTATTATGAAATTTTTTAATTCAAAACGAATTTTTAATTCTATGAATCAATATTAGAAGTCATTTTTAAAATTATCAATTCACAAAAATTTTAAATTAATTAATATATTGAAAAACATGACATGCGAAATGTGGACTTAAATAAATTTTTTATTATATAGTTTCAGGACTTATGGCCTTCAATTTGATGTTTTATAGGAAACTATTTTTTGAATTGGTAATATAAAATAAAAATAACTAGATGGTTAAATGAATAATTTTTTTTGTGATGGATTTTGAATTAAATCATAGATTATTCATTATCTTATGAGAATAACAAGTTATTTAGTTTTATAGTGATGCTTATATTATCAATTTATATCGTATTGATCATAATTTATAAATCAAAAATTTACCATTAATATTGTGTTTATATATTAATAATTACATGGTTAATCACATTTGACCACTGTGTTAGTTCTCAAGTTATTGAATTTTCTCATTAACCCAATACGATGAGGGACATATTTATTATGAGAGTGTTTATCAAATAGACATTCATCATGACCCTCATTTGTGGGATTTGAATGATTTTTTAAATCGTTATAATAATTTGAAACTTTTTATATATTATTATTGAAATATTAGATGTGTGTACAAATTAAAATTAATATCTTTATTCACATTAAATAGAATATGTTATTTATGTGATATCACATCTAATTAATGGAAACATCCTCTATTATTGATGCAATAATAATAATCATGAGTGAATTTACCAAGTATATTTAGAAGAGAAATTATTTTAATTTTTGATGACTCGAATCACTTAATGGATGTATAATTTTTAAATAATTTCTAAATAGTTTACTTACAACACATCATCATTATTATGATCCCAAATAATGAAGAAATCCTTTAATTGTTTTTATAGTCATTATAAATTCTTTATTATTATTAATGATCATAATTTTTTATTCTACATACAAATGTATAAGAAGAACTATTTGGGTTAGAATAAAATTAATAAATTTCAATGTTATCACCTCATTCTTTTCTCAATTTGACATCCTCAAGAAAATCACAATATATACTATGATATCACCCATTACATAACAACAACTATTCAATCCTTAGATTTTTAATACAAGAAAAATAAAATGTTCATAAATTTCCATCTAATTTTGATTAATCCATATGCATTAATTATAAAAGATATTGATAATTTTCATCATTTTAAAAATAAAAAAAATATTAATACATTATTTTTGTTATTGAAAATTTCTCAAAAATTACAAATCAACCTTGTTTGAATGATTTTCTCCCACCCCAGCATGGACCTATAAACTATCCATGTTAACACTCTTACTCCATCATTATAATAATTTCACTAAGTGCGTATTTAGTGTTTTATTATATAATAATATCATTATTTATTTTATAATGATACTATTTAATTAGTATTATAGACTAATTAAATTTCATCTATCCTAAAATCCCACTATAGAGATTTCAAATGTTTTTTAAGAGAAATGTTTTTTAGAAAATTAATTATTTTTTACATACATTTTAGACTACATTAACTTGTATCATCTTGTCCTGACTCACGAAAACCATTAAAAAACCAGTGCTTCTATATGAACTCTGATTCACCCCCACATTTTTCATAGGCTTCCAAATATCAAAGAGGGAATATAGATATCTTAAGGATGTTGTACACTCTTGATCATGTAACCATAAATTAAATTAAATGTAATAATAATAAAAAAATTATGATATAAAAATATTAGAGGTAAATTTAAACTATATTCTACGTCAAAATCAAATCTGAGCTACCTCATATTTTGAGAACCAGATCAAACTCGTAACATAGCATAGGGGGGGTTTCTATCATGAGAGGATGAAAATTAGTTTGTAGGAATAAATGAAAATCTATTAAAAATGGTTAAACCGAAATAAAAAGTAATATCATAAAAATTACAATCTAGATTTTTCTATTACCACTATAAATGATGGATGATCATACATTCCATATATGATAATTGGAACAAGAGGAAAAACATGATATAAGTATATATCACATGAGTCAGAAAACATTAAAATGATAATGGGGAATGACAAGGAATATTATAAGTGGTAAAACTAAAAAGTCATGACACATTAGACAAATTAAAATTCCAAAATAAAATATATAACTCAAAATCAGATCGCCTCATGATGAGAAAATATACATTTCATGGAACCATCACCTCTCCCGAACTGAGAACACAACTACAACCACTATCCCATTGATACCTCACTGATCCTAAACTGTATGTAGGTGTGATAAAAAAATTCATAGTTGATAAATATCCCATATATGATTCATACTCTATAAAAAATAACTGATTTTCATGCTTGTTTGAAAATACTATTTTAAATTCTATTTTTTCAGTTTGATGAAAAAAATATAAATATAATATTCTTAATTTTATTTTTGTATAGTTATGTATTACAAATTTGGTATCCTAATTTAAAATTGATAAAAAACAAATGAATTGGTTAAATTTAAATATTTCAAATAAAACAAAATTTTTTATTTACAAATATTATTTCAATAATAATTTTTAAATTATTCATTAAAACATTAGTGAATGAAAAGAAAATAATGAAAAAAATGCACTCATATAATGGTCCCACTAATAATAAAATAATATATCATATAAAATACAAATAATAACAAGAAATACCATAGTCTCAATTTTGGAAATAAAAACAAATTTCAATTCATTGAAGGAGAGGTTACTGAATCTAAATAGTAATAACTTTCATTGATGAAAATGGTAGTACAATGAATAATAAATTGGAAAAACATTAATAGAAAATATAAAAGAATTAATTGATACCTTGTGGGATCCCCCAAGGTAACTAGGTTAAGGAAACCTTGAATCCCTATAATCTAGGTGATCAAAAAAACTTATCTTTCCATAAATAACCATATCTATTCCTAGGCACAAACCACTACGTAATACTTTATCAAGTCCTAATAATTAAAAAAATTAATATCATATTATTATTTTTTCAGTGTTATAGCATATTAAAAAGACCATGGAGAGCATATTTAATGTATAAAATTTGATTAATCATTGTATTCCCCAGTAAATGTATCTGTGGTTGCCATGATCAGTAAAATTGAGTAGATAAATGTTAAACATGGAATCAATGAATATAATTATAAATTATATATATAAAATACATTAAAAAATGTAAATAATAACATACCATTACCTCTAAGAATACTTCTCCAAATATCCCCCTTTTCATCTCAACCATGAATAAAATATAAAAATGTATCCCATATCATTGATAACTTAAAACATAAATAAAATCAACATTGATTTAGCATATATTCCAATATCTCAGGGGGGTCATTTTGAAAAAAACAATTATATCATGAAAATTAGTTTTGTTTAATCAATAGAAGGTCCTTTTAATTACAAAATAGGATTATATATCTTGAAAATAATATAATGTAGAATTAATTTTGAAAATGACATGAAAAGATCAAATACTTTTATGAACATTACCCATCCCCATTTAAGTAAAAATTATAACAGAACACAATATTCAATCCTTATAATACAATTCAATTAATAAATTTCTATCCCAACTCATACTATAAAACTAATTATTATATAAAATATTTATTTCCTATTTATTTAAATAATTTGGAATTAAATCACTATTTTAATAAGATATTTTTTAAATAAATTCTGTAATAAACTTTAATAAAGCAATAAATAAGTACAATTTACATGAAAATATACTTCGAATTGTACATAACAAAGTACGCCATTTTTAATTCTAAAATATTTTGATGTTAATTTTAAAATATGAAATAACTTGAAGTTTAATGTTTAAAAAGTTATGTGTGGTAACAACTAACTAAATTGATGAACAACACACAAATCATGAGCTCGTGGCGACCTTCGTTAGTTCCAAAAAAACCAAACTCAACCAAAAACACTCTTAGATTATTAAACCAAACATTTTCAACCAAAAACCCACAATTTCATATTTAGATTCAGAGTCACCAAATTCCATAATAACATTGAATCTATGTACCAGAAGGTGTTGTCAACTACCAATATGCACGATTGACTAGGCCATATAAAATATATAATCATTAAACACGAATTGATGGATCATTACACCCAATGTCACTAAAACCATAAATAATACCATGAGGGGACATAACTCAAGATAAATTGTAAAGGACAACATAATCATACCCTTTTAGAGAATCAACTACAACCTACTAATGAATCTCTATAAATGATAATGATTACACCATAAATTTTTATAATTTTAGTACCCAACACCCAATACATAGAACCAAAACTAGAAAATAAACCACGATATGAATAGTAAGAGAATAAAAGGATGTATTACTAAGGATTTAAGCAATTAAAGAACTACAAATGATCAATATAAAAGGTTTTCGAGGGGTTGGGAAGGAAGCGACAATGAGTTATCTCCCTCTTCTATTCATTTGATATAAAAAATAGAGACTTCCTGGGTTCTAAATAGGTACCCAAATAATATAAATAAATGTTTTCAATAAACACCACAAAATCTGGGACAAAGTGTGGCATCCCCCATTGTTCTATGACCCGCCTCACTCATAGCATAGGTCAAACTCAATCCAAAGAGAACATCAGTGTGATCAATGTGACATAGTGGAAGTTCTTCCTAGGAGGAAGAGGGGTCAATCACCCCCTTGAGATACCCTCAAGTCTGGGAACATCTTTTGTGTTCAAATTCCAATAACCTATGAAATCCCTATATAATAACAATTTTATATGCATCAAGGGAAATCTAATCCCCAAAAAACCACTGCTTAGTTTATAGTGGACACATCATGTGGCCCTAGTTACATTAATATTAAACCTCATGCACCTTAGGTTTCACTCCAAGTGCTCTTCTACTAAACTAATTCCCATAAAATATTAATATAAACGTATAAAACAAGACTATATAACCCATTAAAAGAAAAAAATACATAATATTATATTATCCTATAATATCCCCAACCAAATTACCTAGTTTATTAATATATCCCCACCATAAAAATGATTCATCCTCAAAATTTACTAGGAACCAAATATAGCACTAGAAAAATCTGAAACCCATTATTAAAACATATAATACAATAGGGGTTCTCCCCTCCATAATGTACATTACGTTACTCCAAAAAAATATCATAAAAGCAATATAAAATCAATAAAACACATCAATTGGGAAGATTCTATTGATAAAATAAAAAAATCGAATAACAAATTACTATAAATCCCAATATCTCAGGATATAAAATAATATTGAAACATATAAAACCTTCCATATAGAAAATATTTTTCCAATATCAATGAAACAAACCACATAATACAATTCAAATCAATCGTAATTAAATCATTTACAAGGATTATTTTCAAACGTGGTATGACAAAAGAAACACTCATTTTTAAATGATGTGATTTTGAGTTTTCCTTAATGAATACAAATTTATTTCTCTAATAATAAAAAAATATTCAATATTAAATATTAATGTTATTTAAACGTTAAATAACTTATAAGTTTATCAAAAACTATTTATGAAAAAGATATTTTTCTTATAGAAACCGAATTTCCATGATTAATCATGGTGGAATTTTAATTTAATTTGAATGTTAAGATGTAAATAAAGGACATATAACCATATAAAGACACCCAAAAACACAAAAAAAGTCATCCATGATTTATAAAATAAAATTCATTAAAATGAATTAGAAAACCCTTACAATTTTCACTTAAATTATTCATTTATCCCAATATATGAAATGTATTTAGGGATGAATTTAATTGATTTATTTCATGATATATTTTACTAACTACATAATAAATCCAAGAAATTTATTTTCACAAAACTAAAAATGATGTCATATATTTTTTAAAAACATTTTATCAAATAAAAAATTATTTAATAGAAAAAACATGAATATTAATATTTAATAAATTCCCAATGGCCCAGTGGCCTTATTATTTATTAATTTCGATAATCCACCTTTAAAGGGGTGAGGTGGAACCCTTATATGACCCGTAGGCGTATGTATTACATTGCTCGTAGGCCATAGAGTAATTCACTGCCTGTAGGGTTCAAGCATTATATTCAAACCAGACTAACTACTTAAAATTGCTCCTCCCCAACATCTTCATCGTTTAATCCGCTCTCTACCTTCGAATGGATGTTCAACTAGGCTTTCCCATGCGTGCAAAGGCTTGTCCCGATGGTAGGTGTCATACCCTCTCATTCTTGAAATCCATTTAGCTTATGCTATGCTGAAAGCTCATTGCTCTTCCTCCTTCTGAAGCTTGTTCCTAATAGGTTATCTGGTTTACATCTGCACTAAAAGTGGTCTAAAGGCCTTGAGGTGGCCTGAAGGCCTTACTAAAAATGAGTCCCAGCATAATAAAATAAAACCCCCTAAATAAATAATCACAATTCATTCATACTATAAATAGATATGGGTTAAATAAGTCATATGATCCCCATCAATATCAACATAATAATTCTAAAAAACAATCTAAAAACTGAATCAATGAACAATAAAGTAGGAAACATCAAAACCACACAATTCCCAAATATATTGTTAATATAAATAGTCAAAAATATGTACATCCTTTCAATGTATCACACTAAATCCGCTTATAACACACTTTGACGATGTAATAATACTTATGTAGAATGATAAAATAATCTTGAAATAAAAATTTCACATTCTTGACCTTCCCTAGAAACTCATAGTTCAGTACTATAATGTTGACCAACTACTCCTTAATTAAAACCTAATGAATTTATATAGTGAAATATCATTTCTTTCTCAAATCTCACAATTTAATGAATCAAAAACATGATTGGATACCTTTTTTTCATGGACCAACAAAGGATACCATAAATATGGTCACCCTAGCCATTTCATGACATGTCTTAGAGGGATTCCTTGATCCCCACAAGCTGGAAACTTGTCCATGGGTATCAAGGAAACCAACTTAGTATTTATTTCACCCAAATAAACCTATATATCATGAAACTATCATAAAAATTCTAGCATTAACACTTCATATTTTAGATGATAATGCATATAAATAATCACTTTTCAATAGTAGGAACAAAAAAAGGAGGCATATGTATATATAATATTACTCATAAATCACAATCAGGATCTAATAAAAAAGAATTGGAAATTCAGATGTGATACATATAGCAAGGAATAATATATATAATAAATAAATTTCCATAATAAATCAAAGACCCCAAAATCATATAATCTTGTTTCAAAAAAAAGAAAGTCGTCTTAGTAATCTCAGTACAACTGAACTGAAAACCTATGACCAACAGCTATCCATAAGGAACCATAGCTGAATATATGATTGAAAAATATTTCCAAAAAATAACATCCCTAAAATATTTTAATTTTAATAAAAAATAATTCACTTTCCTGATAGTTTTAAAATATAATTATAATATTTTTATACCCATTTAAATAAAAATAAATCCAAATATACCATCATTTATATACATTTTAATACTAGATAATCAATCTACTTTTAACCTCTATTTTAAAAATAAATTGAATAGATATCATGGAATAAAATCTAAATATTTGAAATAATGTAACAATATTTATTGACAAAAATTCATGAAAAAATAAGTTTTTCTTAGTGTTAAAAATTAATATCAAAGTAATGGAATGAAATAAATAAAATTAACACATATTATGGAATCACTAGTAATAAAATCACATATTATACTATATATAAAACAATAAATATCATCCAGTCAGGTAATGAAATAAATACTAATTATGAATAATAAAAATCCCCACGAAATATAAGGGTTATGACTAATAGATGATAGAGTTAAAATCCACTAATTAAAAATTATGTTCAATACAATATGAACATGAATAAAATTACAAAAAAATAAGTAATTGATATCATGGGATAACCATTATGGGACATATTTTAAATCACCTTAAAATCCAGGTACTCTTAGGGATCCCATAATCAAATCCAGCCAAAACAAGCAATACCCTATCACATGAACCATATAATGGGTATAACTTTGTCCTGTTCCAAAATAAATTACATAAGTATCAGAATATTATTTATTTAATGTTGTAGTGTATTAAAAATTCTAGTGAATGTAGAATCAATACTTAGCAATTACATAATCCAATTCTTCCTTACATAATTCCATGAGGTTCCAATGATTATCAGAGTCATGGTGATCCATCCCAAACATGGAATCAAGAATGATAAATCACCATGAAATATATAAAATACATAACAATGGTAAATAATAAGATTCTATTTACTCATAAAATATATCGCAAAATCAACCACTTTTTTCTCTAATCATATTATAAAACATATAAAAAATACCCTCTCTAGGATAAATCATAAATCAAATAACAACAATATAGATCTCAAATTTAAATTTATTATTCATAGAAATATATTTGAGAAACAGACTACACCATAAATTATTTTTCCTTAAATGAATGACTAGAAATTTTGAAATATATTTAAGAAAAAAAAAATATGATTTCCTTTCATGAAAATAAAACCCAAAAACATTTTTTTCAAATCTCACTGGAAAATTTCATATACGATTTAAATATCACTCGACCCCATTTTAATCCAAAAAACACATTAATCAACCCATGATATATAATACATTTTATAAATATCATTCCCAACACATACTTGAAAACCCGTTACTTCCAAAAAAATTCATATTGTTGAAAATAGATAGGAATATAGAAAGTAATTTAATGAGACAATTATTTAATTAATAGTCATTAATTTTTTTTAATTAAAAAATAAATTTTGTTAAAATTTATATGAAAAATAATTTTATTCATATATTATAAAACACATAATATTTAAATATTTATATGTTCAAAGAATAAATTTAATAAAACTAATGAATCATGTTTTAATTTATAAAAATTTATATATGGAGTCACTTATTTATAATGATGATGCACACATCGGTCTTCAGATCATGGAGACCTCCTATGGGTATACGATCACATAAACCATCCATTCATAACCTTATAAAATTAAACTAAAAATTTAACATACATACCAAATCATAAATAACACATGTGCCTAATCCACTTAAAATAGATAATTATTACACCCAATCCAATGACAATTTTCATAAGAAATCACCAAAACAAAAATTAAAACCATAGAGACACATAACTTAAGAAAAATGGAAAAATATTTTTTATACATCCCCATCGAAAGAATCCCCTACAGGATGGAAATGAAATAACTAATAAGAAGAAAAAATTTTCTTAACATAGTGGATTATGCTACCAAAAACCCTAGTCAGATGATGAAATATTTATAAAACCGAAGATAATAACATGAAACAACAGATGATGATGTATTAAATTGGATATAAATGATGCAATTTACAATAAATACATAGATTGATGGATTATAAAGAGGGATTAGATATCAAAAGTCAAATCTACCCCTATATTCAGTTCAAATAGAACATTGTTGACTTGAGGAGTTTCTTAATGGGACCCATAATAATGAACTATAATCCCTATAAAAATACTACATAATATACATGACATGGTGTGGCCCCCCTTTACATTATGACACACATACCTAAAAACCCAAACCAAACCCCAACCCAAGTGCACTTCCTTGTGCACCATAGACCATGACTCTTGTTCAAACCAGGTAACAAAGGGGTTGATCTCCCCTTTATCCACACATGTTCTTTGAATCTTATTCGACAACATAATTCAAATAACGTATTAAATACATATTTTTTTAAAACTATTTCTCTGTTTCATCCCTTACTATATGTGAATCATCGTAGTGTTATTCATAGTGGCTAGGCAGTGGAGCCCTACTAATTGAAATTTCTGACCTCCAACACCCAAGGACTTACTATATATTCTCATATACATAACCAACACCCCTAAAACACTCAAATAAATCCTTTAACACACAAAAATATAGATACTCAATATATATAAAAAATCATATTATTATTTTATATCAATGTATATTACATCTTATAAACAGTTAGACAAACAAGAGAACATGAGGATTAGTGTATTTGAAAATTGACTTCAAAAAAACTACTTTTACAATACTATTAAAATTTTATTCCAATATTATATACCATAAGCAGACCTTTTAAATATATTGCATGTAATACCCGTATTTTAATAATTTGTAATAAAAAATAAATAATGGGGTGACATCAAATTCTAAATAATGGGAAAATAAATATATCACCATGTCATCTAGGGAGATATCAAAGCAAATGAGGAAACATAAAAATGAAAGAAATATTATTTCAACATTATTTATATTCATATGATATAATAAAGATTCAAAAGATGTGACATATAAACATAAATGCATAAAATAACTATGTAGAAGTATAATATTTAAAATATGGATTGAAATAATATAAAAATCATTAATCCTTACAATATAAGATACATATATAAAACATATTTAAAATATTTAACAAATATTAGTATACATAATACTACATTCATGATACACACCAAAAGATTCTATGATTACAAAAAACTAGACCATACTCTTGAATACAGTTCTCATGAGATATAAACATTTAACCAATACATTAGAGGGTGATATATGACATCATTAATTATTCCTTCACACTTATGTGTGACACATGAAAATAATTCACATATCAAATATTAAATAACCCATGGAAATTAATTGGGTTTCCTGAAAAATTAAAATTAAAATAATTTTCATTTCATAACAAACCCATGGAAATGAAAATAAATATCACAACATTTCCGTATGGTATAAAATATAAATATAAAGTGAATTGATTGATACAGAAACATTTATCAACAAAAAAATAACATAAAAAATTTGATGGTGAAACATGGTACAAATATTCATTAGAGAATAAATATTTTTGAGATAGAGATTAAAATGAAAATAAAATCACATAAATAGATTTATTGAAAAACATTTTTTAATCATTGATGTAAAATTTATTGTTACGAGTATCTTTTAAAAATGATTGATTAACAAAATTGAAAAGAAAACCATTCATATAACTTTATTTAAATTAAAAACACCTTTAGACATATATTTATAATAGATAACATCATTTAAAATTTAGAATCAATGAATTTAGTGAACAAAGGATTAATAAGATCAAGAAGAAGTTGTATAACTCAAAGGAAGGAGTTTGAGTTACCAAATCCCTTACATTTTATATTGATTTACATACAAGTTATTTATCCTCCACTACCATATTCAATATTTTTTAATTACCTATCTCAAGAAATTACAATTATAAAGATACATCTATACTCATAATTTTAAAAAATTCTTTTAATGAATGTTTTAACTATTTTCATCATTGTGTGTTTCAAATTTGATAATTGTGTTAGATTCATAACCGTGTTGTTGATTTACGTTCCCCTAAAATATATATCCTTTACAAAACCATTAATGGAAATGGAATTAATTTTTTATGATAAACTATATGTTATATTTCCATTAAATTAGTGTTTTTAATGTTTTTTGAAGAAACATTCTGTAATAAATGAATTTTAGGTTATCTATTTTATTTATGGATTACCTTATAACAGTCACTGTTTTTGGTGTCATCTATAAAAATCCATGATCTAGATATTTATTAAAAATATATAGCATATATATAATATTAAATTATAATTTATAACTATCAATGAAATTAGAGGTAAAAAATGGAATACATCATTCATGGGAGGTGGAAGACCACACATATGCATTGATGGTGATTAAATTTTTATAGGAATGGGAGAAGGGATTAATATTGTTAATTAATTCATAATATAATATATATATATATCCTAATAATTTATTGATAAGATTCATTACTATAAATTGTATCGATTTATCTATTTAATATCTATTCATTAATTATTCAATAATGCATTGTGTTTTGTCTAGTTTTTACAGGAAATAAGAATAAAATTCATAAAGGAGGAGAAACTGTAATTTAAAATACATTTATATTTTACACATCATAAAAAAAGTTCATTATGTGATTTATTCTCAAAAAATATAGGGTAACCCATTAAAATAGTATAATTTTTGAATCCACCTGGAGAACGAAATATATGATGTAAAGAAACTACATGATCTAAAAATTTTAATTCGGTACCAACTAAACATTGAAGGAATGAAATTAGAGAAATGAATTATTTCTAGATATTTTTGTCATATATGATTACAATAAATGAATTTCCATTTCAAATTATGATAGTCTCAAATAAAAATTCACTTAATGAAATATCATGATGTGAAACCTTTGCATGTCATGGGATATTTGGGCTTGTATGTATATATATATATATATATTATAGTAGAGGCCTAGAGAAGAATGAGACCGCACTCAATATTTATTTCATGATTTTTCTTCTAATCCATGAAAGAAATTCTTTCCCCCATTTTCCTTTTTACTGATTCATTTTCTACTACACATAGATTCCAATATATGCGGATCTCTAGTTCAGGATCTACTTATTGTTGAATTTCTAACTTCTCTTTCAATCACAGTTATTGTATTACATTTATTGTTCTTTAATTCAAGTAAGGTTTTGATTTATTCTTAACAACATTAATGATGGTTTTGTTTAATATAAATTTTTTAATTATTATTTCAAGAATGCCTCTAATATATCTTTAATCGAATAAAATTTTAATATTGCATAGATAATCCTCTTGGGATAATCCTCTATGGTCCGTGCTCGAGAGTAGGGGTATTTTAAACATAATTAATCATTTAATAAAAAATTTGGTAAACTTATGGATAGTAATTAGGTTATTAAATCTTGATAATCACATTCTCTTATACAATCTTGATTTGGGTAATTTCAATATATAGAACCAGAACAAGTTGGACTTGAACTAGCAATAACCAAAATCCAATTATAGTTTCTACCATTGAAAGTAGGATTTTTTAAACCTAAGATATTGAACATCACTTGACCAAAGTTTTTATGAATTCATAGGTAGATCTAGTTGTCTTGACTAAAAAAATTGGTGACCTCTACAATACATTATATCCCAAGACATAGGAATATCCCATGTGAAATTTAGAAATAATAACTTATTAAACAATGAAATTGACCTCAATCCCTATGTTTTTCATATTTTATAACCAATCAACGTAAGACATAAATAACTAAACATACTTTATTATTATGAGGAATCCATCATTTAGGTTCTATTCTTTAGGAGACTATATCTCTAAATAGTCTTCATGTGTTTGAACTCTTTCTTCCTATATGCTATACCTTTTTATCAACATTAGTGAAGGACATATAAATTCCTAATTTGATAAGTGCCCATGCCATATAAATGACACTATAATGGACAATTAATTTTTGAAACTATTTCTAGGTAATGGATATTTCATAGGCATAGTGACCTTTGGTGTGTAATTAGGATTACCACTCACCAAATTTTCACTTCCATCATTTTTTGGATGTTTTGCATAGAAACTAGCACATGCGTCATCCTTTTTGACTAGTACGTGTTCTTGGTCCCTCTGAATTATTACATGAGACTTTATGATTCTCAAGAACATATTGATTTTTATCCCAAGATTGAGTTTTATATTTATTCAAACTATCACTGAAATATGGGTGAAAAAAACAACGTTGAACCATCTACACAAAAGAATATCCAACATGCACCACCTAAACATCAGTGGGAGAGACCAACACTATATGAGTACACCATTATGGACAATGTATCACCATCCATAAGTGGTGATGCACCCATCATTATTATCCCTCTTATCCAGGTGAAAAGTAATGAAATTAAACCTATAATCATTCAAAGGATCATGGATTTTGGAATTTTTTGGGGACTTTTGAGAAAAGATCCATATGAGAATATTTCAATTTTTATAAATGTTTATGACACCTTCTGATGTCATGGTGTGACATCTGACATGACTGAAATTAGAGGATTCCATTTCACCTAATGTGATAGATCCAGGGAATTGGTCAAATACAAGATGATAAGTCTATTACGACTTGTGATTATTTAGATAAGATATTTTTAGATAAATATTTTCTTCCCATAAAATCCAAGAAGCCTAAAAACAAGATCCATAAATTTTCCTAAGTGAATGGAGAATCACCATGGATGTATTGGTATCACATAAAATATCTAACTTTGAAGGGCTTAAATCATTGAATTAAATTTTTCCAATAGCATTATACCATCATTCATGGAGTGAAACTAGCTACAGATACTATAGTGTATCCCTCCGTAGATGGAGGACTCATGATCAAGATGCCAGAAGTTGACCTAGCACCTTTTGATAATATTTACCAAAATTCCCATCAATTGAAAAGTGACCAAGGCCCACCATGACATGTAATTATTCTTGTGGATGATTATACCTTCTTTATATCCCATGTTAAATCCTTCATAATAAAGCTTTAAACTTTTAAACAACCTTCTCTATCACTACCACCTCCTACCCCGGTTTTGGGAATCCATACCTTAGAAATGTGCAGAGGCCCACAACCATATTTGGACTATAAGGAAAGAATATAATAACAAAAAATTCACGGTTGTAATTATGAATGTCAAAATAAAAAAATCACGAATTTCAAACACCCCCGGAATACCAGCAACCATATTATCAATAAATACCTACTCAACATCCACAATAAAAAATAATGGTTATTACCAATAGCGGTGTGGTCAATAACCAAAATTAAATTAGGAAAAAAACAAATTCCAACATCATAATATATCTCCTCAACATTAAAAATTATTTATACAACAATAATTTCCACCTAGACCCCAAAAATTTTCACGCCAAGAACAGTTTCCAAAAGCTCTAATGAGGAAGAAACAATAGGTACCACCTCAATAAAAAAATCATGTGAACCCACTATCTAATTTTTTTTAAATGTGTTTTAAAGGATGGTCACATAAGAAAATGATATGAATAAAAAGTTGGATTCTATCCAAGATATTAATTACCAACTAGGATAAATCTCAAAGGATCTATCAGATCAATTACTATGCGTGTTTCTTAGTAATACTGAGACACATCCTAGTGAAGACACTAAATATGTGGTATTTAAGAGTGGATAACATTGAAATTTATTCATCGATACATTGGAAAACATAATATTCTAGAATATTTTGATATAAATTCCAAAATTACTACTAAATATAGTGATGATAACACAAAAAATTGTTTGTAAAAAATGAAATATGGAATCAGGAGCATTTAAAATCTCGTCTATAAAATAGAATCATTAAAAGGTATATGTTTTTGTGGAACAAAAACTATAAAAATACTCTATTTTATATATATATATAAAATGAAACAATCCATGATAAAGGGACAATACAATTTTATAGATATGTTTATGAAGATACCCTTCAATATCTCTTTTATAGGGGAAATCACTCAGATGCCTCATTATGAAAAATTCTTGAAGGTGTTTATCTTAAAAAATAATGAAATTATGACCTAGTAGTCATATACTTGAATAAATAATTCTAGGTATTCATTAATTAAAATCTCCCACAAAATATATAAGACTCTAGAAGCTTGTTGATTCCATAGACTATCAAAACATTCAAATTTTGAAAATCCATATGTGACCTCAGCGTAATCATTAATATCATTCATATGAGTGTATTAAAAAATATTGGGCTATAATATTTTAAAAAAATATGTTTTTCAATTAATAATTCTAACTAATCATTCAAGTATCCTCTATGAATTCATGAATTTTTTTAATCGAAGATGGTAAATTAATTTATAATTCTTATATTCTTATTTTGAATATGGATGAAGAATGTGATATAACCATCATTCTAGGTATACCATTTATGTACATTTAAAAGGTGGTAATTGATATGAATCAAGGAAGGTTATTTTTCCGAGTCGGCGATGAACTGATACTCTTCAATTTGGTGAAATATTCAAGACAAGGTGGTTATTACTGTGATTATCAGACCATTTATCTAAGAGATGAGGAATATGAATACAAGAACATTAAAGAAAATAGAGAGACCATTTCTTCTAATGTAGATGAGTTTAGTGATTATTAGGATGTTATTTATAGTGAACCTCTGATGAGGGATACCATTCCACCATTTTTACCCTTAGTCATCAATCTATAATCCTTAAAATTGAATCACCTACCTAAAAAAGAAATGTAATCATTCATAGAAACTAGAACAAGACTTTTTTTAAAATTATTTAGAGATGGATGATGTAAAATAAAAAAAATTAATGGATTTACAAATGAGGGGAAAATTTTCATGGGGTGTGGTTGATGTCAAGGGGATCAATCCCATGATTTTCTCCCACATAATTTTGTTAGTTGAAGGTGTTAAACCAAAACGTCACCCCTAGAGACGAATAACTCTACCCATGAAATAAGTAGTCAATAGTGAATTACTAAATATCTTTAATTATAGTATAATATTTTATATATCTAACAATAAGTGAGCAAGTCCCCTTCATGTCATCCTGAAGAAAGGCTTCTTGACTGATATTAAGAACAATGAAGATGATTTAATATCAATTAGACCATTAATGGATGGAGAGTGTGTATTGAAAATAAAAATAACAATATGGAGGGTAATTTTTTTCACTAATCATTATGTATAAGATACTATATATATTCATTGGGAATGAATTAAAATTTTTTCTAAGTGGTTGTTTTGCATATAATCAAATTGTAGTCGGCTGAGTATATTTTTCAAAAACACCATTTATATTTTATTTTGGTACCATCAAAAATCAAATGATCTCATTTATAATGTTTGAATAACCAATATAATTTCAATAATTCACAAAAAATATTTCCATGATATGGTAGGGTAGTTCTTAGAGACTTATTGGTTGATTTAATTGTATTTGAATGGTATTTTGAAGTCTGCTTATAAAAACTAGAGTTAGTTATATTGCAATGTAAAGAGAATTCCATGGTGTTAAACTAGAAATAATGTCTTTTTATTTTATATGGAGGAATAATACCTGTAATAAAATATCAAATCATGGAATTGAAGTCAATCTAAAAAATCAATGTGATTAAATATATACCTAATCCCATGACAGTGAAGGGTAAAAAAGGTTTTTTATTACATGGGTGATTTTATTTCTTTTTTAAAAAAGTAGTTACAAGAATAAACTGCACACTGATACACATATATTATAATGAAATCCCATTAAACTTCACTAATGTGTGTTGGATGTAATTTGACAATCTAAAAAATATCCCAGTGGCAACTACTATCATTGTTTCACCCAATTGGGTTAAAGATTTTGAATTGATGTGTGATTCCAACGATATTAAAATGGGTGATATTTTTGGAGAGTGGGATGGACACATATTAGGACCAATATATTATACTAGACACACCATAAATTCTTCTTATGTAAATTATATGACCATACCAATAGAGATGATGATAGTGGTATTTTCTTCTGAAAAAAGATTGATCATTCATTGTGGCTTCTAACGTGGTAGTGTATATAGATCATACACCACTGAAATAAATTTTGATAAAAAATGATTCGAATCTAGGGATAATATTGTGGAAGCTATTATTATAATTATTTCAAATAGTTATCAAAGAAACTAAATGGACTGAAAATTTCATAGTTAACATCTATTCAAGATTTCCACTATAAAGTATTGAGGGTGATGAAAATATGAGTATTGAGGACTATTTTTGTTGATGAAACACTTTTCAATATAAATATGAAGGAATGACCATGGTTTTATGATATTAAGAACCATAATTCCATTGGATATCTTTACCCACAATTATTATATTTATATAAGAAGAATTTCTTATTCGATGGTATGCATTGTCATTAGACTGAGCCATAATTATTTAATCATTGTGTTGATGGATTGTTGTGACATTTCGTCACTGAAGTTGAAATTCAAAGCATGATCAAAATTTTTCACACATAATTAGTTGGAGGATAAAATGTTCATGGATTTTCCATGGATTAGATCATAATGTGTGGACAATTTTAGACCACACATCATCAAGGTGCAAGTACCTTTTCATGGAGTTGTGATTGATTCAAGTGGATGGGAACCATTGGAAATTGAAATGAAATTCCTAAGACACCTAACTTGGAGTTGAAATAATATATATATATGGAATTGATTTTATGGTACCATTATCTGATAATTATTTAATTTATTACATACTCATTGGAATGGACAATGTTTCAATTTGGGTTGAAGCCAAATCTACCACCCATGACACAACCACAATGGTCATGAATTTTAAAAGGAAAAAAATTATCTACAGATTTTAATTTCATAGATGAATCATAATTGATTTGGGAAAGAACATTACAAATAATTCCATTTTATTAATACTCAAATAATATGGAATTTTTTATAACACTAGACCCCCCTACCACCTGTAGACATGCTGGAAAGTTGAATTGTCTAATTAGGAGATAAAACAAATTCTAGAAAAGATAGTCAATACATGTAGGAAAGGTGGGATTATTAAACATTATGAAACACTTTGGGAATATTTAAATGTTTATAAAACACCATCAATACATCTCGATTTTGAATTTTTTATGGGAATTATTGCACCCTACTAGTGGAAGTAGAGAATATTTCTTATTGGGAAATCTAGTAATTAAAATTGGATTCTAAAAATGATAGGAAACAAATAATATGGTAATACCTTGTCCATTTAATCTTTTCATTTTTTCCCAAATGGGACTATTGAAAATCAAAGAGTCAAATCACCAGCATTTATGGTTAATGGTCAAAACTAAAAATTTATAATGAACCATTTTATGATAGGTGTGTTATTTATTTAAAATTCATTTGACCTAAAGCCTTTATATCTATCAACATTAAAAAGAATATTTGATTGGGAGTCATCTTAGAATATTAAATTTATTTTAGATTAGTGTTTCCATTGTGTAATAAGGTTTAGTAATGAAGTAACTATGTCAGAGATTCTTATCCAAATTAATTCCAATTTGTTTAATTCACATCATGTAAAATTTACAGAATATGAAAATTTCAGGTCTATGAAAATTCAATTTTAGTGTTTCACACATTATGAATTATTTTCAGGATGTGAAAATGAAAATATGGGTTTAAAATCCATGACTATTGGGACCATGGGATCCACAATTACGCCCTATGACTGTCGACCTCCCCCTATTCCATGTGAGATCCCATGACTTCTCATCATCCTCCTTCTCATTCTCATCCCCATTGTGCTTCCAATTAGTTCCCCTGTTTATCTACCATCTAATTCCAACAAAATGTGTTGGAACACACAAAACTATAACTACATCATCCCTAAATGCGTTGGAAAACACGAGGACCCTCCTCTACCCAAACTCTCGACATTGTATCCTCCACTACGACCCATAAATACTTCCCCTTCACCATTCTCCTCAAAATCTACCACTCCAATAACTTCTAATGATACCCAATATTATTTATTCTAATCCAAGGATGATTCCCAGCAATCTCAACATCACAACTGCTTATAAATTTCATTGATTGAGAATTAGGTTTGCATGGTCCATCAGCAAACCAAGCCCATGAGGACAAACAAAACTCTTTACCATGACTTTATTGATAATATTATCATGCATTAGGAGGTATTAGAGCACATTGGATGTATTCCCATTTTGAGAATCATATCTGTACCAGGTGAGCTGTACTAGTATCTATTCCTTTTGTTCCTGGAAACTTCTAATCCATCCATCATGCTTGTAAATTATAGACATAGTGGTCATCTGTGGGACCTCACACTATGAGAGTTCACAGATGGGAAGATCATTTATTATTCAACATTTTTTTACATATCCATTCATTAAGACCATGTGGGTGTTATGGTTAAGTATGGATACCATGAAGATTTCCAAATTGGTAGCTAATGACCACTAGAGAATTTATGATCCTTATACAGTGAATAGTATAAATCATTGGTGTCCTACCCAGCAGATTGTTCATCAGGCCTTAGCCAATGCTTGATTGGCTAGATGTGATTCTCATGGAGCCTCCATAAAAATTGAGGTTATCATATTATCATCTGCCATGGGATTACTTTCCATTATAATTAATCTCTAGTTACATCGTTACTATGAGGCCAAGAGAAGGAGAGATCATGGTATGCTGATGGGCGTAGCTTCATCAATAATTTAGCACATTATCTTAGTGTTTTCAACCCCACTAATCCACTGACCTCATTAGGGAATATAGATTCCATTGATAAACTATTTATCTATAATAATGGGATTAAATGAATGATAGGGGTGCTAAACATGGGCCCCTAGGTATATTCATGACACTAATGAGGCCTCAATCATCATGCAGCTACCCCCTTGATCCTGCTCCTGAGGCACCAACACATCCTACCACAACCCCTACTACCTTTAACACTACACCACCAACCACTGTACCACCACATAAACATTATGTACCTTCCCCAACATTCCCCCAATTTAATATTGTTGTGTCCAATTTTTTTTATAGAACTAGAGATGGATTTACATTCACTTTATCATCCCCCTCACCGAGATGTACATGTTTACCACCACTACACTGAATCCATCCACTGCATTTTACCACCCACCTCATACTAAAATAGACATAATTTTTACCTATAATATCATGTTATAATTCTCCCATGTTAAACTTCTTCCAAATAATATAGACCATGCTACCCAACAAGACTTTTTGATGGAGCATCCTTGATTGAGAAGCTTCTTGAGGTACCTTTTTCATCTAAAGTTCCATTCATTGACCTAGATGCTATAATTTTGGACTTAATATGAATAGTAACCTACCATAAATAATTGAAAAATTATATAGAATACATAACAATGGAAACTTATATGGTGGTTTATCAACATACCTTCACTTCCATAACTTCTACCAAGATGGCCAGCCAGATTCATAAACCCACCATTCAAGAGGGGACTTCTGAAGCTGATAGTGGCGAGTATTCCAACACCATTTAGTAATTTACATGTATACCCTCCCCCAATATAATATATCTTTGGTTTATTTTTGTTCTCAGAATTTTCCTTTTACTTGTTGTATAATTTATTATATCTAATCTAGAAGATATGACTTTTGACTTCATGTCTTTATTATTAACATTTTCACTTCAACATGCATTTAATTATGTATCAATATACTACATATTCCATCACTATTGATTATTCTTTTAAATAACCATATTGCCTAACATGTGTGGTATTTCATCGAGTGGTTGACCTGTAGGGAAATCTCCCAGAGCTCCATTTCCTTACTCTATATTGTTTCCTTCCACGACCAACATGGATGTAATGGCTACCACATGATATATTACATTTACCCATTTAGTTGGTGGTATATACGACCATACAACCCCTTGAGATTGAGGATACATATACCAGTTCCTACAAAAGGTATATGACAACTGATCCAATGACCCCTCCTCTTGATCCTTATCTATCCGTCTAACTTGAGATGTTCTGTTATATATTTAAGAGAGACATACAATATTATTATTTTTCTAATCCACTAGAATTATTAATTTATTTATACATATTTTGTTACATAGTTAATTTATTTACAACTTTGTAATATACTCCTCAAATTTGGTTGTTCACTTCACTTCATTTATTACTATTGTGTACACCAACTATCTTACTGCTTTTATTTTGGTCATATCCAGTGTGATGATTGATAATATAGTATAGGTATGTTTATTTATAAAATTTTTACATGAATCATAGTGTGCATTATGTATCCATCATTTCACAACATATAATTCCCTTCATTATATGGATCTATCAATTTATTACATTAAAATATTAATTTCTATCTATAATTTTTCTATACTATTATTAATGTCTATGCCATGGTGGTTTCCAAAATTTTTCAGTAACTATTTCATTTTAATTGTGAGGGAGACATTATTGAGCCTTATTACATATATTGATGAATTATTACTTGTTTCCTTTATTCTAAGAGATATTTTTAGTTAAAATAATTTGTTAACATAGAATCACATTATACGCATTTGAATAAAAGGAAAAATTGGTTAGAAAATATTAAAATCAATTTTTGTTCTTACATATAATTTCTGTATGATTGTTGAGTTGAGTAATTTACATAGGCTTCTAATTTATTTCAATTTCTTTTGATTGATTTATTATTGGATGTTATGCACTGTGTGTTATCACTATTTTGGTATTCCCATTCCTGATAGTATTCGAGATCTACAATATAATACGTTTTGTGAGAATATTTGTTACGAGGAACTTAGGTCACCTAAACACATAATAACAATAATTATAATATTATTGAGTCTATGAGTAATTAAATAAAAAAATAAAATTATTGACAAAATATTTCGTGATATTTTTATCCTTAACCATCCTGTAAATTTATTTCCCATAATCCAATAGAATCCATGAATGACCTTATTAGGATTCAACCATGATACAAGAATATTATTTCCATTAATACCCCAATCAAGATATAAGTGTTGTATTTTTTGTTTAATTACTATTGGGGAGAAGGTTATAATTGATGGAAGTGTGATATTTACTACTAAGGATATGTATAGTGACTTTTCCACATGATCCATGGGAAGTAGTCTATAGTTATTCTGATATACCATTAATGATTATAATGTGTAATAATAAACAAAATAATAATAATATATGTAATATTTTTTTGTATTAGGTAGGTGAAAGTTCACCCTTACCAGACCGATAAATCCAATGATGGATTATACGTGGTTAGGTTGTGTATGTGAGATCTTGCCGTAGTATAACTTTTTGAAAAATATATTATGAAATATGATACTATAAAATCATTTTTAGAAATTATATTTTGTACTAACTTAATAATTTTACGAGTTTATTGATTCTAATTTATGCAAGAGACTTTTTATTACATTATTCTACATGATTATGTATTATACTTGAGAGTTATTCTTCTGTATTGAGTTTTATTTTCATCATATACCAACCTACCAATATCCATCGAGTCATTTGAACATTATTACTAAATACTTCATGATTAATTGTGTTTTTATCATTATTTAGTGGATATTTTAGAATAAATGAAATTAAATGGTTAAGAATATTTATTTAACGAATGATAAGAAATTCAGTTTCAGTTTACCCTAATTTATGAGAGAAAATTCACTGTAAGGTAAATTTCAATATGTTTATAGATATTAAATAATAGTTGAGAAAGTGAAATTAAATTAAGAAATGATCATAATAAAGAACATAACCCTAATTTTTTGATTAGTTACACTACATGAGTGATTTTTGAGGACTTTATTTTAACCATAACACTTTTTTATTTTTATAGTTGAAATATATGTTTTCTGATTAAAAATTATTTACATTGGAATCCTTGTTGAGATATTTTTTCCTTGAAGACACGACATTTCTCAGGATTGGGTGACTTTGATAATATATATAAATATATATGATGGATACATATCATTATGATATATTCATTATTTATTTAATAATTTATTGTGTTTTAATTGGTTTTTGTTATAAATAGTAACTCAATTCTCAAAATAAGAGATGTTTTAATTTCAACAATTTCATATTTTTTAAATCATGGGACACGTTCAAAACATTACTTCCTCAATAACAAGTCATTTAAACACAAAAAAACTAGTACAGTTGATGAATCCTCAGGGAAAAAGAAATAAAAAATGTGAATACATTTCACGATGTGATATTTTTGAATTCTGAACCCGCCAAAGATTCATGCCGTGAAATCCAGGAGATACAATATTTCTTGAGATTTATTTTGATATGAGTACATGGTGATAATTTAATTTTCCTTTCATGAATGTATTGAAGAAGAAGTTAATTAATGCAATAAAATCATGTGAAACCTTTATACATTATGAGATATTTAGGGTTATATATATTCCAGAAGAGGCTCAAAGCATTAGAGATACACACTCATTTGTTATTTCACATCCATAATTTGAATTAAATTATTTTCCCGTTTTTTTATTTCCTTTCTAATTCCTTTACTACTGCAGTTCAATTGTAAGACACGTGGATCATTTATTCATGATCATTATTCATTTCAATTTTTACTAGTGTTTCAATCCTAGTTTCTACATTCCCATTCTTGTTAATTTATTCACATAAATGTTCGATTGATTATTAACTACTATATTCATGGATTTATTTAGTCTACATCATTCAATTATTTTATCAATCATGTTTCTAATTTTTATTTTTTCTAATACCATTGTAATAATTCATAGCTAATCCAAAAGGGGTTATGGGTTGAGAATAGGGGTATCGTAAACATAATGACTCATTGAATTAAAATGTGGGTAACCTTATGGATAAATTTTAGGTTAATAATTATTATTAGTCACATTTTGATAGACAATCCTGGTTTGGGTAATTATAATATGAGGGCCATGGGATAGTTAGAGGTGATTAGTCTAGGAGAAATAGCATGTGACGATTTATGCACATGAGTCTAAGCTTATTGAACATTGGTTGTCGACCACCTATAGAACAAATTATTATTTCCAGATTAGGTAGATACAAATGGTTTGACTAAATCAAATTTGATACCTACACACTAATTTATCACAATATCTATATGACTATCACATTTTAGAATTATTAACACTCTTTTCCTAACCCCTAAAATTAACCCACATTTTATTGGTTACCCTATTTTAAAACTGAAGTACATAAGAATTATATAACCAAATCTTGGAGATTCAGATGATGAATACATCATTTAGGTTTCAATATCTAGAACAATAACTTTACAACATGTCCTTGTGGGTTTGACCCCATGTTTCCTCTATATCACACCTTCATAGTAAGTATATTTTAGGACTCATATATTTAAAATATAATCAAAACCCACAAGCTATAAATGATTTTAGGTATTATGTTGATTTATTAAATTAAATTTTTATATAATAAAGACAAGGAAATTATCAAAAATAAAACATGAAACTTCACAGAGGTGGTAGTCTACACATACTAATGAATATCTACATCATTTTCCTGATGTAAATAAGGAAAGAGGGATAATTTTTTATCCCTCGAATAATTAATTCATTATATATATAAAAATTATGTTATCGTTTTATAATGGCTATTAAACATTTTAATGAGACTGATATATGTAGAAAACGTTTAGAGAATGATAATTACAAACTTTGGAATTTGAACATTCACATGATGTTCTTCCTGGACATGGAAAACATTTTCCTATCTATTCTAAGAGAAAGATCTATATTGTGGAATTAAATTTCAAATTAATTAGTATGGGTAGAGTTTTTTGTGTAATATAAATTCTTTGGGTGGTCATGAAGTAGTTTCTAAAGGCCCCAATTATAAGTTAAGATAAGGAAACATTTGTGAAGAGCCTTTACTTTTCAATAATATAATTACCTTATTCAATGTTAAATGAATCTATATGTTAGAAATAATGGAGTGTGTGGTGAAATTGGGTTTATAAAGACTCATAAAATGTTTCCCAAATTGGGTTTAAGCTTGTTTCAAGTTATTTATTCTTATATATTACCTTTTTTTACGAGGGTAACTAGTTTTTACATTAGTTGTTTGTATTTTATTAAAAATTTAATGTTATTATTATAACTAATTTTTATACTAAAAACCTAAATTTATTGTACCTTGAATTGAAATATCTAAATCAGATATAATTAGCATTTAAATAAAATAAGTTCATATATTGAAAAATATTTATGCATAAAAAGGTTTTTTTGGCCTTAAGAATAATTAATTTTATTTAGTATTGATTAAAAATTGAATAAAAATTTATATATTTTTTTATACATATATTTAAAAATTAAATTAGTTTTATTTTTGAATATATATAAATTTATTTTATTTGATGAAAATTAGTCAATGATAATAAAACAATTAATTAAAAATTACAGTTTCACCATTTCTATGATAATTAACTTGAATCTTTTCAATATTAATCTTATACAATAAATAAAACTAAAATTATTACTTAATATAAATAGTTTTACTCAAATGTTTTCAATAAAAGATTTTAGGTTTAATTTATACATGTGATGAAATAAAATTTTAAATAAAAGGTATAAATAATTGTTTTTAAAGTATTATATTTCTAATATATTCAAAATGATTAACATTGGTTTCATAAATTAAACAAATTATATTAAATAATTTATTTCAATTTATAAATATTTTATAATATAATATTTTTAAAATTAAAAACTTATTTAAATCCTGGGTTTTAGAAATGCGATAAAAGTGACAATATTAGAAAAATAAGTGTTTTTTCACTATTCATCCAAAAATCAATTTTTTGATAAAAGTCCCAAAAATTAATCCTAATATAATTTTAACATTATAAATTATAAAAGAAGTAATATTTACAAATCTAAAATTCCAAAATTTATAAATATAGTTTTAATAAAAAAATATTTTTAAAAAGAAACTGGTTTTATTGAAAAATGAACTATTTTTTATTTATGTGTTATTAATCATATGTTGTATGCAGTTAAAATTAATTAATACGTTTTTAGTTACTATAAATTTTTATCCTTATTATAAATTTATTATTTAATATTTTGGGGACCATGTTAATTTCATGTTTTCTTTGACAAACTGTGTTGATTCAATGTTTATTTAAGGAAATATATGTTACAAAATATCGTGCAATTATATTATCCCCTCATCAAGAAATAAATTTCATCACAAATATATTAATTATAATATCATAATGAAAAATAAGTAAGTTTACATAAAGATAATAATCACTAAATATTTATCTTTTAATAGATATAAAGTTGTATATCTTGGGTAGATTGTATAATATATCATTACCCTCATAAAAAACAAATATTCTGTTTCTCAACAATTTGTTACAGATTTTACTATATAGATAAGTCTTTGGAGTTTTTAGAGACAAAACATCCTTTGAATCATTTTCAATATCCTATTTCCAAAAAAATATAAAATATAAAATTATTTTGATAATATCCAATAGAATCAATTTAGATGATTATATAAATTTTAAAGATCAATGCTAATATGTATTCAACAAAGATTCCATTGTTTCATCCTATGATATTATGTTATACTATCTAATCCTTTAATTAATTAGGGTCATAATACATTACATTAATTTTTTCTATAATAAATAATAATGTAATCCCTGAACGTAAAGAAGAAATAAATCCTACTTAATGGTTCATAAGAGGAATATGATTAATAGTTTTATATCCCTAGGGTGTATTTGGTCAGGTCTACAGTTTTAGAACCAAAAATCATGTACCAATGTGAGGATTGATTTGAAATTCAAATAGAACATTTATTATAGATTACCCCTGCATTTATATGCCCCCAAAACACATCCACTATATAATATCAAAACAATAATTTTTTCTGTAGAAAAAATCACTCAATATCTAATTAAAAAAACTTTTGGATATTATTATATACACAGAAATGATACAAGGGATATCACTAAAGTTCAATAAACTAATCACTAAAATAAATAAACTATCATTCGATACCATCTATAGAGACCAAATCTAAATAAACACATTTATATCATTAGATAACAAGAATAATCATTCTATATCACAAATAGTCACACAAACCTATGAACTGTGAGTTTTTTGGGATAGAGAATTAGATATATAGACAACTTATTTTACCATACAATTCAAAAAAAAATTATAACCACTCAACTATAAAACCGATTTGGTTCATGATTAGGGGTCCTAATACTGCACACCAATGTATCAAAGGGTGATATAAGACCCCACCCATCATTCATTTATTCATACATGTGCCACTTGTAAACCATTAACTTATCACATCATTAAGAATCCATAAAAATAAAATTGGTTTCAAAAGTATTTTAAATGAAATTAGTTATCTTTTTATAAATAACCCACTGACTTAAAAATGGGTTTTATAACACTTCAAAATGTTATAAAATAACAACATGAAATAAATCAATTAACAATGAAAAAATGATCACTGAAATTCAATAACAAAATAATGGAAAAATAGAGGGTGAATGATGATACATAACACCACTGGGTACAATTATTTTATAATATATAGTGTAAAATGAAAACAGAATGATTCAAGGATTTTTCTAGAAATTATTTTTTAGTCATTGATTTAAAATTCATAGTTATAAGTATCTCTTCAAAAAGAATCATTTTAATTTTATTAATAGTGAAAATAAAACCATTCACTTAACTGTATGTAATTTTAGAAACTATTTCTACATAGATATATATAATAAAACATAATTTAAAAAATAAAATAAAATAATTTTTTCATCATAGGAGAAATAAGTTGACTAAGAAATAATATAATGAAAATGAGGAGTTTTAGTTACCAAAACTCATAACATTAATATTGGATTCCATTAATGTTATTTAAAGCTATATAGAAAACATGTAAAAATAATAATTATCAATTTTAAAGAATTGTTAATATATATTTCCATTTACACTCTTAATTTATAATAATTATCTTCATGTTTTTTTATGTTTTAAAAAATTTGTATTTATATTAACAACATTCATAATAAAGGATTTACTAAAATATATTATAAAAAATTATATTTTGAAATTGATTAAAATAAATTTTTTTTCAAATTTTAAATTGAATGTTATAATTTCATTTCATGATATTTTTTTTACATTTCATGAATATGAGTTATGTTATGAATTGGTTTTGGGTTTTTGTCGGAAGTAATGGATTTACTATAAATAATATTTAATTATTATTTAAAACATAGAGAAACATGTTAATGATATTTATTACACTTAAATATCATATATAATAATGAATTCCCTTTCATAAACATCCTTGTAGTCAGTGGTGAAAAATGGAATGTATTATTCAAGGTAGGTTGTAGTCAACAGGTATGCATGGATGATGAATTCACTTTTCATGGAATATGAGAAATGATTAATATTGTTCAGTATTTCCAAATATAAAACATGGAATATATATCATACTTATATATTAAATTTACTTTTTACAAAATAAATGTATATTGGTGAAGGAGTAAAAAACATGCTTCAGAGAGGCTATAGTTTCTCACACACTGGAATGTTGTTCTCTTTTTTTATGAAAAAAGGGAAATAAGGATAGTGTTTTATCACATAAACATAATTTTTTAAATATTTATTTAAAACTGATATTATAATTTCATAGTGGGTGTTATAATTTTTTTTGATAATGAAATGCAAGGAAATATTTTAAGAGAACGATAAGTAACTAAATTGATATTCGAACATTCTCTTAAAGATCTTATTGTGAATATTGAAATTTAGCAAATATCCTGGGTCACGAATCTCATGGAATTTAAAGAGGATTATAAATAATTGAAATAGAAGAATATTTAGGTGGAAATAAAATTCATTGATAGGTCTTGAATGGGATATGATAGGACCTCTTTTATGGGACCAAAATTTTTCTTTTAGGAATACGCATTTCATTTCAATGATATCATTACACTATTCAAGATTAAATTACTAAAAAATATTAAAATAAAGAAATAATGGGTGATTTTGGGAGATGAAATCCGCAAAATTTAATCTTAAAAAAATTAATCATATTTTTAGATATTTACATCAATATTTATTACTTTTAATTTTCAATTTTTTTTCTCAGCTAACTAGTTTTTTTCAAATATTTTATATTTTGAAACAAAATTTAAGTGAAATGTATAACAAAAATTTTATTTTTGAAATTTTTTCTATATAAATTATAATTCAATTTCTAAATTAGAGGAATTTAAATTTTTATTTAAAATTATTAATATGTAGGAAAAATATTCTTTTTATTAATATTGTTTTTACTATTTATTGTTTTTAATCTTCTTTAGTATTGATTACGACTTTTATTAGAAATAATAAACTTAAATAATAGATTAAACATCATATTTGAGACATTTTATATAATATATTAATTTATTATATTAGATTAAAATTATAAAATGTTAATAAAAATAAAATTTAAAAATAACAGTTTCTCCATTATCAATATAATTAACTTTATCCTAACAATTTTAATTTTATGCAAAAAAATAAAATAGAAATTAATATATTTTATGTTAATTTTGATGTAAAATTTATAATCAATTTTTAACTGTTAATTTCTACATGTTATGATGAAGAATAATTTATAAATGTGAATAATTGTTTCCAGAGGTATGTACTATATAAATTCCCAAAACATTAAGCATGGTTTTATAAATTCAGCCTAGTATTTTTAAATGTTTTATTCTAGTTTTTAAGTATTTTTATTATAAATAAAAAGGTATACATAATTTTGAATTCATTATTTTATTATTTTAATTACTTAAATGTGAATGGATTAGAAAAAAAGTGTTTTTTACTATTAACCTAAATATAAATTAGTTTAGAAATGCCTCAAAATTCATTCCATGATAATGTTTACATTTTCAATTCAAAAATAAATTTTTTTTTATAAATTTTTTTTTATAATTTATACATTATTTTTTCAAATAAAAATAGAATATATTAATAACAACTACTTTTATTGAAAATAATGAACAATTTAAAAGTTAGGATTTATTAATTCTATTTTTTATGAATTTATAATGAATTAATAACATTATATTTAATATAGGTTTCATAAATGTTATTATTTTATGATCTAATATGTCTTAGATCCTTTTAGTTCATTGTTGAGTGCGAAACAAGATATCGATAAGTTTTTTATTTAATGGAAATAATTTTCTATAATCATGGGGTTTTTAAAAGAACTCAAATTCTGTTAAACTATTCAAAAAATAAATTAAATTTATCAATGAATTTCACTAACTATAACCACTGGATTCAATAAATAGTAACCTTATGGAAATATCTTATCACATGAAATGTCAAAATGAACATTTTTGCCATGATTTTGTTGAAAATTAAATACCCATGTTCTCTCATGGGTCAATTCTATATAACATGATCTAAAATATTCAATGGAATGGAGATAACATAAATATAGGTCTGAAGTCTCTTGTTGAACCCATATCACATCACATACAATGAAACATAAACTTAATTATCAACAACACATCCCCTTACCGTACCTAAAACATAAATCATGAAGACAACAGGTGCACTGAAATTCTATTGTATGTTGTGAGTATCCCTTAAATATTCTCCCCCAATGGTGTCCTTAAAAAATACTAAATACATAAGTTATTATATGTAGTGATATAATCAAAAAATTAATAAAATAATAATAATAATTTATGTCCTAACCCTATTTCCTATAAATACACCAATGTGAGTAACCATTACTTGACTGATATTGGTGTAGAACCAGACATGTCACAATGTGTATTAAAGATTGTAATAATGGTCTATCATTAAATAAGGCCTAATAATAAAGGGTAAAACAGCAAATAGTATATGAAATAAACCATCATAAACATCTCAAACCATGAATCCCATCAAACCAATAATGATGTTGAGAGTAACCACCACATCTCACCTACATTAGGCCATTGTTTGGATACTAGGACCAAGAGATTAATATAACATAAATGGAAGGAATTAAATTTTAAAAATAAAACACAAAATATTTATAATCTAAAAAAACATACTCTATCTAGGATTGCAAGAATTATGTATAATAAAATACATGTAACAAAAACAAGGAAAAAAATCAATGTCAAAATTGATTGAACAACAATAGATCCAAATAACCCCACCGTAAATCTAGATTTTTATAATGCATAATAGAACCTATAGTAGATCACTCATATGACAATCCATGATTAAATAAACTAATATAAAATATTTATATTTAATATGGACATGTAATATAAAAAACATTAGTGATCAAAAAATTATTCCCAAAAGGTTCCTCCCAAAATATATTATGCATATATGTGAATGAAGAATTATATTGAATCCACAAATGATATAAAAAATGAAATATAATCTAGACACTGCATTATATTGAGGTCATATAATCTAATTAAATCTTATAAAACATATTTAATAAAATGCTCAAATAATATATTTTTTATAGTTCTCTCTAGTGGGGTCCAATTTTTAATAAATATAAAAAAATTTACACCTCAATCAACCTAAAATGAACTCAATGATAGATAATATTAATTTCCCCCCCCCCAAAGGAGAATCCCTATAATATTTGACTTTGAATCTTTATACTTGTCAAACCCCTTATATAATATATATAATTGTTATAATTTCTTCCACTCAAAATGAGACTTCTATTACCATGATTCCACCACATGAAGTCTCTCTATCATAACCTACCTCTAATGAAATATAATGGTTGAGAAGAAATGCACCAAAAAAGTTATAGATGATACTTATTTCTTACCATCATGAACATCCCCACCTTAATATGAGTCAGGATCACACAAAAATCATATTCATTCGCTATATATCACTCACACCACCATAATGACGATTATAATCATTAAAAGTTGTTAATATATTCAATCCCCCACCATCGATATCATATCTAACCTAGGATATAAATGCATATATATATATATCATGTGGGGATAAAAAAAAATAGAAAAACCATACTACCCTTCCATAAAGGCCACTCACATAATCATTTCTATGGATATAATCCCCACATCCACTATAAGTTCCTTATAACCTGGGAACGTAAATATTTTGAAATCACATTAAATCATATTCCATGTTGTAATTTTATATTTTGTTATAATTACTATATCAAAATAATCCTTATATTTAACTCTTCTATCTAATAACAAAACATAGGTCCATCTAATTGGTTATTGAGATTCAATATTAATCATAGCTAGTTTTACACCCCTTAAGTACCATTGTACACCCATATATATTTATGATAGAAAATTAAGTAAAGGAATTAATCAAAATAACCCCATTGAAATATTGTATATCCTCAAGAATAATTTTATACATCCCATCAAGAAAACATATTACCACCTAAGTAAGTAGCTGGGTGAATTTATGTTATAATAAATTAGTTGAATAAACCCCATACCACATGGTGCAACTACAATGCAAGTAACTCTATTATCATAAAAGGGGTAAAATAATTTAATGGAATATAATAAATTTTACAAAACACCTATATATTTTTTTAGGATCATCGAGTTATCTATATCATTACCATACTAAAAATAATATTTATGGGATTACCATAATATAGAGATAAATATCATCCTATAATTCCAATTATTCTTAATAAAATCATAATAATTGAAAAAAAATCACATATCAAATTTAATCAATTTCAAATATCATAGTTACTAAAATAAAAATATATAAATTTTTATCATTCTAATAAGTCATAATTATTTTCAATTATTTCAATTTAATCTTTAAATATATACACTAACACCATATCTAATTCCCAACAATACGAAAATATTGAATATCATATCTTATTTAAATTATTAAATTATAACCATTTTCTTCAATTAATATGAATTATCCACCAATTTGTAAATTAAAAAACATGTCAAAACTGAATATATTTAAACAAATGAAAATATTGAATTTTCTACCTCAATTGTCCATAACAGTCATCAATCCTCAATAACCACCATTCATTTATTTTATCTATTACTTTGGCCAGCTCACTTGACTCACCAAAATATTGGGAATCCAAAAAAATCTGGATTTTTTATATAAATATACCTCAATAGAAGAGGAAATTGAAATGAGAGAGTTAAATATTCACCTCATCATTTTCATAAAATAACTACCCATTAATCTCCATAATGTCTCTTGGAATTTACATTCAAATCAAAAAATTAAACAACTAATTCAATTATAACTCTTCTAATTTAATAAGATACATTTATTATCATATCTATTCAAGTATTACATGTCATTTTGCACTATATAACAAGAAATTATTTATTTATAAAAAATCAGGGAGAATTACATAAATATAAAAATTATTTAAATTACAAGAAAAATTCAGAAATCATGAAAATTATAAATTTAATAAAATTTCTCCCCAAGGAAAAAAATTTATCCCCAATCCAATAACATTAAGAACCATTTATTATTTGTCTCAAAAAATTATTACATTAACATTAAAAAAATATATAAATACCTCCTTAATTTCAAAAAAAATTGTTATATCATGTTTCTAGTATGTTATTTTAAAATTTTCATCAGAAATTTATCCTTTAAAATTTATAAATTTCTTAAAAAATAAAAATATTCTGAAAAGTATTCATATTACACTATCCTTCCTCGTTATTGAAAAACTAAATATAAAATTTAAATTGAAATGAGTAAAATAGGTAAATATATTTCACTATATTTTATGATTTTATCTAAAAACATCCTTTCTTATTCTCAATGTAATTACAATGAAATGAAACTAAGAAAATAAGTCATCTTTTAAAAAATTAAACTCTATGATCTTGACTTCCCATAGGATTCTACAAAAAATACACGTATTCTATGGGGTTTAGATGAGTGAAATTAATAACATGTAATGGAGGATTACAATACATTATATGCTTCGACACATGAAACACATCATTTATCATTTCTTGTTACATAAGTAGCATCAAAGAATATGTTCCCTCCCAAATTCATAAGATAAAATAAAATATATTGATGAATCTATTTTAGTTATTACATTCATAACTAATTGTTTTTTCTACAATAAGGATATACTCTAAATAACATGTTTTATCTGAAAGAAAAATAAATATTTTTCTTTGGTCATTATATGAATCCCTAAATACTCTAGATAGTCTTACTGTGATATTAAATAATTCATAAATGTAATTTCATTTCTTTTTTATATTAAAATTTATATAATATTCACATTTCTAATATCATCTTAGAATAGAAAAAATTACAATGTATTTCATTAAAGTCCACATTAGGTGTCAAACACGTAGAATAATTCAAATTTTCTTTACAATGAAACAATCCCTAAATAAAATGATCGACCTATGATAAATGAATCTTTTAAATTCGCGCCAATAAATTTTCTTCATACATCCAAATAATTAACTTCTTTGACCATCCAAGCATTATAAGAAAATCATGTGAAGGTATCACGTTGTTCCGAAAGACAAATAAATTCATTCTATCCCTATAATTTAAATACATGTTCATTGTTTTTGAATGTTAGAATTTTGAACTGCATGAAGCATTCCTACCTCCAAAACATGAATTATTAAAAAACTATCCATTGAACTAGAATTTACCATCAATAAGGATTAATTTTAATTTATCAAAAAATTAATTATACCACATATGTAACCATTATATCTCAGTATATGATGTAATCAAAAAATATAATACATTGAAATTTCATTACCCTTCCACTACACCACATTAAAGGGAAGATATAAATATATAAAAATTTATATATCTGTGTAAATTAAAATAATTTAATATGTCAAGATATTAAATCACCCATTATATTCCAAAAATACTTCTTCATGTGACAATATCTCAATATGATACATAGATATATTACTAAATTTATTATGTAAAACTCATATAAATTCGAATCATGTATTTTCTAAGATACAGATATATTTTTACAATATAACATATTATTTGACACATTCTTTATCCTACAATAAATGGAATATTAATTAACTATTATATATATACAAACATCAAAATCATTGTCTCTAAATTGAGATACTCTATATTACTAACTAAATTTTTTTATCATTTGATAAACATCCATTCATATCTATTGATTTAAAAAAAAGATATAAATTCCCCCATACCAATATCTCTTTTAATTATTTAAACACTTTTGAGTAATCTCACCACATAAAATCATATTTCATTAATGATTAACCATATCACCCTCTACTAAGGTAAATATGATTTTGAAGCCTTGATTAATGATAAATTATTCCCATTATCGATATCGAGAATTTTAATCCATCTTAGTTAAGATATAACATATAGTATTAGCATTGGTATGGACTATAAAATGTTCTCAATAAAAAATTTCCACCATTTCCTGAATGAAAATAATGACAATAGATATTTCCAAGTAAAAGAATGGTACCATTTATGGGGATATAATTATTGGATCTATATGAAAGGAAACCCTTTATTTTATAATGGAACCTCCAAATCCAATATGAGAAGAGTAAATAGATTCAAGATATAGAATACATTATTCTATTAATCAAACAACCATAGAAATAATAAGAATCTATTTCATAAACAAAAAAATCATATAATTCCATCATTTAAATAAAATCATTTACATTCTATACAATGATGAATGTATTATAAAAATTCAACTAAATACAATCACATGCATCCAAATATTAATATCCAAATATAAAATAATTCATATCTTATGATTTTTTAATTCGGTTCTATACAATAATAAATAAATTTATTTTCGGTGTTTATATTATTATGTCAAGCTATAAAATGTCACAAACCATAAATAATCATTTCCTATTCCAAATAAAATATTAGATATCATCCTATAATTTTTTTTCTCTCAGAAACTACCTTGACATATCCCATAAGGTCTTTTTAAATCTTTTAATAAAAAACGATTGAATCAATAAAGACTCCAAAACAACATCATGATATATTTAAAATAAAATATTCATAAGCCTTATAAATATTTTTAACATTATTATCACCTTGAATAAAATAACATTAATTTAAAATTTTATAAAATGGAGTAAAAAATAACATTATAGGGTGTTAATATTAAACCCTTATTATGTGATATATAGGTTAAAAATGAATTATATAAAACAAACATTGGTACTTCAAACTATTATTGTAAAACATAAAATATAAGAGTAGAATAATAATACTCTACCATCAACAAGTTAAACCATTAGTAACCATTAATATACACAATATTCCAACCACAATCATTGATTTTATGAGCTATCCCTTGATAAAACACCATATCAAATAAAATATCACTATAAAAAATAATTTAAATCCAATACATCCAATTCTCTATGGGTTAAAAACTATAAAACATATTAGAAATCAAAGTATCACACAGACCTAATTATTTCAAAAACTAAATATCACACTATAGAGGAAACCCCGTTACTTACATATGACAAATAAAAACACAATCACATACAATTATATGAATGTACCCAATCTTTTCCTCATAAACAATAAAAAATATCTATAGAGATATATTTTCTCTATCATAATCACAATCTTTTTCATATGAAAATATCGTTCACTTAATTATTAAAAAAATAAGTCTAATTTACACAAAATGGTCCTCCACTAAACTAGTTTAACAAAATATCATATAAAATTATTACAATCCATGTCAATGATATCATTATACTATTTCATCCAGGAAAATAAATGTCTTTCTAAACATAATTTTTTTTAATAATTTGTTCTAAACAAAAATACATAATAGAAATACTCATTTAACTACCTATAAGAGGAGTACAATATTGTGGACTATAATTTTTATTAACATGAATATCAACTCCTTGAGAATGGTTAACATGATAAAATATTTTGAAGTCATGATAGAATAAAAATATATAAAAAATTATATAGGATAAAATTTCATCTCTAGCCACCTCATATCCCTCCATATAGTAAGCTTCATCCTTTTGTAAATTTCTTCTATAAAATAAATCACACCATACCATGACCAAAATACATATACAATTTCGTATGATATAGTTCTTACGGGATATAGATATAATCAATGATGTTCTCATCCAAATTTGACCCATCTGGAAGTTATTATAGACCAACTATTTTATTTACGATATGGAAACAATTATTGAACATTAAAATAAATATGAAGAGATGCCTAGTAAAATATTAAACACATATGAAGTATCCACCATTAAAATTTTATAGAATGGAATATAAATTTTTAATATACACAACCAAAGAAAATTAAATTGTTTGTAGCATCCTAAATCTAGACCCTAGAGTCATGATTTTCATATGAACTTAAGTGAACATACCCATATGGAAGAGTTAAATGGTTAATATAGAGGGTCCTATTTATTACTAGGGGAAATTATTCCCTTTATATTCTAAAAAATAAATAATTAAGTGTTATCCAAGAAAAGTAATACAAAATAAATGATGAAATATAAATAACTATGAAAAATTTTACTAAGTACAATATAAGAAAATAATATATTATGCAGTTGCATAAATTAACCATACCAACATAGACTCTTATTTATGATTATATGACCAAATAATTATATAGGATAAATAAATAGATATGTATAAAAGAAACTCCAGACCAGATAATCTTACCTGGATGCAAAGTAACTCTATGTTGATCCTTCGATAACCCCTATCCAAAACCCTTTTGCTAACCTATATCCATCTGATAATGATTTATATATATACAGTGGGGCGAACATTTAATATGTGATATTAAAACTCAAATGGAATAAAAAAAAATGGGACATTAATGTTTATTGAAATGTATATGCATTATTTCCTATAAAATTTAAAATCAATATAAGTAAAAATCATTATGAAACAATCAGGTTGAGTCATTTTTGTAGACCAAATCACCATAACACTCAACCTTAACATCTTTATCATATTCCAGTATATAAATATTTTTGACAATAAATTATAATCTAATAATTTTCGTCTATAAGGACATCAACGCATGAACATTGTGGAATCCAATATATACATCCCCCAAAATTGGTATAAAGCCAAAATATTATTCACCCCACTAGTTATAAGTCTCAAAACAATGTTATCCCTGGTGATACATGGGAACTATGTTATTCTAATTCAATGATCCCAATTTACAATATTACCTTACACTTATAGAATTATTTTTCATTACTATTATTATATATAGTTGTTTTTTTCATTGACTGTACTATTATATGTCCCAACTGGTCATTCATTACATTGGTCCAACATGATATCCAACAAATGAACCAATTTTCAATATCCTGAAACAGTAAATATTATTTCCTTTTATTTTTAATTATCCCACTTAATTTTTAATAGAAATAATTCTTCTATATTAAAAATAAATTGTAAACCCCTATCACGTAACCCAATTTTTTACACAATAATCCCACATATCTCATAAAAATAATCCCATATGAGAGTCAACCAAATACTCCCTTATTTTCACATAGTTTATCCTATCATTCCATTTAAAATTAATTCTATAACTAAAATAATTATTAATCTATGAATAAATCACCAAGACACCCTCAAATAAGCATTTCCTTGGTAGAGCCTCCATTCTATCCTTCCTAGATATTTCTTATCATTTATAATGTAATTAAAAATTACACACAAATTTCAATTTAACCCTTGGGTTAAATATCTACAATACATAAAAACTAATTGTCTGTAATTTACTAGTTAATCATCACAATAAAATTTTCCTTATTAAACTTCTCCAACTTACATACTCAATTATAAGAAACAACTTTAAATTTATATACACCAATTGTTAAAAATAAAATTTAATTTGGTATCAAGGACACCTATATAATCAATATAATTCTACCCTTTTCAACCTATATTGAAAACATATCCCCAAATCAATAACTATATAGTGCCATTCTAATGAACCATCTTCCATTTTCTTAGTAGACATACCTATAAAATTCCCCCTTTATTCCATGATTAAAATCTTATTTTAAACACATAGAAATTTTTTAGCTAATTGTTTTCAAGGGAAAATTTTCATCATGTTATCATAAAACTAATATCTCATATGTGGATTTCCAATTTTATTATTAATAATATTATATTAATTCAGAAAATAATTATAAACCCTCTCAAATCCCATCAATATCATTTTGGCATTTTTTCTAATTCCCATATACCACATTATGCTTAAAAAATATGGAATAATAAATTATGTATGTGATATATAAATAAATTATATATTAACTCAAAAATAGTTCTAGATTTATTTATCCTCTATTTGATAAAATCACCAAATATAAGAAAGAACATATGTAATAATAATTAAATAAAAAATAGCTCTAAATAATTAGAAAAATTAGAGTCTAAAAAATTCGGATTATAGGTATTACATAGGGGTTTTCAGTAAAAAAATAGTAGAATTAAATTGTACTAATGACTGATAATTTGGATGAAAGATCATCATAAGAATCCATTAGGAATAATATATCAAATATCATCACTAGAATAGGAATAAATGGAAGGGTCAATAGTTATTTTATCCAATAATCACTAACAAAAAAAATTATGGGTTGAACCAGATTAACATAATTATGGTGGACAACATAGTGGATTTTACAATCTAATATGTTTTTGGATAATGATACTAGCATCATTAATGTAGAAAATAAAACCGATATCTCCTTACAAGAACATTGGTTTCCTCAAAATAGAGGTTTAGTTGGAATCGATTTTTTTACAAATAATGAATTTTCTATTGATTCATCAAATTTAACCTCGTAACTTCCTATAACCCATCTCATAGATAAAATGGAAATATTTTGGCCAATTAATACCAATAAAAAATAAACCAACCCAACTATAGATCTTGGTATATAACACATATAATTTCCCAGATTCCACATATTGTTTTGTGAGACCCAAGTTAATGAAAATATTTCACCCGAGGATTTAGTTCTAAAGATTATGAATGAACATATATACTCATAAAAATATGTACCTTTTACCTCCGGAGACATTAATAAATATGGATTTCAATTAAAAAATCAAGAATGAAATTATCTATGTTAGTAAAATATATACAATTTTAACCTTTTCCTATATCTTGTTAAAAGTAAATGTAGAAAAAAATTAGTTATATTTTAATAATTTTTTTTAAACATAATCATAAATAATATGAAAATAAAATTTCAGTGCTATAGAATATTTATATTAACTAAATTGATATTTATACTTGAAAAATAAATCTTATATGATAGAAATACTATATTATATAAATATTGGATCTTGTTTTTTATCAACTCTATAAATCTCAAATAATATTTTATTTTTGAATATATATTAAATCTAGATCCATATATTCACTAGATGATATTGATCTCTAAAGTGTATCATCCACTATTAGATAAATATAATAAACTCACTTATATTATAGTATAGCTTTTTCCAAAGTGTAGATAAAATAAAATTAAATATAAACCTCATATAATTTGATATATTTCTCTCAAATTGATAGGAATACTTCAATTTTTAGTAATTTATATTTTCTTACTCCTTAAATAATATATTTCTTGACTTACATACATTTATATCAATTTCTGAATGTAATTCCCTTATTTATTATTTTAAATTAATAATGTCAATTCCTACATTAGAACTATTAATACAACATTTGAAAAGTTCAATTAATTTTATGAACATGTGATAAATATTTAATACTTTTTTATTTAGTTTTACAATTAGGAGCTATTACTCCATACAAAAATATATAAACATAAGGAACTAAAACTACATGATGCATGTATCTATGTCATTAAAGACACCATATAGGTAGTAATATTTTTTAGTAGTACTAAAAAATAGAATATCATAGTCATTTATATATTCAAAGGGGAATTTGTAAATCCATAATCAATTTCTCTATTTTATGTCATATAAAAAATCAAATAACACAACAGTGATTTATGAATACGAAGTCCTAAAAAATTAATATTGTAAAGTCTATTAAATTATTTTTTATACCATTATTGCATGACTCAACCCTAGTGAAACTCCACCAGAGACAAACATAATAAGTGATATCACCCCGAAAACAAATTTCAATATTTGACACATAGGTGACTAGAACCAATGTTTTAGTTTCATAAAAATGGAAAGCATGTTCTTGTAAAAAAATTATATAGCACTATAATTCATAAAAAATATATACTACAACCAAGACTACAATAAATAAAGAGAAGAAATTATACTTCCAATCACATAATGATATAATAATCTATGTAAAATATGGAATAAAAATGAAAATGATAAATAACTCGTTTATATATTAGTCTCAAGGAATAATATATGTTCTCTAGGAACACTATGAATTTCATAATAAAAATCTAAAATATTTTTTTAATAATGTTCGGTTATGCATAAAAATATACAAAGTATATTGACCCCCAAACTAATCATGTATCTATAGGAATAGAGTGCTCTAGTGCATCTATGAATATAGTAAAGAAAATTGGGCAATCAGGAAAAAATATCTAATGTAAGACCTTCATTACATATTCTTGACCTACATCAATAATAACAATCATATACAACCATATAGTTTTTTTATAGAACACTCCAAAAAAATCCATTTATTAAAATATTTTTTTGAAGAATTATATCAATAGGGATGTCATTAGAGAATAATCAAGATATTATCCACCAACATGGTCCTTCATATAATATAAACAAGGTCATTTTTTTACCCCTATGAACCTATCTTTAGAATTTAATTGTTGGATATCTATCCGCATGTGGGAAACATTGTGTTACTATGTTTCCTCCTTCAATAACCACCCTATCTCATCTAGTCCATTCAAAAATTTAATGGTTTAGTAGTTCTCTAAAACCATTTGATACACTATTTATGTATGGTGTCTACCCTTTTGTTCCTGATCATCTTAACATTAATCATAATTGATTCAAGTCTCATTATTCTATTATGTTTAAGATACATTACAATAACCACCATAATCATAAACATTATTATGTTTTATAATGAATGTTAAACCACTATTTTATATTTAATATCTCACATAGGCCATCCACATAAACAAATAGATATTTTTTTATCCCGATAATTTAATCACTATATTACTAAAAAATTCCATATAATGTGGGTATTTACTTGTTTATTACCAATTTAAGAGAAATTTAAAATTTAAAATACCCTTTCAGTATAATATATATATCCCCAGACCCATTCATGTTCAAACAACCACCTAAGTACATAATATAGATTTAACTATATTTAAAATTGATGTAAATATCATAAATTGTATTTAGACCACCCTTATTTAGAACTACACACCCTTATATCATGGTAAGATAAAAATAATAAAAGTATCAATTGATATTGACTCTATAATAATTTAGCATATTCCAATGCCAAATTTTGGATAGATCATGTAGAAACTAACTGAACATATTATATGTAATGAGGTGAATCTCCATCATCACTTTTAATAGACAAAACCCCCCCAAAATAACAATGAATGACCCTATTGTTTGTCAAAATTTCATTATCTAAAAGGATTACCATCATGTATGGAAACATCAATAAGAGGGAACAAAATCTATTCTATTTCATATTGTCTCATTCTATATTTTATAAAAATGATATTTAAATTACATGAGGAGAAATAATTTTATATAATTATAATCATGATCAATGTACCACCAGAATTAAAAAAACAGATTAATAAGTCAAATATAATCAATTTATAACATCTAATTCATTAAATAAATATCATAGTTCCCATCCTTTCATCATGAATTATTTACTATCACATCAAATTCCACTTTAAATCACTACATATAAATGATATATCATTCTCAATAAGAAAAAAATATATTTTATCAAATATCATTTCATATATATAACAATAAATATAATCTCAGATCATCATGAATCAAAAAACCTGACCAAAAAATGATTAATTTAGATTGATAAAAATAGTTGATAATAAACAACCACATTTATAACATCAACACAATGATAATTGAACATAAACAACAAACCATTTTTCAACTTTTCCCATTCTTTATCCCCCACGCAAGATTCTATACAACATAAATAATCCTAAATGATATCTTCAGTTAAAAAAATTCATTGTGAAAGGGGAAATGAAAATAATATATTCAATAATCCTACCAATGTATGTTAAATCATTTGATTCTATAAATTTCTGTAATGTCGCCATGGGGTTTTTAATAAAATCCTTTTATTAAATGGTTGGATGAATTAAACATAGTTTTATTAACTATGAAATATTCACATAACACATTACTCTACAATTCAACATCTATACCAAAAATATAATATAATATTATGTGAATATGAAAAATTAATTCAAGGATAATTATTTAAATAAATAAATTACTAAAATAAAAATATATATATAAAAAACAAAACCATCCTAAATATATATAAAATTAATATACATGTGTAGACATATTCACCTAAATCCGATTTCATTATCAAAATTTTATACAAAGACCTACAAATCTGTCAACTTAATAGTTATAATAAAAAATTATAAAACAAGTAATGTAATTTTACAATCTCAAAAAATTATTTTTTTGGCATCAATATAAATTACTATGTGAAAAATAATGACATTAAATTCAATGAGAAATCATTATTAAGTTATTTATTTATATTTATTTATTTATTTTTATTCATTCATCTATTCATATTGTGAATATATTTATCTGTTTATCATAAACCAGTATATATTTTGGTGTCATCAATTTTATAACAAAAACTCATATTTCCTTTCAAAATTTTTTTACAAAAAAATTAAAAAAAGATAATTTCTTTCAATGGTTGTTATATGGACTTAATATTATATATTCTATTTATTAATCTAAAAGAGAACATTCAATATATATAATTCAAAAAGATTATTAGGATTAATTTATTAACTTCATAAAATAGTTTTCCACTACCTATATCACATTTTTTTATAAGGCCATTATAAAATTGTAATGGAATTTATCAAATAAATTTAACACCTCATATAAGCATTATCAAACAAATGAAAAAAATTATCAATGTTTTGTATATTTATATTCATATATGCAATAAAATATTTGGGATTAACATATTTTTAGAATGAAAAAAATCAATATATTTTTTATGTACATTTCCCTCTAATATAATTAATATATTTTATGGATTGTTAATTAAGTATTTGAATTGTTAGAACAATCAATTTATTAAGTGGATTGAAGAGGGACTTGTTTATGAATAGAAAGAAAGATGAGAAATAGAATTTTTTTGATGCATTAAATTATTCAAAACATCTTGAGCCTATGATGTTTTATATAGAGAAAAAAACTTCTAATGATGATTCCATGAATTTAAATAAATTCCTATAATTATTTTTAAATGAAATATAATGAGGTAAATGTATGTGAACATGAAAATATTGATTTAATGGTTTTTATTATGAAAATAATTACACATTTTAGGTAATATCCCTAAAATGAATTGATAAGATAAATATAATGATCAATTTCAAAGGATATTAAGAAGAAGAAATGTGGAAAAGAAAATGATTATTGAATTTACATTAGAGACAATGTATATTAAAATAGAACAACAGAATTAAAAATTTATTTAAAACAACAAGATATATCGTGTGATGGGAAAAGTGAAAAATAGGGTGAGGAATTGGGGGTGAAGGTCTTATAACATTTATGGTCTAATCAAAACCATACAATGACCAATATAGTAAAGAAAATAACAAAATTAGTATAGCTAAAAATAAATTAGTAATGATGAGATACCCAAAAAATTTCAATCAAAAATGCAACATCTGGGGGTGTTAATTAAATAAATCATTGTTGATATAGATATAATATATTCAAATTGGGAGAATAAATTTATAATGAAATCAGTTTTTTAATCAAAATCAAATTATATTTATTATATTCAAATACAGTTTTCATCAAGGATGATTAATATTAGGGAAATTAATGAAACACGATACATGATGGTTGATATTATTATTTTTATTCTAGTTTTTAGGAATGATATTGTCAAGTGACCGGAGGAAAAGTTTGATGTTGTAAAATATTAGTTGAAAAGAAAACAAATTGAGTTTCAGAATTCAATATATTGTGTTGGTGAATGATCCAAATCCCTTGATATAGATATTTATTCCAAGAAAACTACAAAATTATATTATCCCAAAATAGTAAATTTATTTGGATATTCATGAATTTTTTATAAATGATGGAGGAAATTAAAATAATGGGTTTAATGTAAAAAATGTACATATAGAAGAGAAAATTCCAATTATCATTATCTAAGTTTGTTCTAAATGTTTTTAAGGCTACAAGGTGAAGATAAAGAAGATAATTGAGGAAAAGATTATAAAAAAATCTAGGAAAAATAGGATGCATTGATTAATGAAAAATGATAATAAAATTAGTATATTTCTATTTTGAATTAGTTTTAATGAGTATATTTTGATGAATAATATTTCTTATAGATGATATTTCCCATAAAAGGAAGATTTTTTTTGCAGAGTCTATGGAAATTAGCACAATATGTGATGGTGTAATATCTCACTACCTTAGTAATAGTGTGGTCATTAATTATAGGGGAGTGAATATTAAATTTCAAAAAGGAATTTATAATGGTATAATATATTTTATTCTCTGAAGAAAAATTAAAAGAGAGTGGATCAACCCAAATTCACCACCATCAAGTGTATCAAAATACCACTAGAACAAATAAAAATGTATTAGAAATAGAAATATATCATGTGGGGTTATGTTCCTGAAAAATAAATATTAGTTGAGGTGGATTAACAAGAAATGAATTGTGGAATGGAATTGATATTGGAAATTAGTTTATCATCACAAATGAATTGAAATATAATCCAATAAAATTATATTGAATCTTTAGACATAGGAAATATTAGTTTCTGGAATGATCAACCACTGAATTTATGATGAATAGTATGTGATAAAATTGGTGTGAATAAAAATAAATCTAGTGAAATTATGTTCAATTATGGGTTGTGTAATATCCTCTTTAGTATCCCTAGGCTCTGGGATAATAATAATTGTTTTATCATTCCCAATAATAGAAATTTGAAAATAATTATGATGGATGATGAAACCATCATAAATGGTCCTTGAATAAGTATCATCTTATTTCATATTTCTATTGATAAAATGTATTATTCCATCTCCATGAAGAAATAATTCATCTTTTGTGAAAGAAAAAAAAATCTATTCAGGGAAAATGAATGAAGATATAATAACATAGTAATACGTTTTTTTTGAAATATATCTATGATGAATCATGAAAGAATATATACGTGTGGAATATGTCAAAATGGAAAAATTGTGAAAATAGTAAAAAGGTAGCAGATATAAAAATAAATACACCTCCTGAATTAATACATTTGGATACGGTATGAAAATTCTGAAGTTAACTAATACAGATAACTAGTTCAAGGATTGTTTTGATCAAATTACATGTTTGAGTCATGATAAATTGATGCCAAATAAATAAATATTTCATGAAATGGTTAAGAATATTCAATGCTGTTTTAGAAATCTTAAAATATAATAAATCAATATATTCATATTTTATAATGCATCCAAAAATAAGAATGAATACTTTAGTAATATAATGATATTCATTGAATCATAAATGAATATAATACAATATAAACACTATAGAAAAATAGATTTTATAAATAGAAAAAACATAATTTATTAGACATGGAAATAACCTTGTTATTAGAGAAACGAACCTTGAATTATTTTTGGATATATGATATATATTTTATGTCTGTATTGTCAACCACTTTTTATTTCAACCAAATTCACTCTATTAACATAATAAATGTTATTTAGAAAGAATACCAGGTTGAAGAGTGTAATGACCCAAACTTTTTTAAATGTAATTTATTTTTAAATAATTAAATTAATTACTATGTAATAAATTTATAGAAAAAAATTCATTATTTAGATATTTTTGGAAAATTTTAATTTATATCGTATCATATATAAATAGAAATTCTGAAAAAATAACTACTGTTATTATAGTCTTTGTATAATGATTGTTATGATTAGAATACATTAAGGGAAATGGTAAATCCAAGGGTTGAAATGATAAATACAACTGATAAAAATGAGAGAATAAATATCCTTGACCAGTAGGATATTAGCATCTAAATCCCAGTTTTTGGATAATTTGAGGAAGGTAACATTACATGGCTTTTCACTTAAATGAGACAAATCTGTGATTCAATAAATAAAGAAGGAGTAAAACTATTTATATGATAATTTAAAGATTATCATGATTAGAACCCTAACCATGTTAACAGAACCACCATAAGAAAGTTTCTCCATCACACACCTTACCCTGAGAAAAATCACTTGTATAATATGGGCCTATTTACTTAGATAATAAAATTATGTTTTTTAAAAAGAATTTATTTTATGTTAATTAATTATTATATATATCATTTAATCGTTATAACCTATGAAATAATTAAATAGAGAGTTTGATAAAAATTATATTACGATATGGTGAATTTGAAATTGATATTTTTAAATATATGGATTCAATCAAGACATAATTTTTTTAGGAATTACTAAATTTTTAAATAAATTTTATTTTAATAAAATATTTATAATAAATAGTATTTATTTAAATAAAAATGAAAATAATTTTTTTAAGTAAAAATTAATTATTAAAGGAGATTAAAATTGTTATTACCATATAATCAATATTTATCAACAAATATGCTTTTTTATTTAAATGTTCAAAATCTCATATTTGGAAAATTATATCAACAAAAGAATTATAATTTTTTAAACCATCCTGTAGAAAAAGATAATTTTTTTAATTTTCATGGAAAATTTAATTTTTGGATAAAAATTAAATAAAGTATAAATATACAATATCTTTTATTAGATCATAATATAGTAAAATCTATTCAATAAGTATAATATGAATCAACATACTAAAATATGATTCCTCTTTAAATAATTCATTTTGACATTATTTGATTAATTTTAATGACACTTAAAAAAACCTCCATAACCCATATTATATTATTTGTTTTTGAAATCAATTCCCCATAAAAATAATTCAATTCCACATCACATTTGTAATTATTTTGATGAGTTTAGTTCCTGAAAATATAAAATATTGAAAATAAATCATCATTGGTAAAAACAATGTGAAGGTTTTTGTTTTTGTTATTTTATCACATAGATTCCAAAAAATATGTTTAGAAATTTATTAATAATTCGACCATATATTTCTATAAATACCCACACATCCCCCCACTCCACTTCATGAAAAACCATTAACCCTAAATCCCATCTACCCATCCCTCTCAAAATCTATCCCATGGTGTTCACAATAACATATGATGATCCTTAAAAATTTTTTGAATCACTCTCTCAAGGAAAGGGATCATATCCTCCACTTAATTCAAGAACATTCTTTATATTATTCCTTTTGATTACTAATTATTCATGTTTGGGTATGAATTTAAAAATCCATCTGACATCCCTATTTTTTCATGTATTTAGAGACCTCATTTTAATCTCATTAATCAATTCAATTAATACTTATGTACACCCGTTATTCAATCGATACTATAGTGTGATTTTATGTCCCAAACATTTGTGTTGTGCATACCCATCCCTATTTCCACTCAGATGTGTTGACCTATATATACCTAAGCTTAATTGATTTAGAAATTCTACATATATAACCCAAAATCCTTAATCATGGGGTTAAAAGTGATCAAATATTTTCATATATTGTATGATCTATGCATCTCACTAACACATTTAGATGACATGAATGTTAGAGGTGGGATTATGATTATATATCACTTAGATTAATTGGGTAATATTTTTATCTCAACCAATTCCATGTATGGTGAAGAAGATGTTATCCTAAGAAAACGTTTTTGTTATTTAATGGTGGTTTGCATTGACATATTCTTATAATTTCATTATTTATGTTTCATCCTCATTCCCATGATTAATTTATGTCATCATCTTGTATCATGCTTCGACGATAAAATGTATGATTCTTAATACATTTATTTCACCAATATATGCCTCTTTCCTGGAATTCAATTTTTCATTATTCTATTCATTGATTAATATATTATTATGATATATAGCTCATTAATTTCTTATGTATGTCCCCAGGATATCCCATACAGTATTAGGTGGTAAATTAATTTTAAGAGCATGATAACTGGGTTTAAAATAATGTCATTGTATCCATTTTCAATTTAATTTGTTATTTTCCTAACATTAATAATACACTAGGCCTCGTGATTTTATTATATTGTATTATGTGTACCATTATCTAATAAACCATGAATTTATGTTTGTTAATGATTCGAGTTATCATAGTTCGTTTTAGAGAATGGTCTAGATATTTTTCGATAATTTGATTATAATACAGTAGTAAACGAATTTGGGATAATAATAAACATAATAAAACAACCATAATTTTTGTTAATGTATATTGTATGTGGTTTCCAATAATATATATCCCTATCAAGATACTATAAATATATGTGGATCTAGAACAGTTGTCCCTAGGTTTAATAACCCTGAAAAGGGAACATGATATTAACATGATTGTCACCTAGTGCATAATAAGGACTCCTTGCTAAACACCTAGCATTATAATACTAAGGTATATCGCTTGTTCAATCCACAAGCTCATTGTGAAAATTTATTATGGGAAAAAAATTTCCCATATAATTTTATGTTATGAAATTAATAATGGTTAACATAGTTTAATCGATAGAAATTCATAGGTTAAGTAATATTTTTCATTTATGAGTTTCACTTATAATGCTCATATTTATCATTTAATATGTCTAGTAATTTTAAAATTCCCATCAAAATTTTTTATTCAATTTATTAAATATATTGAAATAGGAGGAACTGTGTCAAAAAACATTTTGATGAACCAAATAATGGCTACCCAAATGAGATGACCAACCAAATGTGAGTATGAGTAAAAAACATCATGAAAATAATCTCATGAATAACTCATGTTTGTAATGAAATAATTAATCAAGGGGAATAATGAAACACCCTAAGAAATATCTTTTTAATATTAAGACCCATATGCAACAAAGGATACTTACTTTTCGGGGATATTTTGATCCCTTATCCATAAAAAACTTGATCAAATTCAATGAAAAATTCTTCTCTATCCATTAGTACTTTGGGAAAGATAAATTCGTGATGTATGTATATTGTACATAAGTATGTATTGAACAATGGTAGTTACTACTAAAAATTATGTAGCATGTAGAAGATATTTAATTGATGGAGTGGAAATATTTCTGGAAAATGGTTTTAAACAAATATTACCCTCTCACTATCTGAACTAAAATAGAGATGTGTTCTTTTATCCTCAATAAGAAGGATGATGAATCCATAAGGGTGTATGAGTATAACATCACCAAAAATTCATGATAAACCTATGAAATTTTCATCTCCCCACAATGTGATGTTGACTGGTTCTTCCTTGTGTTGAAGACGAGTATATAAAATGGTTTGGTGACTAAATAATTGGATAGCTACAAAGAAATTTGTTGATTTTTCCTCAAAATTGAAATAGAAATATGGTAAACATAATGGTTATCATAATAATTTATCATTGAATATAAATCCGGGAAGTACGATGGATAAATCTCATAGGGGAGAGAATGTCTAACACCCCACTTGTCAAAAGTGTGAGAAGATGTATCCTAGAAATTTTATATAGGAAAATATAAAATTAATTAGGTGTAAGAAGGAAGGGAACATAGCAAACAAATTCCATTTATACAAACACAAAAATATGATATAATAATGAAATTATCCAATAAACCCTCATCCATCATTTAGTGTTTCCAATTACAAGTAACAAAGAAAATTTATAAATTGATGCAAAATGTAAATGGTTGATAACTACAACTACCATGTCATAGAGATAAATGGAAATCTTATTCCATCAAAACTACTGAGGTTGATCTTGAAAACTATGTTGTGATATTTAAGCTTCTTTTTAATTTAGAGATATAAAAAATTATATTTTATCATCGGTCTTTACATTCTTTCATATCATAAAAATTTAGAATAACTATTCAAACACCACCAAAAAACATGAAAGTCATGTTATCAGTGAAGATGAATAATGATTCAATTATTTTGTCCCAATTTTATAAAGTATACCCTATTAAAATTTGAGGGATGAATTTTCCCAAACCATTATGATAGTCACTTTTGTGGGATTTGATGTTATTCTGGGTATGTATTGGATTTACTTATATAGAACCAACAGAAATTTATAAGTGAAAGAAATCAACCTCTTTATTACAAATTTTCCTTAGATTATATACAAGTGTAAGTAAGTAGATGAATCTTATTTGGTATCATAATCTCAATACTGAATATCATTTTCATAAGAGAATAAATATTTATATCAAATTATTTCTATTAAGGAACAGATCATCCTTCTTGATATGAATATTGTAAGGGAATTTTTTGATGTGTTTCCTAAATTATTTTCTATTATTTATCTTAATGATATGTTTATTTCTCAATCAAATATATACCTTTATGATTTCCAATACATATAAATAAATATAGAATTTCCAGTGTTTCTCTTGAATATATTTAAAATAAATTATAATATAATTTAGATAAAGGGGTTAATACACCCATTTTATTCACCATGGCATGAACCAGTCATCTTCATCAATAATAAGAATGGGTAAGTAAAACTATGCATTTATTAACATCAACTCAATAATATCATGATATATAATGGGTACCCGGTTTCACAGATGGATGAATTGTTTAATCATATCCATAGAGCATGACACTTCTCTAAGTTGGATCTTCGGTTGGAATATTATAATGTAAAGGTGAATAAGTAGTATATTCCCAAGACTAATTTTAATATAAGGTATAAGAACTAAAATTACATGTTGATCCATTTTGACTCATTATTACACTAGAAATAACAATGGAATTAATTAATACAGTATTTAGTGATTACCAATAAAATTTTATGGTGGTGATTTTAGAGAATATTCTTCTATACTCTGAAATTAAGGAATAACATTGAATATAAATATAATGTTATATCAAGGACACTATGGAATTAAAATTTTCATGTGAGTTACATTAAATGTCTTTTCTGAATGGAGAATATAAAATTATCATGTCATGTTATCATTAGAAATGGAATATATATGGATCCATCAAAAACTAACGAATCCAAAGGACGAACCAAAAAAATATGGAATATTGTTCTATAGGTTCCTTGTACTAGGTGTGTACTATCATCCATTTGTTGGAAGCATCTCATTATTGTCATTTACACTAACATGGCTAACTTAGAAGGAAGTTATGCTTTTTTATAGATGAATGTGATAATGGAATTAAGGTATTGAATAATAGGATAAAAAATTCACTTGTCCTCACATTATGCACTACTGGGGAAGGATTTGTGATATACAACATTTCACCCAAAATGGGCTTGGGATTCATACTCATGAAAAATTAAAATATAATAGCCTTTGCGTATTTCCAAAAAAAGAACCAGTAGATTAAATACCTAAAAATGTACTAAATTTGGATATAATTATCTTCATGTTATTTATTTTATGACATTATATATATATGGAGAAATACACAGATTATTAAATGCTCATTTATATATTCAATAAAATGAAGAGATATATGATCAAAAAATGGTGGTTACGAATGATAAATAATTATGATTGTTGAATACATTACCATCCAAGAAATATGTGATCAACCATTTATACATGAGAGGATGAAGGGGGCCCATAAAGATGATGATGTGATATAGAAAATGGTTGAATGCATTTAATAGTTTAATACTTATAAATATAGATTTATAAGGTTTGAAACATAGATATGTGTCCCTTCAAAACATGAGTTGATGATGGAGATTTTGGATTATTCAAAAAGATCATCCCTCACTATTCATCTATGAAGTAATATGAAATGTATAGATCTAAAGATAATTTAATGGATGGATTACATGACGAGAGATATTTCATAATTTGTATGTTGATGCCTGGTATTATATAAATTGAATGATGAATGATCAATGTTTACATATATGATGAAACCATTTTCTATACAAGTATGTAAATGGGAAATCACAACCATTTGTTTTTTCATAAGACTCTCTGTTACATATAAAGGCAATAATTCCACTTGGATAGTAGTTAGACACCGTAAAAAGTAATATAATTTCATTTCTATCAAGTAAAATGTATCTCTTGACCAATTCAACAAGATATACATATGGGAAGTCGTAAAATTGCAAGATGTTCTTCTCTCCATTGTGATATATTGAGATATGTGGTTTATATTGAGGTTATAGAGAAACCTTTAGTAAAAATTTTGTTATAGATTTTACAATTAGATGTTCTTATCACTGTTATACTTATGGTCTTTCTAAATGATCCATTAAATATCTAGAGGACATGTTGAGATCATGTATAATTGATTCTCAAGGATATTAGGATCAACACATTCCCCTAGTGGAGTTCTCGTATAAATATAGTTTGAGTTGTAGAATTTAAATTACTTATTATGAAGATCTTTATTGGATGAGGTGTCATCTATGTGTGAAATCACGAAATCATATTCTACTCAACAGTACCCCGATCCTAGTTAGATACATGGCCTCAAAAACATCTCTCCAAAACACTAAAGGCTGACAACTATTAGCGAGCAACTATGTTTGTCAGTGGGGAGACAATTCACTATTTACTAAATTATATCACAGTGGAAGTCAACAACTTATAGATAGTAGAAGTAGTAAAATAATATAAAAATAGATACATAAAAGTAATAGATAGATATCTCAAAATAAGAATAATATACAATAATTCAGATAATACATGTATCCATAAGACATCAAAAATAGGTACATGAAAATATAATAAAATTTATGTATCCAAAATCTCAAACAAACAAAAAGTGCCAATATAAATTCAATCCTTAAGTTGCAAACATACAACCCTACTATAAAAAATGATCAACAACCAGTTTTAGGGTACTTTCCCCTGTTGTCACCTGCAACCATATAATTTATTTGTGCCCCTAAGGAGGCCAAAACAGGTTCTGAGATAAACATCCTTGTTGGTTTCCACCTAGTGATCTATACAGTTTTAAACAACATGATACAATATGCTAAACAAGTTCATGTAGGAAGTAATATATGTGTAAGTTCCCAAAGAATATTCATTACTGTAGAAAATAAATGTCAAACAACCTCTCAAGGCTCCCTGTAAAAAGTGTTAGATCCTAACATGACATCCATAATAAAAATAAACAAGTTGCACGACCTCACTATAAATCCATCAATATAGAAACCCAAAACCTTACCATATGAAGATGTTTAGACCACAAAGGACAAGATCCAAGGTATCATGTACCAAGGAATCCTCTCCAATTCCTAGGAGAATCTAATTGAATAATTGATATGGGTATTGGTCAGAGTCTTGGAAGCATGTGTACTAATATTTCATACGTGAGTCCAATCAAGCTGGATCCACGAGGTAGCAAGGCCCGAGGCATCCTATGGAAAAATGACACAAGGGGAATAATTAATCCAAGGAATCCACTACCTCATTCTAGATCCATTTATAGCATTACATATAATTTATTAAAACATTTATTCATATATCATGGGTATACCCATCCACATAATCATAAAATTTAATTTATTGAGTATACCCACTCACTATAATCACAGTTAACATTTAACATGACCGTTTTTATTAATTTAACAATTAACCAATCCATTTCTATGAGCTTCACCCCATGGGATTGGGAAATAGGTTCCAACACCGCACAACTGATCTAATGGTAATTCCTAATAGGTATCATTAAATCTATTCCAATAAAATCACACATGCAAATGGTCGGCCAAAAAGTTCGTCGGGAAGGATAATGGATGATCACTATTAAAAACAAAAATCTAAAAAAATATATACCACCTACCTTAGCTCGTTAGTAACGTTTTCTTCTATTATCATGTCCTAATTATCCTCAGTTTTTGAGAAATATGAAGTGTTGGTGATGAATGGAAAATTATGACATATGATCAAAAATAAAAAAAAGATCAACTATTTTTTCGAATAATCAAGAATGGATAGAAATAAATCACGTACTTAACGATGCGGTTCTAATGTGAACAATGACAGAAGAATCTAATTTGGAAAAGATTCAAGATCTGCAAAAAAATCAAAAACTGGGGTTTTATTTTATAAAAATGGGGACCATATTCTGGCTAAAAATAGAGTCTCTTGCATTTATTTTTTTAAATACCATTCCATTACAAAATGTGTAATTTCCTTTCACATTATATAAAACATTAATTTAATATTCTATGGAATAACCACTACAGGTTGTGATATGTCCTAGATAAACCATTAAACATCATGGAATCGAATTACATTATGTGTATCCCAATTATACATCATGTAATTGGCATGCAGCCACTACACCACCTTTCATCCCATTCCTTTTCATGAACTACCCAATTGGGCCATGGTATGTAAAAGGGTCTATGATAAAAAGATATTTAACAAGAATTTAACCCGGAAAAAAGATATATACCTTAATATAAATAAGGGATATTAAAATATCCCCACATTGAGAAATTCATCCCTGAATCTCCCTATCAAGGGTTGTCATGATTCATCTGAATATAGCTATGACCACTTAGCACGTACATTAGGCTCTCTCTTCCATTCTCATTCTATAAATTGTCGTGATGCAATAACACCCATACTAGAGGAACTAACTAGCCTTTGAGAACCTTTTTTCTCCACTCAATAATAAAAATCTATTCCAGGATGAATAAACTTTCATCCCATCCTCCTGAGGATGAAAATCACGAGATAAATCTGAATGATAGAAGCATAGCAGAGATACATGGAAGACATCGTGCATGGTTCGGTACCTTGGTGGTAACATCCACTGATAGGCTACCGACCAGACTATCTCTTGAATCTCGAACAGGAAGACATATCACATAGAACGCATACCTTATATCTTGATCCATCTGTATCACTACATCAGTGAGAAATATAGGAATACCCAATCCTAGAAACCAAAATCTTTTTGTCATCTAATTCGATTGGAATAATATTTATGATGAGTCTATGTAGTATCCATCTGATTTTAAATCAACTGGACCTTCTCAGAAGTCTCCTACATGATACGTTATCCGATTAATGCTACATCACCTACCTCTAACCGACAGATGGGTGATCGGCATGACCTATCATAAAAATTATCATAATGATCCATTTCAATAATTTGAAAATAATAATAATTTTTGTATAAAGCAGAATGTTCCACATTCAATTGCCCCCAAAATCTAGAATGCACGATCGAAGAATTTCAAATATCACATATATCGAATGCTCTGATATGACATCGGTCTGAGGGTGGTATGCTATTCTCAGAAGAACTTGTGTACCCAACACCATATAAAATGTTTTTTTGGAAGAATATGTAAAGTAGGATTCCCTATGAAAAATTATTGTGTGTGGAACCTTGTGCTGGCATACTATCTCATGGATAAATATCATTCATATCACATCAACACTGATGGTCTCCTTGATTGGAAAGAAATGATCAACATTCATGATCCTTTCAAAAAACACACACATAATCATTACCTCGAGGCGACCTTGGTAAACCTATCATGATATCCACCATGAAATCATCCCATTTACACATCGGAATAGGAATCTTCTATAAAAGCTCAACAATTCACTGATGTTTTTCCTTAACCTATTGATATGTCGAACTCCTCGTAACAAAACCGAAAATCTCTCTTTTCATACTCAGCTACCAATACTGAAAATGTAATTCACAATACATCTTGTTTACTCAGGGATGAACTTCCAAAGATGAAGCATGAAACTCCCACATCAGTTATTCATATATATCCTCTAGAACCCAAATTTTTCCATGGATATTTATGATCTCATACCCACCTATATCCAAACCCAGTTTTGGGTCCTCACCTGTCACACTCTCCCATATATCGAGGTGCTCAAAATATGATAACTTCTTCATCCTAACATTGTCCATTTGCATAGAGGTTAAAGCTAAGGATGAAATATATGTTTTCACTTAACTGTCGTGATCCTCAAAATGTATCTCATTGAATAATTCCATATGCATCCACTCACTACTATCATGTTAAACTACCTGTATCTACGTCCTCATACTTAGTTCATTATCCACTACATTTATCCTAATAGGAATATAGGAAATCTTGAAGTCAAAGGACTATAGGTACTACACCCACCTCCAGATCCTCAAATTTAGATCATGCTATGTAAAAATATACTTTTGGATCTCTTAGTGTGCATAAACAAAAAAAATTTCTCCTTGTAAATATTTTATCCAATAACACAATGAATGAAGAATTGTAGCTAACTCATGATCATGCATAGGGTAATTCATCTCATGTGGACTCACTTATCGATTCTCGTACACCAAGACTCTATATCCCAGAATCTACACTAGTCTTAGCCCAATACCTGATGCATCACAATACCCAGTGAATCTCTTTCCATGTTCTTGTTGTCTCAAGACTCGTACTAATGTCAACCTTCAATTCTGCTCTTGAAAGAATAGCTCACAAGAATCTGACCATAATAACATTACACCCATCCTAGTCAATCCATTAAATGACACTATTATGTGTGATATGTATTTTATAAAACTCCTTTAGTAACCAAATAGCTCCATGAAACTCTTTATGTCAAAAATATTCTTATGATATTCCAAGGAAACTAAATATCATAACTTCTGTAGGTCTATTTATAATCTTTTCACAGAGATGATGTGACCCGAGAAGTGAATATTATCTATCCAAAATTGGCACATTATGAGCTTAGAATATAACTACTGTTCTCTTAGTTTATTCAAAATGATCAAAATATGGTTGAATGGTTGTGTCCATTGTGGCAATACATAGAGATATAATCCATGAAAAGTAACACAAAAGAATACAGGTAAGGAAGGAAGAACTGGTTCATAAATTCCATAATAAAATGTTTTTTCATTAGTGAGACCGAATGGAATGAATATATACTCATATAGAACATACCTGTTATGAAAGGAATAATTTTGTACATCGACAAGTTGAAAACACACCTGATGATATCATGACCTAAAATTGATTTTTTAGAATAAACAATCTCCTCGAATTTGTTCAAACATATCATATATCCATGTAAAGGGATATCAGCTTTTAATTGATATCTGGTTCAGTTTCCCATAATCCATTCATAGATAATGAGTATAACCTAAATTTATAGAAATAATGACAATAAAACCCACATAGACATGCTTTTTGGGATAAAACCTTTCACCTCCAAGTCCTCAAGTTTCCAATTGAGCTCCATAAACTCCATCATATCAATACTTTTAGGGGGAATGGATAACGTTGTGTCTCTTAGAACTAGAATAATGGAGAACTATGCCTCTCTCTCAAGTCGTAAACCAGAAGTAATTCAAGAACAAGACCCGGAAATGATAAAAAACTATTGGAAATTAATCATGAATCACTCACTCGTCATCCATAATCAGACATGATATCTAGGTTTTCATCCAACATAATCAATGATTCTATGGTCTAGATATTTTTTCGTGGACATCCCATTCAACCTTGTGAGAAAATTCTACACCCACTAGTGATGTGAATGTCTCCTCCCAGTGGAAGCAGTCAATGTAAGCTCAATAATCGACAATCATGTCCATCCTGAGAGTGAAGTCAAATCCTTTCTTTTGAAGGGAAAAAATATCTCAAATGATGTGACACCCTCCAACCACAATGGGGAACTCTCTACACTGGAACATTCATCTATTCTGATTCCAAATGGCGTGTCTAGAATCAAAAAACCCTTACAAGACCTCACAATAAGCCCAAGGATTTTCACCAGAGGTTTAGATATAAAACTATGTGATTCACCTATATCAAAAAAGATCATATAAAACATTAGAGGCTATATAGATCGTACCTCTCATTGTAGATGGTCCAACACCCTTCTCATAGAGGGTAGGATGAACATAGTAGATCTAACATGTTACATGAGCTTGTGACACAACCTCCGTACTATATTAGGTCCACTTCGATATCATGATGTAACAAGTGTCCAAATAGCATTGACATGACTTCCAATTCCTTGGCCTGATCAGAAAACAATACTCCAGCTCCCTACGTGACAGGGAGCTAAGGAACCTCTTCCTGAACATAATGTCGTAGATGAACCCTACCACTCACAGCTAGAGGGAAGGTACTACAAAACCACTACATATTCACTATCTTTCCATAAAATTGGCACATGATAGGGGCACAATCTCTATAATTCTTCTTGTGGACACACCTGCCACACCAGTGAAAAAAACTGAGCTACAAGCACTCACAAACTAACTGGAACTCATCTCATGAAAAGCCTAAAAATAATGCTTCCTACCTGAAGATATAGTACCACTGGGTTGAGAAATATCACTCCCCAACATGGTAACAACATCTTCCCTCAAGAACCATTCTATAATCAACACATGATTTATAGTCATAGATTTAGATTTCAATATAAACATGTTAACTTGAGATATGATATCATGCCAGATAACATGAAGCGTCTCACTCTCAAAAGCTCATCAACAAGGTATATCAGTAAAAAATATAGAAACTATGTAAATCATGCTGAGTACACCATAAACTTCATCGTTCCCTACTCCGGATGCATGAACTCACTACCAAACTATGTTTTCGGGGTATCATTATAAAATTAGTCATAGAAGGTGATTTGGGAATCAGTCCAACCCATATCTCACAACCCGTCCACCTGTTCCAGAACTTCCCACTAGAAAGTTTGTGCTCAACAAAGCATTCATGTTAAGAGCATGATGCTTTTATTATGATGAATCTCTTGATGCTCTAAGATAGATAACATAGTCCTAGAAACATCTCAGCAACCTATGGACCACCAACCCTAAAAAATGTGGTAATATGCATCTATTGGAACACTCGTGTCAACTCATCCATAGACATGGTATGTTGTGGTAACTCTGAAAAGGATTCATATAGTTAAATAATCCCTTACAGTATTGTCCCTCCGCACATGTATCAGAAAAATCCCAGGGTGTCTCAACAAGTTCTAAAAGACGATCAACATGTAGCCCATGGCCTACCACCTTCACAGTGTGGTAGTCGCCTCCCTCACGACGCACCCTTAGAGGTTATCATGGTGGAATTTCTCTACAATTACAATCGCACACCTCAAAAAATAATGATATCAAAGTTAGACCTAAAAATAGTTGGATATTTCAAAAAAAATCCTCAACCATGTCATAGCCAATAGACTAGTCCAAAATCCGGGGTTGTATAACGAGCAGCCACAAAAACCCCTAGAAACTCTAACCCTTTCCCACTCAAAATCATGATCTAGGTCAAGTGTCCATTTTCCATTTCATTAAAATTTATTTAACAATTACTTTATCAAATTATTTAACCCAAGGCCCACCATGTTCAAATACATGACAGACATAACACCTCATGAACCAAAAATTTGAGGCCCATATAATTAAAACTTGTCAAATTCACATAAAAATGGAATTTTAAAAGGTGCGTCAATTCTCAGTCCATAACGGCCCACACAAATTATGAATTGAATGATGGCGTTAATTTTCTATCCAATACACAAGATTTAACACAATATATAGCATAAAAATAAAAAAACAATCATAATAGCATGTGTTATATAATGCATCCTAAACGGTATGTCATAATGCATGACATGTGATTTCTAACAAGTGACTTTATGATGCATGGGATTGAATGCCTTTATCATATTGGGTTTCAATGGAAATGTAACTCTATCTAATGAATAGTAACATCAGAAATCATGTTTGTAACCCACCAGTGAAATCAAATCAACTATTTTCATTAAAATATTAAAAAACACAAATCAATTTGAGGAAATTTGGGGTTCTCCTATACGAGGTTCATCTATGCATGAGAATAACTCATTACCAAACTCCATTTTCTTCATATCCCTATATATTGTCCCCAAATAGTAAGTGAAACCAAAAAAGAACCCCCTTGATACCACTTGGTAACATCCCATACCAGGATTCCACTCAACAATTCCCCGAGCACGGTTGGCTACATGGTCTAAAGTGTATCTACCCAAATAACAGAGGCTTCCAACTAGAAACAAGGGCCAAAGTTTTTCAGTAGGGATATTATCCTCTCATTACCCTAGTATATCACAATGGATGCTAACAACATATAGATAGAGGATGTAGTAAAAAAACCATACCATATATATATATATATATATAAGGAATAGATAGCACTCTCAAAAGGATCCCCATATACAATTATGTTGATCATACATGTATCTAGAAACCTACCAAAACAGTTAGACATAAATATTGTACAATACAATTATCCTAAATAAAAAAAGAACAAAATTTTCATATAGCATCAAAATCCTCTGCTTGGTCCCATGCTCACATATCCAAATAAATGATCTACAACTACTATTAGTGAAATATCCTATATTGTTAACTCCAACCGTATAATCTATTTTAGTACCCATGGAGGCCCAAGCTGAAAGTGAGATAAATATCCCAGACTATTTCCAACTAAATATATTTATAGTTATAATGTAATATGATAATCTAGTGAAAGTAACCATTACTATAAGTGTATTTTCCCATGGAATATGTCTGCTGAAAACATGTAATACCAATAAACCTCTCAAGGCTCCCTGTGAAATTTTCTAACTCCTAACAAGGAATCCATAATAAAAATGAACATTTTACATGGACCCACCATACATCCATCCATATAAATACCCCACGACTATTCCATATGAAGAAGTGAATACCCAGAAGGGATGAATCCCCGGTGTTATGTACCAATGTATCCTCGTCAAGTCCCTGGATAATCTCTATGGATACTCGGTATAGTCACTAGTTGAAGTATTAGGATCATGTGTATCGACATGTCCTATGGGAGTCCAAGATAGTTAGATCCAAGGGTAGCAAGGCCTGATGTATCCCATAGAATCTAGAACCAAGGGTAATAATCAACGTATGGCATGCACTAATGTAGTCTAGATCCATGGAGAGCCTTCCATGGAATCTATCAAACCATTAATAAATATATCACGGATATACCCACCCACAAAATCACAAAATTTCATTTAATGATTATACCCACTCACAATAATCTCATTTCACATTAAACATATACATTATTATCAATTTAAAAAATTAACACATCCTTTTCCATGAGGTTCACCACATGGGTGACCATTATTAGAGAAACATGTACCAACACATCACCACAGATCCTACATGAATCCATAATTGGTTTGATTACATCTATTGAATGTAACTCACTCAAAAATGAGGTCGCGCGCGGAATGTTCGGTGGGTTTAATAACGACAGATCTCTCCATAAATCACTAAAATATGAATCAAATGTATATACCACCTATGGTAGCTCGGTAATAGAGTGGTCCACCAGTATCAAGTCCAAAATAACCTCAATTAAGGTGAAATCTTAAGAATAGATAAAGAATGAGAAATTACAGAATATGAGCCTAAATCAAAATAGCGCATCCGTTGTTTCATAGAATCAAGAACAACTAAAATGGAATTTAGTACTTACGGATGTGGTTCCCACGTGACAAACATAATAAAAATAAGAGTTTGAATGACCACTAGATATAAAATACAAGATACAATGAGTTTTTGGCTTCAATGTTGTGAAAAGATTCTATCTAGAAAAATAGAGGCTAATGCCATTATAAAAAACCATCTGGAAATAATACAATGTGTAATTTCATTTCAAATCATGTAATTCCCGGTTTTATTATTCCAGGGAATAACCACTAGACATTGAGCCAGGTTCAAGCTAGACCGTTACAGATCGTGGAATTAGACTACGCAGCGTGTAATTTTACTAGGAACGATACACCAAATTTAATCCCCTTATTTCCCATGAACTACCTAGTCATCCCATGGAACTACTTTGGTTATATTAAAAAAATATTTTTAACAAGTGTTTAACCCAAAAAGAAATATCTGAACCTCATGAAAAAACCCAGGATATTACACTATGACATGTTAGGATGATATTATTCTGTTGACGCTAATGGGACCGGATCTTGTCCCACTTATTCTAGGTAAGCATAAAACCATTAAACATAATATTAAATCCCTAAAAAGTTGACATAAATGATATATAGTCAATTATCAACATAATAGTGTTTTACGTTATAGATAATGTGTTCCTTCATATACCAATACAAAAAAATAATGAGGTTTTAGAACAATGGAAATAATTGTCCAACATATTTCAACTCCTTTAAGATACTTGATTTCATCAGATCTATGGACAATCGACAATAGCTATAGCTGAACCTATATCAAGTACATTATGTGTTACATGTATCACTCATGAAAAATTACACACCGAAACCCTCACAAGAATTAAATATAGTGGTGGTACCATTGGGGAATGATCTTTCATAGGTGGAAAATCCAATAGTGATTTGGGATTGTAGAGACAATATTATATGAATCAAGGCAAGTAACCTAGTTTATGTGCTTTTGTAGAACCATAAGTTTGTGAAGAAACATGGGAATATAAATAGGTGATGAAATGAAAGTACCCTCATATGTTCTAGTTTTAAAAAAATTAAAATTTGAATGTGAAATTTTTAAAGGGTGGTTAATATAATGACCCAAACATTTATAAATGAAATTTTCTTTTATACAAGTAAATTTCTTATTATGTAATAAATTTATAGAAAACATCTTAATTAATTTGTTTATTTTGTACCGTTATAAGTTATATATTGTAATATTTAAAAGGTTTTAATCATAATAACCATTCATAATATATCTTCTATATAGTTGTTGTTATGATTAGTATATATCAATGTATATAATAAATCTAATTATCAAAAATGAAATATCCAAAAGCCTCCAACACTTAGATAACACCTTCTGAAGTCCTTTTATTATAGAATTTGAGAGAGGTGGAATCTTTAGGATTTTCTATTGACCAAGCCCAATCCGAGATTCAATAACTAATGAATTAGTGAAACTATTTACAATAGAATTTCAAGCCTTTCGAGATCACAACCCAAACCATGTTTATCGAACCACCCAAAGAAAGTGTCTCCATCGAACAGCTTACCCTAATGTATATGTCGGTGTAAAAAGGCATTATGTATCTAGACTCTAATACAATGAATCTATATATTTTTACTTTTTAATAAACTAATGATTATATTATGTATTTTCTATTATTACATTTTAAATGATTAAATAACGAGTGTGATAATCATTAGATTTTGATGCGATGAAACTCAAATAAATTTATGAAATATATAGATTTAATCATGTTACTATTTTCGATGAATTTAATAATTTTTGAAATAAAATTATTTTAATCTAACATTTTATTAAGTAATATTTATTTAAACATAAATGATATTATAGTTTTGTAAATTTGACGGTATTTTTATAAGGGTCTGAAAACTATTCTTTCATTAAAAACCATTAATTATATTATAATGGTAATTTTTATTTAAAAGTTGTTTTTATCATCAATAGGTAATTATTTTGATAAAATGGTGTTATTTTTGAAATTAAAATATAGAAATTTTCCAATTGTTAAATTTTCATAATTTTTTGAGAATGATTAAATTTAGGGTAAAAATTAAATATGATATAAATGTATAATATGTATTATGATATCATATTATCCCATAATTTCTATAATAAAAATTTATAAAAGGAATACACGAACAATTTTTTTCCACTTTGAAATAAATTTTTTAGATTATTGAATAATTTTATAGACCCCTACTGAATCATGCGAATCATATTTTATATTTTAAGGTTTCTAAATCAATTATTTATAATCATGAATCAGTTCCACATAATAAATGGTGTTAGCTTAAGGATATTTGTTCTTGGAATTATATAATATTTTTAACCACTCTTCATTGGAAGAAAGAAAAGGGAAATGTTTTTTGAGGATTGTGGTTTTCATTTTTATTTCATAAAGATTCCAAATCATAATTTAAAAAATTAATATTGAATTCACCAATCTAATACTATAAATACCCACCCATCATCCAAGTCATGTTCACTCAAAACCTAGTGGGAATAATGTTACGCTCCATTTACCTATCAATAACCCTCCCATGGTGTTCCTAAGATCTCAAGGGTATTGATTCCCTCCTCTTATTCAATATTATAGCACTTTATTTGTATTATTCCCTTTAATTTAAATTATTCAGGTTGGAATATGTTTTTTAACATCCATATTTATATCCTTGTGAGGTAAATTTATTGTTATACCCCTTTTTAATAACATTAAACCCTTGTTTGAATATTCATATATACCTATTATATTACCTAAATTATACTTCAATTTCATATGCCAAACATTTGATATTGAATAAACATCCCCATTTAAACTCAATGGTATTCACCTAGATATACATATCCATAATTGATTGGGGAAATAAATTTATGCATTCCATACTCTTTTGTAGAGGGGTTAAAATTGATGAAATATATTTTATATTATGTCATCTATGTGGTACACTAACCTGTGCACATGATAAGGATGTGACAAGTGGGCCCAAAATTATAGATCAATCAACTACATTGGCTAAAGATGTTACCTTTTGGTGTTCCATGTATGGTGAATGAGAGGATAATGTAAGAACACTTTGTTATAATATCTTCACAAATTTCCTTAACATATTCTTATGATGTCAAGTTATATGTTGTTTATGTATTCCCATGTTCCCTTTATGTCATCATCTTGTATCAGGGTTTGATGAAAATGTTTATGATTCTCAACCATTTTCGGTCACCGTGACATGACTCTTAGCTTATATTTATTAATTTCATCCCCCAATTCTTTTATTATTCCCATTTCTAGGATTTATACCTAAACCCTTTCTTATTTAGAAACCTCTTTGTGGTCATCTATAAAGCACTCCTTCAGTGATGTTATGCATAATTCAACTTGACTGGGGAGAGCACAGTCCAACCTAAAATGATAGAGAACTATGTTGTTGGACATCCCATCACATTGATTTTATCCTCAAATGTGGATCAAATGACCATTTCTGGATTTCTATCCAACAACCCATTTTATGATATAGTTCAAATTCAAATGGGTTGGTGATTTGGGAATACCCCGTTATAGATGCATATACAGTAATTTGGAGGCCAAAGAGAAATGGACACTTTAGTTTCAAGGAATACTATATGCTAAAATGTTAAGGATAAAATCCCACCATCATGGATGTTGAAAATTAAGGTACCTTTTATACAAACATTAAAATTTATTCATTTTTAGATGATTTGGAAAATATATTTCCCACCCATGATCAATTTTAGAGGGCTAGCCATCAGATTTCCTCTATGTATTACTTATGCCGAAGAGCTGAGGAATCTACCAAGCACATCTTCATTGACTTTGGATTTTCCTAGGAGCTATGGAGATATAACAATAGATTGTTCTTGACTGACACATATACATATAGAAAAAATAGCTAACTGACACTACTCATCAGTAAAATATGGCATAATGGGTAGATTAATAACCTTATACTTTCTACCATTAATTCGATTTTTTTCATCTATTTGTACCACAAAAAATGCATCAGTTTTTGACAGTATACCCCCTACATTAATTCTAGGGTAATGGATAATAATAGATATGATCAAGAAGATGGAAGGTTGTGGGTTTGTGAAATGAACAACTTTATCATTGATTTGAATATTCGTAGAACTATTGGTGTTTCAGGAAATCCTTGTAAGCCTTTGGTGATGGAATATAATCACTAGATTCCTCTTTTCTACTCATGGATGATGGTGAATTTACATTTCAAAGCCTCTGGCATGACAGAACACTCAGGTGCAGGTGGTGCATTCCACACTCCTTGTGTCTTTGTAAAAGACTTTTTTTCATTATTTTATTAGATCTAGAATTTCCATTGAAGGAGAACATTGGGTTATGATAAATGTTATAAAGCATGTTGTCTACCAGAAATACAGTCCCAAATGGGTTGATTCATATTTATAAAATTATTTTAATGATCTTAAAGTAAGAGAAACAAATATTCCTTGAATAGTATTTCATCATTGGATCAACTACCTCAAATAGGCTAGTCGCCATCACTTCATTGTTTCTCATGTATACTGGGAAGAAAACTATGTGGAATATGTGTTATGAAATAGAGAGATAATGGAAATGAGAACTATGAGGTCATATAAACTTCTCGGTATTTTTTTCCCATGGATTGTTTAGATATTCGGGTAGTAACGTACTCCCAACGTTGTAAATCCCCTTGTAATGCTTGAATTGTCTCTTAATATTTTATTTAATAAATTTATGGTCTAAATTTGTTCAGTACTTAGATCCTTCAATATAATTTACCAAATACATTATGACTCATGATATTTTAGGATTGTATAATTTCCAACTTTATGAAATAAATCATGAATTAATTTGAGTTAAAGGTATGTGTTTTCATATAAATCCTAAATATATTTTATATATTTTTTTATATGATGATTCAAGGAATAATTTTAAATATTAAAGAAAAGATATGATGAGAGGATATTCCATGGATATACACTAGGCCATAAAATTTACATGTGATGCAAAAAAAGGAATATCACGTAAGTATTTTAGAAAAAAGAAATTCTATTGAAACAACATTACAACTGAATATTATTTTAGTAATTCTTGGGTTGAATATAATGAAATAGTCATGATTACTTTTGGTACAATATCATATTTTTAGATTTTTCATTTTAGATATTGAATTTTCCAGTGATAAAAAAGTAATAAGTTATGAATATTATAAGATTACAAGGCTAAGAAAATATATTAGTCATTAAAACAACCATAAACATTTTATGAAGGGCCTAAAAATTATTTTTCTAAAAATAACCTACCATGCTATCTTTCATTCTCAAGATGAATGAAAGTGTGTTGAACTATAATTAAAATAAGAGGATTTGATTTTAGTGATTCATAATGGTAAGAATTATTTAAAAAAACAAGGAAACATTGTTTAAATTTAAAATCCCAAATAAAAATAATATTACTGGGATTAAATGATTATTTTATAAATAAACTCAATGAAGATCAAGAAGTATCACAGAAAAATGGTTGTATTATATTGAAAGGCTTCTCTCAAATTGTGGGTATAGATTTTATTGAATAATTTTTAAATTAACAAGTCTTGAAACAATAATGATATTTCTTATGATCTTTTATTTTTGATCCTAAGAATGGTATTAAAATATAGATATTATCTTTTAGATAATAAAATAAAACAATGATAAGATTTATTGAAATCCAAATGCCAAGAGAGATGAATAAAGATTACTCATTCTTACTATTTATATGGATGATATTATTTAAAATAATAAAAAATAGGATTAATGTGAATAATTATTTTCCCATATGAGGAATTACTTTTATATTTTAGTGATTACTGAGATAAAATTATATTTTATATTTCAATTTAAATAAAAGATATATATTTCTTTCACTAGAAATGTATGATTGGGATTTATTGATGATTTTTAATAGATGATTTGAACATGGTATCTACTCTAATAAAACATGTCACTATGTATTTCAATAATAAAAATTGTGTGGTTCAGGATAAAATATAGTTCCAAATGCATATTGGTAACCTATCCTACATTACTATATCTAGAGAACATATTTTTATAAAGTTAAATTTTTTTATCATTAAAATTAAATCCCAAGGAATCACTTCGTGGAGTGGTGAAACATATCTTACTAGTTATCAAAGGGAACCCAGATTTCATTTTTTGATATATTAAAAATAATTCAATTCATCTTCATGGACTTTCATATGTGTATTAGGTAGGAGATTTTGGTGATTGAATTTATATATATTGTGGTGTATTTTATATGTGTTTCTTATTACTTTATTGTATAAACATTCATTCATGATTTTATTAGTGTAATATGAGTATATTTAGGTATCATATGAAATCAATAAAATTACCGAAATGAAGTCACAAATTAATTATATGTGGGAGGAGGGATCTTACCCAATAATGACTATGTGTAATGATAAATATTCAATAAACTTATTGAATAATATTTAATTATATACTTGGTTAAAGGAAAATGATATTATGTATCAAATAATTAGGGATAAGGTGGAAATTATATAATATTCATTGGAATATGTTTCTAACAAGGATGGAGTAGAATATATCGTGAAAAAGTTCCTACAAAACGATTTTCTTAGGTATAAAAAAGTATTGTTTGGAGTTCATTACATATCATATCCATTTTAATGTGTATGGTTATATTTAAAAAGAATATTATAATGAAAATTGATAGATAAATTACTTTATTTTATAGGTGATAATTAGGGGTGAGTAGGAGGGGTTTTTTATATTCGGAGAGTGTTTAAGAGTTAGTTGTTGAATCATGAGGACAATATTTTTTACTGATTGTCATGTTTCCATCCATTTTAAAGGGGGGGATTATGGATCCTTGAATGATAAAAATAATTATTCAACTTATAAAATTAATTTAATATGGGTTATCTTTAATTTTATCTCATTTGAGACTTGATAAATATTGTATTCATATATTCATTGAGATATTTGAGAATAATAAAAAAAATTCCACCTATTATCTCATTTTCAGATAAATTTTATTATATATTAAATATATGAATTATATTGTGTGAAAATTAATTCATGAATTGTGAAGGTATATTCATTTTTTTATATCTTTCAAAACATGATCATGAATGAGTTAGAGACTCATTAGTGTGGAATTTTATTTAAAATAATGAATCATTAATTTATTCTAGGTATACTGTAGTTTGATGGAGATAAACATTTTCCTTATCAATTCATCCAATATAACTATGATTAATTTTATAATGATGATCAAACTATAACCAAATATGTAGTTTTTTAAATGGATGATAATATAGTAAAAAAATAATCTTCTGAAAATACATCTCACTTTAAATAAAATAATTCTTTCATCTAGTTCTCTCTGATTAATTATGGAGAGTATATCTCACGTCTATAATAATCCTATAAACAATTAGTACAATGTTATCTAGGGTGTTGATAGATTTTCTTCACAAGTATGTATGAAACAATTTATAAAAAAAACTTTATTTAAATATTAGAGATACAATTTTAATTACATGAAATACTAGATTGATAAGTTAATGAGATAACTTCATAAGTTATATGATGATTCCATAATTATGAAGTGATTTTTTTGGATCCATTATTCATATCATTCAGATTTGAATATCATCCAACAATATACTTCACCAAAACATGATATTTGATCTAACTATATTTAATATATGTCACACACATTAAATTGGTGAAAAAAAGAGAGGAATCTTTGAGATAATTGCATACCTATAATAGGAGGACTATGACTCGAAATGGGGAAGAATAAGGGTGAACACATCCTTCATAATCAAGAGAATATTTTGGCTTTGAAGTCAAGATTTATTAACATATTAATTCATATATTTCATTATTGTAAATATAATTCAATACCATTTCCTAATCCATTACATGGTAATTATTATAATTAATATTGAAAATTTTTTCCAAGAGTGCACCTGTTGTTCAGTAAGAATTAGTCACACTACAACAAGAATTAGTGAACCTTGTAAAATTGTTTTTATGTTTATATTATTTATCAATATATCTTTCATAATTGTTTCATTTTTTATTAAGATATATTCCCTCTAACTGCTAAATAGGTAATTATTTTTACATTTTTTGTTTTAGTGACAATAGATTCACTCCTTCCCCACTAGTGTTATACATCCACTTGGGAATTACATTAACACAATTACATATAATAAATTAATATGGACTTCTTTATTACATCTAAATAAAAGGAAATGATTATATACTATAATATATCACTATTTTTAATGCATCTATTTGTTAAAAATTACACCCATAACAACAAACCAAAAACATCATTGTTTAAATAACAAAGTAGAAAAAAAATTGTATATGAAGGGTTTTAAATATATACCAAAAAAAATTTAATGAAATATAAAAAAAATGATTGATATCACTCAACCAAATAAAACTAAAATCATTTTCTCGAAAAATATAATCAACTCATCTATATTCTTCCAACCCATTCAATGAAACTAGAGATAAAATTACAAAGAATGGATTTATCACTATTAAAAAATTTATTTCCCTTTGAAAAACAAATGATTTTGTAAGAAATAGTCTACCAAGATATACATCCAAAACCATTATAGATTAATTTTAAAAATACATAAAATATAGACTATACATGTTATAAAATGTAGTGGTGAATGATTTCATAAAATTTTACTAATCTATATACTATGTAATAAAATAAAATAAACTAGCTCGTTTTTTTTAATCCATTAAGTATTAGCCCAAGAAATAACCTCTAATCACATAATGCTGTGAAAACTATTTATGACTATATAACCCAGAGATAAGATGAAACATTTCATCAACCATGATTTTTATAACTATTATTTCCACTATTATATATCAATTAACATTCAAAATATATTCCAAATAATCATATATAAATATATGTTTTTGTAAGGCCATGAAAATTTCCACAAGTGAAGAAAATACATCCTTTATTTCATTGTAGAATGAAACATGTACTCCTATATGTTTAACAAGCTTATTGGACTCAAATTATGTTTGAAAATTTCAGAAGAAACTTGAAGGAATTCATGTTTTAAAAGGATTTTCATGAGGTCCATGTACCATCACCAGTAATGGTTTGTGGACCACAAGGATCTCAAACCACTAGGTACGCAGAATGATCCGAGAGACACTGGCTCATGGAGCGATGACCACTGAACAAGGCGTACCTTGATCCCCATCGCCAAAGGAATCATGCGTGTGAAGCCCATCCATGTTCCATCCCGCGAACTAATTTTTTCATGGACAAAGAGAATAAGATGTGTTTCAGAAACCATTATCACGAACTGAAGCCTCGGAAAACCCTAGTTGATCGAGTCTTCCAAGGGTCAGAATATCTCATCATGGGCCTCCACAAATGGTTTCTTGCGCCCAATAGATACAATTTCCCCGATGTTCTATAAAAGGATAAAAATTTGAAGGAAAAAGGATGGATGATGATGTCATAAAGGGGACTCAATGGTTGGAAGAAATAGTTCAGAGAAGATTACAACTTCATTATTGATTCATCTGCGAAGCATGAATTTCAATCTTCTCTCTCTGTAGGTACATCTTTCCACCAACTATAAAATGAGGGAATTGAATAATAATAATAATATAACCATGAATTTCATTAATTAAGGATGAACCATATATTTCTCGCGGATGAATTCCATGCGAATGATAATACCCCAGGCCATGCGTCAATATGGTGCTCTGCATAGTGTACCACTACACGGACTAAACCCAATGCCACATACTGAATCAGTACACATATAGAACCCAAAACGACATGATGGGATGCATACCACTATGGTATCTATGATCTATACCCATCCCCATGTACCACATCTGTACGAGGACAACCCCTCTTCTTGCATACCACAATTGTATATAGAGCCTCCCACATCTCGAATAAGAAACCAAAACTCAGAATGGAGTATTTTCAGGTATTATTACCTAGGGTTCCAACCTCAACCCTCCATTTCCATCTAGTCCTCCAAGATCCATCCAAAAAAAAGACCTCCGACATCAGGACCAAGCCTCTTCGAAAGCCACTATACCAGTATTATCATACAATCGGGTGCATCAGCACACCCCTTTGATTCTACATACCTATGGTGAGAAGAGTCACGATGGATCTTCCTAAAACATTTCATGATTTGGGAATTCATGTGGGTCTACATTCCAATATTAAACAAGAGTCCAACCATGGGATGCCAATATGAACCTCCCCATTCTAATGATTATGGGTGATCACATACTTTTCAATTCAATGAGGAATAGTGGTCAGTCAAAGGGGTTATGTTTGCACTCTCCTTTGATGAGGATGAAACTCCTCCCCTTCCCATAATATGTTCTCGGGACTTCACACAAAGGTATTTCACAAATTTTCCATGTTCATGCCGCATGAATTTCAATTTCATTCCATGTTGAATGGTTCATCGCTCCGCGCCATTGCACACGGTGGCCCTGACCGCATCCGGTGCAGGCTCTCCCACTCTCACCCATATGAGATAGAGCATGTGATTTATTGAATATTTGACATCATCTTTTTTATCACGCTGATCACAACTCACATGGTCTTAGATTTTTTATTATTATTACTAAATCCTTGTTAATATGAAATATGGGAACTCTGATTCTGGATAAAACAAGGACATGTAAGATGCCTACCTTAAGGCCATAGCTCAAAAGGATTCCCTCCCATAAAGGGTCCACCAAATCATGTCTCCATAAATGGTCATCCCCCATGCGTAAACCCCAACACATATGAACTATGAGAACTATGATTCCTCATAAAACCAGGATATGTTGAACACGTACCTGAAGGATTGATCTCAAAAGGGTGGCCTCCCAAATAGGGTCCACCCAATCATGTCTCTATAAATGGGAATCCTCAATGTGTAAGCCCTAACACAACTAAACTTCGAGAACTATAATTCTTGATAAAACCAGGATACGTAGGATGCCTTCCTTAAGGTCTAAGCACAAAATGGTTCCCTCCCATAAAGTGTCCACCCAATCATGCGCCCTCAATGTAAAGATTCCATGCATAAGCCCCTACCAATAAGAGCTTTGTGGGATCTGATTCCTCTTTTGAGGATACATAGGAAACCCATAGTATGGGTCTGATCCCAACATTAACCCCATTTCTGTCCCCCCTATATTATGATAAACACTAGAGTGCTTTATTATATGGATGAAGTCTACATCACCTCCATAACGTCAAATATATCCATGCCTACGATGATCATGGAAATTAGTGGTAACCAATGGACACACTCTTTGGGAATGAACCAAGGATTCAAAAACATATTAACTGACTAGAGTCTATAAGAGTCTCAGAACATGCAACAATCCTCCCCCAAAAGGGTTTGGTGATCCTGACCTCCCATCCTCTCGACCAGTAAACCCCTTTAGTGTTGTTGACTAAATCATCAGTCAACGAGCACCTGGCTTTGGAATGATGGTCCATGAATTATGGATCCCAGGGTCGTTGGGTGTTTTTGGATCCACGAATAAACCTATTGGAGACCATCTGAGAATGTTATATATGAGGAGGACTCATTTCACAAGTACATGACCCCCACACTATAGACTGTTGGGACCAATAGTTCCCATAGGGTTAATCAAACCTTCTTCTAAAGGATAATGATGCTATATGGGTTAAAACAAAAATAATGGTGAATTTTAAGAGAACCCGTCAGTATAGAAAAGGGACGAGTGATGATCCTCATCATACCATTTCTGGTGCACCCGATACTCACCACCTCGGTGGGCAAACAAAAATGGTGAACCTGACAGGAATCCTTAACCATGCTATAGGTTCTACCCAAATGATAAAAGACATAAGTGAATTGCACGTCACCCCATTTTTCCCTAGTATGCATGAAATTAACCACCTCATAGGTGGAACAAAAATGGTGAACCCAACAAGAATACATAACCAAGTGGGTGGTTCTTCCACACTCAACTCCTTCACCCCACAATAGAATAATGAAGTTAAGGGGGCCAAGATGAATCTCCAAATATGCATATGTTTTAATGAATGCTACATTGATGAGGTTTTTTGGTCCATATGACATTTATGTATGTTGATGGTTCCCACAGTGAATCCTTCGATCCAAATGACATACCAACAACCAATGCACACACATGCATCAGTGATCCAGTAGGCGGTCAGGGGCCAAATGAAGAGAAGGACCCCCTCACCTACCCAGTGTCTTCAATGTTGGGGTATCTAACATGATGATCAATGAGTACCACCAAAATGGTACTCTCTCCATGCTGGAGGCTATGAGACAAGCCATCCAGACCAAAAAAGTCCGACAACTGCCTCTTCAGCTGTGACTAACACCCAAACACAAGGTATCCCTCGTTGTCATCTCAAACCATTTAGGGATCCCTTCCTCGGAATGTGACAACAAGTACCACTATTATCATAGTGAGGATGATAAAGTCAACTCTTACAACATCATCTCAACAGAACAAGGGTCATACTCATGGGACCAACTATAGAGAACTTTTCCATAGAAATCAGACGACTAGGACTCCTCCCGCTGAAGAAGACCTTATGCTGAGGGCTCCTGCTAAAGTCCATGAGACCCAAGCCCCTTGGGCTACCCACAAATGGAGGGAAATATATAATCAGGAACATGATATCACTCTGCTTCATGAGGAGAAACATAGCTTTACTAACAAAATAGAATTCAACACCCAAACATGGGAACATGCCCCCACCATCCAAGCCCACCATAGAAATATGGTGGCACAATACGAGAATATGCATGTTCTTGCTAGTGCTCGCTAGTCCTGTCGTGAAGAATGAGCAGCAAACTACATGCAGATGTATATATCTACTAATACAAAAAAAACCTTCAACCGAATAGGTCTTGCACTCAGATACACACATTCACAAATACCTGTTGATTCTTCCCAAGACCATCAATAAAATATCGCAGAATTTAGCTACATGCAGGCACAAATACCTGTTGATTCTTAACAAGCCCGCCATCAAAATATGGTTGCAGAAAAATATGAGCAGAGTCAAATTCTTATAGATGAATACAAATCCCATGAGGCAAATAAATTGGAAAGCAATCTATTGAAAATCACCACTCGTGAATATGAATACCACTACTCTAATATGGTGAAACCAGTGAAGAGAACTTGTGGCGGACTAATTCCTCTGTCCTGATATTAGAGAACTGCTAATATCAACTGAAATCACATGCAAGACTAGAGCAGACACAAACTCCTGCACCGACATCAAAATGAGCCTTCATAACCGTTAAATGAAAAAATGTATCTCAACACATATTGGAAATGATGGAAGATATAATGTTTATTCTAGACCATATCCTCTAACCATTCCATGATATCGTTTCCTCAATAGAAAAAGAGAGAAACCAGGCCCATGACCGTGTTTCCTCAAATAGAATGTCTCACTCACAAAATGAGTTAGTCACTTTGTAGCTGTTATGTATCCCTGATCTAGTCCATGAGGGTATAATGAAATATCATGTGAGATACAAACTTCCAGTTCATGAGTCAATACTCGTTCCAAATGGGGGATGCATGTCCAATGCGGTGGCCGCACCAGGGCAGGAATTTATCCCTACCAAACTCAAGATGTCCAATGGAGCACCCCGATGAAATCATGAGACCCATTAATATATGGACCCATATATGATGTCCATTTACAACAATATGTGTCCCCCAATTACTTACGAGAGAGTGCCCCAAAATGAAAGGAACCAAAGCAATATAGAAAATGAAGATTACATACATGATCCTGCTATGCTAGAAGCTGGGGTTCTTGATGCCCTAAAAAATATATCAATAAAGGTTCAAGACACTGGTAGTCCATTTCCAAATAATAGAAGTGGTTGTAGTAGTTCTAATGTACCTCCCCAAAATGATGCTACCAGTAACAATGAAGGCGCTCCACTGATCACACACAGGGGCTCACATGGTGGTCCTGGAATGAGCGATCATGAGAGATTATCTCCTGATGCGCGTTAGTGTACGCCTCCCCTCGACCTGAAGATCGAATAGCAAGAAGGTTCTCCCTTACTGTCGTCATTCTTGATGGACCTCCGCAAGAAATACATTGCAGATATGCATCTCCATGTAGTCATACATCTAGTCATTATGGTAGTACCCTCCATAATGATAGTCATTGTGAAGGAACTACATGAAATGATATAAGTTGTGAAGGTCCTCTTAATAGTAACGTCATGAAGCATGAAAGTCATCCCCTCATTAAAGTACATCCTGATGGACCTCCCTTGGATGCGCACTGCACTAATTCTCCCTGCAACCAGGTATCAAGTCACAATGGTAGTCTTGGCCATGATGAAAGTCCTTGAGAAGGCCCTCCCTGAAATGATATTTGTTGTGAAGGTCCTACCCTTAGTTAAATCACGTTTCAAGAAGGTATTCCCTTTTCTATAACATGTTGTGAAGGTCCTCCCTAGGGAATATGCAGCAAATACTTTTCCCGCGGTCAAGAGTCATGCTGCAATAGTATCCCTCGCCACTGTAACACCTATTGTGATGGTCCTCCGTAAAATCAAAATTTATACAAGACAGAAGGTCCTCCCCTTGTGAGAACAACTGTGAGAAATCCCTCCTATGTTGAGGTGATCAGATAGGAGTCAGATACATTAGGCACTCTGTCTACAATGAGTGATATTCTTTCTTGACCAGAGGATGGTCCAAGTCCACACTCATCATCTGAGCCACCCATGCACCGTTCACATATCAAAAAGGCTTCCACCAGCCCAATAAATTGGAATTAAATTTTTGATATGTAATCGAAATGGGAAAATCCAGTAGAGGATCTTCTCGAAGAACAATAGAAGGATACATTGTTTGTGAGAAGAAAACTACCTAATGATAATATACCATTGATTTATTGGCCTATGACAACTTCTCACTTCGACATACCAGGAGATTTTTCTGGGGAGTGCACGCTTGACATTCGCCTTATTATATGTATGAAGATTCCTTAGCTAAAATATTTATTCATACCTTACGAAGGGTATGCAAAACACATCAACAAGTAAAGGGAGCTTCACTGTCTAATCCACCTCGAATCCCTCCCATCTGCAAGGAATCCAAAATCAGAAAGGTGAATGAACAACCATGAACTCACATTCCTATATGAACTACATAATTTTTATTGCCTAATTGGAGACACCCTGACTGGAGTTCACATTCGGGGATGAGAAGAACATGGAGCTCTACACTACACCCCACATCCCATCTTTCAAGCCCCATTGGAAATGACGTCCAACTACGTCATTTCATAGAGGCAGCAGTCAAGTGAAACCCCTACTTAGGAAATATGTGATACTTTACAAAAAAACCGCTCGGAGTACGTATTCAAAGTGTCAGGACCAAAAAGCTCAAGCCATTAAAAACAATCTAGGTTAGAAAACCAAGAACATCCAGTAGGCTTCCTATTTAAGGGAGGCAGACCAGCAAGCAGTTCTCATGTCTACAGAGGACCACTGACTCCATGCAGGCCCAATTCCCTACTCGGACCACACATGTGTGGGAGTATGTGAAATTGAAAAGGTAGAAATAGTAGAACCTACTGCCGTAGTATGGGAACAACCCCAGCACATATGTCTAGATGGTATTTTTAAAATATAATGCTCCTATAAGGCCAAGAAATCAAGGTCTTAGTTCATCAATGGAAGAATATAAATAACCCCAGCCCATATGGTTGGGTGAATTTTTACCTCAAATCCATGAAAAACGAATATCTTTCTTCCAATGTCTCGGAAGAATGATTGACAGAGGAGTTACCAGTTCTACCCCTTCTCGTGGTTCACACCCTTCGAGACATAGGCACATTATGAAGTCAGACTACGGCTCCTTTTGGGTAAATATTTTCCATGAAACCCAAAAAATATTGTAGAATGGAAGGATAATGTCCAATAAATGGTCAAAAATCCTTCCTACCATTCGACACCTCATACACCAACCCCAATGCGGTATGCCCTAGAGAACCTGGTACACGTCCACTCCATGTAGATCATAGTAAATGACACAAAGCAAGAGGACTAGGAAGAATTTGTTTCCCTCTATGGGGTATCCCATGCCGAGCCTGATGGTATGCATACTCGGAACTAAAGAACAGTCCTAAATATAGATTACCCTCACCTAATCCATCACTTCCTCCCCCTAAAACCCCCAACAAGGAGATGAATAAATCTATGGTCATCTATGAATTGGCTCCTCTTCACCATGAGGATGTGTACCTCAGTCCAAGGAAAGGTTCCCCAAAAATTTGGAGGAAATGAAAGATCTCAGGGGAAGTAATGTTGAGATGCATCGAGCGATCTACCGTGCCAAATGTGTTACCCCTATGGAACGTTAGCAGGAGCTTCTAGTAGTTGTTCCCATAACACAGACACATATCTCGGTTAATGAATCTAAGCTCGGGGGACAAAGGAAATAATTCCATCCACCCGCTGGTATGGAAGCTGTATTATATATAGGTAATCCGACAAATGCGACCCCCGACTGGGTATCCAACCCAAATTCCAGCTACGCCAGCATGCCCAGTCTTGGCCACTGCCACATTAGAACAAGCTCATGACCAATGACATATGCATCACATGATCTAAAAAATGTATATCATACAGATGCTTGACTAGAATCCATGTAGGGTCGGTGCGCTCCAATATAGAGAGAGCGCAAAACCTACCCTTATTGGGTGAGCAATGTTCTGTCGCCACCAAACTTCCGAAACCCCGTATTGCAAATATTCAATTGCTCGAGGGGCCATGAAAATAATTTAATTCACTACACATCTTAATGATACCCAATGATGGGAACTCCATTGTATAAAAATGATGTAAAACTCAGGTGATTCTTACCAACCATGTATGGCTCATCTTTCATATGTTGTACTAGCCTACCAACCTATTAAATTACATGATGGGAGGACCTATAGTGAAAATTTATCTTCTAATTTAGTTAAAGTCTTCTTAAGATGATAGTCAATGATCTTATGAACTGAAAATAGCAAGAGTAAGAAAGAGTCTGAGACTTCATTTCCATATGGAATGTCCGGACATATTACCTGAACCAGCCGCTCACCTAGGATGTGATGCTCTCCATGTGCATTAATAAACATTTGGATGAATTGCAATGACCACTCATCCTCCTGAATTACACAAGTGGGTTGAGAGACTTCTCTTCCACTTCCAAATAGTATTGGAATCCTTTAAATGGACTAATATTAGGTCCTGAGAGTCTCCATAAGCCCCTAGGAAGAGAAAAGGAAATTCCAAAGTGACTTCTGTCATGCTTAATCAACCTGAAACCATCTCCAGTTGTGAGGCCCCCACCAAGACATTCAGGACCACCTAGACGTCACAAATAACCCCCACCATGGCATGAGGGGTGAAGGAGTGCTAAATGAAATCATTTCGGTGATAAACCATAATGTTTACTAATTTTGAGGTGACCAGGTCCGCAGCTTTTTCATAGCCACTAGGAATTGCAACATGCTCCAGGTACCAGATCCAAAGCAAGAAAATGAAGTGGGTATCGAAAACCATCCAAATTATTTTACCTATCCCTGGATATGGGGACAAACCACATATGAATGCTTCATTTTCAAGGATCTACAACAACAGATGATAAATTAAGGGCATGTTTTTTTGGGTTCGCCGCCAACACATGAGGCGTATGATTCTATCTCATACATAAGAGAGGAAAAGGAATGGAGAACAGTTATAGTAAGGAGATATTTGTTGACAATTTTATGACCTAGAAGACCATCAATCGAGTTCATGGAATCCTCCAGGTGCAGTTGAAACAACCAACTATGCCTGAAAAATCTCGTAATACCGATCTATCATCCTCTTCAGCCCTACTTACCTATAATGGAAAGAAGTGTAGAAAAAAAGAACATGAATATGTGCTGATTGTAAAGCTGAAGTTAGTGTTGATGCTTTCAGAAATCATACCAGCAGACATGGTACAACGGGGGACACCCCACCAATTGGTACAACGGGCATCGTCCCACCAAATAGAACCATCAGATGGACAGAGTCAACTAGAAATATTGTCAGATCAAGAACTAATATTCAGATCCATCAATTTCATTCACTTGATCGTCCCCTTCTCAGATGGAGACTATGGCGATGAACCCAAATTCCCCAGAACAAACCAATGATCCTGAGGAAGGGGCTATAGAGGCCAGAGGATTCCCTTATGGCATGATTGTAACAAGTGTGCAAGTCATAGCCATTCCATGAGTCAAACCGTTAACATCAAGGTAACTCGTGGAAGGGAACTTCAGCATACATGACAAGAACTGGTATAATCTTACACCACATTAGAAGAAATAAAATCCTAATTGCCTTGTAATATCCATCACAGGAAGGAATATTATCAATTCACCTACGGAATATAGATGGACCAGTTCGGCCATATGTGGAAGGCACCACAACACTGCTAGACCATGTTATAGAGGCTGAACCCTCTACATCCAAATCCAAAAAACTAAATTGTCTTTTAAAGATAAACCATGACACGGGATGTACCAACTTTTAGAGAATAAGTGTGATAGTATAGAGTACCTGGTTTCAGTACCAATAAAGCTTTCAATCCTGGATGTGTTAAGCCTATCCTTGGATTATAGGGACACAATTATCATTTCCTTACTAAGTCCCCATGAGTTTGAGGCTGAAGTAGCTGCCGCCGAAGTCTATAGAAAAGTGACCAGTCCCGAAAAATGTCACTCCATCATCCGCATCATGGACAAAGATGATGATGTCATCATGAAGGTACACATCAAGCCCTTATATGTGTCTATAAGGATAAATGGAATTGATGTATGGAGGAACTTCATCGACAATGGATATGGAGTTTACCTCTTCCCGATGTAGATTCATCATCAATTAGTCTAGGATGAAGACAGTATGAAACCCTACACCACAACTCTGCTAGGATATAACAATTTCGATCAGAAGCTGTTGGGATGAATCAAGCCTAAAACTAGGCTTGGAGGCCTCACATAGGATTCTGAGTTCTATGTAGTATGAAAAATAATGACCTTCAACATCCTTTTAGGGAGGCATTGGCTGCATCAACACGTTACAATTCTGTCATCATACCATTAGTGCTTCAAATATTGTACAAATGTGGAAAATGGGACATTTTACACTGATAAACCCTCATTTGAGTCATTTTAGTCACATTATTTCGATGAATGGTTCTATGAATCTGAAGGAAAACATCATTCGCCCGACAAAATTTGTACAATAAATTCCTTGAATGGATTAGAAATGGCTCCCGCTGACCCATCTATCATCTTAGGGGAGAGTACGTACTACCCAGCAGCCTCGTTGAATACACAAGAGAATGTCTTGATGCAGGATCAATCATCTTCATGATCTCCATTATATCTACCAAGTCCAAGGACACCATAAAGTAGACTAACTCCAATGATGTTGGGAAAATCTCTATCAATGATTGTCTTGGACTGTCCACAGGACCACAAACAACCACTACCATACAAACTAATGAAAAAGATGAACTCTCTCATGAAATTGGGGAGTTCATCTAAAAAATATTATCTCCATTAGAATAGGAATAATATTAAGATGATGAAGAATAGGAAGAAGTTGATGAATATCACAAAGATTCCCTTCCCACATTCGATGAATGTGTCTTCACCACAATCTATGAACATAAAGAGTTAAAAATAGTCCACAAAGATGACTCGCGACAAACTCGGATTAGTGTGGATATGTTTATCAAAGAGTAATAGGCATATAACTCCTTCTCAATGATGAATAAAGATGTATTTTCCACGAATTACACAGAAATTACATACCATGATGTTGAGGTCTACACTGATCATCTGGGCAGACCAGAAGGTCATTGGGGATATTAACAGGCAGCCAGAAGGACCCACCTGACACATGCTACCAATATAGAGGCTCAAGATGACAATCTTATCAATCCCAGCATCATATTGGAGGTCCAATATTCGATCTAGATAGAAAAAATAGTCTCTGTTAAAAATAAGAATGTACATATTAGAATATTCATTGACTTTGAGGACCTAAATCAACATTGACTAAAAGAAAATTTCTCAATACCGATCACATAATTGTTGATCGATGAAGAAGATAGATATGAGGACCTATTTCTTAGAAAAACTATTCAGGATTCAATCAAATACAAATGGCATGAGGAGATGAAGAAGCTACCGCTTTTAGGGCCGCTCAGGGAGTGTTCTGCTATAATGTAATTCTCTTTAGTCTGAAAAATGCATGCGCAACATATCAGTGTGCCATACTTCGCATCATCAAACCCTTCTTAGGAAATTTCGTTGAGTGTTATGTTAAAGACCTGAGGATAAATGAAGACATTGCTCAAACCACACGTCTAATCTTGAAACATTCTTCAATATGTTTTGGCAGCACATTTTAAAGGTGAATCCCATAAAGTGTTTCTTTGGCGTAACCTTTTGTAAATTCCATATCTTCATTATATTACATCACAACATTGAAGTCGACCCCATGAATATGAAAGTAATCCTTTGCATATCCACACCTAACAACCTCGCTGAGTTGAGAGTTCTCCAGGGGAACCTCGCCTACATTTTTTAATTTATAGCCTATCTACTAGGTAACTTTTTACGTTTAACCAAGCTTATGAAGAAAGGAGTTACATATGAGTGGGATAATGATTCCCAAGAAGAGATCAACCATCTCAAAAGATATCTTCTAATATTTTTGGTATTGATGCCACTATTTTATTAGAGACCACTCATTTTATACATAACCTCTTGGGAATAGTCATATGGCAGCTTCCTTACATAGAATACAGATTCCATCATTGAGAACAAGCTCTATTTCCTTAGAGGAACAATTATTACTGATGAAACTCGGAATTCAAAAATTGAAAAGAAGTTCCTAGACCTAGTCATTGTGATTCAGATACATAGGCATTACATGAAGCACCATGAGGTGCACCTGGTCTCCCACTACAACCTGCGAAAACATATCCTCAATCGTCCCATGCAAAATGGACACCTATCATGATGGGATGACTTCCTACAATAGTTTGACATGTGGTAATATCCCCAAAATTCAATAAAATTCTAGACATTAGAATACTTCCTTGTAGACCATCCCTCACAGGAAACAACATTGTTGGATGCTTATCATCCAGATGAAGAAGTGTTTTCCATCCAGGAAGACCCTCAATCATTGGAAATATACTTTTATGGGGCTTCTATAAACCCAACAGGGAAAAGTATTGAGGATTCAATGATCAAAAATGGGGCTAATATTTAAGCTCGTGTCCCCTGAAAAGGCTATATTTCCTTACTCTTTCCTACTATTTGATGGGTGTACAAATAATGATGTAGAATATCAGGACCTCAATTTAGGCCTGGAACTAGAAATTATTGTGTGAACCAAACATCTAAAAATAAATGATGATTTAGAGATAGTCATCAAATATGTCAGTGGTGACTACACCCTCAAGAAATAAGTATTGGTTCCCTTGATGAACCATGTTAGATAACTGATGGTATATATATCATTATAACCAATGTTGAATTTTGTCCCCCAATCATAAAATGCCCAAGCCAACACATTGAAACATACTTCCACAACCTTGGCCGATCCAGATTGTGATGAATCAATCATTAGCATTACCCATCATCAGATGGTATTGCAATTCATCCAGAGAAATACAAAGGAGATTGAAAAAATTGGCTCTTTTTATTTGATCCTTATGGTCACACCTCTAGCTAGATGACACCAATTTAAAATTACCTTCATAATGGGTAACTCCATCAACATAGGTCAGTAAGGGAGCAGGTCTGAAGATGAGTGGTGAACTTTATCTTCTACAATTGGGTAAACCATGAAAAGGTTATCTTGAAATGAATCCCTAATAGAATCCATATCAAGTGAATTTATGGAGAATATACTGATTCCAACATGAATTAAGTGCATGTTGGAGCTTGTGGAGTGCACCAAAAAACAACCAAACTCTCTCACCAAATCTGAAGTCTTGCATATTACCAGCCTGCTCTGATACAGGACTGTGCTATATTCACCAAGAAGTTACATTCCTACAATGTTCATGCTATTTTAAAACACCAAAACTCAGAGTTACTTCATACAGATAAGTACACTTGTCTACTTTCCACCTAGTGGAAGGACATTGTTGGACGATATCCTCCCTCTGTTGCCAAAAAATTCAAGTTCATACTCAAAGCGACTGAATTCTTTTCCAATTAAGCTGAAGCCATACCCCTTAATAAATTCGGGGAGAAAAAAATTGTTTGATTTGTGAAGGCCAACATAATTACTAGATTTCATATCCCTCATACCATACTGATTGAAAAATAACCAAGTTTTTGGCTCTATTGAGTGGGACAAGTTATATCTGGAGTATGTAATTGATTCCAGTCGGTCGTCTCATTACCACTGGGCAGCCAATTGGAAAATAGATGCTTTCCACCAGATCATGTCCAATGTAATACTAAATATGGTTGATATGGATAAGAATCAGTGTCCACAAAAGCTACTTCTGGTTTTGTGGTCTTACTGGACCATGACCCGCACTGCCACCTAGGTAACTATATAATAACTCTTATACAGGGTAGAAGCGGTTTTGCCGATCAAAATTCAACTTCCTTCACTTTTTGTTCCCATTTGTTATCATCAGTCCATGGACTAGCAATCCAAGAGATGGTTGGACATGTTAGAGCATCTAGATGAAAAAATATTGCACACTCTACACAATTTGGAAATCTACCGAAATCAAATTGGATGAGCCTTCAACAAAAATGTTTCCCTTCGATCTTTCCATGAAGGATAAATGGTGTTAGTCCTCAAAACCCAGATGATACAAGTGATGAAGCCCCCAAATCTTGAACCAGAGTAGGATAAAACATATTTCCTACATTGGGTCTATTCCAATGGAGCATACATCATGATATCAATTTATGGACAACTCATCACTGCTCCCAAAAATGTAATGTTCTTGAAGAAGTATTTCACATAGTAATACACCATGATATGGTCCAAAAACTACGACTGTAAACTAGGAGACATTGTCCTAAACACATAACATTAAACGATACAGTATTAGTCTATGCAACATGACATTGAACTATGATGTTGTGGTCCAAACTCTACAACCCTTAACTATGCGCCATCGGCCTGACCACAAGATGTTAAACAATATAGTATTCTTCCATGAAACATGACATTGAACCATGAAGCTATTGTCCTGGATCTAATACCTTAAAATATGAGTCAAAATACCTTGAAATCAACATGCTTGTGTCAAAACTCTATGACATTATGCTATGAGTCACTGTCCTTTTTAGATGATGTTACACTGTAAAGAACTCATCCATGAAACATGAAATTAAATTGATACTAATGTCTTTTATGTAAGAAGTAAAAATTTGTGGCACAAAGAATCCTAATCACATGAAAATAAATAACATGATCTATTATATAACTATGTATTCCCTAATTTCTTCCATCACATGATATGTAGAGATGCCTCGATCCTCGATCTTGTCCCATATCCAAAAAAACACCCCTATAATATTCTTTTCCTCCCCACAGTTGAGAAGGAGATCCTATTTCCACTCATTTTTCTCACATCAATTATAATTCACAAGTTCATAAGATAAATGGTAGGAATACTCTTATAAAAATGAATTATAGAGAGATCCGGTGAACCCAACACCCATATTAAATGAATAAAAAATGTCACTATATATAGACTGATCCAAATCTGTATAGGGAACATTCAAAACTACATGTTGCATGATTCCTTCCCACACACGTTACGTAGTGATTCCAGGATTTGGCATCCGAGCCCAGATATTATCCACAAAAGAAAAAAAAATCCCTCAAATGTACCAACACATCGAGAATACATTTGAAGGTAACAGTAAGTACTACTTGTGGATTGATTACTGCCCTTACAGGATACATAGTGACACCAGGATTAGGCATCCCAGCCCAGCCACTATAAAAAAATACCCTTTTCTCCCATACAAATCCTAGACTCGTATAGGGTGTCCATGACAGGTCCTAATCCCATAACAATATGCGGGAATTTTTTTTAAGAGTTATGTGTGCTCCAGTCCTGTGTGATTCTTGATCCCGCTCATTCCCCCCACTGATGAGAAGTTAAAAGACCATGCTTCACCCTTAACATATGATTCAGAACTATGCGCAACCTCCAGGGGTTTGTGTGTAATCACAATACAGTTATTTATCACATTCTCAGGAACATCTCTCCCATTTTCCAAACTCATTACCCTAGGAAAATATGGATCCCCATAATCATTCAAGGCTATCTAAGACGGAAGGTCAGTGCCTTCCAGACACCTTGGACTGACTATACACATCATCCCTAGAGGCTCTGCATATGTTTCCCAAAACAGTTACCATCAATCGAAGGAAAATTCGTCCATAGGAGATTCCTCTCCTATATAAATGTTCCCAATAGATTTCAAGCCCCTTGTTATCTCTCACGATTCATGTTTCCCCCTAAGAATATGGTTTACACCTTCTATCATCACCCACGTCTAGGGAACACCATAGCATCCTGGTTAAAAATATCTTAAATATATTTAAAATCTATATAACATCATGATCTTCCCCACTACAACACTCAAAATAACACAGTATTAGGACCACACTGCACGACAATAAACTGTGATGCAAAAATTGTCCTTGTTGTACGTCATTAAACTGCATAGCAATGGTTTAATCCCAAAGATCCCTCTGATGTTGGCTTTTCTATTCCTTGGTAATGAAACTAAATCCTAATAATCTCATGTTTTTCACACCAAGCATATCTGATGTGAGCATAGAGATATTAGCAAGAGATCAACTATTCCATTATGGAAAAATAGTCCAAGAATTTGGTCCTTGCAGCACATTCCTAAAAGGCATGTAATAGTTTCCTTCCCTAAGATAAACCCCACATCCTAGCCATAAAATGTTAAATAACAAGGTACCCCAATGATAGAATTAATGTCTCACCCTATGATCAAGTAGGATCTACATAAGGGACACCTGATTCCATGAGTAAATTGAAGACCAATTATCCCCAATATGATCGGACACAGTCCCGCCATAACCCATAATCCATGCTCTGAGTGACCATGAATCTACGTAACAATCCAAGGCCATTTGAGATGGATGGCTAGTGTCCTATAGACAATATTGATTGACTATTCCAATCATTCCCTAGTTGCTCTTCATACATCTCCAACAAAAAATGGCAATCAATCAAATTCAAATTTGTCCCCAGGGGAGTCATATCCTATCTCAGTATGCCTAATGTCTTCCAAGCCTCATTAAATCCCTCCCGATTCAAGGGCCCTTAATGTCATGGTTTTCATTTTCCTTCGTACATGCATCCCTAATATATCAGAACATGCGTTCCTAATTCATCTCTGGTCCCTTTTGAGGATTCAAAAGGTACCACATCTATATACATGAAGTTGATCCACATAAAAAATAAGAGTTCCCCCACACATTTCATGGTTTCCTTGAATAAGATCATATTAAATACCCCTTTTTGGGAATTTGGTGCACCCATTGAAGAAATTCAAATACCATATTCAGATTGTTCCCAATCACAATAATCCATCATAACCATCGGTGACAGAAGGACAATGTCCTGTAGATTCCTTTCATTGACTCTGAACATCATTCCCCAGTGGCTCTGCATATGTTTCCCATAAAAATGGAAGTCAATCAAAATCATGTTCATCCCCATGAGAGTCCTTTACAACTTTCGTACGATCAAATGACATTTATGACATGTCAATCCCCAGATTTGAAAAACTCCAACTAATAGATTAGATAACTTCTTCTTTTTAAATTCCTTTGAAATAAAAAATTATTCTAACTAAACTGACCATTCCACATATCTCCCTAATGCATGTAAGAACCATGAGGGATCAGTCACACACTTCAATGTCAACATGAATGTCCCTAATATTTTCCAACACCGATACTCAGGATAGCCACCCACTATGGCTACTGACGTAAAAATAAATTTAAAATGATACATATCTCTAGAATGCCAATGGAAATAGAAGGCATGTTTGAAGTGGAAACCTTTGTTTGACTATGCACATCATGCTCCGGAGGCTCTGCATATGTTGACCAAAAAATGGTTGTCAATTGAAGGCAAATTTATTCATAGGAGAGACCTTGTCTACCTATATATGCCTAAAATGGATCCTGAGCCTATTTAATGTGAAAAATCACAATGTCGGGTTCAAGAATAATCCAAAGTCTAGATCTAAAGGATATTTTTACATTCACAGCTAATGTTTTAAATTAAGGGTCATACCCCATTAAGTTCGGTCAATGTTGTTTGACCTAAAACATTAGTAATGAGTTTGACTGGAAAGACTATGAACTACTGAAAAAAAGATTACATAATTTCTAGAGGGAAAATACGAAAAAGGAACTAATGTGTAAAAGTGGAGTAGTAGTTGTTTTAAAAAACATTGAGCCATAAAAAATATGTAAATCTTGTTAGGTCGAAAACTAGCTACGGGTAGCCTATGGAAAAGTCAATATTTTCTCACTATGACCCTGAGAAGTAGTCTTAGAAAAAAAATTTTGGTAATAATGACAAAGGAATAAATGTTTGTGAGTTATTCCATAAAACCACAACAATAGTCGAACTATTCACACTGAGTCACACGGCTCAGGAAAAATTTAGATCCCAATTCCATTATTTTAGTTTAACTTGTTTCAAATCATTCTTTAAAATTAATACCTGATTGAAATGATTTGTGTATGATTGATTATGATCAATTGACATGATAGGAATGGGAAAATAAGAAGAATTAAAAGGAAAATTTGTTCCACCATATTCCATAAAAATATATGGTGGGAATCCACAACATGGAAATAATCCGTGTAATAATGAGTGAACCTTTACAAAAAATGGTTGACATATTTGTAGGGATTCATCAAAGATTGTTATATCTCCTAAACAACATAGAGAAGATTCAATATATTCTCATTATCAGCCTATTCTATCACTAAAATTCCTCCCCATACTTCATGTCTTAGAGGCCGGTCCTTTCTCCCTATGGAATTTTCCATCACCCCTCCTCAATGGCGGTAGTGGCCTAGGACCTCTCCTATTTGAGCTTCTCCAATTTATGGGTATGTTGTTCAACATTCTGATCAAGTTGTTTTATTAATGAATCTTTATTCATGAGTTTGTTTTGAAAATTTTCAACTATTCCAGCATGTGTGTGATCTTCATTGACGGGAATTTTCCATTTTGCAACATGATATGTCACCAAATCCACTGTACAAAATCAATATTCAAGCACACTATTTGCTTCTTGGGAAGAAACCACATGTGGTACTATATCATAAATTCAATGATAGTTAAATCTACCAAATCCCAGTACCACAAACTAATGGTGTAACATTTCCCAATTCATTGGAATCTTTGCCAATGTAGTCTAGGAGATTAATCATTAAATGTTCCTCCATTCACTTTTCCCAGTGGGATGACGATCGACTTGGATTTCTCAATCAGTCTCAGAATCACTCTATGACAATGAAATGTATTAAATAATTAATTTCACCATAGTGGGAATTGATTTGGTATCTACAACATGGCTCGTCCCTACAATAACATCATCTCAAGTAATTGTAATTGAAAACAATGTACGGACATCTGCTTCCATTACTAAGGCATGAGGTTGTGATTATTTGGATGGGTGGGTAGAAAACATCAGTTCCTCCCACCCTCTATGTAGTACCACTATTTTAAATAGGTGGTGATATATATTCAATCATCAATTTTTCTCTGTGGTTACTTAGTAATAATAAATACCCGGGGTCATGCTCATCAGATACACTAGCCCCATAGGTGTACATCGAAAGGTTGATGGTTAATATATGGCATGTGGGGATATTCATTCCAGATAAGGGTACTAGTCTCAAAATCCTGGGGGTAGAAAACATAACCCCTCTCAAAACTAGAAAAAGGGCACGATATCCCACTCCAAATTTTCAGGGGGCGAAACATCAGCCTCACTAATTATGACTTCCATAATGCCACCATGTGCATATGAAACATCAATATCTGAAGTGGATCCATCTATAGGAAAAAATCCCAATCGATCAAGATTGATTGGATCCTCAATATTCTAAGCCTCTATAAGTTCAAGAATGCCCATTGTCTTGCCACTAGACTTATCCTATGCTATAAGGACAACCCTTTCTCTCTCTATGAGAGTCAGATCAGCACAGTCAAGCGAGTCCACAACATCTGGATGTCCATCCATTGTTTTGGAATAAATTATTCGAGTGGGAGAAGGCACACTTTGGTGTCGGTAGTACCCCCAATGTCTTAAAATGACCCTGCTTCTCCATTTCAATTAGCTTCAACAGATGGCGACACTTCCTCTACCAAAAAACGGAATGAGAACTTTATATTCTTGATCGGTCATCGTCTGGTCACCAATTGGCCCAGCATAAAAGTAAATATATGTACCATTATGTCGAAAAGATAAGGGTACTTGGTTCATTCAATATATAAACTGACACTCTTGTGATCACCTTTCGAATATTCATAGAGAGATATGAGGCTTGTTTTCATGTCTTTGACTCCTAGCTCTATGGATCCTGAAAAAGTTCACCAAGAGTAGCGGGAGGAGGAAAATCACTGGAAGGGTCTACGATAACCACTTCCATGTGTTCTTGGGATCTAGGGGATCCTTTTTCTATACCCCCTACCACTGATGGGGCACATTTCCCAACCATAGTAGCTCCATGAGAATAAAATGGGGAAAATCTATTTCTCGAGATCCTACAGGCCCCTAAAAATAGAAAATTAAGGAAGGAGGAAACATTTACCATGTCCACATAAAAATAATATATGGACAGAAGTTATATCCAGAACAACCTCTCTCGTTAACCGTTGGAACACTTCCATCAACGCCACGTGGTCCGGCCAGTAATTTCTATCTGTAGGAGTATGAAGGAATTTATCCTTTTCAATAAATTAATCAGCCACCTCATCAAGCTCAATGTTGACAGAAATACCAGTAGGAGAAATGGATCCTCCAAAAACTGGAAAATCAATGAGTTCCCTCTGAAGAATCCTCCATATATCTTCATCTAAATTACTCACCCAACTCATCCTAGACACTCCATGTATTCGGAAATGCAGCCATAATTGGGATGGCATGTTCTCGAGGATTGTTACAAGGAAGCAAAGTAGGCTTATAAAATCGAAAAAGTTTCTCAGGTGTCCCTGCAAACATAGGACCCCTAGAATAGGAATGAATAATAGGCGATGGGAGTAAGTTGGAATCATTTTCATTGGATTCCATAATTGGTATGACAATGATCTCGTCCTCCTTTTCAATGGATTCTGGTCATAGCATGGTATGTATCCAATGAGAGTAAATATGATGAATTTTTTTTAGAGTGGATGAGTGTCTGAAGGCCCTTAAGATAGCTACCCTCCCTATCTGGATCCTCATCAAAGGAAAGGTCAGCTGGTGCAGACATGTAGTAATTGATAGGAAGGAAAATTTCCCTAGTCTGTAAGAGCTTCCATAAATCTCGAGGGGACCGGTCATAGGTATATGGATGACCTTTAAAAAGTTCTCATTGCCTATGGGCCACTATAAAATCATCCTCGAAAGGAATGGATGATGGACTCCTGGCAGTAGCTCCAATAGTTTGTTCTACAACCTGTGAGGTCATAACCCCATATTTCACAATTTTTGTCAGGGGGAACCTAGAGGCCTTTGAAAAAATATTCACGGTCGAGAGTTTTCATAAACTACCTTATGATTTTACTTTCCCTTTGGCTTGGATTCCTTGGAAGTTGTCACAATAGGCACCAGGTTGGAAAATTTTCCATCTGGATATGATTTATCCCAGGACTCAACATAGTTTTTGGTATGTAAGGGCACAGAATACATAGGATCTGGATGTCTATCCTGGGGCTAGGTGTCCTCCCAGGTGATCATTATCCAATGATTATGAGCTATCATCAGATGTTTCTTATGAAGATTACTATTGGGAGAAGGAGGGCTTGAATTTTTGAGGCAGTTTAATTGACAACTAAACATGTATGGTTCATAGCCATTGCATAAAATTTCCCCTCGGATACGGTCAACCAGGATGCCTTCTCACAATGAAAATTAGTAAAATCGGTTGATGAAGTCTTCATATGCAATGCTTTTAATAGTACTAGTAGGGGAGTTACATAGGTGGTAAGAGAAACGTTTTTAAATGTTGAGACAAGCCATTATTTCCTGCCCGTTCATTTCTGTTTGCTCATCTTGCTTGTCCAGTGAATCCCATGCTACATGCATAACCTTGGTGGTGCTCTGAAGGTATGGTTATATGGTGGAATGAGGAATTCATTGGTAAATAATTAAATGATAACCCCTATGTGGGCTCCCATCTAGCGAAAGAGAATATGGAAGGGCCCAGTAATTTGGTAAGGTGACACCCCTAATTGATTTGACCTAGTAGGAAGTATATCATGGACAACAATAGGATAGCCAAATTAATACATCAACAGGTGGCCAACTGATCAACCATGTTGAATGTTGAGGTTCTTACACCAATCAATTCTCACACCCTTAGGAACCATCCTCTCAGAAACCTAGCCATAAAAGTCACCAGTTGAAATAATTGATCAACAACAGGGATGATCCCCAGTCCTCAATTCTATAAATTATCCTCATCCAGGGTGGGCCAGTATGTACCCACTCACTTCTAGGTAGTTTAGGTAGGACATGCCACTGGTATTCACAGATCTGGATCCAGACCTATATGCATTACAAAATCACCAAACTACTCATCAAATAGAACATCCTGCTTCATAAAGTTATTCCATTCCTTCAGAAGCTCCTTTTCTTGGTCAATAAGTTTCCTCACTGGGGGGAGGGGGTTCATTCTTTGTCATCCAAAAAATAGGACGGAGGAAGAAATTCAGTATACATTTCTCCAATCATTGGTACTCCTAAAATCATCTAGTTGTCCCATTGACTGATACCGACCTCCCCATGGGTTAAATTGGAGGTGATGGTATTTGGACTCCACCTACATAAGAGCTATGATGTAAGGGTAGTACGGAGTTGAGTGTATGTCTAAGAAACCCAAGCAGCATCGTATAATCCCATAGTCTTTAGATCGGTTCTGAATTCATCATAACATTAGATAACCCAAAAGGGCCACCCCCAGTCCACGCCATAGAAGGCCCTAGGGAGAATATCTCACCAGGATAACCAACAATGATGATTGTTCGCTATAGACCTCCTCACAATACTCTTTTCGCAGTGGGTCGTTTGGTCAGTCTTCCACTACACTTCATTTAAGGGTAGAGGTGTGTAGTTTAGAAAAGACCCAGAGGTAGTATCCCTCTAAATTCACCTCTCCTTGGTAGAAATCAGAGCCTTGAAAATAGAGGTATTACTTATCTAGTTGGTAGGTTGATTGATCGGATTTGGTGTCTGGATCGCTATGTTAGAAAATAAACCAAACCTATGAAAAGGAAGTTTATCGAAAAGAAGGTACTCTCATTGGCCCGTCGTAAGCAGATTCTACATAGATTGGTGAAATGGGATGTGTATAATTTTATTATTGACTGAAGGAACAATGTTCTTAAATCTTTTGATAACATTAGAATGATTGGCTTCAATAGTAGCCTCAAAAGAAGCAAAGATGTTAGTAGTAGCCTATTAAGAAGCCATTATAGCATGGACAAGAACATCCAGAATCTGTTAAAATTCAGACCAATAAATTTTTTTGATAAAAGATGTCGAAGAATGGATAAAATACTCAAAATATTTCCACAAAAGGCTCAACATACTGTTTTCAGAAATGGAATGCAGAATGCACAATTTGCATACTACATAGTGTATGGAAGAAACTTTGCCAATTTCTACATTGTGTGGATGAATATGACCTTGTACAACTTTGGTACGCAAACCATCCATGAGGAGTTGGCCAATGGATCGTTGGATGGAGAACAGTATGGTTTGCGGAACATGGATACCACAAACCAAGGCCTTTATTGTGTTCATGTTCAAAATTCTAGAATTAATGATTATGTTCAAAATTATTAATTCTTAATGATTGGTTTTCCTATCGAAGTGTGGTGTGCATACACACCATCCGTGTAGCATCCTCCTAGAAGTTATTTGAATTATATTATTAAAATTACATAATTTTGATCATGAAAACTAAAAAATGGTATACGGATAGATAAATGGTGAGATGTTCGATTTTTGGTATATATATAGAGTTTTACGAACATTATTTTTATAAAGAGAATTGTATGTCAGAGAATAGGCTACTAGGAATGTAGAAAGAAGTTTTTTCTGCAGGAAATGGAAAAGGGAAAATGACATGGGCCCCTATATATAGGTGGGGTCCCTCCTACCATACCTATCCATTATACGGTGAACAATTTTAGTTTAGGACCACTTCTACATCAGAATAGTCCCCTTTTCATTCAGAATGAACTCCATTCCGATGGGGGCATTTGTAAGGGCATGAAAATTTCTCAAATGGGAGAAAATACCCCCACAATTACATTGTATAAGGAAAAAAGTACTCCTAAAATATTGTAAGGTGAATTAAATGAAATTATGATTCAAATTTCAGATGAAATATGAAAGAATCCAATTTTTCAAAGGATTTTCAAGAGTTCTTCCTACCATCACTAGAAAAGGTTCATGGACCGCCCGAATAAAAAACCACCAATTACACAGAATGAACTGCAAGACACTGGCCTGTAAAATGATGGAAAATAAACCAGTAGTACTACAAACCACATCACCGAAGGACTCATGAAAAATATTCTCATCCGCATATTGTCTCAAAAACATATCAATTCACAATAGAAGTATATAAGTTGGGTTTTGTGAACCATTATCATGAACCATATCCTACACAAACCTCGATTGACCGAGTGTTCCGTGGGTCAGGATATCTCTTCATGCGCCTTAGAAAATGGTTTCATGTGCCCAATAGATATCATTTACCAAATGTATATAAAAGGGGAAAAGTAGGAAGGACAAAGGACAAACAAGGATGGATTAAAAGATACTCAGAGGTTGGAAGAATGAATTCAGAGAAGATTTTGGCTTCAGTCTTGATTCATCGGCGAAGCACGAATTGCAAACCACTCTCTCCATAGGTATAGTTGAATGTGGACCGTAGAACAAGGGAATTGAGTAGTAATTATTGAACCATGAACTTAACTGGTGAACTACAAACCACATACTTCTCGCAAATGAATTCCCCATGAACGATAATCCCATATACCCTCTTTCATTATGGTGTCCCGCGTAGTCTACCGCAACACAGACAGAACTTGTCATCGCGTACTTCTTTAGTACGTGGATGCAACCCAAAGAGGCATGATGGGATGCATACAACTATGGTACATGGTAATCTTAATACATCACCATGTACCTCATTATAATTCTGAATACCTCTCCACCCGCATACCACTATAGTATGTGGAGCCTTCCCCATTACACATAAGAAACCTGTATGCAGAATGGCATATTTTTTGGTATTATTTCTACCAGTTCTAACCTCACCACTCTATTACCATCTAGTCCTCCATGAACCCACCATGAACCAGTCTTCTGGAATTAGTCTAAAGCCTTATCCAAAGCCAATAGACCTTTATGATCATACCATCAGGTACATAAGCACACACATTTGAGTCTAAATACCCATTGTAAGCATAGTCACGAAGGCTCTCCTAAAAATGGTTCAGGCTTAGAGAATTATTATGGGTCTACATTCTCATGGAATCCCAGTGTCCAACATTGGGATTCTGACATGAACGTCCACACTTTATGGATTGAAGTTGATCACTTGCATTTTCCTTCAATAATAAATAGTGATCAGTTTAAGGGGTTATCTTCATTCCCGCCTTTGACGAGGATGAAACTCCTCCCCTTCCCAGAACGTGTTTTGGGACTCTCCTAGAGAGTTATGTCCCCAACATTCCTAGTCTGGTCCACAGGAATTTAAATTTCATTCCACTTTTAATGGTTCAACGCTCTGTTCCCTCACACATAGTCTCCCCTGATCTCATCCATTGTGGGCCCTCCCTCTCCCACTAACTGGAGAGGAAACATGTGATTTGTTGAATATTTTCCATCCAATTGTTTCTCACACTAATCATGACTCACTTGGGAATATATGATTCATATTATTATAAAATCAAAGTGAATCTAAATAATGATAAATCTGATTCATTATAAAAATAGGGTACATGGGACGCCTACCTGAAGGCCTGATCTTAAAAGGGTTCCCTCCCATAAAGGGACCACCCATGCATATATCCATATATTAAAAACTCCCATGAATAATTCCCCACATATATGAACTACAGTAACAATGATTATTGATAAATCTATGATATGTAGGATGCCTACCTTAATGCCTGAGCTCAAAAAGGGTTCTCTCCCATAAAGGGTCTACCCAATCATGTCTCCAAAAATAGATGGCCCTCATTAGTAATCCCCAACACATATGAATTATAATAACACTTATTCCTTATAAAACTAGGATATTTAGGATGAATTCCTGATGTACTGGGCTCAAAAGGGGGCATTACCATAAAGGGTCCACCAAACCATGCCCCCTCAATTGGAAACCTCCATGCATCGGCCCCAACCAATCTAAATTGTGTGGGATCTAATTCCTCTATTGAGGATACATAAGAAACCCATATTATGGGTCTAACCCCAAAATTATATCACCTTTTCCCCCCTAGATGATGTTATTCTCCAAAGTTCCTTATTATATGGCTGAAGTCAACATCACCTCCATAGCATCAAATATATGCATGCTTAGAACGATCTTGAAAATCAAGAGTATCTCTTGGAAAAACTCTTCAAGAAAGATCAAATGATTCAAGAACATGTGACGACAACTTATATCTATAATAGAGTCCTAGAATAGGCATCAATCCTCCCCTGAAAGGGTGTGGTGAGCCCGACATCTGATCCTCTCGACCAATGGAGTCCATAAGTATCGTTGTATGAATCATTAATCAACTAGCACATGACTTTGGAAAGTAGGTCCAAGAATCATGGATACCAGGGTTGTCGGGTGTTTCTGGATCCTCAAATAAACCTGTTGGAGACCATCAGTAGAATTTACATATAAGGAGGATCTACTGCACAAGTACTTGATGCCCACCCTATCGCATGTTGGGACCGATAGTTACCGCGGGGTTAATCCATCATTCTACTAAAGGATAACATCATTGAACGAGTTGAAACAAAAGGAATGGTGAATTTAATGAGAACTCATCTCTATAAAAATGGGACGAGGGATGATCCTCATCGTAAAATTTTTTCTCCACGGAAAATGTACCACCTCTAAGGTTGAACAGTCTCCCACATCACATCTCTAACAAACAAGTACAAGAAAAATTACCTTCCATTATTTTAATTCTCAATGTTATTATGGTCTCTTTAAAACCATAAAATATAAGGAAATTATTGTAATAATTAGAAATTTTAGGGGACAATGTTTTAGTAAAACCATGAATTTTTTTATGGTACAATCCAATTATTTTTATCGTAAAACATGTGAATTTATTTGTTTTCCTCATAATATAATAGGATTTATGATGTCTAACAGCTTTAAGGGGTTTTTTAGATCCAGATGTTATAGAAACCCAGTTTTAATATACATAGACATTAAATAATTTCTTCAAATACATAATACACATCACAAAATGATTCCCAGAGAATGTGTTAGTTTAGTGGATTTGGAATCATGGAAACATAAACTAGGGTACATGAGTGGGATATGTTATCTACCTCAATGTTCTCCATGACTAGCACCACTCTTAAATATGTCACACATAATACATATCATAATCATTTGGTGAAAAGAAACATAAAAAGTGGTTAGAATATATTCATATGAAGTTTAAAAGGGGAGATGCATAGGAATAATCATGAAAATAAATGTATGCAAACATGATAATATCATTAAGAAGATCATACAATGCATATGAAAGATCATATACAAATGTTACGAAAAAAATAGTAATTAATGAGAAATGATTCATTAGGGAATCAAGAGAATAAGACAACAATTTTAAATTGAGGAATAAGACATATAATTTGTGGTATAAAAATTAGCATATAACATTGTGAACATTTATAAGTAGAAAAAAGGACACTCATTAATTTAAGGACAAAAAATTATGTCCACACATAAACTTATAGACATATAACTAGGTCCATGCATAATATTATGAACATCATATTGTTTTCACACTTAATATTGCGAACATGAAATTATTTTCACTCTTAAACTTATGGACATGTAACTAGGTCCATGAATAACATTGTGAACATATAATCAGGTTCAAGCATAGTATTTGAAACACACAGTAAGGTTCACTCATAACATTTTGAACATGAAATCTGTATGACACATATCATTGAAAACATGTAATCATGTTCATGTATAATTGATAAAAAAATGAATCATCCATCATTAATGAATGTATCAGGTGGAGTTAAATGTACCACCCACCACATAATACAAACATTCATACATTTTCTAGAAAAAATATAATATTCATTATATCATGACCCCAAAAAAGATGTGGGTTTTATAGAAATCATATCATATTCCATGAAATGAAATGGGTATCATAAACATTTAATCATATAATAACCTATGGAAATTATATAGGGTTCAAAATCATTTAATCTCTGATTATAACTTGAATGGAAGCGTGTATTATAAGAATTTATCATGGTATAACCCATTGAAGAGAAATAGGTTTCATAAGAATCAAGCCATAAAATCAAAGTGAATTCTGATAAATAATATTAAAGGTATCCTTAGATTATAACCCCAGTAAATTGAGAACAATGATCAAGGATGTCATATTATATGGAAAATATTTTTGAAATATCTTTTAAAAAATTTATTGGAAAAAATATTCCTTTCCTCTTGGAAAAATGGTTTTTAAAAATCATGAATTTTTTGAAAACCATTATCATTGAGAAAAATTGAAAACTTATAAAAAAACTGAAAAATATTATCCCTAAAAAATTATAAAATATGATTGAAAACATTTTGATAACCATTTTCCTTGAAAATATTTTAATGATGTTTGAAAACATTTTGAAAATCATTCCTTTGAAAATAATTTGAATACATATAATGTAAAATTAAAAACCAGAAAAAATTTTAAAATAATTTTTCCTTTAAAATTATATTATAATATAATATTTTAAAACATTTTTTTTAAACATGGGTTTTGATAATCATGGAATTTGTGTCAATGAATTAAAATTAAGACAAAAATACATTATTGTTTTGGTAAGATTATAAACATAAACCCTATAAAATATATACAATCAAATGGATATGTAAATCCCAATAGATTTATGTATAAAAATCATCAAATATTTTCATTGGTATTATATACACTATAAAAAAAATAAATTAGTTGTGAATAGGGTGTAAATCTCATAGAATTAAATGTGAGACCAGAAATCCTCTAACTACATAATTAACTTTTGATTCATGATCAGCCTAAATGAATAACATAAATTTTACCTTTTAATATAATTAAATAAATAAAATTAATGATATAAAATTTCATAATATACTATAAAAAACACTGAAAATCAGTGAGTGGTTAATATTGAATTTATCTCATAGAAAGAAAAAAGGAAGATGAAATTAACATACCTTATGTATTGAATTTATTTTCACACATTAAAAATCCTAAAAAATAAATATATATTTATAATAAATATACTAAATAACCATATAATTATATCTAATACCATATATGAATCACTTATTACTTTATATTACTTGTTTCTTATCAATTCTAAGTCAAATTAATGTTTCTGGTAACAATCGCTTGGTTTATAGTATATGTTTTGACATGTTATTATGGATCCTCAAACATAGATCATTATTTAATTATTTTAGAATTTAAAAAAATATTTATATTTCATATATACTCATTATATAAATATTTATAATAATCTATAAAATATATAAATTTGAAACGAAATACGACGTTCATGTAGATAGTTGGTCATACACAATCATTAATGTTGATTTTAATTTAATATTGTAATGAAATAATTATTGTAAATGATATATATATATATATAATATAATTATAATATTATTAATATTTAATATATATCATATATTTTGACTATTCAATGCAAATTCTGAATGAATCTCAATGCTTTGTGGAGGCAGTAGTCCGCACTTCCATAACCGAAATTATCGCACTTACAAAAAATGAAAACATGATGCAATGTGTTATACAATAAAAACATAATAATATATAAATAATAACTATATTATATAAAATACAAAAATACAGTGTCCATAAAAATTCCCAACAATGCGAGGTGGTAATGGAAAAAATGATCAACTTAACATTGTGAGGTGGTAGATCGTCGTACACAAAAAATGGTATGTTCATTACCCATTATATCGAAGTGTGTCTCTGTATTGGATGAAAACAAAATATAACAACATCTTAGTATATTTATGATATGTATATTATTATTTTATAATTTAATAAAATAAATTGATGTGGTGTAGAATGTAAATAATTGAATGGAGCGTGAGTAAGGATGTTACCTCTTCTTTAGGATACTCTGTTTGGTTAGCACCAAAGGGATTCCTTGGATGGAATTTTGAAAAAAGGAGGATTCAAGGAGGAAGGGAGATATTTTGGAATGTGAATTGATATGATATTTTCCGACACTATGTTGCTTGAGTGGTCTGAATAATGGGGAGTGATGGTGGCCTTTTATAGGGGTGGAAGGGGTATGATTGTCTTTTCTTAAAACATGTTAGGTGTACCCACGTTTTTACTTAAAAAAGTCAACAAAAACCAAAAACAAAATAATAATGGAAGGTTTATGTATTAAATACGTCAATACAACAAGTGTTTCAAAAGTGGATAGGTCATTTAGGAACTTATGTTTATGGTTTGTCCCTTGTTTTGTTTAATTTTATTATAATTGGTATAAATAATTTTAATGACATTCAAAAATATTTTTGAAAAAAATGAAGTTGATCTTATTAGAATATAAATATTATACTAATTAAAACTATTAATGGAGGTGTTTTGAAATTCAATTCACATAAGCATAAAAAAGAGGTTTAATGTTAATCCCACTAAGGTATTCAGAAATCATATTTTTAAAATGAGAATATTCACAAGTTCAACTATTTTTTTTATATAAATTCGACATAAAAATGACTCCAACGAAAAAAATTAAATTAATTGCAATATAATCTATGTGTTATGAATTAAAAATAAATAAAATATAATTTTTATATATAAATAAATTATATTAATACGTTGTTTTGAATTAAAATTCAGTATTTTTTACAATTCATCAAAAAATAAATATTCCTAAAAAAATCCCAAACACCACACTAAGATACTCATGACATTCAGAATTAAAAAATTAAATTTCTATTATAAAATTAAATTTCTAAATGCTTGTAAACTTATTTTTATTATTTTTCATTAAATTACATAAAATGGAGTTCTTTTGTGAAAATAGTATTTCCAAACATATACAGACTTTACTAAAAAAATATATTTATCATTATCAATTATATTTACCTATATAAAAATATTATAAATATTTTTAAAAATTATTTATCAATTATAATATTAATATGTTTTTTGTATATGATATAACTACCCCATTTATAAAATGATGATAATAATATTTCATTTTATAGAAATTCCGTGTTTCATTTAATGCAAGACAAGTCGTTGTTGTGTGTAGCACAAGATAAACTTTATTATTTGGGTAGTGTAAGATTAACTTGTTGTTGTATATCATGTGAGAGAAAATTTTTTCATTTATATAAAAAAAACATTTAGTGTTGTATAACTAAATTATCAAAAATATTACATTAATTTGAAAAAAAAATTCATAAAATATCAGGGTGTTATATTTTACCAACCTGAAATTGAATTTTTTCCACAAAATTTGTGTGGGTTACTAAATTTTTAATATGATAATGTTCTTTTATTAGTAACCCAAATAACAAAAATTAATTCAAAAACTTTATTTAAAAAATGAAAGTCAGAAACATGATAGTTACGAAAGTAACATATAACTTGGTTTCTACATAGGAGAACATTAGTGAGAAGTGAAAACATATTCATTGAGAAAATGCATAAATTTTTATAGGGATTGATTGAGGTAATTAATCATATACATGTTAATGATTGATGTAATTTTTAGGGCCTCAAAGTCTCAATTCATTGATGATATAAAGGGAAAATGGTTCAAAATAAAATAAAGGTATTTGCACATAATTTTTTTAATCAATTTAATGATGTTGAAAAATTAATTAATTGAAAAAGAATATAAGGAAATATAATTACATGATATATTTCCATAATCACAATTTTATCATTTGGTTATGATTTTATCAATTTTTTATCCACCCATTAATTCATGAAATAGATATCCAAAAGATGACATTGATTCCTGAAGAACTAAAATACACATTTAATAGATCTTATGCCCCATAAAATATTTAATGGTATTTCTATTTGGCTCTAAATATATTAAAATGTAAATATTGTTTATTTATTAATATTTAATCCTAAAAAGTAACACTATTGGTTCATCATTAATATTTATTCATCAGATGTTTGAACTATAAAATAATTACACAATAACTGGGACAACATGTAGGATACTGGTATGCATGAAAAACATCTCATCCTTTAGTCATGGGTTTAAGGCCAATGTCCTTTTCGAATGTGATGGGTTTTCACCCGACTAAAATATTTCCATTTTTAAAACAACATTAATATTTTTTACAAAATAAATAAGATGGAAATTCGTAAAATAATGTTAATCAAATAAAATATTTTAAATTAAGTTTTTTAATACAACTTGGATATATAAATACGTCATCTGAATCATAACGTACACATTCCATTAATTGTAAACCTTATAACTCTTATGGATGATTAAAATAATAAAATTCAGAAAGAAAGTCATGAAAAAGGCATAAAATAGACCCCCCATATACCACAATGTATCTTTTGGTTCTCAGATTTCAAACATGTAAATACAGTCATTATATATTCCCTTAAAACATGGTAATATCCTAAATTACCATGAATACTTTTGGAAAAATTCCAGGCTTACATATTCCAAATGTTACTGGATATGTTCCCAAAATTCATGAAGTTGTAAAATTCATCCATGAAAAAATTGAATACTTTTAAAAAAAAATCTTTTATCATTTATGAGGTAATAAGTACCTTCTAATATATCTTTATCCAAACATTATTATAACAAAATTATGAATAAATTAATTCTTTCCTTCCTGTATTCAAAATATCACATTTCCATGATATCACTTATCTACCTCAGCAGAACCATTCAAAAAATCATTTAAAATTCTTAATGAATAAATTATACTAAAAAAATTATATATTTCATGATTCAAATAATATAAAATTTTAATTCCAAAACATGTACAATTTTATTATCAAACATTATTCTTAAGCCATTTCTCAAGATTCATCAACTTATCCATTAATAACATTTCCAAGAATATGAAATATAAATCTTGTGTTACGGTTCATCAACCCCAATACAATCATTCTACTTATGTTTAATGTAAATAATATTAGAGGAACATCCCATACCTTTCAAATTTCTCTTGCGGTCTCTTCATCATCAATAGAATTAACAATAATTATATACCTTCCTAATTACCTTCACGATATTTCTACAAAAAAATATATTTTCATCATTACCATACTTTTCACATAAAAAAATTAAATGATAACCCTTCTCCTTCTTGTTCCTACAATTTTTTAAATCCCAAAATCATTTGGTGAAAAACACATAACATAGAAATAAACACATAATCATGAAAACATATCTATTTGATGTCAAAATCAATACACATAATTCTTTAATATATGTCACTGTTGTTTAATCTTAATATATTCAAAGTCATATTTTATTTATATACTTAATGATGGATTATAATGATAATATGAATTCCTAGAAGCATATCCCCTGGGAGTTTAAAACCAAGTGTGCAGCTAGGAATTTTTTCATGTACATGGTTACACTTGAGTCAGGATTGCCACACCTTTTTGTAGTTCTTACACATTGGTACATCTCTTCCAGATCCATATCCACATGCATTATCCATACATGGATGTAATGATAGGAAACCACCCACCCTATCCTTTAATAAAATTCTATTTCATTTTCATATACATTTATTCATCTTTAATTTTATCCTTTTAGACAACCCTAGATAGATCCTATGAAATACCCCTTGATATATCACCATTATTTTCTCATCATTGTTTCATAAGGTTGACTAAACCATTACTCTGATACTAACTATAACAACCAAATATTAATGTACATAGACATTAAATTTGTTTTAGAATACATATTATATTACACAGATGCCCAATTGTTGTTATATTTTGTTTCTTTTTTAAAACATAGAAATGTAAACACTGGTACATCAGTGTGCTATGTTCTCTCCCAATTGATTTTACAATATTATAACCCCTCTTATAGATATCCTACATAATACACATCTTCATAAGATGGGTAAATTAGACATACAAAAGAGGTGATATAAGAAGCTCAATAAGGGAAACAATGGAGATACATAAGAATAATCATGAATATAATGTTATGAGAACATGTGTATATCATTAGAATTTCATACCATACCTATAAAAGATAATATTAGTTAATCATGGCATAAATATTTGAAGTTCTTAATAAATTAATCATAAGGTAATAAGTAGAATAATACATGAAAGCATAACTGAGGAATAGAACATTGAATTTTTGGAATATGAATCTGATTATTACATTGTAAACATGTATAAGGAGAAACATGCTCACTCATTAAGTTAAAGACATGAAATAAAGGCTTCAAATTAACTTTTGGACATGAAACCAGGTCCACGTGTAACATTTTGAACATGTAATCGGGTTTACAAACAACATTGTGAACATGTAATTAGGATCACTCATAAAATTATGGACTTGAAACATGGTCCTTATATTACATTGTGAACATGTAATTAGGATTACACATAAAATTTGTAAAACATAATAAGGGTTGATTATAACATTGTGAACATGAAATATGTTTTACGCATTAACATGTGGACATGAAACCAGGTCAATGCATAACATTTATAACATGAAATTAGGTTCACACACAGAATTTTGAACATGTAATCAGTATCTTTTATAACAAATATAATCACAATTCATCAATTATTACCCAATTCCTTTGAGGGTGATAATGGTTTTTATATGGCCCCAGTCTTAAACCTTACATTATCTTGAGTTATTACAAGATTACACGTTGAGGATCTTTTCAGGTTTAGAGTTTTAGAGAATTAGATCATGAAACTTGCATTACATTCCACATTTAAACAAAGTGGTTACATAAAAGATAGTATTCATTCTTCCCATCAACGGAAACATATTTAAAATAAAACATGGATTCTTTCTTGACACATCCTTGACACTATAATCACATCATGTACCTTTCCCTTGACCTGTGAAAAACATTTCAAAAACTTGGGATGAGCATAAAAAGCTCAGTAAGGGTTATAAAAATATGGAAAGGAAACATGAGTTCATATATACATAAGAATGAAATCATACTTTACCCATAAAACATAGGTACTTTAACATACCTCATCAAACCATGAATGAATCATAGAAATCATAAGACATAAAGGTAACTTGAGGAATTCATAACATTCTTACGTAGAGAGTAACCCTCTTGGTTACGTTTGGAATACCCATCAAAGTATATTCCCTAAATCTCTTCGGAGAAACCTTAACGTTTCACTCCTTCTCGTTACCCAATGCATTGGAGAGCTATATCGGGCTCACCCGCCCTTAGTTTATCACAGAACCACCCATTTTCATATCAATGCCCAAGAACCATAACGTATCACATAAAACATGCATAAAGGAAACATAACATTTCCACATCACAATATAACATTTTAGTACATTGAAATAATGAATCCATTCAAAAAGAAACCATTTCCAAAACCATTTAAAACATTTAATAAAGATATTTTTGAATCAAAGTGTGCCATACCACCTTGAAGATTTTAATCTTTTAAACCATTAATATCCATATAAATAAATCCTTAAAACAATTTTTAAAACATGGATATTAATAAGAACAAATAATTAAAACGTTTAAAGCGATATTTTGGTTAAAGGGTTTTTACCAAAATTAGAGACACTTGAATACAATAATTGAGGAATAACATTTAGTCAGAACATTATAATATCATGAGAATAAATGGATTCATGATATAATATTCCAAAGGACACTATATATACCATATAAGAGTGAATTGGTGCATAACAACAATTAAGTCTCAATAGAGATGTAAAATGTGATGAAATCCCTTATAAAAAAGGTATCCTTAAATTAAAGATAAATCCATCTCAAAATTATGTGTGATAAATATAAATACACCCAATATAAGTGGATATTAATTTTGAAACAATAAAAGTTCATTCGCACATATTCAAAGTATGACATATTCAATAACTACATGTTGAACCCAAAGAAATCGAAATTGGGTTAAAAAGTTCCCTTGACAGCCTAACGGCGTCACATCAGAATGAGTTGATGTGAGATAAAAAGTGTATCTCATCACTTGGAAATAAAATTTACATCAATAGGGATATAAGAGAACATATCACAACATAACAAAGAGGAGCATAAAAGAAGTGACATAAAGGAGAGTACATAAAAAGAAAGAGAGAGGTTAGCTCTCTTACGAAAATTCGGCAGCCTAACGGCGCCACTCAAAACATCCAAAATGGATTGACGAGAGAGAATAGGGTCTTTCATCACATGAACATAAATATTAAAGTAAGTTTAACATAAAATAACTTCCCAATAACAAGAAAGACGAGCTTTAGAGGGAATGACATAAAAGAGCATACTTAAAAAGAAAGAGAGGAGTAAGATCCCTTACGAAAACTCGGCAGCCTAACGGCACCACATAAAACTTACAAAAATGGATTGATGAGATCAAATAAAGTATCCCATCATACTAAAATTGAATTTACAGAAATAGGAATATAAAAGAAATTCCCCCAACAAAACAAATATGAGCTTAAAATAAGTGACACAAAGGAGAGTACTTAAAAATAAAGAGAGAGGATAGATCTCTTTCGAAAAATTGGCAGCCTAACGGCGCCACTCAAAACTTCCAAAATGGCTTGATGAAAGAGAATAGGGTCTCTCATCACATTAACATAAAAATTACAGTAATATTAATATAAAAGAACATCCCAATAACAAGAAAGATGAGCTTTAAAAGGAATGACATAAAAGAGTGTACTTAGGATGAAAGAGTGGAGTAGGATCCCTTACCTCAAGTCCAACTTATCTTGTTCGTTTCTTTATATTCCTAATAATAAACTTTTATGACTTAATAATTGCCTAATTACCTCCTTTAGTGATTATTATTCAGTTCATATCACATATTATAAAGATATAATAATTGTTTAATAATGTTAGTTCATATCGGACGTTTTTGCCGATGTTTGGTACATGAGTCAAAAATGAACTTGTTTGAAAAAAGATTGCCCATGTAGTTATAAGTAAATAATTTCCAGAATAGTATTAATGATTAAAATATCATATATATCCAGTAAATATTCATTTTATACTATTCCATATCATTTAGAGATAAAAAATGAAAACCACCGTTCATGGAGATGGTAGGCCGTACGTACGCATGGACGCTACTTTCTTTTTTTGTCATATTAATGGAATTAAAACAAAATGAGATATATATATATATGTTATAATTACAGAATGATATCCATAATTTAGATGTAATATATTACATATATATCCATTATATATATGTACTTATAATAGTACATAACATTTTGAGATAAGAAATGAAATGTACCGTTCATGGAGACGGTAAGCTGTACGTACGCATGAATGCTACTTCTATTTACATATAATATTAAATGGAATTAAAACATAATGATACATAATATTATTTTAATTCCAGTATGGTATCATATATAATATCAATAAATATATCCTTTATACATACCACATATGGTATTAACTAGTCAAATCACTTTGAGGGGCGGTAGTCCGCACTTCCTTAAATGAAGATATCGCGTTTACCCATAATGGAAACCATAAAGGTAAGAAATAAATGAAAAATACAGAAGATTAAGTAAAACATAAACATATTATATATCATATATAAATATATTGTCATCTTAATGGACACCTTTGAAGGTGTTATAAGAATGTTGAACAATCATCGATTCGTGAGGCAGAAATTCGCCATCCACAGAAACAGTATGTTCCTTAACCATTAGATGTAGGTGTGTGCAAGTGTAGCTCTAATACTTCTTATAACAACATACTAGTATATTGGAGATACTGGATTTTTCATAAAATAAATGAATAAAAAGAGTTTAGGGGGTTGGAGAAGCAAAATAAAACAAAATGACTCAAGTGAATACATTACCTTAAAATCGGGTAACTCCCTTTGGTTAGAGCTCAAAGGCTTCCTTGGGAAGACTTCAGCCCAAATTGAGGCTTCAATGAGTAAGAGAGGGAAGTGTAGAGACAAAATGGGCAGAGGTTGGCCGAGACAAATGCTTTGGGAGTCTGGGTAAGGAGGTAGAGGTGGCGGGCCTTTTATAAGAGGATAAGAGGGGCACTTTTGGAATGTAAGAAATATTACATTATTTGAAAATGTGTTTCGGTTTTAAAAGGTCCCACATTGTTATAATTCGTGGATAAGGTGATAATTGTTCGAAATCCACCCATACAATATGTTTTGGACATGTGTAGGTCATAGAGTTTACATTGTCTTCTCATTTTATTTAAATCGTCAGATAATGATGTCATCGCTGCATCATTATGATGTCATAAATAATTTAATTTATTTAATGTATAAAAATTATAAAAAAAATTACTATTATGTAGGAAATCTTTTTATAATTCCAATTACTATTTATAATAAAAAATCTGACTTTATAACCCCACTTAAAAATTGTTTTAGTAAAACATATCATGTTTGTGTCATTTTTACATTTACATTAAATAAAAAGTTATTTATGTCATTTCCCAACCAAAGTGGCTCCATGGGGTCCCCAATTTGACCCATGGCTTGTCTTGGTCGGATATGACACTTCCAAGGAGGTTAGGACATGTTTCATGTTGATTTCATATTATTAAAACATTATTTTTACCTTAAACTACACTAATTACGTCTAATCACGAATAAAAACTTAATAAGTTACTATTCACCAAAAACATATTTTTATCCCATTGAACCACATTTTACTTCTTATTGAAAACCATGTATGTTGGATATTTTAAATTCAAAACACAAATATGGCAAAATTTCATTTAAACGGAAAAATCAATTTTTATAAGTACCACTTTGTGGTGTCACTATTCATCAAAAATTGATGTTTTTCAGAAAAATCCCAAAAAGTCACCCTAATCTATATTTTATATTCCGAATTCAAAAATGAAGTCTATTTTACAAAATTCAAAACATATAAGTAAAGTTAATTAATTTAATAATTAATTCCCGCTGTCAGAGCAAATAGCGTGTTTTTATGAAACAATAAGTATCAAAAGATTGAATATAGTTTAAGTCTGATTTCAAAGTGAAATTAATTCCAACGACCACTATTGGATTTAATCATAAAAATATATTCTAATTTTACTTTAAAACCAATTCAAAATTTAATCTAATAATATAAATAAATTAGATTAAAGAGAGGGTTTGAATTAAAATACAACATTTTACACTATTCATTAAAAAAATGAACTTTATCGGAAAGATACCAAAAATTTACACAAAGTAAATTTTGATGTCCCGATTCTTAATAAGAGTTTTATTTGGTCCAAAATAATGTTTAAGAGTGAACAAAACTATATTTAATGACGGTTCACCATCAAAAGGCGATGAGTGAACCTTTAGTGAAAACTAGGTCATATACGCCTATAATTGAATTCTTTCCGTATTTTAAGCCTCTATCCTTGATTGGATAAATGTAAAAACATTTAAGAACATATATAATCATATTTAAGTTATTTCTATCCATTCCATCCAATACAACGGCTATATGTTAACTACCATTTAAAAAAATATTATTTTATTATTAGAGTGCAACGCAAGATTCCCAAGAAAATCATTGTTGCATGTTAGGTACGCCATCGAGAATAGCGTCCCCTTTAAAGTCATATTAATATTTTATTCATGAATATGGATAAATATAAAAATGTAATATTCTTTATTTACCTTGGGTGTTACATCCTTCCCCCTTTTGGGAATTGCGTCCTCGCAATTTTAAAATTGGGCTCGGAAACTTCATTGAAAATCCCACATCGAAACAAGAGTCGGTAAAACAATCACTTCAAAATAAAGAATGATAAGTACAGTGGTCCCCCGAGTTAACCCATACTAGGATTCCATGTAGGAAAACATGGGCATGGAGGAGAAAACATAGGGTCATGTTCTGATGGAGAGTGATAGAAAACATGTTTAGGAGAAAGTTAACAATAAGAAAATCACAAACTTGTGATGGGTTAAACGGTGTTGGGGTCCCCATTAGGAAAAGTTAATAGACAACATTTTTGTTTTATGTTACTTTTTATTGAGGGATTTATTTTTGAGCTTAACTAAAACATAATGAAACATACCAACTTGTCATGTTGACTTTCAACTTTTACTAGATTTCTTACACAGACTCATACTTTCTCCAAAAGACGAGTATTTAGGAAGACTTGTTCGCATTAAGAGTACTATAAAAAACATCTACAGGAGCACCTAATCCACAAAAAAGAACTATACATTTCACATGTCTTCAAACCTTAACCAAAACTAAAACCAAAAAGGTACTACAAGATCATATAATCTAGAAAAGGATAACCCTTTATAAAAAGAAAATCTATTCTTAATCTCAAAATTTGTCCAAAAAAACACAAAGTTCAACGAGGACCATTCGATAACCAATTTGTCCATAAAATTTCTTCAATGTAAACCAAACTAAGATTGAAACCCAAATATTTGAAGGATTTAGTCACATAGTCTTCCAAGCTAAATCGTAACATTTATCTCCAAACAACATCAGTTGCTCTTAATGTCTCTTATTGAAAAGTAATTAACCTAATCACATTTCCTCTATGATAGGTTAGTAAATTGACATAGATAACCCAGAATGAACTTACTCTTAATTAATAAAATCATCTAACTAAAAAGAATCAGTCAAACTAACCAGGTACTTCACGTAGTCCAGTGGTAGGCGATAAATACCAGTTGCACTTTGATTGTGGGTTCGATTCCCGCAGCTTTGTCCGACACGATGGGTAGTCACATGGTCTACGTGTTGTCATTTTTCCAAAACTATAAAATTCTCAAATCATTCCCCAAAAAGGGATAAAATCATCAAAAATAACCATAACATAATTTCACCACAATTTTATCTCATGCCTTTCACTTCAATAATAACATATAGCAACCAATAATTACCTCAAATGTAAGGATCATATAAACCCAAATGGTTCTTTATAACTATGTCCTCAAAAGAAAAGATAACTATTCCTTGAATAAAATTTGCCTATATTAAACATCAGGGTTACACATAATATAAAAAGTCTTCTAATGTAACCCCATCATCAAAAGAGACTTAATACTCTTAAGAATTTCACCATAGCTCTTGAAGCCCTTATATGTTGACATCTTACTCATTCATCATTCTTCATGATCCATTAACCATTCCTTTCCAACTTATTCCGAAATACCTCTTTCCTACAAACAAAATCATGAATCATATCCTAATATTCCAAAATAGGAAAACAATAGTCATGAAATAGTACATACCATCGATTGGTCATTGTCAGTTTCTTCTTCCTCAATTGGAATGGCATTAGGTATTGGTAAACGAACATTTGTACGCTCTTGGTGACCCCATTCACGAAACTTCTTCATAGGACATGTGTTTTCATAATGACCATGCACACCACATTTAAAACATTCAATTGATCCCTCAGAAAGAACTTCTTTCCCTTTCCTCGAGTTAATTGGATGATTCCTTTTTCCATGGCAGGTTCTTGCTTTATGACCTTAATTTCCACATCTATAGCATATTTCTATCCCTTTGAAACATTTTCCTAGGTGTTTCTTTCCACATATTTGACACATAGGTTTTTGAACACACTTACCTTTATGAGTATTACCTGTACTTCCGTAGGGATTTGTTTCTTGAATATATGATTCCTTAGAGAAATCTCCATGGTTTAGGTGGTCAATCATGACTCCAGATAGTTGGTTGGGGATAATTACAAGAGTTCTCATTGCAGCTCCCATATCATTCAGTTGCTTGCTAAAAAAACTATCACAGTTTCCTTCACATCCACTGTTACTTTGGTGCCTGCTAGATCCAGCCATTTACTAAAACCAAAAAGGTCAGTGTGAGTATATCAACAAAACCACCATGTACTAATGAGTAATATAAACAGTAAGATATACTTACTCATTAACTTTATCTAAAACTAGGACTCTTTCTGAAATCCTAACCATTATGGTAATGTCACTTATGCTTAAAGAAGACCATATCCTCTAAAGTTATCTAAACCGACCTTTGATTCCAACTATAAGGCCCCAGCCTTAAACCTTACTTAATCTTGATTTATTACAAGATTACACGTTGAGGATCTTTTCAGGTTTAGAGTTTTAGAGAATTAGATCATGAAACATGCATTACATTCCACATTTAAACAAAGTGGTTACATAAAAGACAGTATTCATTCTTCCCATCAACGGAAACATATTTAAAATAAAACATGGATTCTTTCTTGACACATCCTTGACACTATCATCACATCATGTACCTTTCCCTTGACCTGTAAAAAACATTTCAAAAACTTGGGATGAGCATAAAAAGCTCAGTAAGGGGTATAAAAATATGGAAAGGAAACATGAGTTCATATATACATAAGAATGAAATCATACATTACCCATAAAACATAGGCACTTTAACATACCTCATCAAACCATGAATGAATCATAGAAATCATAAGACAAAAAGGTAACTTGAGGCATTCATAACATTCTTACGTAGGGAGTAAACCTCTTGGTAACGTTTGGAATACCCATCACAGTATATTCCCTAAATCTCTTCGGAGAAACCATAACGTTTCACTCCTTTGCATTACCCAATGCATTGGAGAGCTATATCGGGCTCACCCGCCCTTAGTTTATCACGGAACCACCCGTTTTCATAAAAATTCCCAAGAACCATAACATATCACATCAAACATGCTTAAAGGAAACATAACCTATACACATCACAATAAAACATTTTAGTATATTGAAATAATGAATCCATTCAATAAGAAACCATTTCCAAAACCATTTAAAACATTTAATAAAGAGATTTTTGAATCAAAATGTCCCATACCACCTTGAAGATTTTAAAATTTTAAACCATTAATATCCATATAAATAAATCCTTAAAACCATTTTGAAAACATGGATATTAATAAGAACAAATAATTAAAACATTTAAAGCGATATTTTTGTTAAAGGGGTTTTACCAAAATTAGAGACACTTGAATACAATAATTGAGGAATAACATTTAGTCAAGACTTTATAATATCATGAGAATAAATGGATTCATGATATAATATTCCAAAGGACAGTATATACAGCATATAAGAGTGAATTGGTGCATAACAACAATGAAGTCTCCATAGAGATGTAAAATGTGATGAAATCCCTTATAAAGAAGTTATCCTTAAATTAAGGATAAATCAATCTCAAAATTATGTGTGAAAAATATAAATAGACCCAATATAAGTGGATATTAAGTGTGAAACAATAAAAGGTCATTCACACATATTCAAAGGATGACATATTCAATAACAACATGTTGAACCCAAAGAAATCGAAATTGGGTTAAAAAGTTCCCTTGACAGCCTAACGGCGTCACATCAGAATGAGTTGATGTGAGATAAAAAGTGTATCTCATCACTTGGACATAAAATTTACATCAATAGTGATATATGATAACATATCTCAACATAACAAAGAGGATATTAAAAGAAGTTACATAAAGGAGAGTACTTAAAAAGAAAGAGAGAGGTTAGATCTCTTATGAAAATTCGGCAGCCTAACGGCGCCACTCAAAACTTCCAAAATGGATTGTTGAGAGAGAATAGGGTCTCTCATCACATGAACATAAAAATTACAGTAAGTGTAATATAAAATAACATCCCAATAAAAATAAAGATTATATTTAGAGGGAATGACATAAAAGAGTGTACTTAAAAAGAAATAGAGGAGTATGATCCCTTACGAAAACTCGGCAGCCTAACGGTGCCACATAAAACTTACAAAAATGGATTGATGAGATAAAATAGAGTATCCCATCATAATAAAATAGAATTTACAGAAATAGGAATATAAATGAAAATCCCACAACATAACAAAGTGGAGCTTAAAAGAAGTGACACAAAAGAGAGTACTTAAAAAGAAAGAGAGGTTATATCTCTTACGAAAATTTGGCAGCCTAACGGCGCCACTAAAAACATTCAAAATGGCTTCATGAGATAGATTAGGGTCTCTCATCACATGAACATAAAGATTAAAATAATATTAATATAAAATAACATCCCAATAACAAGAAAGATGATCTTTAAAAGGAATGACATAAAAGAGTGTACTTAAGAAGAAAGAGTGGAGTAGGATCCCTTACCTCAAGTCCAACTTGTCTTGTTCGTTTCTTTATATTCCTGAATAATAAACATTTATCACTAAATAATTGCCTATGTAACTCCTTTAGAGATTATTATTCAGTTCATATCACATATTATAATGTTAAAATAATTTTTTAATAATGTTAGTTCATATCAGACATTTTTGCCGATGTTTGGTACATGAGTCAAAAATGAACTCGTTTGAAAAAAGATTGCCCATGTAGTTATATGTAAATAATTTACAGAATAGTATTAATGATTAAAATATCATATATTTCCAGTAAATATTCATTTTATACTATTCCATATCATTTGGAGATAAAAAACGAAAAGCACCGTTTTTTGGAGACGGTAGGCCGTACGTATGCATGAACACTACTTTCTTTTTTTGTCATATTAATGGAATTAAAACAAAATGAGATATATATATATATATATATGTGTTATAATTACAGAATGATATCCATAATTTAGATGTAATATATTACATATATATCCATTATATATATGTAATTATAATAGTACATAATATTTTGAGATAAGAAATGAAATGTACCGTTCATGGAGACGGTAAGTCGTACGTACGCATGAACGCTACTTCCATTTCCATTTCATATTTAATGGAATTAAAACATAATGATACATTATAGTATTTTAATTCCAGTATTGTATCATATATAATATCATTAAATATATCCTTTATACGTACCACATATTGTATTAACGAATCAAATCACTTTGAGGGGGCGGTAGTCCGCACTTCCTTAAATGAAGATATCGCGTTTACCCATAATGAAAACCATAAAGGTATGAAATAAATGAAAAATACAGAAACTTAAGTAAAACATAAAAATATTATATATCATATATAAATATAGTGTCATCTTAATGTCCACCTTTGAAGGTGTTATAAGAATGTTGAACAATCATCGTTTCGTGAGGCAGAAATTCTCCATCCACAGAAACAGTATGTTCTTTAACCATTAGATGTAGGTGTGTGTAAGTTTAGCTAGAATAATTCTTATAAAAACATCCTAGTATATTAAAGATACTGTATTTGTTATAAAAGAAATGAATAAAAAGAGTTTAGGTGGTTGGAGAAGCAAAATAAAACAAAATGACTCAAGTGATGACATTACCTTAAAATCGGGTAACTCCTTTTGGTTAGATCTCAAAGGCTTCCTTGGGAAGACTTCTGCCCAAATTGAGGCTTCAATGAGTAAGAGAGGGAAGTTGAGAGACAAAATGGGCAGAGATTGGCAGAGCCAAAGGCTTTGGGTGTGTGGGTAAGGAGGTAGAGGTGGGGACCTCTTATAAGAGGATAGGAGGGGCACTTTTGGAAAGTAAGAAATATTACTTTATTTGAAAATGTGTTTCGGCTTTAAAAGGTCCCAAATTGATATAATTCGTGGATAAGGTGATAATGTTTCTAAATACACCCATATAATATGTTTTGGACTTGTGTAGGTCATATAGTTTACATTATCTTCTCATTTTATTTAAATCGTCAGATAATGATGTCATCGCGGCATCATTATGATGTCATAAATAATTTAATTTATTTAAAGTCTAAAAATTTAAAAAAAAATTACTATGATGCAGGAAATCATTTTATCTTTCCAATGACGATTTATAATAAAACATCTGACTTGTATAACCCAACTTAAAAATTGTTTTAGTAAAACATATCATGTTTGTGTCATTTTTTCTTTTACATTAAATAAAATGTTATTTATGTCATTTCCCAAGGAAAGTGGCTCCATGGGGTCCCCAAGTTGACCCATGGCTTGTCTTTGTGGCCATGACACATCCAATGAGGTTAGGACATGTGTCAAGTTCATTTCATATTATTAAAACATTATTTTTACCTTAAACTACACTAATTACCTCTAATCGCGATTAAAAACATAATAAGTTACTATTCACCAAAAAATTATTTTTATCCCATTGAAACACATTTTACTTCTTAATGAAAACAATGTATGTCGGATTTTTGAAATTCAAAACACAAAGACGGCAAAATTTCCTTTAAACGGAAAAATCAGTTTTTATAAGTACCACATAGTGGTGTCACTATTCACCAAAAATTGATGTTTTTCAGAAAAATCCCAAAAATTCACCCTAAGCTATATTTGATATTCCAAATTCAAAAATGAAGTCTATTTTACAAAATTAAAAACATATAAGTCACATTAATTAATTTAATAATTAATTCCCGCTGTCAGAATAAATAGCGTGTTTTTATGAAACAATAAGTATCAAATGATTCACTATAGTTTAAGTCTGATTTCAAAGTGAAATTAATTCCAACGACCACTATTGGATTTAATGGTAAAAATATATTCTAATTTCAATTTAAAACCAATTCAAAAGATAATCTAATCATATAAATTAATTAGATTAAAAAGTGGGTTTGAATTAAAATACAACATTTTACACTATTCATTAAAAAAATGAACTTTATAGGAAAGATACCAAAAATTTACACAAAGTAAATTTTTATGTCCCAATTCTTAATAAGAGTTTTATTTGGTCCAAAATAATGTTTAAGAGTTACAAAAACTATATTTAATGATGGTTCACCATCAAAAGGGGATGAGAGAACCTTTAGTGAAAACTAGGGCATATACGCCTAAAATTTAATTCTTTCCGTATTTTAAGCCTCTATCCTTTATTGGATAAATGTAAAAACATTTATGTACATATATAATCATATTTTAGTTATTTCTATCCATTCCCGCCAATACAACGGCTACATATTAACAACCATTTAAAATAATATTATTTTATTATTAGAGTGCAACGCAAGATTCCCAAGAAACTCGTTGTTGCGTGTTGGGTACGCCATCGAGCATAGCGTCCCCTTTAAAGTCATATTAATATTTTATTCATGAATATGGATAAATATATAAATGTCATATTCTTTATTTACCTGGGGTGTTACAGTTTTACCCATCACATAAAAAAAACATTCATATATATTCCACAAGATAATAAGACATTCATTATATAATGACCCATAATAATAGATGGGTTTCATAAAAATAATATCATAATCCATCAAATGAAATGAGTATCTTGAATTCATTATCATAAAATATACTGTGGAAAATATATAAGTGTGACAATCATTTCATCATAGAATAACCCATGAAATGATCCAAGATTCAAAAGCATTGATCTTGATAAATCCTAATGAAGAGAATCATGATTAAAAATAACAAAGACATTAAATAATAGTCCATTAATTAAAATAATATGAATTGTGTAATTTGATAATATCTCTAGTAATAAATAAACTATAACTAATTATTTTATCTTATATGGAAAATATTTCTGAAATTTTTTTCATAAACATTTATTTAGGAGAATATCGTTTAATCATTGAAAAATAATTTTTAAAAACATGAAAACATTTTAAATACCATATTCAATGAAACTATTTTGAAAAACTATAAATAATAATTGAATTTGTTTTTTGATAAACATTTTCCTTGAATGAATATAAACGATAGTGGAAAACGATTTCAAAATAATTTTCCTTGGAAATATATAAAAGAAGCATGATAAGAGTATAAAAAACATTTCATTGAAAATAAATTGATAACATATAATGTAATATTGAAAAAAAAATCCATTTTAAATGAAATATACTTATAATATAATATTTGGTTTTTTTTGAAAACATGGATTTTTGCATTCATTGCATGTGATTCAAAGAAGGCAAATTGAGACAAAACTAGTTTGTCAATTTGGTAACTTTTGGAACATAAAACCCTATGAATGTAATATAATAATTTGGATATTTATATACCCATAAATTCAATTATAATAATAATAAAATATTTTCATGGGTATTATACATACCATGCAAAATAAATGAGTGGTGAATAGGGTATAAATCTCACATAAATAAAAGTGAGACTAGAAATCCCCTTACTACATGGGTAATTTTTGAATCATGATCAATGTGAAAGATTAAAATTAATTAAATATTTTAATATCATAAAATAAATAAAATCATTTATATAAAATTTCATAAGACAATATATACACCATGAGATATAAGAAAATGGTGAATTTGTCATGTATATCACCGAAATAGAAAGTGAGATGAAATTCCATTACATTAAGTCCTGACATTATTTGTACATGTTCAAAACTCATGTTTAATAAATATATTATTGTAATAATTAAAAAAAATTATTATTATATCTATTACCAAATATTATTCTCTTGTGTATTTATATTACATAATTATTTACAATTCAGTGTAAAATTAATTTTTCGTGTAATAATCACTTTGTTTATCGAACATGTTTTGACTTGTTATTCTTGATCAACATACATAGATCATGATTTTATTATTTATATAATGTAAAATATTATATATATATATATATAATATATTAATTATATATATATATTTTATTATATATGAAATAAACAATTCATGGAGATGGTAGGTTGCACAAACACAAGAACACTGCTTTTGCTTAATTGTCATATAAAAGGAATGAATGTAAATGAAATATATGAATATAAATATATAATATAATACCATTATAATTTATATGTCATATATATCATATATTATTAAAAAACCGTCCTTAATACATTTCACGTAAAGTGGGAACGAATCATATCGCTTTTAGGAGTGGTAGTCCAAACTCCACCAAACGAAATTATCATAATTACATAAGATGGAACGAATAAATGTACCTGTTATATAAAAATTATATAATCACTGATAAATCATATATATCATATATAACATATAAAAATATCATTTCCATCATAATTTCCAAACATGTGAGCTGGTAAAAGAAGAAAAGACAATATCGTTTCATGAGGCGGTAGTTTTCCGTACACCAAAAGATAATTTCTATGACTACTAGATGGATGTGTGTGTATAAGTAGGTAAAAAACATAATATAATATAATATAATTATAGCTAGGATACCTATGTAATTATTTAATCATGGAATAATAATAATTGAGGTGGTGGATAATGGAAATTAATGATATGAGATTGAGAATGGTTGTTACCTATTATTTGGGTAACTGCTTTTGGTTTTCACCAAAGGCTATTTTTCGTAAGATTTATAACCAAAGAGATGCTTCAAAGAGTATTTTATGGATTCTGTGAATTAAATATATAATTTCTAGTATGATACAATGTGGATGGTAAGTTGTTAAGTAGGGGGAAAGTTTCTGGCTTTCTATAGGGGTGGGAGGGGACATAGTATGCTTTTTTGAATAAAAGTTAGATATACCAACGTCTTTACCCAAAAAACATCATAAGAAAAACTAAAAAAGATAAATATTATTGATGAGATATATCCATATAATTATTTATGGAGATGTTTATGGGTAATTTTAGCCCTTAAGTTTAATGTTTAGTCCCTTGTTAAGTTTAATTTTATATTAATCATTATAATTAATATTAATCACATTCACTAATATTTTTTGGGAAAACATTAGTTGATATTATTAAAATATAAATATTATATGTAACGCCCCGACCCTAGTTACCCAGAGTCGGGGAATTGTTACATAACATTGGCATGATCACAAGAATGATCAAATCTCGAAAGACCAATTAGTTTAGTAGCCTTGGAAACACTAGATATATTCATAATGTTTTACATTACATCATAAAATGAAAACTAAAACAATATAGTCTCCATAGTCTACACTATTATCCCCTTATACTGTCCCTGTAGGTCATTCATAAATTACTTCTTCACATCCTGGGAAAAATAGAACATAGAAAAGGGGTGAGCTCAAAAGCCTAGTAAGGATAACAATATAGCATAAAGATTCATAAATAAGAATAAACATTCAAGGCACTATATAAATATATCAAAGGCCTTTTAAACATTAACATCAACATAGTATGGAAAAAATAAAATGAAATAATATTATTTACTTGTTCACATGGATATTCTACTAATCGAATAATCACATGCAATATAAATAACCACTTTCATAATGATGGAATACATATTCCCAGACTATCATAACCACATAGCCAAGGCCTCGTGCCAAGACTACAAATAAGATTTTGTCAAGGTCTTGTGCCAAGACACTATTTTGTCTCCTGAGACCTACCAATGCATCGAGGAGCTATAATGGGCTCCACCCATCACATATTAAGTCCAATGCATTCCCATATGAAAAGGTTTAAACATAACATAAACATTCGTATTAAAACTACCATACAAAATTAAATACTTCATCCATAAACCATGAATCGTATAAAAATAACAAATCCACAGTCAAACATATCAAAAAAACCTTCAATACAATATATAAGTTTTGTATCATAATAAATCAACTTCAAATAAGTGTAAAATCCATCAAAGGATGTTGACAGAGATGAAATCAAAATTATTTTTAGAGAAATATCTCTTTTTATTTTTAAATCTTTTAAGAGTAATATATTTCTAAAATAAAACATTTTCTTTGAAAATATTTTTATAAGCTTGTAGGGGAAGATTTGACGATTTTATAATGGTGAAAAATAGCCGCACCCGCCGTATAATTTAAAAAAACAGTCTTACCTTAATTCTGTTGAAATTTTTAAAAAGCACCTTGTTTGGAAAACGACGGAAAGGTTCCTTTATAAACCTCTTATAAAAGTCAAACAAGGGTATAAATAACTTTAACCCATATTCTTGTAAATAGTAAAAATGTTTTGAAATACATTTTTAAGAAACATGGATTTGGATGATAAAGAGATCCCAGTAGATTATTATGTATAAACAACCTTGGATAATTAAGAGATTTCAAAATAAACCCTTACCTTGTACTTTTCCTTGGTTGGGGTAGGTTAACCTCCTCTTCTACAGGTTCTTCCTTTGGAATTGATCAAAAGGGCTCCTTAGGTTGGCTTTCTGACTAAAGGAATGCCTCTAGGATGATGTGAGGGATGTTGAGAGAGTATTTGGGCAGAGTATGACCGAGCCAAATGGCTTTGAAGGTGTGAATTAATGAGAAGGGGGAGTGCCCTTTTATAAGAGGGGTGAGGGGAACCTTTAGAAAAGCTAGAAATATTATTTTATAATAAATTCATATTTGATTTCTAATGGCTCAAAAGTGTATTATTTAGAGGTTATGGTGGGTATGGGTTAAAAACCACTCATCCAATAGAATTTAGATAGGTTTGGTCATTATATTAACCTTATCTTTTATTTTTAACTCTTTGTTAATTAGTTTGACACTTACCATGTCACTTTGTATTTTTATATTATATAGTTAATAAAGTTACTATATACCTCCAAGCGACCTCCAAGTGGTCCATTATTGATACAGCTATCATGATATAAGTCTCTTGGCCAAACCTTATATTTTTAGGAATTGAATATCAATTAATAATATAATATTTGTTTTAAAAACTCTTTTGTGTCAATTTTGACACTATTCAATAATTGATTTTTGTAAAAATCATAACATAATTAATACTTCAATAAGAAGTTAATTAAATCAATCATAACATGTCATATTAACCTATAAAATTATTGGTATTTATAAAAATTCTAAAATTACATTTATTTGGGTATTTATAATATAAATTATTCTAATTTTTCATTAATTAATTAATTACTGCATCACCATTGTGTCATAATTAAATTTAAGTATTTAAAGTCTAAAAAGTATAAATAAATTACAATTATGTAGGAAGTCTTGTTATATTTCTAGTTAATGTTTACAATCGAATTTATCTTATGTATAACCCTATATTAAAAATGTTGTTGTAAATAAACGTTGATTTTAACTCTTTTAACTCTTCTTTGAATTAAAAAATAATAAATGTCCTAATCTAATACAAGTGGACCTAAATGAAAATATTTTATTCCTAAGGTTTTTTTTGGTCGAGATTCACCTGTCCAATAGAATTAGGACATGTGTTAGGGTAATATTAATATCATTTTTACCCTTAATTACCTTATTTAATTTTAACCGTGGTAAATATAAGTAAAAAGTTACTATTCACAAAAAATTATTGTCATCCCATTGAACCAAATTTTACACCTTCATATTAACCGTGTCTCTTGGATTTTCGAAATTCCACTCAGAGAAGCGGTAAAATTAAGTTTTATGAAAAATTCAGTTTTATTAACTACCACTTAGTGGTTTCACTATTCATCAAAAAATAAATGTTTCCAGAAAAACATCAAAAATTAGGCCTAAGATATTATTCATATTATGAATTCAAAAATGATTTATATTTTACCAAATTCAGAACATATTAGTTGCATTAATTAATTTTAAATTTTATTCCCGTCGTCAAAACAAATAGCGTGTTTTTCAGAGATAATAAATATCAAAAGATTGACACTTGTTTATGTCTGGTTTAAATGCGAAATCACATCCAATGAACAAAATTTTATTAAATGGTCAAAATATATTCTAAATATACTTTAAAACCATTCAAATTAATAATTTATCACTATTAATTATTTCGATTAAAAAGGTTTTTTTTAATTAAAATTTAGTAATTTTCACTATTCATCAAAATATGAAAGTTATCTGAAAAGTACGAATATTTCACCCTAAGCTAATTTTGATATCATGAATCCAAAAATAAAGTCCATTTCAAAAGATAAAATTTATAAAATTTCTGAAAGTAGGTATTACTATTCATAATGGCTAGTTTGATTGGTTGTGGTGTGTTATAACCTCAAAGTTGTGTATAATGCACACCATTGCATTATTCAAAGGGACACGTACCATTGAATATTTGGATGTTTTATTGTAAATTTTTGATGTCTCCATTCTAAAAAGTAAATTTATTTAGTCAAATTTAATATATAAAAGTTTAAGATATTGGATTTAAAAAGGGTTCACTATTAAAAGTTTGTAAATGTGCAATACTGAAAATGAATTTGTTTTTACATTATGTCTAAGAAACTCATAATATGGATTCTAAAATTATAAGGATTATATAAAGTTTAAAATTTAGTTAATACTATTTATAACCTCTTTTGAACGGCTTGTTTGGTAAGTCATGGTGCGCTTGAACTCGGTGTTGTGTGTAGTGCAAGTTATTGAATTATTTTGAAGAAATAACACACTATGAAATCGTGGGGTGTTAAATTCTCCCCTCCTTCAATAAATTGTGTCCTCGTAATTTGAAATTGTTCTTCGAAAATAAAAGGTTGAAAATAGAAAATATCATTGTGGGAAAATCTACATCGGAAACTAGGTTAATAAAATTTAGTCTTAATAAGAGGAAAAAAGAAATGAAAGGGTCACCACCAAATTATGATCTCTATTCAGAGAACATTGGTGGAAAATAGAGACATATAATTGGATGAAAAATGAAAATATTTATAGGTAGTTATTGAGGTCATCAATCACAAACAAGTGTAAAATTGAGGGCCTTAAATTCATCAATCTATGATGAGTTAAAATACCATCGAGTCAGCAAAACATATGGTATTAGGATAACACATTTTTTTGTTTTAATATCCCTTCAATAAAGTATAAGAATTAATTTCATCATTGAATAAGAGAAGAAGAAAATATATACTTGACAAGTAGAGTCTCAACCATTAACTAATTTCGACCACAAACTCGTCTTTCACTCTAAAATATAATATAACATAAAAATAATATTCTATTTATCCTATTCGTATTGGGTTATAAAAATGAATTTATAATTCATCTAGCAGAACAATTAAAAATGACATCATTCAAACTAGGACATCACGTGGGTCAGTGGTAGGTGATACACCCATTTCTCCATTTAGTTGTGGGTTCAAGTCTCGCGGCCTTACCGGATGTGACGGGTTGCTGCCCAACCTCTGGGTTGTCCTTCTATGGCAATCCAAAATAATCCAATCTAGAACAATCCAAAATACTTCAGTACAAAATTTATAAGGAAGGTAAACACAATGAAGATCATTTTTTTCTACGTAATACCATGTGATCACCTTCATCATGTATTATTTTAAAACACTAGAACATCCTGAATTACCATAAAACCTTATTGATTACATTCATGATCCCTTATTCCTTAAAGAATAATAGATATACTCTTTCAATCCAAATATTTTATAAACCCCAACAATGATGGAATATACAAACCATTAATCAGTTTCAAGGTAGTCAATAATATCCAATATAATTTATCCAACTCAATCCTGTATTATTCTAAAATCACTACCTCGGTATCGGAACCATATTATGGTTTATCTTTCTCTCAACCATATATTTTCCAAAAATTTAACCTGCTATTGAGTCACTTTTCTTTGTTCCACACAATCTCAAGTCCTTAATGAAATAGTACTGCAGTACAATCCTTATATATACTCCATAATTTTTATAACATGTACATTGTTGATACAACACTCAAATGACATAATCATCATAAGAACTCTAATCATCCCTCTTCATCTGTGGTAGTATCATAACGTGATTATTATCCAATATAATCATTTGTGGCATAGTCTGATAACTGGGACATAGGTTCATATAGTTTCCAAACTCCTTACAAATGAAGCATTGTACATTTGAAACCATTTTCTTAACCTTGCATTCATGTACATTGTGCCCTTTTCCTCCACACTTATAACAAACTCCCATTCCATTCAGGAAAGTTCCAGGGTGTTTCTTCCCACAGTTATCACAAATGGTAAAATTCTTCTTTTCCCTCTTCCCATTATCTATATTTCCCTCTTCCATCCTTTTCTTCTCTTGCTTCCCTTCAATGCCATAGGACTCAGTAAACTCTTTACTTATCTTATCAACACATGATATTATTTCGTCATATGATGATAATACATGCCAGACTATTTCTCTTATAAATTCTGGCATAAGACCATGAATGATATGATCCTTCTTTCTCTTTGGATCATGTGCATTGTTGGAGTTCTCATTCCTTCTACTGGGTGCCATTTCTATACAATGGCATACACTAGATTAGTTTATGAATAAAAATACCTAATACCAAACTAGTACAACACATAACATCAATTAAACAGTTTATGGATATAATCCAAAATCATAAAAATGTCTCATCTGAGGAAGTATATACTCATAATCCCTTCATAATGGTTTGTAAAGAATATGAGAATTATCCTAAGCATATCCCCTGGGAGTGTCGTAACCAAGAGTGCAGCAATGACCGTTGTTGTGCACCAGTTCCCATTCGAGTCTAGCTCAAAGCGGTGTTTTCGGGTTTTACCCCTAGGTACATCTGTGCCAGAGCTGCATCTACCTGCTCGTATCCAGACATGGATGTATTGCTTGGAAAACTCACAAAATCTCTACAATACCAAAATTTTAGGAAGTTCTTCTATACTAATCCTCAATGTTTATCTTAGGTCTACATGCTCTAATTAGAGTTTATCTAAATATAGCTTCCAATGTTTGTACTAAACATTCTCTGATACCAACTGTAACGCCCCAACCCCAGTTACCCAGAGTCGGTGCATTGTTACATAACATTGGAATGATCACAAGAAAGATCAAATCTCGAAATACTGATTAGTTTAGTATCTTTGGAAACACGAGATATATTCATAAAGTTTTACATTACATCATAATATGAAAACTACAAAAATATAGTCTCCATAGTCTACACTCTTATCCACTCATACTATCCCTATATGTCATTCATAAATTACTTCTTCACATCCTGAGAAAAATAAAACACAGAAATGGTGTGAGCTCAAATGCCCAGTAAGGATAGAAATATAGAGGAAAATTTTATAAATAAGAATAAACATTCAAGGAAATGTATAACTAGAACAAAAGCCTTTTAAACTTGAACTTTAACATATTATGGCAAAAATAAAATAAAATAATGCCATTAACTTATTCTCATGGATATTCTACTAATCGAATAATCACATGCAATATCAATAACCACTTTCATAATGATGGAATGCATAATTCCAGACTATCATAACCACATAGCAAAGGCCTCGTGCCAAGACTACAAATAAGATTTTGGCAAGACCTTGTGCCAAGACACTAGTTTGTCTCATGAGACCTACCGATGCATCGAGGAGCTATAGAGGGCTCCACCCGTCACATATTAAGTCCAATGCATTCCCATATGAAAATGTTTAAACACAACATAAACATTCGTATTAAAACTAGCATACGAAATGTAAATACTTCATCCATAAACCATGAATTCTATAAAAATAACACATATATAGTCAAAAATATCAAAAAAAACCTTCAATACAATATATAGGTTTTGTATCATAATAAATAAACTTCAAATAAGCATAAAATCCATCAAAGGATGTTTAAAAAGATGAAATCAAAACTATTTTTAGAGAAGTATCTCTTTTTACTTTGGAATAATTTAAGAGTCATATATTTATAAAATAAAACATTTTCTTTGAAAATATTCTTATAAGCTTGTAAGGGAAGCTTCGATGATTTTATAACGGCGGAAAATAGCCTCACCCACCATATATGTTTAAAAAAAATAGTCTTACCTTAATTCTACCGAAAAGGTTAAAAATCACCTTTTTTGTAAAATGACGGAAAGATTCCTTTATAAACCTATTATAAAAGTCAAACAAGGGTATAAATGACTTTAACCCATATTCTTGTAAATAGTAAAAATGTTTTGAAATACATTTTTAAGAAACATGGATGTGGAACATAAAGAGATCCCTGTAGATTATTATGTATAAACAACCTCGGATAATGAAGATATTGAGAAATAAACCCTTACCTTGTACTTTTCCATGGTTGGGGAAGGTTAACCTCCTCTTCTTCGGGTTCTTCCTTTGGATTTGATCAAAATTGCTTCATAGGATGGCTTTCTGACTAAAGGAATGCCTCTAGTATGAAGCGATGGACGTTGAGAGAGTATTTGGGTAGAGTTTGGCCGAGCCAAATCGAATTTAAGGTGTGAATTAATGAGAAGGGGGAGTGCCCTTTTATAATATGGGTGAGGGGCACCTTTGTAAAAGCTAGAAATATTATTTTATAATTAATTCCTATTCGGTTTATAATGGCTCCAAAGTGGATTATTTATAGTTTCAAGTGGGGATGGGTCCAAAACCACTCAACCAATAGAATTTAGGGAGGTTTGGGACATTATATTAACCTTATCTGTTAGTTTTAACTCTTAGTTAATTAGTTTTACACTTACCATGTCACATTGTATTTTTATATTATATAGTTAATAAACTTCCTATATACATCAAAGAATCCCCCAAGTGGTCCATTAATGATACACATATCATGATATAAGTCTCTTGGCCAAGCCATAGATTTTTAAAAATTGAATATAAATTAATAATATAATATTTTTTTAAAAAACTTTTTTCTGTCAATTTTGACACTATTCAATAAATGATTTTTGTAAAAATCATAACAGAATGATTAATTCAAAACAAAGATAATTAAATCAATAATAACATGTGATATTAACCTATAAAATTATTTTTATTTATTAAAAGTCTAAAATTACATTTATTTGGGTATTTATAATATCAATTATTCTAATTTTTCATTAATTACGCAATTACTGCATCACCATTATGTCATAAATAAATATAATTATTTAATGTCTAAAAATTATAAATAAAATGCAATTATGTAGGAAATATTTTTATCTTTTGAATGAATATTTACAATAGAATTTATCTTATGTATAACCCTATATTAAAAATATTTTAGTAAATAAACATTGATTTTAACTCTTTTAACTTTTCTTTGAATTAAATAATAATAAATGTACTAATCTAATACAAGTGGACCTAAATGATAATATTTTATTCCTAATGTTGTTTTTTGTCGAGATACAGTTGTCCAATATAATTATAACATGTGTTAGGGTAATATTAATTCCATTTTTACCCTTAATTACCCTATTTACTTTTACCTGTGGTAAATAAAAGTAAAAAGTTACTATTCACAAAAATTTATTTTCATCTCATTGAACCAAATTTTACTCCTTTATATTATCCAAGTCTCTCCGATTTTCGAAACTCCACTCACAGAAGTGTTAAAATTATGATTTATGAAAAATTCAGTTTTTTTAACTACCACTTAGTGGTTTCACTATTCATCAAAAAATGAAAGTTTCCAGAAAAACACCAAAAATTAGGAATAAGATATTTTTAATATTATGAATTCAAAAATGATGTATATTTTACCAAATTCAGAATATACTAGTTGCATTAATTAATTTAAAAATTAATTCTCGTCGTCAAAACAAATACAGTGTTTTTAAGAGATAATCACTATCAAAAGACTGACACTTGTTTATGTCTGGTTTAAATGTGAAATTACATATAATGATCAACATTGTATTAAATGGTAAAAATATATTCTAAATATACTTTAAAAACACTCAAATTAATAATTTATCACTATTAATTATTTCGATTAAAAAAGTTTTTTTAAATTAAAATTTAGTAATTTTCACTATTAATCAAAATATGAAAGTTATCCGAAAATTAACAAAATTTCACCCTAATATAATTTCAAAATCATGAATCCAGAAATGAAGCCCATTTCAAAAGATAAAATTTATAAAATTTCAAAATGTAGAGTATTACTATTCATAACGGCTAGTTAGATTGGTTGTAGTGTGTTAGAATCTCGAAGTTTCGTACAATGCATGCCATTTAATTATTCAAAGAAAAACTTACCGTGGATGCTTGGGATGTTTCATTGTAAATTTTTGATGTCCCCATTATAAAAAGTACATTTATTTATCCAAATTGAATATATAAAAGTTTAAAATATTGGATTTAAAAAGGGTTCACTATTAAAAGTTTGTAAAAGTGCAGTACTGAAAATGAATTTGTTCTTAAATTATGTCTAAGAAACTCATAATATGGATTCTAAAATTATAAGGATTATATAAAGTTTGAAATTTAGTTAATACTATTCATATCTCTTAAATGGCTTGTTTGGTAAGTCATGGTGTGCTTGAACTCGGTGTTGCGTGTAGTGCAAGTTATTCAATTAGTTTGAAGAAATAACACACTATGAAATCATGGGGTGTTACATTATATGTATTAAAACCGTCTATTTCAATTTTTGAAATTCTATTCAAATAATTGGTAAAATAATGATTATTGTTATTCTAGGAGATGTGGGAAGAAAGTGGGGTTTTAAAGTGAGAATGTTCAAAATTTCATTAAGTTTTTATATATATATTCAATTTAAAAACAATTAAAATGACCTAAATTAGTTTAATATATTTATAACATATCTATTGTTACTTAAAATAAAAATAAAATATTACTTAAATATTAAAAAATAGTCGACAAATTAGTTTATTAATAATATTCAGTTATTTTTCTATTCATACAAAAATGAATTTTCGTATAAAATCATCAAAATATTCACCCTGACATAATTTTAACATTATTAATTTAAAAATTAATCTTATTTTATAAAATTAAACTACTAAAAGTTTCTAATATTACATTTATTATTGTTCATAGAATGACATAAAAAGTATTTTTTTTATAAAAATTGTATTTCCTATTATATAAGGAATTTAATAACACAATTGTATGACTTATTATCGATATGATTTATCTATATAAAACCATTATAAATATGTTTAAAAAATTATTTATCACTATTAAAATTTATGAGTTTCACAGACATGTTATAACAATCCCATTTTTATAAATATAATAATAAAATAATGCTTCATATAAATTTAGTGCTCCATGTAACGTAAGCCATGTCGGTGTTGCGTATAGAATTAACTAAAAATTATGTTGTGGGTAGTGTATTGTTAGGTATGTGATTCATATAACACAAGAAAAACATGGTTCTTTTATATAAAAAACAATTTTTAGAGTTGAGTGAAAATAAAAATATGAAAAATAATAAATTATTTCGATAAAAAATTCACAAAATATAATGGTGTTATAGAGGGAACCTTAGAGTACGTTCACAAGGATTGGGAAGTGTTTTGGGGCCATTTTTATGTTTCCGAATCATTATTATTGATTTATCATATCTTATAAAGGGTTAGTGGAAGCTTGAATCACATATTTGATCACAATGAAATCTAAAATGTTGTTGTCCTAAAAAGGAGGCTATTTTTGCGGACCATGGGGAGAACCACATCATGGAGAAGTATTTTGTGTAATGTAAAAGTCCCCCATGAAAAATTATGAGGATGTCACATACTATTTTTTCCACTATCTTGGATATTTTAACATACCAAAGAGACATCCAACCATTGTAATTTCCAATAGTAAAATAAGAATCTCTAGTTTTAAAAGGGGAATGGAAAAACACCTAGGTTATTCATTTCATCCATCACTTCAATATAATTTGAGGAAAGAAAATACATAGGAAGACAATTCTTATTTTAGACATTATGTGGAATTTTTTCTAGACCGTGGTGAGATCCATGATTTGGAGTTGGCCATGGTAATGGGGTGAGTTCTCCAATTTAAGACTACAATTAATTCCTCTTCTTAGACATCCCATACACATTATTGCAATTTATCCAGATATAGGGGAACCACACTATAAAACCAATAGGAAATACCATGGTGAGACCTTCCCAAACATTCTATAATATAGATTCTATTATTTAGTCATTACATTTATTAATATGTTTAAATACCTTTTCTCATCCACTATGCTATATAAATGAGACCCCTTTACATAAACCAATAATTATTCCATGGGAACTAGATCCTCTATAATTATTACATCCTGAATTAATCACTATTTTTATGATAATTACCTAGATATATCTATCTCATTCTATTTCTTTTATAGTTCACATTTTATTTCCATTTTTTATTCATGATGCTAATATATATATATATATATTATTTATATCATTGTGTTCTTATTTATGTTTTGTTTCCATAATTTATGCGTCAATTAGAAGACGATTTATTATGAGTATACATATGAATTTATTATGTTGGAAATCATTATGATATCCCTCAATGTATTACAATTTTTATATTTTTTGGTTATTTAATCCGGAACAAGAATAATGTTTTTTAAAAATAATTATAATAAATAAATTTATTGTGGTCATAATTCTCAAAATTAGATATTCTTATGGGTCTTGATTAATCCATCAGAAATTTTACATCATAAATTCTAAAAATAGTAAAGTGGGCTTAATATCCTAGTATATTACAACTTTTTAGATGAATATTCAATACATTACACAAACAAATTCTTGATAACAATAATAGTTTATGGATTTTGGTTACTTAGTATGTAATATTCTTAATTCATGTAATATATTCAATGTCTTCCAAAAAGATATTCCCCTTCACTAATCCTAATTATATTACTTTATTAATTACATGTGGAAACAAAACATAATAAATGGTGAAATCAGATGAATAGTAAGGTTAAACAATGTATATACATAAGAATAACATGGGAAAAGAAGTATGAAAACTTGAAAATAAAATTTTAAAACAATACCCTTTATATCAAAGATCATAATATTGATTTAGGGAATAACAATTAGAAGTTCAAAAGATAATAATTGCTAGTATTTAAAAAAAACATGATCCATGAGGGTATAATAATTTCTTCATACATATATTTATAGAATACACATCAGGTTATAACATTTTCAGCTTGTGTAAATAGATATATGATTACTCATTATCATAAATACATGAAATTAGGTCGTCTCATAAGCTTTTGGATATGAAACTATGTCGACACATAACATTACAACCATGAAAGATGAATCCATTCATAACATTGTGAAAATATATTATGGTTCATGTAAGACATTGTGGATATTAAATATATGTCCACTTATAACACTATGAACATGTTATCAGGTCCATGCATAACATTTTGTTCCTAACATATAAGTCCACACATAACACTACATAAATGTTATTAGGTTCACGCATATTATTGTGAAGATGAAATCATGTTTATTACTAACATTATGAACATGTAATCAGGTTCATAAAATATTTACTATTGAGTTATTCATATTTACACAATTAATTAGAGGGATATATAAGTGAAACCCATATCATAATGGAAACCATATTTATATGTTCCACAAGATGAGAAAACATTCAACATATCATAACCCATGAAAAGAAATGGGTTTAATAATCATTGAATTATATCATAACATATGGTAATGATATGGTTTTCATAATAATTTTATCATATCATTATAGTATTACCAAGGAAAAAAGGTATGGGTTCTATATGTATATTTCCACATATATCCCATGGAAGAGAAAATAGTTTCATAAACATCTTTTCATTATAAAACAATTACAGAATCATTATGAATAGTATTCGTGGATTATATCCCCATTAAATCATAAGTTACATCATCATATGTTATCTTATAAGGAAAATTATTTTGGAATATATATCACTGGGAATTTTACTTGATGAAGATAATTTATCTTTGAAAAACACTTTTGAAATTTTATCGAAATCATTTTCTTTTCAAAACAAATGGAATTTTTTTATCATAAAAACAATTTAAAACATTTCTTGAGGAAAATATAATTTCGTCTTTGAAAAACACATATTAAAACGTGAATAATTTTCAACATCCTTTTAAATTTGTAATAATTTATTTAAAATCGTATGATAATTTCCGGTATATTACGTACAAAATATTATTTCAAAATATATTTGAAAATTTGTGATTGAATCCTGAAATCAATTAGTGGTTATGAGAGTAGAAAATAGTGTTCATGATATTCAAGTAAAAATTATTGATTATTTTCACATTTTTGGTAAAATAGAAACATTATTTGTTTGGAAAATGACATGAATATTACTTTTAATAAAATTATAATTTTAAAAATGTGTAAAAATTTCATTAAAAATCATTTTAATAATTTTGAAATCATTTTTGGGAACAGTTTTAGAAAACATGGTTTTGGAAGAAAAAGGGTTTTCGATCGAAGAGGGAAATAAATAAAATTCTTCTTAAAATATTATTTTATACTATAGAGTACATATTGAGAGAAATATGAAGTAATAACATGTATTTATATGACATAACAATTGGGGAGGATGAATTCATCATTGGAATCATAGTCACAAAAAATCCGGATAAACGATGAGATTTTATCATAAAAGTATCACAACATTCGTAACATTGTATTGTAATCACCACGAAATAATATATTTTATGAAACGTAAGATATAATTAGAATAAATAAATTCATGATACTACATTTAAAAGGGGATCTATATACACCGTGTATAAGAAGATTTTTCATAACATAATCATACCTCAATGAATAAAAATTACGACAAAATCCCCTTACTGATTTAGGAACTTTTGATCTATAAACACCATGAAAATAGATCAAAAAATGGAAATGTAAATAAGAAGTTTAGTATTATGATTGTAAATTAAATTATGGGAATTATATAAACCACATAAAAGAAACATGTAGTGAATATGCCATTCGTCTCACATAAAATAAAAGTGAGGAAAAAATACTTTACTATAAGCATTGAATTCATTTGTACAAATTTTAGATCCATGATTGAAAAATATATGTTTATTTTAAATATATTATACAACTAGATATATATTTATGAAACCATATATGATTTACTTCATACATTTTATTACTAGTTTATTAACAATTATAGGTTAAAGTTATATTTCATGTAATAACCACTTGATTTTTTTTATATGTTTTGATTTGTTATTTTTGTCATATTAATTTTATCATGGATTAATAACTCTATAATGGTAAAAATTATATAATTATAATATATATTGTGGATTATTTATTTATAGGTAAATATAAAATGTACAGATAGAAAATAAAACACACTATTCATGGATATGGTAGGTTGTACGTACGCACGAACACTATTTAAAATTTATTGATGTATTTAATGAACTAAAATTAAATGATATATTATAAATGAAAAATATTTATATCATATATATCTCATTTTTAATTAAATCCATCATTATTTTGTTATATGTTAAGCGTGAATGAATAACATCGCTTCATGAGGCGGTAGCCTGCCGTACATGCGAGCGATGTTATCATATTCCAAAAAAATAAAAGCAATGAATGTATGTTTGATATAATAATTACATAATCATAATAATATCATAAATATCATATATCAATAATAGGTTCGTCATTATAGCCCACCATTATAGGTGGTTACAAAAAAATTAATGACATCAGTTCGTGGGGCTGTTGCCTACCGTACACATGAACAATGATTTTGTAACCCATTTTGTCAATATAAAGTAGGCGGTAGGTAATTAACTTAACACATATTCATCTAAATATATTTCTTATAGTAATTTTGTTTTATAATATTGTTATAATAAAAGTATTATTTTTTAAGAAGAATTAAAACGAAAATTCTTATTGATTAACCTTACCTCTTCTTCTTGTATCCTCCTCGGATTTTCCCCAAAATATTCACTATGTTGGATTAATTTACAATATAAGGATTATAGGTTTATATGAGGGATATATGAAATTTATTTGGGTAGTTATTGGCTTCAAAAAGGGTTTGATAGTGCATAGAAATGAGTAGTGGTGGTGTCATTATATATGTGGGGTGAGTGTCCCACTTGTGTTTTGTTGAATGAAATATTTCCAACCACATTGTTTTCATTACACAAGTCACCAATAATTTAAAATAATCAATCCTATAAGGTATGTGGTAAATTTGTATCCATAAAATTACTTTTGGATGATTATTCATTTATTTTTAACTATTATCTTTTGTGCTTCTCCCTATTGTAAAACCATTTTTACCATAACCGATGTAAATAATTTTCCTAGTTTTTACTATTAATTTTACTCAAAAATTAAGTATAAAATATTAGATAATATAAATTATGTTTTCTGAAAATTGTGAATCCATTTTTCCAAATTAAATTAAGATAAGTGGTGGAATCTAATTTTAAATTAATCATGCAGACGCGATTTGAAATATGGGGTTTTTAGAGAAAATGTCCAAAAGTTTGTAATGTTTTTAATCAAATTTCGATATAAATTTTATTAAAATGACATTTAATAATATATTATTTATATAATAGAAATAATTTTACTTTAAAACTAATTTAAAATTTAATTTATAATTTTAGTCAATTTAAAAGAAAATGTAGTTTTCAATTAAGATTCTGTAACATTCATTATTCATCAAAAACAAAACATTTCAAAAAAAAAAACACAAAAAATATCCTAAGTTATTTTTTATATTAAAATTTATAAAAATAATTTTATTTTATAAAATAAATTTTCTTAAAGGGTTAATAATTAATTTTAAAATATGTGTGCCAAAGGTGATAAAACAACTTTTATAGAAAATACATTTTTAATCAAAAAAATTGATTTATTTTTATCTATTATATAGAAAACAAAAAAGATAAATGATATGAATTTTATTTAATATATAATTTATATTTTTTCCCTAAAATAATTCACTAAATTTGATTCATTTAATTTGATTATATAATGTAAATTTATGTTAATAAAAATAGTTTTTAGATAATGAATTTCTTTATTTTCAAATGATTTTTATTATTATTTCAAATTAATTGGTCACTATAGAATTAGTTAAACAGACACGTGTCAACAATATATTTTCATAATATAATGTATTCTTTTCATACCCACCATTTCAAAAGATAGGTGATAACTATCATATTAAATAATAATATTTTTATATTATCATTCAGTTCATTTAAATTCAATGTTTCATGTATTTTAGGGTAAAAACATTATTTTCTATAAAAAATCGAAACATAATGTTGAATGTCACATAAGATAAACATTGTAATTCATGTAAAAAATCTATTCTCTATGTTCCTTTTAATTTGAGATAAAATCAGTGTTCTATGTAACCAAAAAACATAAAAATATTAAATTAAATATAAAATTACATTTCAAAATATTATTGGTGTGTTACTTTATACCCCTGTAAATAATTACTCCCTTAAAATTCATCTCCCTCATCAAAGGATTATTATTCTAAAATTACTCCACATAAAGCTGTATCATAAAATATTATAAGGAAACGTACTCTTGAAAAGTAGAAAGGAACACAAAAACTCATTTAGAATTAAAGAAACTAGGCTTCAAAATTGGAGAACATAAGTGGGAAGATTAAAAGAAATATAAGACAAAAGTAACAAAAAAAAATTGGGTTTTGATAAAGAAAATATCCCAAACTAAGTTAATGACCACAAACTCCATAATCCAAATAGACATGAAAATTTTAATTGATATCATTAAAATTATGATAAAAATACAACATTTTAATTAAAGATACTTTTCCGAATGATTGTGAATTAATATTACATCTAGACTTAGAACATATGAATGTTTAATTTACAGATTTATTTTTTATTTCCTTGGAATAATTTCAACCAATTTTTGCACATAGATAAATTTTTATTTCATATATTAACTGAAGAGATTAATTTTTTTAGTCTAATTCACTAAATATGGTCTATAATAGAATGTTAATTCATTCCGTATATCTCTAGTTAAAAAATATTTCAATAGATATAAAATGTGGATAAGTATTTTTATGGAGAAGTAAAAAACTATTCTATATAATATCTTCTGAAATTCAACATAAACTATTCCATAAATGTTTGATCTTATAACCCTTCCAAAATATAAAATATATTAGATTGGTTACTAAATTTCTCGAAATAAATTTATCATTAATCATCCACATATCATAAACTGTCTCTTGATTATCACATAACAAACATGTGAAAACCATCATCTTGTATTCTCTAGAAACATTGTAATATCATGAGTGACCATAAAACCAAATTGAAAAAAATACATTCTTCCTATTTAATTTTATACAAAATAGGTTATTGGATATTTTTCTTAAATCCAAAAATTCTTTTTAAACCACTTTAATTATAAATTTACTTAGTTTTTCAATAATTCCTTTATCTGTTCTGAGCTCATCAATAATATCAAATTTAATATATCCATATCAATCATTTATTTTTGTAATGAAAAACCATTTTATCAACCATAAGAACACATTAATGGTTATTTCCCTTAATAATGTATTTTCTTTAAAATATTACCTTAAAATTAAATCTAATATCTATTCCATACGTACCATTTAATATATTCTTGAGAAAACATACTAAAAATTTTCTAAAAATAAAATTTTGATATATTATGATTCAAATATCATAATTACATTATTATTATACATAAAAAATTAAATTATTCTACCTTATAATTAAGGAATTAACTAGGATTAATCATTTTATTCCTTAAGTCCCCATTACCTTTACTTACCATTCATAGTATATTTATCTTCTATAAGAAAAGCGTTACATGTACCAACTTTCTTTTTCACTTTATGATCTTCTCCCCTAGGACATAAATTTTCAAAATTCCCACACATTAAACATTTAAAGAATTAATGCAATGATAATAACTTAGGGAGAACATTATTCGCACCCATTGCATTAACTGAACATTTCCTTTTCCCAAGCCAACTCCATACACTATTCCATTCTTCTCCACACATAAAACATATTCTATTTCCATTGAAATATTTCCTTGCGTGATTCATTCCACATTCTTGACAAATATGAAATTAAATATTCTACCCTAAATGATCTTTAAAACCGAAAAATTTCATTAAACTATATCCTTATATTTATTGGTGAGCCGAAGAGTTAGTTACAGACCATGTTGTTAATCATTTTTCCATGATAAATGAATACCCGTAATCCAAATATTTTTCACTCTAATATTCATCCCAATTGGATGGAGATATGAAAATTATCTAATTTATTCAATGTTAACCTTGTTCCTCCTTGTTCCCACTATAGATTAAAACCAAAAAGTATAGTTTGTTGAAATAATTCTCATAATGATAATCCAAATAATCATGAAAATCACTCATATGGTGTCTAAAATATGAAAAATTCGTTTTAATATACAAAACCATAGAATTACACTAGATCATTCATGGTAATCATCTATTTAAATCGGTCATTATGGATCATAAATAGTATTTGAATTGCCAAAGAATATTCCTCAAGAGTGTGAGACTAGGTGTGAAGAAAGGACTATTTTCGTTCATCATGTGATAATCATGTGTAGATAAATGAATGAATTTTTGAGTTATTACACCTAGGTACCTATATTTCATAGTCAAATCCACTTATAGTATCTAGGTAGGGATTTAATTTCATGGAAAGCACAATCTATATCATTTACCAAAATTCGAGTACATTTTCCTAAAAATTAACTCACCCTTATACTTGACATTAGAGGCATCCCTAGTCATATCCTTATAAATATCCATTGGGATATCACTAATATTTACTCAAAAATTTTTCTAATGGATAAATTAACCTTTCTTTATATGCCAGCTGTAATGGCCAAGCATTATCATACATGGATATCAAATCTTTTTAGATCTATATTAAATACATTATAGAAACATTCATGTGAGGACTATAATAGTTTTGTACCTTTATAAAAATGGAACACCAACGTCTTAATGAATAAAAGATATTAAATTTCTCCAACAAATTCCTTCCAATTTCTTAATCATATTAAAAAAACCTTCTTCATAACATGGGAATAGGATTCATAAGAAAGTGTGATCTAAAATGCTCTATAATGGTAAATAAGGTAAATTCATATGTATAACATAAGAATAGGGGTATGAGAACATGATAATTACATATGAAAACCATACCAAGTATATTAAGGATCATAATATTAAGTCATGACATTAATATTGGTAGTTATTATGACAAGAATTTTAATGAATGAAAATAAAAAAATCCATGAAATCATAACATTAATATAAGACATTGATAATTGGTAGACATTATCAAATAACATTTTAACATTTTTAAATATAAATAGGTGCACTCATTATGTAAAGGACATGATATCAATCCATCTCATGAATATATGGGCATGAAACTAGGTCCAGGAGTAATATTATGGAGATGAATGATTGGTCCACACATAAAACTATGACCATGTAATCAGGTTCACACATTACATTGTGTACATAAAAGATATATCCTTGAATAACACTATAAAAATGTATTAAGGTTTACATATAACATTTTGGAAATTAATGATGGGTCCCTAAATAACACTATAAACATGATACCATGATAACTCAAAATGGTGTGATCATTTATTCGATTTCACAATCAAAATTTTTACCATGCAATTAAGTTCACACATAACATATTTACTCATGGGTTATCTGTAATGTCTCATATTTTCAATAATTTATTTTTAAAAATATTTGGGAATTATTTATGGACCAGTCTTCAAGACGACATGTTGTTATGAGGCCCGGAGATCCGGAAAAAATGTTTGAATTTAGTTAAATAATTAATTAATGCCCAAATGAAGTTATCCTGAAAAAGTTGAATAACTCCCGAACGGGTGCTCGGATCAGAAATCTGAGGGCAGCGTTGTGTTACGAATAGCGATGTTACATTAGGTGGGGCCTAACAATGGCCGACACAGGTTGGTGGTGAAATCTAGTTTTTGGATGTAACCATAACAAAATATTTAATTTAAAATATTTTATAAAATTTGTTGCAGTGGATATCCTTTTTCTTGTTTAAATAAAGGCTTGTGTAGGGGTCTAGGGTCGCAGAACCTCATAACCCTGAATCCCCTAGAGGCTATGGGAAAGCTCTGGAAAAAACCCCCAATAGGGCGATGACGCTTTTGACGATTTTCGGCGGCAACGATGAAATAACGACCAAATCTTCACCAACGAACTCTGCGAATCCATCTAGGATGTTCGGTCTTGGTTCCTTTCCTCGTTTTTGATTCCTACAATGAACGTGGACTAATTTGCGAACTGATTAGCCCATGGATCGATCGTTTTGTGGGAGGGTGTAATGTATGGTTTTATCGGGATATCAAATACATGATATTTATAATCTATTGATTTTTGTGGTTTTGATCTAACGACGATTTACTAGGATCGTTACGAACAACGATCTAGGTTTGTCCCTCTTGTTTGATACTTTTTATTTTTCCCCCTTGTGTTCTTCGATGCGTTCTATGCATTCTTGGAAGAAATCGATAATTGCGCATTCATTTTTTGGTGCAACAATCCGAGATTGTATATACAACCCCGGAGTGATGTCAAGAGGTGCGATGACGGTTTCAGAGGACGATTTGGAGCAGATTTACAGATATGAGTTTTTGGATGTTTTTCTTTGTATGAATCGTTCAAGGTCTATGATCCAATTTAAGGACCGAAAACAACTGTTACAGTGTTCGTATGATGAAACGAACCAACCCCTGGAGTATCGGGATGAACAGATGATAAATTGTGGATCCGGAGGATCAGCTGAAGCATGAGGAGGAAGATGTTGTTTCTGGAATGATCCAGACTAAACAATCTATAGTATGGGCTACACAGTGTGTGTTCATTGGCAAACCACCTTGATTGTACTCCGGGAGTACATGGACGCGGGTTGGGTAGACAGCCAAGGACACAACATGTATACCCCTCCCCAGCCAGACCCAACCAGATACACGGGATACCCCGTGTGCTGGTACATAGGTAGGTGACACGGTTAAAGACTGTGTACGGGTACATGACCATAGTACACGGAGCGAGAACCAGGTGCTCGGACCCGACGTGTGATTTCTTCTAAACGCTATGCAGTTACTTTCTATACGATGATACAAATGACACGAGCTGTTTAAATGGGCAGTACCTAGTATCAAGCAACAGGGCGTGTAACCATACTACACGCCGTGTAACAAATTTTTCATGGCTTGAGCCAGTTGCCTTCTGTGACTTGGTATAGATTCCTTAGGGTTCGTCCCCTTGGTCATTCTCTTGAAGGTTTCCCAGTATCATTTCCTACATATATGAGTATGATCCCTTCAACCGGACTTCCAAAACAGTTTTGTTGGACTCCCACATGGGATACATAGAGCTAGATTCTCTATTCATTCCTGGAACCCTAGGTAGAGTTCTTGGTATTGACTTGACCAACTTTACCAGGGCACCGATCCCCTGTATCGCGGATTATCTCAGACTGAGTTTTCGAAATCACCCCATGACTTGGTGGTGATCCTCATCTGAGAATCATGTTCTAAAAGTACTTTTGGAGTGTGTTCTCCCAGAATTAGTAATTTCAATATCTCTCTTCAGACCTATGAGTTTGTTCTCCCAATTGCATTCTTAGCGGAGTCTTTGAGTTGTATCTTAGTAATGGTTTCACAATGGTCGTTTGTGTATGAGTATATCTGGATATCCTTGTTATGTGTTCCGTAAAAATATAATGTGTAGAGATGACCGTACCTTTCTTTTGTGGTATTTCTTTTTTTTTGTATTTCTTTGTGTTTTTGGGGTGTCCTACTAGGTATTGTTATACTCACCCCTACATGAGCTTTGCCCGCACGTGTCGTGTCTTGTGCAGACAAGCCAGCCATTGAATGGATTCTAGGAGGACCAAGATTAGACTGTACTCAGTGAGATCAGATAGGACGAGGTGTGTTCCGACGGCTATAGATTTTAGTCCCAACACCTTTATTTACATGTTGGACTTTGTTAGAGACTCCCTTTTGGTGGAAATGTGCTTTTGGCCCAGGGATTTACATTATTTTACTTTACATTCCTATCGCACTCTGTTGGTTTGTTTTTAGTGTATGCATGGATCGTTTCCCATTTAGTAGTTTTTAATTTTCAGATTTTTGGGCTTGGAGATGTGTGTGCATGTGTACAGGTTTATTGGCAATGCCTCCCATGTTAGTAGCATGCCTACTTGGTGCTAGTCACCATCCCCAGGCCTATTTGAGGAAGGCTTGGGGAGTTGCGGCTCAGGCCCCAATAGGATGGGTCGTGATAGAGTGGTATCAGAGCTTGGTCTGTTCTACCTTAGGACCGAGAGCCTGTGAGTTGGTTTGGGGAAACCGTGCTATGTGTTTCGAGTTCATCATTCAGGCCGGGGACCCCAGTGTTGGTGCGGGAGGCTGACCTAACCATACACAAGGACTATGATAACTTTCTTTTCGACTCGGAACATGAGAACACCAGTTTCATGGGAAATTAATGGTACATGAATCATATAGGAATGGGTTGTGGATTCCATGTCCTTCTTATTTCATCTATCCGGATATACTCACTGACTGTGATACATCTTGTTTTATTTACAAGAAACCTCTGCGATGTGCATCTGGTAAGATCTAGAAGCTCGATCACAAGGATGACCCCCTCAGTGATGAACCTTCAAAATATGGACCATATCCCCCAGTTTTACCATCCAGTGGTGTGCCAGTTATCCTGCCACCTATGGAGAAGTGTTTAGTTCCTACTGTACTAGTAGAGGACGAGCACAGGCTGAGCGCACTCCAAGAGTTTTAGAGAAAAATACCCCACAGGTTTCAAGGCGAGACTGACCCTCAGGCAAAAGAGGACTGGATTGAGGTATTGGCCAGAGTCTTCCATTTGGTTAGGAAACCAGCAATCCAAATGGTGATCCAGGCAGCAAGCCATCTGTATGCTCGGCAGGGCGATGGTGGAGTTTGGTTATCTAGACCCACGACGAGGCGACTATTGCATGGTCGGAGTTTGAGCATCTCTTCAGAGAGGAGTTTTCACCGGTTACCCTGAGAGTAGTACGTTTACAAGAGCTTCTTCAGCTCTAGTAGGGAACCATGATGGTGGCTGACTATTCATCTAGTTTTACCAACCTCTTGTGGTACTTGATGGATATGGACAGAGATCATTACTTCAGAGCTCGGACTTTTGAGTAGGGATTGCACAGTGATTTTTGAGCTAGCATCGTCCCTATGATCATTCCTAGTTATGATGGGGTGCTCGGGAGGGATTTGTTTGTCGAGTGCTTCTTGGAAGAGCAGGGACAACCCGAAGTTGTCAGTAGTGGGTGAGCTGAAGTAGAGACTTCGGTAGCAAGGAGCCGACGCTATGGACCGAGGTGTGGGAGACATTTTCATGAGATATCCCAGGATAGGGGATCTGCCTTACAGGGTTCTCAAGGTGCATCCAGCTAGCCTCGAGAGAGGTGATTCTACTCATGTGATGGAAGGAGACATCTCGCTCGAGATTGTCCGACCCACCGTACTACTGACATGAGAGTAGTGGATAGACCATCGAGGTAGAGGGAACGTGCGGAGCAGACAGATCCACGGGGCGGCAGACAAGGTACGGGAGCTGGGAGAGCAGTTGGAGGTGGTCGGCGTTTTGACCTTTTACCACCACCACCCCTAGGAGGTCCACCCCATGTTCAGGGAGCCTGTGGATAGAGGCAGGGACAACTGCAGGCAGTGGAGGCTTATGACCCACGTACTCCAGGAATGATTAGAGGTACAATCTATGTCTTTTCTACTTTGGCTTCCGTACTGATAGACACTGGTTCTATTCATTTATTTCTGGCCAGTTATCTTGTTCGAGACTGTGAGATTCTAGTTGAGCCGTTGACTCGACCCTTACGCTTAAAACACCGACTAGATAGGATTCAGAGATCACACACTTTTGCAGACAGTGTGGCCTGACCCTTGGAGGCGAGAGTTTCGGTTGGAACAACTTGGTGGTAGCAAATAGGACTTACGATTTCATTCATGGTATGGATTGGCTATCCATAGTTCATGACTATATCAAATATTATAGGCGAAGGGCGCGGTGTGTCCGTAGTGATGGAATAATGTTATCTTTTGTCGGTGAAAGAGAGACCCATGTAGTACAGGATGGACTCGTGCGTAAAAAGGTGAAACCGATATCCTATCAGTTGTATATCCTATCCCATGGCGTAGAAGATTTTACGAGTTTCTAGTTTCCAGTAGTAGTGGCTGAGTATGAGGATGTATGTCCGAAAGATATCCCTGGTCTACCTCTCCATCAAGAGATAGATTTCTGTATTGAGTTGCAACCTGGTACAACACAGATATTAGCATCATCATATCGTATGGCTCCTGTAGAGCTTTGTGAGCTGAGGGTTGAGCTAGAAGACTTGCAGAAGAAGGGGTTTGCAGGACCCAGTGTTTCACCCTGGGAGGCCGCAGTGCTGTTTTCCAAGAAGGCATATGAGAGATTAAGTCTATGTGTGGATTACCGGTGCTTGAATCAGGTGATCGTGAAAAAACGGTATCCACTACCGAGGATCGATGACCTCTTCGACCAGTTGAGAGGGGCACAATGGTTCTCGAAGGTTGATCTACGTTTTGGGTATCATCAGTTGTGAGTATGGGATGAGGATGTACCGAAGATGGATTTCAGATGTCGCTACGGTCACTATGAGTACATGGGGATTCCCTTCGGCATGACGAACGCCCCAGCAGTGTTCATGGGACTCATGAACCAGATCTTTCAGCCCTATCTATATCAGTTCATAATGGTCATCATTGATGATATCCTTGTGTACTCTGTGTCCAAGGAGGAGCACGCGAGACACCTAAGGATGGTTTTGGACACACTCTAGGAGCACCAATTGTTTGGGAAACTCTCGAAGTGTCAGTTATGGATACAATAGGTCCACTTTCTGGGACACGTTATCTCAGCAGATGGTGTAGCGGTGGACCCAGCCATAGGGGAGGCAGTACTAGAATTGGAGCCACCCCGGAGCGTGATGAAGGTGAGGAGTTTCCTTGGGTTGAAAGGCTACTATCGGAGACACATTCATGATTTCTACAGGATTTCAGCACCCATGATAGCTTTGACCCGAATGGGGAAGCCATTCGTGTGGACCGAGAGATGCTAGCAGACTTTCTAATAGTTGAGACATAGTCTGACGAGCACCCCTGATCTTGAGACTACCAGAAGAGGTTTTCGAGTACGTAGTGTTCTGCGATGCATCATGAACCGGTCTTGGTTGTTTCCTGATTCATAGGCAAGTGATCATTGTCTATGGATCATGCTAGTTGATGCCCCATGAGTAGAAGTACGCTACCCATGATCGTGTGCTGGCAGTGGTAGTCTTCGAGTTTAATATGTGGCGGCACTACCTGATGGGAGAGCGGTTTATCATATACTATGATCACAAGAGTCTCAGATATATCTTTTTTCCTAAGGATCTGAATTTGAGATAGAGGCGGTGTGTTGAGTTCTTCCAGGATTACGACAGTGAGATCATTTATTCTCATTTGAAGGGGAACTTTGTGGCAGATGCTCTCAGCAGAAGATCCAGTTCGCAATTGCTGGATGAGGTGACAAGTATGTTGGCCTCCTTACAGTTATCCTTCGTGGATATTGATGAGGGAGCTTATCTTTATTTGATGGTTGTTACCCCTCCACTCTTATAGTAAGTCAGGGAAGCACAGCTCGGGGATGCTATCTGTGAGACTCTACGTGCTTAGATATCTGTTCGTGATGCTGCAGATGGATAGTCAACAGGTGGGGAGTATGATGTTCTTTTCAGAGGGTGCCCCATAGTACCAGTGACGTTGTGAGAGACAGTTCTTCGGTAGTTCCATACATCCCCTTTGGGGGTGCATCCAGGTGTGGAGAAGATGTATTAGGACCTCTCACAACATTTCTGTTGGCCATGAATGAAGAAGAGTGTGGCAGAGTTTGTTTCTCATTGCCATACTTGTCAGCAAGTAAAGGCTGAGCACCAGGTTCCAGTAGGTTTAACTCATCCACTTGAGGTGCCATAGTGGATGTGGGATGGGATATCCATGGACATCGTGACGGGTTTACCAAGTACGTCTAAGGTACACGATTCCATCTGGGTGATCATTGATCGACTCACCAAGTTGGCCCACTTCCTAGCCATAGGGGAGCAGAGTTTAATAGAGATATTGGGACGCCTCTACGTGTAGGAGATAGTTCATCTTCATGGAGTACCATAAATGATTGTCTCATATCGTGATGCTCTTTTCACATCCCAGTTGTGTAAGGTATTACATGAAGGTTTTGGAACTCATTTAAGATTGAGCACAGCGTTTTGTACCTAGACTGATGGGCAGACAGAGCGGACCATCTAGGTTCTTGAGGATATGCTTCAAGCTTCTATACTTGACTTCAGTCATAGCTGGGAAGATCATCTACCACTTTTGGAGTTTTCTTACAATAACAGTTATCATTCCACTATTGGTATGGCGCCATTTTTGGCTCTGTATGGGCAACCCCGCAGGTCACCACTTTATTGGAATGTCCCAGGAGAGTCCACACTCATGGGCATAGAGATGGTGAGAGATACTACAGAGAAGGTTCAGGTAATCTAGGAGTGGATGAAGACTGCACAGATTTTGTAAAATTCTTATGCCGACTGGATTGGAGGCCCTTGGAGTTCGAGGAGGGAGACCATGTGTTCCATCGGGTCTCACCTCGACGGGGATTGTGGAGACTTGGACGAGGTGGAAAGATATCTCCAAGTAGTAATGCCAAATGGGTGGGCCGGGGTGGGGCGGGCCAAGCCCGCATGGGTTTGAGCCCGCACAGGTTTCTCCGCGAAAGCCTGCATATAATGCGAACAAAAATTTTCAAGCCCGCCCCGCCTTGCATAAACCCGCGGGTTGCCCACGGGTTTCCCGCGGGCTTACCCACCATTACAAAAAAAATACAATTTATAATCATTTAAATACTTTATTTGTTATCAATTTTAAAGGTATTTGTGTGGAGAAGTATGAATTAACAGTAACTAGAGTTTTAAATAATGTTATGTAACATTTTTTGAAGTTTAATGGTGGCATGCGGTAACACTGATGTGGCGGTGAACAATTGCGATAGAAAGTATGTGAGTGATCAGTGATGGGTGATGAATGATATTGTTGATTGTGTGGTGATGTGAACAACTAAACCTGTGAATGAATGAAGTCTCTCTAGGTAATAATCAGGTTCAGAAGAAGCTATTAATGTTTTCACGAGGTTCTATCCAATTCTTTTAATAACAAAATTAAATTAAATACTAACAAAATTAAATCAACCTAAAAAATATTATGATTATAATAACTCTTATAGAATTGAAACCATGCACAGGGGTGATGAGTTCCATTTTTTGAGATATGGGTTGACACATCATGTGAATATGGTTAATAATTATTATATAAATAATATAATATCATATTAAAATAATAAATATAGGCCTATTTAAAATTCACATGTTAATAAATGGTGAATTAATATGACCATTATGGTGAGAAATCATATGTCACCATTTACCCAAGATTTTTTTATTAAAAAAACTAAAATGTTAAAGAAACATATATTGTAAAAATAATATATATTTTTTTAAATCAGGCACGCGGGCCAGACCGCACCAGCGTGGGCTAAACCCGCATTGGCCCGCGCCCGCGAGGTCTAAATTCTCATTGGCCCGCACTCTAAACGGTAAAAATTTTTAGGCCCGCCCCGCCCCATATCCACCCCATACCCGCAAAGCCCGCGGGCATCGATCCCACTTTGCATCTCTATCTCCAAGGTTCATTGACCCTTTTCAGATCCCGAGTAGAGTTTGCGGGGTGGCGTATCTCTTGGCTCTACCACCTCAGATGGATCGGGTACACAACGTCATCTATTTGTCGCAGCTACGGAGGTACGTGCATGATCCATCACACGTCATCGACTAGGGAGATCTAGACATCGATGATGGAGCGACCATTGCCGAGTACCCAGTGGAGATCAAGGATCAGCAAGTGAAGATCCTTAGTGGGCGAGCTATTCCCTTGGTGCGTGTCTAGTGGTAGCACGGGAACCTCTAGGATAGCACGTGGGAGTGAGAGGCTCACATTCGTGTGTATCACCCACATCTTTTTCAGTAGCCTTTGTTTTGGAATTTCAGGGACGTAAATGCCCTTAGGTGGGTATTATTTAATGTCTCTAATTTTCCATAATTTATTTTATAAAATTTGTGGGAATTATTTCGTGACCATTCCTTGAGACGGCGTGCTTTTCTGAGGCTCGGTGAGCCCAGAAAAAATGTTTGAATATAATTAAATAATTAAATAACGCATGCATGAGGTTTTCCTGAAAAAGTGGAATAACTACCGAACAGGTTCTCTGATCAGAAATCTAAGGGAACTTTTGCCTTCAAAACAATGATTTTATCTTAGGTGAGGCCTAACATTGGTCGACGCAGGTCGGTGGTGAAATCTAGTTTTTGGACGTAACCATAACAAAATATTTTATTTAAATTTTTTTATTTAATCTATTGTAGCAGATATATTTTTTCCTTTTTAGATAAATGATTGTGTAGTGGTCCAGGGTTACAGAACCTCATAAACCTGAATCCCCTGGAGGCTTTGGGAATGATCTGGAGGAAACCCCCAATGCAGCGATGACGTTCTTGATGATTTTCTCTAGTGACGATGACGCGACGACCAGATATTCCCCAACTAATGTCGCGGATCCAAGTAGGATGTTTGATCTAGGTTCCTTTCCCCATTCATGATTCCTACGGAGAATTTGGAATAATCTACGAACTTATTAGCCCGTGGATAGATCGTTTTGTGGGCGGGTGTGATTTTTGGTTTAATCAGGAGATCAATTACTCGAGATTTATAATCTGTTAATTTTTGTGGTTTTGATCTAACGGCGATGAACCCAGATCATCAAGAACAATGATCGAGGTTCGTCCCTCTTGTTCGAGTCTTTGTATTTTTCTCCCTCGCATTCTTCGTTGCGTTCTATGAATTCTTGGAGGAAATATATCGTTGCACATTCGTTTGTTGGAAAAACGATCCGAGATTGTAGATCGAAACCTGGAGCGATGTCACGGAGGTGCAACAATGGTTTCGTCGGACGCTTTGTTACATATCAAGAGATATGAGTTTTCGGGAGTATTTCATCAGATGGATCGTTTTAGGTTTATGATCCGATTTATGTACATAAAACACCAATTATGGTGTTCATATGATGAAACGAACCAACCCCTAGAGTATCGGGATGAACGAATGAGAAACCGTGGATCCAGAGGATCAACCATGACGCGAGGAGGAAGATGGTGTTTCTAGAAAAATTCTGACTACACGGCATGTGGTATGGCGACATGGCGTGTGTTCATCGGCAGACCACCAGGCATGTACTCCGGGAGTACACGGACAAGGGTTCGGTACACGGCCAAGGACGTGGTGTGTTTACCCCTCCCCGACCAGACCAGACTAGATACACATGATACCCCATGTTATTGTACATGGGTAGGTGACACCAACATAGACCGTGTACGAGTACATGACCAGCGTACACGGAGTGAGCCCCAGGTGGTCGGAAACTATGTGTGATTTCCACTACATGTCGTGTAGTTACTTTCTATATGATGAGCCAAATGACATGGGACGTTTACACATGCAGTACCCAGAGTCAAGGAACACGACGTGTGATTCTTCTACACACCTTGTAGTTGAGTTTTACATAGCTTGAACAGATGGCTCGAGGAGTACCCAGAGTCATGGAACATGACATGTAACCATACTACATGCTGTGTATCCAATTTTTCATGGCTTGAGCCAGTATCCTTATGTGACTTGGGCTAGTTTCCTTAGGGTTCGTCCCCTTGGTCCTTCTCATGAAGGATCCTAGTATCATTTCCTATATATAGGAGTACGATCCCTTCAGCAGGACTTCCTGAATTGAGTTTTTGGAATCCCCTCTATGATACTTTGAGCCAGATCCTCTATTCATTCCTGGAACCCTAGGTAGAGTTATTGGTATTGACGTGACCAACTTTACCCAGGCGTTGATCCTCTGCTTAACGGATTAGCTTAGACTGAGTTGCCAGAATCACCCCATAACTTTGTGGTGCTCCTTATCTGAGCATCATGTTCTCAAAGTACATGCGGAGTGTGTTCTCCAGGAACTTGTACTTCGTATCCCTCTCTTCATACCTAGGAGTGTGTTCTCCCGGTTACATGCTTAGTGGAATATTCGAGTTGGAACATAGTGGTGGTTTCACAATGTTTGTGTGTGCATTAGTATATCTGGATATCCCTGTTATATATTCTGTAAACATATACTATTCAGAGATTAATGTACCTTTATTTTTTGTTATTTCCCTTGTTGTATTCTTTTGTTGTTTTAGGGTTTCCTAATAGGTATTGTTATACTCACCCTTATATGGGCTTTTCCCGTACGTGTCATGTCTTGTGCAGATGATAGAACCTTATATATAATTCTACGCGGACTAGGACTGGATGGTACTAAATGAGATCAGACTGGCCGAGGTGTGTTCCTATGGCTAGAGATTTTAATTCCATCACCTTTCTTTACCGGATTGACTTTGTTACGGACTCTCTTTTGGTGGGCTTGTACTTTTGGCCCAGGGTTTTACATTCGTGTACTTTTCATACCTGTCGTAATCTATTGGTTGGGTTTTAGTGTATGCATGCATCTTTTTCCTTTTAGTAGTTTTGAATTTTCAGCTTTGTGGGCTTGGAGATGTGTGTGTGTGAGTACAGGTTCATAGAAAATGCCTCTCATGTTAGTATCATGCCTACTCAGTGCTAGTAACCAGCCCCAGGCCTATTGGAGGCGGGCTTGGGTAGTTGCGGCTCAGGCCCCACTTGGACGGGTCGCAAAATTATCTATCATTTCCTAATGCATCTGGGGGAGATATATGTCCCACTAGTTCTACAATGAAAAACAAATTAATGCGTGCCACAAGATCATAAAACATTCACCAGTTCATAAAAATTGAAATGAAATGGTTTTTATAAATATTTCAATATTTCATAATCTATGTAAAATAGATATGTTTCATAATGATTTCTTCATATTGAAAAATAAAAACCCATTTAAAATGAAATGGGTTTCATAAGAATTTTTTCCAGGAATAATATAAAGAAGAAAAATGGGAATAATTAACATATTTTAATCATTAACCATTAAAATATACAACAATAATGGGTATCCTTGGATCATATCCCTATAAAATAAAAATTGAAATTAAATAATGTCATCTTATATGAAATATTAATTTGATAGAAAAATCAAATGGAAAATTTCTCATGGATGACAATTTTTAATTTAAAATCAAATTTTGAAACAAAAAACATTTTAGATAAAATTTTAATTGAAAAAAAAGAAAGCATATAACTTATTCTTTACAAATCGTTTAATTTTTTTAGGAAAAAATAATTTCCACTTTGAAAACACTTTTTATAACATAAAACATTTTCAAAATCATTTTTAGTTTCAAATCATTTATTTAAAATATATAATATATTATCCAAATATTTGGGAAAATATTTGTTTTAAATGTATGTTAAAAGTTGTGTGGAAATCTTGAAAGCATTTAGTGTTCATGAGAATGGGAAAAATAATTTAAACAATGCATGTTAAAAACCAAGATTCTATCCACATTTTCTGTAAATGCCAAACAAGAATTGTTTGGAAAATGAAATAGAATATCCCATTCAAAACATTTTGTAAAAATTTCTACATTGTCAAAAAACTATATAATAACACAATTTACTAATTTTTAAAAATAATTTTTATACATTTTTAGAAAAAATTGTTTTTGATGAAAATAGGTAATCGATCGAAGAGTGAAATAAAGATGATTTTTCTTAAAAATATATTTTTGAACTATATAGTACATAATGAAAAGAAATTTAGAATAAATAATTTATTATAATAAAATAACTATAGGATAAGAAAATTAAAGATTTTATTGATTTTTAGATTATAATATTTCATCATTGGAAACATAATCATAAACAATCCCAATAAAAAATTATATTATATCACAAATATCTTAACACATTCATAAAATTGACTTTAAATCCCCCTTAAAGAATAAATTTAAATGAAACTAATAATATCATGATAAAATATATATTTGTGATTATAGATTATCATGTAGAAGTATATGTACCATTTAAAAGAATATAGGTTCTTAATATATTTATATGTCTCGGGGAAACAATTGACACAAAAACCCTTTATCAATTTTATAACATTTGAACGACAATCCCCATGAAATTGAGATACCAAAATGGATATATAAATACCAATAATCTTACATATATTAATTATAATATACATTATTGGGAAATATATACACCACATAAAAAACCTTTTGTAAATATGGAATTTTTCTCACAAAAAATAAAACTGAGACCAACATCCATTTATATAGGTCTTGATTTACATTGTACATGTTATAAAATCATATAATTTCACTTTATGATAAATCTATTAATTAAATATACATAAATTCATAAATAAATAAATACATATATTTATATATCATACCTTGTATGATTTAATTTTAACTTTTTATTACCGGTGTGTTAATAATTCCATGTTAATGTTATGTTTCTGGTAATAACTACATTGTTCATTGTATATGTTCTGATTCTTTATTTTTGGTAATATTCAATTGGTAATGGTTTAATAATTTATATAATGTTATCTATGATAGAATTATAATATATATTTAGTATATATTTTTATTTATAATAACATATAAAAATTAGAGATAGAAAATGAAATACACCATTCATAGAGACGATATGCATTACGCATGCATGAACAGTGCTTCCCTTTTATCTATGTATTAAAATAAATATATTTAAATGATATATTATAATTAAATAATAATTTTTATGTCATATTTAGGAAATATATTCAATAAACCAATCATTATTCCCTTTCATGTAATGCGTGAACGAATCACATCGCTTTATGTGGTGGTAGACCGTCGTACACATGATAGACGTTATTGTATTAATACAAAATTAAAAGAAATGATGTTATGTTTAAAAAATAATTGAATAATAACAATTTTATATGAGATAACATATATAAAATACAATCATTATTTCTAATCATGATAGGCGATAATGGAAAATTATTTACATCGATTCGCGAGCGGATAGTTCTTCATACACACTAATGATGAATTCATGACCCACATAATGGAAGTGTAGATAGTTTTAGGTTATTACCATAAGATAAAAACATTATATTTAATATAGTTATGTTATTATTTAATAATTTTTTAATCATAATTTACATTGATGGAGTAATAAATAAAACAAAAACACTCGTTGATGAACATTACCTATTGTTTGGGTATCCTCTTTTGTATTGCCCCAAAAGACTTCCAATGTTTAATATACATCCAAAAAAGTAGTATATGACTATAAGAGTTATTTTGGTATGTGATTAAAGTGGGTATTGGTACATAATATTATAGATAATATATTCTATAAGTTCTAAATATATTTATAAAATTGGTTTTAGACATGTTTTGTGTTATTTTTAACCCATATCATTTATGATTAACCTATGGAAAACCCATTTTTTCATTTTATTCAATAAATTTTGGTTAAAAATTAAGTTTACAATATTATATAACATATTTTATTATTATTAAAATTATATAATTAATTTTTCCAAATTAATTTCAATGAATTTTAACATTTTATTTTAAAATTAATCCCACATACACGATTAAAAATCGTGGTTTTTAAAAGAAAACATTCGAAAGATTATAATATTTTTATTTCCAATTTGAATATAATATTTTTTTAAAAGAACTAATTTGGATTAATATATATAATTTGACTAATTTTAAATTAAAACAATTTGAAATTTAATTTATCTTTATAAATAATTTAAATGAAAAATCATTTTTCAATTAAAATGTAGTATTTTTCACTATTCATCTAAAAAATGAATCTTTTCAGAAAAAATACTTTAATTTAATTTCAATATTATAAATGAAAATTTTATTTTATTTTTCAAATTAATTTTATAGAAGAGAAAAAATAATATTTTATAATAAGTGTTCTTAATGTGTCAAAATTGGTTTTTTAGAAGATGATGTTTTAAGTGTAAAATTAGATTTAATCTTATATAATGTCTAGAAAACACATTAGATAAATGTTAAACAATTTATTTAATTGATAATATATTTATTATTTATTAAAATATATCATTAAATATTATTCATTTTATTTATCGAGGTAAACCATGTTTATGTGCATAATAATAGTTTTTAAGAGAATGATTTCCTTTTTTATGAAAATATTTTTATTATCATTACAAATTAAATTTTCACCAATCAATTAATTTTCTATAAAAAGGTAAATAAATATATTAATAATTTATTTAATCATATTTATACCCATAATTCCATCGTCCCAGTGATAACTATCATATAAAATAATAATATTATAATAGTTGGTAACTTTTTTTATACTCTATGTTGCATGTAATGAAATCTCAACTCAGTGTTGTGTGTAAAAAAATAAAAATTTATTATTGGGTGTACGAAAAAATAAACTCAGTGCTTCATTTAACATAATACAGTCACAATGTTTCATGTAATAAATGATCAACTTAATGTTACATGGCACACAAAATATCTAAAAGTTTAAATTATTTAATAATATATATCACAAAATATCAGGGTGTTATAGTGCATGAATATGGTAACTAAATAATGATTTATATGTGATATAAGTGGAACCATGGTATATTTAAAAGATCATGTTTTTATTTTTTGGAGGCTGAGAACATGATTAAGGATATTATATTCATGTCTATTATATAATCCTAGAAATAATTAAATTGATGAAGTTGATATATTATTTTTTTGATCTATAATTACTTATATGTTCCCCTTGGATTCATAATTGAGAATAGACATTTAGAATTCTGTGGATATGTTAATTATAGTATATAATAAGAATATTGAATTAAGATTCCATGGGGAAATCCCCCATGGATTCAGATTCATTCATAGTAATAGGGAATGACATTAGAAAATCCTCCATTGACTCAGATTGAGACATTATGGCTTGGAATTCCATGGAAAGGTTTTATTGATTCAAAATTGTTCTTATTTACTATAAATGACATAGATATGATCATTGGATTTTTCATTGATTCTATTGATTTGTAATTCCTTAGATATGTTCCCTGGATTTGGATTGGACCCCTTTCTATATTTCATTATGATCAGGGATGTTTTCAACAACCAAGAGTATGTATGTTCAATCCCAAGTGTCTCTATAAAAGCATAGTATTGATGTTGGAGTATATATTTATATTGTTTCTTTAATATTATTATTCACATCATCATTCATTACTTTCTCAGACTGATAATTATTATAAACAACAAAGATGGTGGCCTAAAAATCATACTCACACTTTGATTGGGATATCATCGATACCCAAAAAGAACTCATGATCATAGTGAAGGACAATTAAAAGGATCCAATTATCAATTTTTTATTTTTTTTATTAGATATGGGGCATCTTATTTGTGACTGGGTTACAGTTGAGACTGAATTTTGGGGATTCCCCTCTCTGGTATTTTTCATTTTAGGTTCTTATATAGGAGATCTTTCAAGGTGGATCCCTATTGTATATCTAATATTCATAATATATGTCACCATTATTTATCACATTAGTTATGTTATTAGTAGAACTTAAAAACATATATATATTCCTTATTCAATTTTTGAATGATATTGGTGTTATTTTCTCTATTATATCAGTCTTATATGGAGGGTTTGTGTCCCCACCATAAATCCAAAATCCTTTACTGCTGGTTGATTGCCTCTGGCATATAGGGGGGTTCACCAAAGTCCAAGTAATTAATTTGACCTTGAAAACTATTATTGGTCACTGGATGGGAGATGTTATAATGTGGTATGTGAGGTCATTCTATTATCTAATTATTTTGGAAAGGTATAAAAGAGATATGAAATTTACCTAACATTGTAATGAACTGTTTCCTTGGAATGCCTAACCACAAGTGAAGAATCTCCATGTTCCATGGTATGAGATTGATGTTGTGTTTTCTATTATTAATATTAATATATTTAGCCTCATGTGGCACATGTAATACTAGTATTTATGGTACATGGGAGTTTTATCACTTGGATAGATTTGAGTAATGGAATATATAATTTCTTAATGAAATTACAATATAATTCATAAATAATTTTCATGAATTTCATTTATTGGTTACCTTTAATATGAAATAAATTCATCTATTTAATGTGTCAAAAAAATTTCCTTTCTTCTTTTCTAAAAATTTAATAATGGAAACATACATAAAAAAATATTAAGATGTTTTACGATTTATTAATTAATTAATTATATTTATTTTTTTACGGAATTTGTTTTGTAAATTCACATTAAAATATATAAACTATTTTCCTCTATAACATGAAATAGACATTCCATTTAATCAAGTATCATTTACGAAATAGTTTTGTAAATTTAAATAGAAAATAATAATAATAACGATAGTATATGTACGATGTGTACATGGTGATAGCCTTGTGTTCATAATGATGTGGCCAGTGAGAATAGTTGTGTAATAATATTCGTGTTAAATGAGATTTATAGAGTAGAATAGAGTATTTTATACTATCACATTACCTAAATGTTGATATCAATAACTATTATAGTATCATATTCTAAGGTTCTATTTTAAAATTATTGAAAACATTATCCATTATAGCCCATGATTGAACACTAAAAGGGAGGTGATGAGCTCACCTGGTAGGTGGTTGGGCCAAATCCTCATCTACTATAGTGTTATAATAATGATGTTCAGGTTAGGGAGGGAATATTATGTGTTTTATAGTTGATGGAGTACGAGGACTCAAGATTAAAAAAGAAACTACTGAATCTCATGAGCTAGTTTCAATTATAACATCCACCATAATTATCAAAAGATAATACTCTTTCGGGTGTTATGTTTTGGGTACTGTAATTGAAGAAAACCATTGATTATCTTGAGACACCACCAGATTGAATGTTTAATATCCCGTATATTATTTGAGGACTAGAAAATAACAGGTGATATATCTTTATCTAGGATTTCCAGCATATGGGAATTAACTAGTACTATTAAATAAGGTAATTTGATTATTTATATACCAATGACCCAAATAGGAGTTATGGCTAGATTGTTCATGCACCTCGAGTTAGGGGATACGATTGTGATGGTATATACTGATCATTTTATATATTCCTAGTAGTTTTCTATAACGTTGATATGGGATGAGGAGATAAGAGTGAGGAATTTTGAGGATGGTTTTATAAATTTGATATGAATATAGGTGAATGTTGTTTTCCTTTCAACAATTTTTTAGGTGGTGATTTAGAACCTCATTAAAGGTAGGAACATTAGGGAAGTATGAGGAATTGATTATATAGATTTTGTTAAAGGGATCAATTTAATATCATCAAGTAGATGGATGTAATTATCTTTAAGGATACTTACATGAAAATATTGTAAAAGGTATTCTTGGTGACATTCCTATGGTGGGACATTACTTTGATCAGCTTGGCCACATCCAACCTCAGTAAGACTGACCACCAGACAATTTCCATTTTTATCAGAGGATGGGAAATCAAAATTGTTCCTGTAGAAGATTTCAATTGATGTACGTTTATTATGGATATGGAATAGTTTCATGTTCTTTTTTGGGACAACTACCCCACAATAGGAGGGGAGTTGGAGTTTGATAGGTCTCAATAGAGGTTATCGAACATTGGGGTATAAAAAATAATTCTCGTAGGGTAGTTTAGCTCAATGTAGTGGGAATGATATTTTGAGTTGGGGTATAGTCCAACCAATTATTTTTGGCCTAACAACATTGATATGGATATTTTGCCTTCTATAGTCCAATGTAAGATTTTGGTGGCATGCGCATTTGTTTTTTTATTTTTTTAAATAATATATTCACATCCATTTATAGCTTCCCTGTTTATAGATGGATTTAGATAATATAAAGAGTACCTATATAGGACAATTTCAATCAAAAATTTTTTTTGCAGTATGACATGAGATCCTTAATCAATATTTCATCTATTCCATAGATATTGGAAACTATTTTTTTGAGATATCATTGAATAAGATCATACCATATTTGATTTCATTCAAGGTATTGATTAGTTAACAATAAAATAATCCAAAGTCAATTACTACATATAATGAGTGCATTTCATATATTCTGTGGGCGTCTATTATGATCATTTTGCAGAGTGGGATATTCAAGAAAATTATATAGGACCTGATCACCATCAACTGTGCAGGAAAATAGGTGATAAAGATAGTATTGTGTTAGATGATGTGTGGATTTAGAATAGTGACTTTCCTCATGATTTTGATCAATTTTTATGTATTTAATTATTATTTCATAGGGTTTCAACCTAATATGTCAATCAAGTTTACTATCAATCTCATATATTATGCATAACCCATTTATATTCTAAATTTCTGGATTTATCTAGTAGGATATAAAGAGATGAAGTTTTAGTTAGATGACCTCTAGAAAAAAATATTTATATAACACAATATGTCTCGAGGAAGTTCACCAACCCATTTATCCTAGAAGGTAAATTGGTAATTTTGACTATGTGTGGACTGTGGAAACTTGAACCAAAGTACGGTTAAGAACTATTATTCAAATTCAAATACTGAAAAATTAGTTGATTTGAAGACCAATAGTTGAGTATTCTCAAATTTCGACTCGAGATAGATCTATCACCAATTTCGGGTGACACAATTAGACACACCATGAACTAACTTTTAAAGTATTTATGGTCAGTAAAGCCAATTATTACTGTCATTCAGTCTGAAAAACTCCCCTACAGTGCTTAGCGGATTGATGAATCATGTTTTCCACCAATACCAACACAACATTATGATTTTTTGAATGAAATTATAATATAATCCATTTTAGGGGAGAAAAAAATATGGCTGGGGAAACTTCTGATCGCCATCTTCATGGAAGGACATCAAAGTTACAATTTTAGATTGAAAAAGTGTACTTCTTGGAGTATCTAATTACTAAGGAAAGTGAATCAATGGGACTCAAGAAGGTGACAGCTATGTATTCATGGGAAAGGCATAAGAATGTTTATTATATATGTATATTTTTGGAATTATCCTGTTATTTTTTGATGCCTATTATTGAATTATCATATCTTTCTATGTTGATGTTGAGACATGTGGAAAGTGAGTGTAGTTCGACTTGTCTGATGCATGTGAGGGATCTTTTGATGATCTAAAGATGTGATGAACTAGACCATCATTCTTTAACTTACATTACATGTACAAGGATTGTAGGATCGAAAATTCTCAATATACAAGAGGGGGGTGAATTGTATACTTTAAAAAAAGTCCTTTGGAACCTTTAATGTTAGTTATGATTAACTATGTTTTCCTTAAGCAAAGGAAAGGTCTAAGTTTAACAAAGTTAAACTAAGTAAATTCACAACACCTCTAACACCGAATCCAAAATTGAAATAAGATTCTGAAAGTGTGAGTTCCGGAAATATGGTTCTGGAAATTGAACCTTAACAAAAGTTACAATATGAGATTCTACCTTAAAGCGTATAGAATCTAAATGAATCAGAGTAAGTAAGGAAGTATAAGAGAGCTATACTTTCCTTAAGATACAAATTGATGTGGAAATAAAACAAGTAGTTAAACTACAAGTAACAAGATAATAGTCTTTTAACCCAAAGATAAGTGTATCCAACAACCTTGAATAAGGTCCCTTGATTTATACTTTCATGCAAGTCTGTCTTACCCACACCAGGGTAAGCCCTCGATACGAAGATCAGAGTCTCTATCTTGCTATCCCCGCAGGACCTCAACTTCAAGGTAGTTGGCAACCTCTGTCTTCCTCAGCAAGAAAGCCCTCGAACTTTAAGGTAGTCGGCACCTCTGTCTTCCTATCCCCGGAAGCCCTCGAATGTAATCACCAACATTCGGAGTCGCACGAAGCTGTGAGAGTTAATAAGAGCCTCTCTCTCTAGAATTCACTTCAACAGAATGTATGCACAAAACCAAGTTGTTCATCTGTCATCAGCATCGAGCTCTTTCAAATGAGCTCCTATTTATAGGTAAGGTCGGCTCCTTCTTCAACGGTCATATTTTCCTTAAAGATCGGAGGGACCTGTACACGTGTCACTTAGACAACGGTTAGTTTAAAACAAAACAGACGACATCGTTTTATAACAAAACAAGTGTAACAGAATGTACGACATCGTTTTAAACTCTAACATAAAAGTTCGGAATGAAAACTTCGGAGTGAAGGTTTGGAGTGTAAGGAACAATAGTAAAGAGTAGACAATTTTTAGAAGTGTAAGCAATATAAAAGTTCGGAGTCTAACAAAGATATTTTTTAGAGTCTGAATTAATTCAGAGTGTATAAAACAAAGATACTCAAATTCTGTTTAATAGGTGAATTCGGAATGATAATTCGGAATAAGAATTCGTCATCAGAAATCTTAATGAGAATTCATCATCAAGATTCGTAATGAGAATTCGTCATCAGAATTCGTAATGAGAATTCTTCTTCAGAATTCGTAATGAGAATTCTTCTTCAGAATTCGTATCCTGAATCTGGAATAGAACTTATTCAGAGTTCATATCCGGAATTCGGAATGAATCTTCTTTATAGTTCTTATCCAGAATCGAAATCCTAAAATAGAATGCTTTATAACAAAGTTTCAATGATTCCGAGAAAATGAATCCGAATCTCATACTTAAGAAAAATATGGATGAAAATATGATAAGGATAATTTTTCTTATAAAAGCGATTTTCCTTAAGAAAGCAATTTTCCTTATAAAAGAGACTTTCCTTAAGATAAGGTGTTTGTGATTTTCAAAACAATAAGGAATGGAAAAGTCATAAGGAAAAACCTTATTGAATCAACAATCTCTCCCTTTTTGGAAAGCACAAACATCCTTACGAAAAAAGAAATTCTAAGAAGAAATAAAAACAGTAAGGCTTATCTCTCTTTGCTTTAAGGATATTGATGAATACGACTAACTCCCCCTTAGGCATTGAAACTATAAGGATCGTATTCTGATTTCCGGAGTGATAAATAAGAATGTCTTCTTTAATGAAGAAGCTCCCCCTTAAACAAACTCTTATTAGACTTTTTCTTTTTCTTAAGGATCTTTTTCTTCTCCCCCTTTGATAAACTCTTATTAGAGTTCTTCTTTTTCATAAGGATCTTTTCCTTCTCCCCCTTTGTGATTTTCAAAAAGAATTGGAGGGAATGGATAAAAAATAACAAAGTACCTGAAAAAATTAGTAATGATAACAATAGAAACAACAATCACAACATTCATTAGATTTGAAATCTCGACAACAAAGAGAAAAAAAATAAAACAAAAAGATCGGATTAGGTTATTTAGGATCTTTTTCCTTTGACATAAGCCCCTTTAGAATAGTCTTGATCTTCTTTAGGTCTTTATGATATTCTTCAGCTTGCTTCTCTAAGACAACTATTCTTGCGGACTGAGTTTCAATTTTTTCTTCCTGCGCTTTCATCTTTTCTTCCTGAGCTTTGATTTTCTCTTCCTGAGCCTTCATCCTTTCTTCAAAATCGATCCGATGATCCCTTTCAAATTTCCAATTTTGAGAAACGGAATTGAGCTTCCCATTCAGATCTCTCACTTCTTGAATCCAGAAGTTCTTTTCTTCTGTCAGCTTCTCTTCAAAAGATGTAGTTAACTCATTTATCTTCTTGTCCTCGGTTTCAAATGCATCTTTAACATTGTCTTGAAAATCATCGAACAATCTCATCTCTTCCACAGTCTTCTTCGACCAGTTTTTCATCCTCTTACAAGATTTTCTATGAGCTTCATAACCAACAAAGAAGGTTTTGAACTGAGCTTCAATCTCAACGCACTTGTCCATAACCATAGATACAGAGTCAGTTTTCTGATTCAACGCATGTTGGAGCATCTGACATCTAGAGTCAATACTAGTGAATGTCGGAATGGATCCCACCAACTTCTTTAAAGCCTGGACAATAAAATCATGCCCCAGGGATGATGACTCCGAATCTGAAATCTTGCTTGGAGAGTTTTCTTCCTCAATAAGCTCCAACTTCCTTTTAGACGAATCACCATATTCTCTTTTCTTTCTAGCCACTAATTTCAGAGTTTCAACAAGGAGTTTCTTTCCCTTGTCTTTCTTCGGAATTGAATCCTGTTCCGGAGATTTCTGCTCCCCAGAAGATACTTGAACAATCTCATCAACAACTTTCTGAATAATATATTCCTCATTCTTATCCTTCTCTGGAGTTACTAACTTAGAGGATTCAGCCTCTAAAGTTCGGAGTGATAGATGTTTCGAATGTGATCCTTTATAATCATCCACTTGTTTCAAGAGATCTCCTGTTTCACCACATCCTTCAGCAATTTCTTCTTCCTCTCCCACTTGCTGAATCTGCTCAATTTGCTCAACATGCTCAGCTGTAGTCTCTTCCGGAAAATCAAGGTTTCTTCCTGGAGTCTCAGGTAGAGATTCCAGGGAGAAAGATCTCGGCACTAGGATACTTCTGGATACTATTTCATTAAACTTTAACAACGCTTGGACTGCCTCTGCTTCTGTTATCTTTTTCTTGAGCTTCTTCTCCTTTTCTTGTTTTTCAAGCTCATCAGCAGTTCTCTCCTTTAATGCCTTAGCTTCCGCAGAGTCCAATCTGAACTGCGGATCCCCTTCTTTCCTTTTCTCTTTATCATATCTCCACTTTGTAACTACATCATCAGGATAGGTCTTCTTCTTCTTTGGTTTGGGAGGAGCAGTTTGAACTTCCATAGACTTAGGATCATCAACTAAAGCTGCAACTTCCTTCAACTTTCTTTTCTTCACTGGTTTGGATGATTCCGGTTCAGCAGCCTTCGGAACCGTTTCTTCTTGATTAGGAAAATCAACGAACTCACCAATCTCCTTGTTGAAAGCCACATCCATCCTCTTAAGGGTGTCATCACTAACCAACAAAATTTTACAAACCCTTGGCTTAGATCTGCAAGCTTCCTTGAAAGATTCAAGGCACCGGACTATCAACTTTGATAATATTGCTGGGTACATTACGATCTGAGCTCTGATATTTCCTTTCTTAAGATTCTCAATGGTAATAAGAATATGCCTCATGAAAGTAAACATCCTTAGATTTATCAGGAAATCTAAGATATAGATCTCACTCTTCTTCAAGCTGTCTTTATCGCCTTTTCTTGGTACGATAAGTCCTTGCACCCATAGCTCTAGAATCTGGAAGTTTGTAGGAAAACTAGCAATCTTCGGAGCCTTGTCATCAGCCAGTCCGAGAGTTTCTAAGGATTTTTCCTTGTCGAATCTACCCTTAGAGTCCGGCAATCCATGAGAAATAAACTCAGATTCTCTTTCATAAGATAGCCCTACCAAGCTTGCTGCCTTGATATAAGAAAGTTTATAGGTCTTGCCATACGACTTGAAGGAAAACTTTTCCCTATTATCTTCCTGGAAGAAGGAAATAGTTTCATAGAACTCAACAAGTAACTCTGTAAAAACATCGTCTTGAGTCCCCGGTTTGGATACATCAACATCTTCCCAGCCATTCAACTTAATGTTCTTTGAGATAAGAGAATCATAGTTGTTGAAGAAATACGGATGGACTAACCTTTCTCTGTAAACTAACCACTGAGAAATAGGCTTGGTGGAAGACATTTCTTGAGACGCTAACTCCGCAGAAATTCGGATCTGAAGTCCTCTGAGAAGTTCGGAACGGAGAAAACTGTAGTTCGGAATGACCTTAAAACAGAGAGGTATAAATTCGGGACGCGAGAGCTTGAGATCGATGTGGGATGAGTATTTGGGTCCCCTTTATATAGGCAACGAGATGACCATTCACAATTCACAGTTGATCTAACGGTTGGAAAGAGCTGAGATCCAATATGACTGTTTAAAAACTTGAATCCGATCTTTTTGAGGTTTTTATTAAGACAAGGAATTAAGAAAACTATAATCCGAAAACATGATATAAGAAAATGCCAGCAAGAAAAATATGACTACGAAAACTTGAGTAGGGAAATCATACATTTTGGATTGGCTTAGGAGGATTATTCGTAATGGCAGATTTCGCAAAAATTATACTATGAAAAATAAACGTAGTACGAAATACTCATTACGAAAAACTCAGTACGAAGAACAATCTTAAGAAGAAAAACAGTACGAAGAACTTAGTATGAAAAATACATTACGAAAAATACATTACGGGAAAAAAAATCGGTACAAAAATCAGGTTATGAAACTGCCAGTACGTAAATTGTCATTTCGGAAATTTTCAATACGAACACTTCCATTCCAGAAGTATTCTATACGAAAATGTCCAATATGAAAAATTTTAGTTCCGGAAGTTCCATTCCGGAAATCTTCCTTCCGAAAATTTTGAAAACAAATTTGGAAAAACCTTGTTAAACAAACAATCAAATGTACTCCCCCTATGAAAAAGAAGTTCATTACTGTACGAAGACTTTTTCAACAGAAAGTTAATTAAGAAAGATTACCTTACGGTTATCATTCCTAACTTCTGTTAAATATATTCAAATCTATCAGAAGGCAAAGATTTTGTGAAAATATCAGCAAGTTGATCTTGTGTTCCGATAAACTGAAGAATAATATCTCCTTTGAGTGTGTTATCCCTATGAAAGTGATGCCTAATATCTATGTGTTTTGCACGGGAGTGATGTGCAGGGTTCTTACTGAGGAAACTGGCACTTGTGTTATCACACAAAATTTGAGTTTTAGAAAAACTCAGGCCATAGTCTGTGAGTGTGTGTTGCATCCACAACACTTGATCACAACAACTTCCAGCTGCTACATATTCAGCTTCAGCAGTGGAAAGTGCTACAGAATATTGCTTCTTGTAGGACCAAGAAACTAAAGAATCTCCTAAGAAATGACATGTTCCGGATGTACTTTTTCTATCCATTCTACATCCACCAAAGTCAGCATCAGAAAAGATTTTTAGAACAAAATCATTTCCAGAAGTATAAAATAATCCTAGATCCATGGTTCCCTTAAGGTAGCGAAAAAAATATTTTTACTGCCTTTAAGTGAGATTCCATAGGATTGGATTGATATCTTGCACATAAGCATACTTAAAACATTATGTCTGGTCGACTAGCTGTTAAGTAAAGTAGACTTCCTATCATACCTCTAAAAGATGTTTGATCTACTAGTTTCCCAGCTTCGTCAAGATCTAAGGAGTTTGAGGTACCAATGTGAGTACTTATACTCTTAGTGTTGTCATAAACATACTTTTTAAGAAGATATTTAATATACTTATGTTGAGATATGTAGGTTCCTTCTGGTTTTTGAGAAATTTGAAAACCATGGAAAAATGTTAACTCACCCATCATACTCATTTCAAACTCAGATTTCATTAGACTAGAAAAAGAGTCAGTCAAGGATTGCTGAGTTGAACCAAATATAATGTCATCAACATAAATTTGAACAATTAAAACATTTTTCTTATCTTTCTTTATAAAAAGGGTTGGATCTACATTTCCCTTAACATAGTTATTTTGAAGCAAAAAACCAGTGAGTCTATCATACCATGCTCGTGGGGCTTGTTTAAGGCCATACAATGCTTTCGTAAGTCTAAAAACATGATCAGGATGTTTTGTATCTTCAAAGCCAGGAGGTTGTTCTACAAAAACATCCTCTTGAACATAACCGGTAAGAAAAGCACATTTCACATCCATTTGGAAAAGTTTGAAATTAAAGAATGCTGCAAAGGCAAGTAGAATACGAATAGATTCAAGTCTAGCTGCTGGAGCATAGGTTTCTTCATAGTCTATTCCTTCTTGTTGATTATAGCCTTTAGCAACAAGTCTAGATTTATTTCTAACAATGACTCCATTTTCATCACATTTATTTCTGAAAACCCATTTTACTCCAATAACAGAAGTTTCCTTAGGTATTTCAACCAAGGTCTAGACTTTATTCCTTTCGAATTCATTTAGTTCATCTTGCATGGCTTTAATCCAATCATCATCACCTAAAGCTTCATCAGTGCTTTTAGGTTCTAATTGGGAAAGAAATTCTAGATGTTCTACTTCATTTCATAAGGAACTTATAGTCCGTACATGTTGGTTTACATTACCAATGATACTATCACTGGGATGATTCTTAAGAAACACCTGATTTGGGTTTTGTAAAACCTGTTCATCAACATAGGGTAGAAAGTCTTCTGGGGTAAATGTTTCAGAACTATCTTCAAGAACATTATCCTTATCAGAAGGTTCTTCTATCAAAGGTTGATAATCAGTTTTTGAAAACACATCCGAAGATGTAAGTTGAGATGGTTTAAAAACAAAAGGATCCGATTCATCAAATTTTACATGTACTGTTTCCTCAACAGTACAAGTATTTTTATTAAAAACTTTATAAGCATTAGAAGTTGTGGAATATCCTAAGAAAATTCCTTCATCAGACATTGGTGCGAATTTATGTAAGTTATCTTTAGTATTCAAAATGAATACTTTGCAACCAAAAACCTTGAAGTAGGATAGTCTAGGTTTTCTACCATTCCATAACTCATATGGAGTTTTATTAAGAAAAGGTCTAATCAAAACTCGATTTATAGTATAACAAGCAGTACTTACAGCTTCATCCCAGAAATGTCTATCAATAGAATATTCACTCAACATGGTTCTAGTTATTTTTTGAAGAATTCTATTTCTTCTTTCAACTACACCATTCTGTTGAGGAGTTCTAGCTAGGTGCTGAAAAATTGTGAGTAATACATTTCTTACTACAAAAAGTTTCAAAATCAGAATTTTGAAATTCTCCTCCATGATCAATATGAATAGTTTTCAATGGAATGTTTTTCTCATTTTTAACATGAGCTCTAAAACTTTTAAAATATGAAAAAACTTCAGATTTCTTTTCTAGAAAATAGACCCAAGTAAATCTAGTGTAATCATCAACTAGAACAAACACATAGTATTTGCCTGCAATACTTCCAGTTTTTGTTGGACCAAAAAGATCCATGTGCACTAACTGTAATGCATCGGTTGTTGAGACTTCACTGATTGACTTAAAACTAGATTTATGTTGCTTGCCATATTGACAAGGATCACAAACTTTAGAAGAATCAAATCTAAGCTCCGGTAGATCCTTAACTAGTTTCTTCTTAGCGAGTTTACATAGGTTTCTCATATTACAGTGTCCTAATCTTCTATGACATAACCAGGAATGATCTTCCATTGCACTTAGGCAAGGTAAATCATGACTCCTGAGGTCTTCTAGGTTCAATGTGTAGACATTCTCTTGCCTATTGGCTGAGAGAATAAATTCTTCCTTGGAATTGTGAACTAAACACTTATCATTCCTAAAATTTACAATGTAACCTTCATCACATAACTGAATTATGCTAATGAGGTTGTGCTTAAGACCCTTAACAAAAAGTACATTTGAAATCAAGGTTTTACCTTGAAAAACAATATTACCAATACCAACAATCTCTCCCTTAGCATTGTCTCCGAAAGTTACCTTTCCTTCTTTCGTTTTGATAATCATTTCAAAAAAGCTTTTGTTACCAGTCATGTTCCGGGAACATCCACTATCCATGTACCATGTATTGTTGCCAGTAATTTTTTAATTATCCTGTAATCAAGAAGAAAATTAGACATTCGGAATCCAAACTTGTTTGGATCCGAGATTTCCAAACAATAAAATTTTAGGTACCCACATCTTCTTAGAAACGTAAGCTTTGTGAAATCCTAGAGATTGAGTTTTGTTTAAGGAACAATTCTTTTCCCAGTGACCACCACATTGACACTTGGTACAAAATGGGTCACTTTGAGGAACAAAATAATTGTTACTGAAAATTGGTTTTTCATGGGTATAACCAAATCCAGATTTATTTCTTAAGGGTCGTATTTGGGAATACATCTTATCAAAATTTTCCTTACCATGGTTAAAGTTTTATAAACACTTCCTTAAGGAAAAAATTTCGGACTTGAGTTTTACAACCAAGTTTTTATCCTCAAAATCATTAGTTTTAGAACTAGAGTTAGGCTCGAAAACATTTTTATTAGAAATTACTTTTTCTAATTCTTTATAAAGTTTTTTCTTCTCAGAACATACTTCCTAAAGATTTTTTGAAATATTTTCAAAATCAGCATTTTTCTTATTAAGATTTTTAGAAAGATCTGATATTTCTTTTGTAAGAATAGAATTCCTAGAGTTTTCCTTATCAAGATTTTTATTGAGTTTGGAATTCTCAATCTCAAGAAGTTCAGCAAACCTAGAGACTTCTTCATAAGTAGGTAAAGTATTTTCGTCATCAGAAGATGATTCTTCATCAGAAGAGTTATAATACTTATTATCATTAGAGATTAAAGAAACATTGGTCAAAGATTCAGAATTTCGTACCTTAGCCATAAGACAATGATTATCAATAGGTAATCTGGATATAAGACCAATATTCTTTTGTCCTGAAGATTCATAATCAGAAGATTCATCTGAAGAGTCACCACCACTGGCACTCCAGGTATCATTAGCTTTCAAAACTTTCTTAGCTTTGGCTTTATAATACTTCTTCTTGTTCCTGTCTGAATGCCTTTCCTTCCTTTCTTTTTTTTGAGCATAGGGAAATCTGGTCTAATATGTCCAGCTCTATTACATTCATAACAAGTAACTTCTCCATCTTTCTTGTCTTTCATGTCCTTCTTCTTATACTTAGATTGAAAATTTCTCTGGCCGGCTATCTTGTTCATCCTTCGAGCAAGATTGGCTAATTCATTTTCTGAGACTTCACTCTCACTAGATTCAGATTGGAAAATAACTTTCTTAGACTTGGATCTGGTCACTCTCTCAGAAGTCTTATCTTTCATCTGATTTGAAGTTGTAGTAAAAGCAACAGTACCATTTCCATTCTTCTTCTTGATGTTGTCAGCATCTCTCTTCATTCTAGTTTCATGTTGTAGAAGAGTTCCAAATAATTCATCAAGAGTAATTTGAGTGACCTTCCTGTTCTCATCTATAGCTGTTCTCTTGGATTCCCAATCATTGGGCATAATGTCAATTATCTTGTCCACAAGAGCTTCATCATCTAAACCTTTCTCTCCCATAGATTGTAGACTGCTGACGATAGTCATAAATCTTTGTTGAACTTTACAGATGGGTTCTCCATAAGGAAAATTGAAGCCATGATATTCAGCTCTAAGCATAGCTCTTCTAGTTTCAATCACCTTAGAAGTTCCAAAGTGTGTAACCTCTACCTTCTTCCATATACAATTAGCTGCTTCACAGGAAGAAATTTGGCTATATATATTTCCGGTCATTGAACATAGTAAAGTGTTGCGTACCTTATAGTTGAGTTGATATTCTTGCTTTTCCTTGTTAGTAAAGGTTCTAACTTACTTGTCAGGAATTTTATAATCACAAGTAAGCATAACAATGTTGTCTACTCCAGTATTGATAAAAAAAGTCTTCATACGATCTCTCCAGTATTCATAGTCATTACCATCAAAGATAGGTGGTCTTGTAGGATTCAGATTATCAATTGAACCAACACTAATTCCTGCCATACTTAAAATAACTTTGCACACAAACTTGTTAGTAGCAAAAGAATCGTAATAACAAAGTTCGGAATGAGAAATGTTCGGAATTGAAAAATTTCGCAATGACAAAGTTCGGAAGGATAAAGTGAGCAAGAAAAACTTGTATGTGAGTACAAGTATTTCAGAGACCTCCTCCGATACCAATTGTAGGATCAAAATAGTAATGTAGATGCTCAATATACAAGAGGGGGGTGAATTGTATACTTTAAAAAAATTCCTTTGGAACCTTTATAGTTAGTTATGATTAACTATGTTTTCCTTAAGCAAAGGAAAGGTATAAGTTTAACAAAGTTAAACTAAGTAAATTCACAACACCTCTAACACCGAATACAAAATTGAAATAAGATTCTGAAAGTGTGAGTTCCGGAAATATGGTTCCAGAAATTGAACCTTAACAAAAGTTACAATATGAGATTCTACCTTAAAGCATATAGAATCTAAATGAATCGGAGTAAGTAAGGAAGTATAAGAAAGTTATACTTTCCTTAAGATACAAATTGCAGCGGAAATAAAACAAGTAGTTAAACTACATGTAACAAGATAATAGTATTTTAACCCAAAGAGAAGGGTATCCAACAACCTTGGATAAAGGTCCCTTGATTTATACTTTCAAGCATGTCTGTCTTACCCACATCAGGGTAAGTCCTCGATACGAAGATCGGAGTCTCTGTCTTGCTATCCCCGCAAGCCCTCAACTTCAAGGTAGTTGGAAACCTCTGTCTTCCTCAGCAAGAAATCCCTCGAACCTTATGGTAGTCGGCACCTCTGTCTTCCTATTCCCGGAAGCCCTCGAATGTAATCACCAAAATTCGGAGTCGCACGAAGCTTTGAGAATTAATAAGAGCCTCTATCTCTAGAATTCACTTCAACAACATGTATGCACAAAACCATGTTTTTCATCTGTCTTCAGCTTCGAGCTCATTCAAATGAGCTCCTATTTATAGGTAAGGTTGGCTCCTTCTTCAACGGTCATATTTTCCTTAAAGATCGGAGGGACCTGTACACGTGTCACTTAGACAACGGTTAGTTTATAACAAAACAGACGACATCATTTTATAACAAAACAAGTGTAACAGAATGTACGACATCGTTTTAAACTCTAACATAAAAGTTCGGAATGAAAACTTCGGAGTGAAGGTTTGGAGTGTAAGGGACAATAGTAAAGAGTACACGATTTTTAGAAGTGTAAGCAATATAAAAGTTTGGAGTCTAACAAAGATATTTTTCGGAGTCTGAATTAATTCAGAGTGTATAAAACAAAGATACTCAAATTCTATTTAATAGGTGAATTCGGAATGAGAATTCGGAATAGGAATTCGTCATCAGAAATCGTAATGATAATTCATCATCAAGATTTGTAATGAGAATTCGTCATCAAAATTCGTAATGAGAATTATTCATCAGAATTCGTAATGAGAATTCTTCTTCAGAATTCGTATCCCGAATCTGGAATAGAACATAGTCAGAGTTCATATCCGGAATTCAGAATGAAACTTCCTTATAGTTCATATCCAGAATCCGAATCCTAAAACAGAGTTCTTTATAACAAAGTTTCAATGATTCCGACAAAATGAATCCGAATCTCTTACTTAAGAAAAATATGGATGAAAATATGATAAGGATAATTTTTCTTATAAAAGCGATTTTCCTTAAGAACGAAATTTCGCTTATAAAAGATATTTTCCTTAAGGTAAGGTGTTTGTGATTTTCAAAACAAGAAGGAATGGAAAAGTCATAAGGAAAAAACCTTATTGACTCAACAAGGATTAGACCATGTATTGTGAACCATCACAAGATAGTCTTGGAGTGATCTTTATGTAAGAAGGTCATGTTTTCACTTATGGGTCCATATAGTTGCTGTAGCATGAGCGGAATTACCTAATACATGACCTTGACCTATCATAAATGGTTTATACCATGAGAATTTAGACAATTACATATAGACTATTTATTTGTGGTGTATAATGATAAAAAATTCTTGAAATATATCTTTTTAAAGTGGGAACTAGACCATCAACAATGAAGGCACTACACAGGAAAAACCAACTCACAATGACTTTTTGGATTTTTTGGTGGTTTAAACCGATACTAAATGATGCACAATGATTTCTAGAAACCATGGCATTTACCTTTGTTGTTGGTAAATTAGCAGTGTCTTTTTAGTAGAAATTATATTTCTTAGTGGTTATATTTTGAGTTTATTTAAATAATCACTAATCATTTAGTGGTGTATTTTTTAATTTTTTTAATTTTTTAATTTTTTTTTAATTTTTTTTAAAAATTGAAATTATTTTATATGTATTAGTTATTTATCTACCCATCCATGCCATTTAGAAATTCATAATATATCTGTATAAGGTATGATTTTTACCCCTTAACTCTTAGTTATTCATCAATGATATTAACACTATCGAAAACTCTTCATATGGTGAGTAAGAAAAATTTAATGTATAAATATATATATATAGACATATATACAGATAATTGCACAAAAATACATATATACAAATAATAATATTAAATAATAATAATAATAAATAATAAATAACAAAAAAAGATATAATATATAACAGAAAAATGAAATTTATGCAAAATAATTAATTATAAATAAAAAATAAATGATTACTATATAAGATAGAAGAAATAATAAACTATAAAAAATGATAAATAATTAAATAATTAATTCAGAAGATAATAATTAATGATTCATAATTAATGATTAATAAATTTTATTTAATTATTAATTAAACATTAAATGATTTATTAAAAATTAAATAATATGTAAATAATTAGAAAAATAATAAAAAACTGATTTAAATAATGAAAAGATAAATAAAAAATAAATAAATAAATAAAAATAATAAATAATAAATAAAAATTAAAAAAAAAATAAATAGTAATTTCAAAATAACGTTATCATAAATAAAAATATATTTAACAATAAATGAATAACATTTTAAAAATAAATATTATTTAATAATATATAATAAATATTAAATATGTTTTAAATAAATAATCATAATATATAGCTCTGTTATTAAATAATATATAACTAGAATTAAAAATATTAATGGAATAACAATAATTAAATAAATAATAAATAACTAATAAAAATTTGACAAAAATAATAAATATCTGATAAATATATAATAAATAATAATAAATGATTCTGGAGGTTATATGAAAAGGAAACGACAGATATATATATATATTATATAATAAAAAATTATAATTAATAAATAATATTTAATTAAAAATTAGAAAAATATCATATATATATATATATATATTTTAAATATAGTTATATATATCATATAAAAACATAAAAATAAAAATAAATTTACATATGTGTGTATACATACGAGCACATAGACACAGATACCAACTAATAATATATATATATATATATATATATATATATAAGTGATTAAGATGTCAAGGAGGGGTTAGAGTGGTGTCTGTCTCATGTTTGGAGCCAAAAGCCCATCTTTTAAAAGAAATGGTACATGGTTTGTGAATGTAACATGGTTAGTGCAAACCGTACAAATCAATTCTGTGAAAAATATATAAAGGATTATAGTTTGAATAATAATTCAAGGGAGGACACATCGTCATTTGAAATGGTGTTGGCATGTTGAAGAGGGGATCTATATGCTTTTTTAAATGGTTCCCCAGCCTTTCTAGGGGGGGGGGGGTTCAATATAGACAGTAGTGGTGCATGGTTAGTGAAAGGATTTCATAATAGTGAGGCCAGACCACGCACCCCTTTAACAAGAGGGAAATTTCATTTTTACACCTCCATATATTAACTATTCTTCTCCCAATTCATTTCCTCAAATGAACACCACCTCTCCCTCTAAGGAAGATCATTCTTCTCCCCCTCCAGGATTGGTGATATCACCATTATTCAGCATCTTATTAAACAGTTTTTTCCTTGTAGGATAATTAATGGTACGTAATTCATTTCTATTTCTTCATATATATTTTTATCATGTCGTAACAAATTCTATTTATAAGTGGGTCATTGTTACATATTATAAGATAATTTATCCATTTCATAGATTTATCCACTTCTAACAGAGATTATAGTCCAATACTAGATAAGGAGTCATCTACCAGCATTATGTAGTATGTCTCATGATTTTCATAAAATGTTATGATTTTTATAATGTGCATCATTATGCCAGGGGATAGACCTTTTGTGAGTCACCTCTAAAGAATGATTTTATATTAAATTAATGGTTATTAAGAAACTACATTAGTCCCATGGATAATTTCTAGAGGTTGATGACCATGACTTGACCACCCCTCTTGGTGCGTTTATTATGATACCTTGATAGATTAAGCATGTGTGTGACCAAGCCACCTACTGAGGTGGTTCTAGATGGAAAATTATTACACAATGATTATACATAATTAATTGAAATGATAAATGAAAAAAGATGAAAGATGAAAGGAAATTCCATGTTACAGAACATTATTAATCACGGCCTATGCCATTCACTAAATGGGTTTTAAAGGAAATGTAAATTTTATATATGTAATAGATGGTCATTGTTAAATGGAAAATAATAATTATAACTAAAAGATATTATAGGAAATCTAAAATGGATTATACCTTACTTGTCCCATATTATGACCATTACATACATTTATTGGATGGCTTACCAAAAGAAAGTATTGGATTCACCCCATGGGTTTACATTGTATACACTTACGAAATGAACGGATTCATACATGTGTTTTCAAATAGTTAATACCACTCTTGGAATCTATATTCATCTAATATTGGTTGTAATATCCTTCACCTTGATGGATCAAATATTTATGAATGAATATCATTTGTCATTACAAGATTAATGAAATCTTGAATCAAGACATGGAATGGGGTTATGATAGTTAGAATGCCAAAAAGTGTTTTTCTTCTTTGAAATGAGTAATGATTCTCCGTGGGAATCATGATTTTTTTAATGATATTTGGATGCTTCAAGTTATTTTTAATATGTTTTTCATATTTCTTCCATAGTTACATGATTTGGTGTGCACTGTTTAAGATAAATCATGGGACATTATAATTTCTAGGTGGTTTTTAGTTACAATTTAACAGGTAGAAAATGATTGTAGTGGTTACATAATAGTTTGGGGTAAAATTTACAATGGAAAAGTAGAATGTATGTGACGATGATGAGGTTCCGAGGCATAGAACATGTTCTTTTCAAAGATTAAGAAAAACCATGCACCGTGATATAGAAAGGTGGTAGTTCTAATAGAATTTTTGGATCATGGTTTGTACCATATGGCCTAACTATGTGGGGCATGGTTAGTAGAGGTGTTCATTGATCGTAGTTGAGTTTTTTCATGTGTGTGTCCAAACCGTCCGAGTGGGTTTTACATGGATAGGGCTTGTCACAGAATTTTGAAAACTGCATTGAAAAAACCATGTGAATACAGAAATTTCATTAAATGGGGAAATTAACAATATAACACATTGATCATTTATCAACTCCACCCATTTCCCCTTGTTTAGGTGAAAATAGACCAGGGGGTTCTTAAACCCCTTCCTTCTCCCCCATCTATAATTTTTGGGGGTGTTTTTCTTATGTTTCATCAATGTTTTAATTTATGATACATCCTATAGTGGACCACATTATTGTTTATCTTCCCCATCTTTGATATTTGGGGTTATTGTATTTAGGTGTTTTTATGATTACACCAGATCTTGGTGGAATATTTTATTCTTCATTGTGAATTTGATAGGCTTTCATTGAGTAGACCTCCACATGGATTCTACACATCTTTCCCTAGAATTTCATTATGGTGTGTTTTTTCAGTAAATTTTCATACATTTTCTCTAATGAATTAATTTAATTAATTGTCTATTTTGTGTCCCCTCGTAGGTATTTTACCAATAATGATTACAGTGATCAATTGTGGACTACCACTAGAAATTTCTTAGAGGTTCGATGACATATGATCACCTGGATATTTTTCTGACAATATTATACATTTGGGATTAATGAATGAATGAATTATATTTGTTTTAATAAAATTATAATTTGTTTTTAGTATGAGTTTTGGGATCAGTTAATAGAGATGTGCATTATTGGGTCCCAAGGAGTTGGAATAAAACTTGAACAAGCCTGAGCTAGGTCACGGTGATTAAGAAATGTTTTTAAAATAATTTTTAATGAGGTAGGTAGTATAAGAGCTTTACCCATAGTCATAATATTTTTTACATCTGAATTATGATATATTTCTTAAAACCAATGTTTGATATTGTTTCCCCCTTAATATAATAGTATTTTTAGGGATTTGGATTGGTACATTAAACCTTCTATAGTCCTCATTGGATCCATGGTTATGTGAGTCCAAACATAAGGCCACCCATGGGGTGTGTCAACCTTCAAAAACTGAATGTCGTATGTGTAATGTTGTTATTAATATTCTTCTGTCACTTTTGAAATGTTTTTAAATGTCCGAATTAGGATTTAACCATGTTTTTAATGTAAATGGGGGACGTCTATGTTTTGAAATAAATCATGTTTTGAAATGAGGTGTTGACCTCAAAGTGATTTAAATGGGTTTAAAATGTATTTATAATTTTTATTTGAAATCGGTGTGTGGTGACCTATTTGGTGAAAACACCCTGGTGATTAATTATATGTTTTTCATGGAACATAAAGGTCTTGATCATTTTTTGATTTTAAAATAGGTAGACCCTTGTTTAAGTGGAAGTTTAAAAGTATTTAAGGAGAATTCTTGATTTTGTTGTTTGTTGACATTGAATGTGGTTAGATATTATTTGATCTAGGTGCTTATTTAAAGGTCTATTGGGACCCAGATAAATGTCATGATTTATAAAGGTTATTTAAATTTCAAAATAAATGGTATTAATTGATAATGGAATAGTTTGGGATTGTCGGGCATGATGTTCTTAATCCTCATTGGATTCATGGACCGATGCTCCATGTTTCTTGAACTATTATTGGTGGTTTTGGATGTCGAAATGACACTTGAGTCCTCGATTTTTGGAAGGGAAGACTAATGATCTATGAATCCTAATACATCACAGTTTTTTTAGGAAACAGATGACGCTTTAGAACCCTATTGCATGGAAATTGAGTTCTATATCATGTTTTGGAAGTTCAACCTTGGAGTTTGAAAACTCAATGGAATACTTGGATTGATTCTCCTGGTTTTCTGACTTCTGAGCTAGTGGTTGGGATAAAGAGACATGGTGTACCAAATCTGGGATGGATTCATGTATTGGGGCTCATTGTTTGGAATCATGTGAACCTTTTGATATATGGCACATATAACTATATTTGGCCCCGGAAGGCACGATGAAGATGGTATCACTTGTAACAATGAATAAAAGTGGCTAATTTAAATAATTATTAAACAATTAATTTTTTTTATTTACCCTATTTTCTAAAATTATTCCTTTTTAAGCATGCCCTATTGTATGGAATGGTAGTTTCTATAGACACCTTTGGTTTTTGCCTACTGAGTTTTATCATACCCTACTCGAGCATCCATTTCACTTGGATAACTAAGATGCTCTAACATGTTTATTCTATGTATAGTTTAGGAATGAGGATTGTGTATAGTATCAATGCTAAATCAAGATTTTTGAGTTGTAAAAGATGGGTTTAAGGATTCGGATTAGATAATATATATGTCCTTTTTGTATTTTCTTTATTTTGGTATGTTATATAGCTAGACCATGGGTGGTTGGTTGTATATATAATAAGGTCCTTCTGGGATTTAATGCATTTAATTTTATTATAGATTGTTTTTGATAATTTATTTGTTCTAATTACTCTAATGTTGATGGTAATTGGTTATTTTATTTTGGTCAAACACTTTGATATGGGGCTATATACTCCTCACATTTTCAGTTTAGACCGCCACTTCTAATCAGTAGCATCTTGCATATGAGAAGGTTCAATTTAGGTCACGTAACAAACCAACACAGAAAACCTGATCAATGGAATCCATGTCATGATGTTACAATGTGGTATTAGAGTGGTTTACATTTCTATTATTTTACGATATCTGACATGGTATTAAAGAGACATATGACTGTATTAGGGATTTTTAGTGATATTGGTCTGGTGCATTACAACAAACTATTTTCCTAGGAACTATAGGTTACCATGGGATGGTATTGATGTTTGTTTTTATGATGTTATAGATGTATTTAATATTTTTCCTTTTAGTGATGCACAGTTTTTTTAGATTTGATGAAATATGATGGATTTATGGTTCTTGGCCCATAGTAAAGAGACATGTGACTTGATTTATACTCCTGAACTATACATATAAGATAATTATAATGTTTCATGTTAGGTTTGTAGGATCCACATATTATTGGTCTTACCATGTCTGATTTTATGGATTCCCTTCTGATGGAATGTTATATTGATCTATGCTGACATGCTCAGTGATGAGGATGCAAGTTTGGGCCCCATGCATGTTTGGTACAACAACCTAGGGTGGTCATTATGGTATAATAATAGGATCACTGGAACCCTTGGGAATTGGTTTTTATGGTTTTATGTATGTACAGGTCCTCCAAGGATTAATATGATGTTAAAATTCTTGGGGAGGACAAGCACCCTATTTATGGTTAGTTGGATGGTTTATTACACATTTAGGGTATACAATCAAAGAGGAAGGTGTTTTGACCTTTTGAAGTCATGCGATGAAGAGATAGGTGCATTATTTATGCCTCATGATTTATGGACTTCTATGATATGACATAGACCACTAGTGATTAGTCCAAGTGACCTTTCAACATGAATATATTTCTGAGAGGGGTACCATGAGGATTTTGACTGTGACCCGAGAGAGGGGTCAATGGGTAAAGTATGATCTTTTATAGAGACCCTATATTTTCATGTAATAATTTATAATATATATATAAATATTTTTGAATCGAGCCCCTAAGACTACGTGTAATTATAAGGCCCAAGTGGCCTGAATTTGTATTATAAAATATTAAATATATTTTATATCATGCAAGCAAGATCACCTTAATAAAATGAGATAACATTTACATTCTGTCACAAACCAAAAATATGAGATCTTGATTGAGTCTGGAAGGCATGTTTTAACCCAAAATTTACCAAAATTGTTTCAACATAGGCTGTTCATAGAAAGAGTCCATTGACAAGTGTGCTTTGTAAAATTAATAAATAAATTATTTATTTGAGTAAAATGAAATAAAATAGAAATTCACTATAAATTCCTTGCAAGGTAAAATCTATAGGGTTAGCCACATTACTATGTGGACATTGAGATGGTTCTTAATCAACCTCACATGTTAATATAAATATCATATTACAGAGTGACATTGGATCTATGAAAATAAAGGTGCAACTAATGCAATAAATCCTCTTCTCCATTGGCTAGAATATTCTTCATCATAGAATAATATAATTTGAAGTAGGACATGTCAATTTATTGAATATTCCTCAAATTATTATTTATATTTTGCATGATTGAATATATCCCTTTATATATATTAAATGATTCCATTTAAGGTGCTTGTGTATCAGTCTTCAATTGAAAATTAAATTAATCCCTAACCTTCCTTGTTTCTAACCTAATATTCCCCAATTTGTATTCATTTTCCAAGAACACAAGGACTGTGATTTTTACATCTTATTTTTGTGATTTACCCCACCAATTATTCATGTTAATATGAATTCAGAAATGCTCCCATGGTTTGATATTTCCGGGTGGGATTGAGCATTATCGAACCCCGTGGTTCAAGATAGTTTTGTGTGGGACAAATGGATCAGTGATAAAAGGACTATTTTTTATTATATTTGGGTTACATGTGATTCCAACATTAATTGAGAATCATTGAAGGATCTATGGGTGACTGTAGATGTGCACAGTTTATAAGGGAGTTGAGCGAACCCATCAAAAATACATTTTTTAGCCAGTGGATAGATGAAAATGAAAAATAAAGGCTTCCCCTTCATTTTAGAGTGGCTTGGAGGTGAGATTTGATGTATCAGTCATGAATATATAATGTGTAGGTGAATATAAAACATTCTATGAAAAAACTACAGAGCATGTACGGTGATGAACGCATGTTTTGTAGTGCCCATTTGTCTATGACCACTTCGGTTTTGGAAAATCGTAGGATCACATGATATGTGGTTGGGACAAATGCCATATGGCCATCCTCGGGTAGAAAGGTTGTCTAAATGAGAAACCAAGTATGACCCTTTATTAGAGGACATGTCATGTACTAGAGTACAAATACATGAGAAAAAACCTTCAAATGTTGTGTATCGGAATATAACTAAGATGTACAGAAACCTCCAGAAGGACCCCTGTTGGAGGAAACACAATGTACCTATGTACACAGGCATGAAAAAAGTTATACAGACATTACTAATGTAATGTGTAGGACCCATGTGGTTGAGGTATGTAATTTAGTCCCCTTAAAAGTCGTATAGGGTTAAATGGTAAGTGATCTACGTACCAACTGGGACACGACTAGGAAGTGGAGTGGGACAACATATTGTGTGGGTCCACTTGCATGGATTATACCTATACTTCCTTTTTGAATAAACCTCCACATATCTTATGTACTTTGATTCAAATCATATGTCTTTTTATGAGTAGACTACCCCGATTGTTTTTTCGGTATAGAATGTGATGGTTGAATTCATAGTTTCTTTTGAGATGTGGTTCTAGATTTTTATGACATGACATTTTTTTGGGTGATGCTCAAAGATGGTAGTGATCAGGCTAGATCATCAAAGAAATTATAGGGACACATTTCTCTAGGGAGATACATGGCCCATATAATGACTATTATAGTGGAACCCTTCTTTCGAGAGAGGGAATGGGTACTCAAGTACTTGAGTGGCACCCTCCTACTAGGTAGGGAATGAGCCACTAAAAATAGAGTGGAACCCAATTACAGGGAAGGGAAAGGGTCCTCCTCTTGATTCCAGAGTGGAAGCCTCATTGTAGGATGACTAATGGGCTATCTATAAAATATTTAGTGGAACCCTTCTGTAGAGTCATTACATGGGTCCTCAGCGATTAGGGTCACACCCTCCTACCAACATAGAGTATGGATCCTCTATCTATATACTAATAGGTACCATCCTATGAAGTCAAGGATTGGATTTTCTATTGGATACATCAGTGTAACCCTATTTTTATACATGGGAATGGATCCTCAACCAAGATATTGTGGGCCCTCAACTATGTAACATATTGGTGAGGTGTAGCTTGATTTGGATATTTCTTCAGACAGACATGAAAGATGCTGGGAATTGTTAATATACTTCTTATAACCAATATAACTCTATTCTGGGATGGGATGTAAGTTGGAGTTCCCCTATCCCCGTAGTTTAATATTGTTTTTTTAATATATATATATATATATATATATATATATATGTATGTATGTATGTATGTATCCATGTTATTATGTTTCATTTGTCTCTTGATTTGGTTGAGTTTTCTATAGTTATCATATCTCTTACATCCCCTCTCCATCTTTATTGGAATCCTACTGGATATATATATATATATATATACACCCATCCCTTAATGGGATTTTTTTCACATGTGTCATATTTTATGGAGATGGAAGACATGTCGACAGTAATTACGGAAGATGGTAGAGATACCTAGTGCATTTTACTTCTTATGGTCATCAAAGAATATAGAATTAAATTTCTACTATATCAAATGTTTTTTTCTAGTTATGTCATGTTGTGGTATCTTTCAGGTTGGGCGTGTATTTTACCCTTTTAATTTTCAGTATACACTATCATAATATTATACCCCCTAGATGTTTATATATATATTTTTTATTCTATAGGTATTTTATCCTCTATTTTTATTACTCCTCACTTCTACAAGGTGAGTATTTATAGATATATTTGGAAAAGTCCAACCATATTGGTTATTCAATTTGGAACTTATCGCCACCCCCTTCCTATTGAGGTGGCCCTAAAGTATTTGTGTCTCAAGCCATATTGGGTGGGTTCATGAATTATTGGTGTCAATTTAGTTCATTCCATGATATAGTGTTAGGTGTATTAACCTTAAAATGTTTTTTTGAATTTAGAGAAATGGTGTCAGTGGTTTTTGTGCGACTCTTAGGCTTGGGAACCCAATGTTGTTTTGTTGGCCGACGTATCCATTCATCATGACTCTTATTAGTTTCTTGTTGAATTAGCATACTAATACATTTGTTTTTGGGATTAATTATAGTTGAATAATATAGGATTGAGTCTTTTTTACTATCCAACCTATGCCAGATGTCTTTGTATATATATATATAATCATGTGACTCTGGTACGACATGATAATGATTTTAGGATTCCTCTGCGAAGACAACCATATAGGTTACTGATTATGTATCATGAAAATGATTTGAGGAGTGATAAGCCCTACGTATAAGGTCCATCACATGAGATTATTCCTCCAGATGGTTTGGTAGAAACAGCCCCACCTATCAAGCACCAAATCATACTAGTAGATAAGGATGAGCATGTGCACAGTAATAGTGCACTCTGTGGGTTCTAATGCCAGAGTCCATTGAGGGTTTGCGGTTAGATAGATTCTCATGCATCGGAGGACTGAATATAGTAAGAGATCATTGTTTTTTGGAATATTTGGGAACTGATTGACCAGGAGGATTCACTAGAAGTGAACCATTTCCATGGAGCTATTGGGTGCTGGTGGAGTCTAGTTTTGCAGAAGCACAATGTGTCGACACTCTCATGGATCTACATTCAATACTTGTTTCATGAAGAGTAGTACCCCATCTACTTGTGCTCAGTTTGTATTCATAATCTTTTAGAGATCTGTCGATGAGGGATTTTAGTGGATGGGTATGATTCAAGGATTATAGACATTACATAATACTTCCTTGATATGATTTCAAATGGATAATTATTGGCTTATAAGTTTCAACAGGGTAATTGCAGAGATGTTCGTGCCAATTTAGTACCCAAATTCATTCCCACCTAAGTGAGGGTGTGGGATCCAGTACTGGTGAAGGATATTTTCATGTTAGAGGTACTCGGGGACGCTAGGGCTAGAAGTAGGTGTTTTTGGGCTAAGTCATCTACAAAAGCTAGTAGGCATTATCCAAGAGGATATTAGTTCGTGTGACATTCCAAGCGTCATAGTCAATCATTTTATAGGGATAACACATAGGACTGTCATTTCCTAGAGAGGGGTAGTGCTATGAATATGGTGGTTGAGGTCACATGGAATGATATTTCTTGACCAACCAAGTTTAGGATGGAAGGAATATTTCATATGGACTGCCACGATAGAGGAAGCACCGTGATAACAAATCTCCTGGTAGATGGAAGGGTAGACCCTAGGGAGGTTGATATTTCAGAGGATCATGTTGATATCTAGAAGTATGAGCTATGTTTTGTGATGAAATTATGATATACTCCCACCAACACTAGCTGGCATCCAATAACAGGCTCATGGAGCTGGATGGTGGGGACGTCCATAGTTGCAAGCTATGTATAAGTATGAAATGGTTTCACAAAAGATGAATAGAGTTATGATATCTGTTATTATACTCTTGAATCACAATTACTAGACATAGGATTGATTCATATATTGATCTCTCTACTCATGGTGTGAGATACACAGCCCCCAATTGAGGGTTTAGCCCATCAACTTTTTCTTCAAGTTCATATGGGGAACACTTTCTCTGTATCATTTATCTACCAGTAGGGCGAGTTATCGCATGGTGGATATAGGATATCATGGGACTTTATGATCATCATGATGGGACCCTATGACATCATCCTAGGTATGGATTGGTTTTCTATAGTCTGTTCCCACATTGACTATCACTGCGGATATGTTGGATACCTTCAAAGTGATGGGATGATATTATACATAATGGGTGAGATAGATCTCATGGAAGGGGGGTGGATTTCTAATGAAGGAGGCTTCAACACATTGACCATCAGTTGAGGAGTGTAGATCTGGGTGAAACAGTTTCTTCAGGAATCTACATTCCGTCCGTTATGGAGGATCATATTAAAGGTATCCATGTGTATGTTCTAGGAATACCTTTCATGAGGGAGATGGATTCTTTCACAGACTTACACCTAGGTACTACTATGATATATTATGCGACATATCGTTTTGACCATACTAATCTATGAGACATTCAATTGTAGTTTGAGGAGATTTAAGATAAGGGAGTCATCAGACCTAGTGTGCCCCCTACAAAGATCCAATGTTGTTCTTGAAAAAGGTCGATGATAGATTGTGTGTTTATATATAAAATCATCACTTGAACTAGGAAATGATAAGGAAAAATTACCCCATTTGACTATTGACAACCTATATGATCAATTTCGAGTTGTTATATGGTTCTAAAAGATTTATCATTTCATTGGCTAAAAACTATTGGGATTTCACGATGCTGATCTTATGAATCTTCCATTCTGATGTCTCTATAGACACTATGAGTTTTAGGTGTAACCCTTTAATGTGAAGAATTACCTTATTCTTTTTATTGGTTTGATAAATATGATTTTCTATCCATACATGGAACATTTAATTATTTTCACCATCAAAGAGAAAATCATATAATCTAAATAATAGGAGTAGCATGAAGAGAAGTTATGGATGGCCCTATAATTTCATTGATATTTCTAGATTTGGGGTAAACTCTTGATGTTCTAGTTCAGGATTCATGAGGTTATCATTATAGGGAATATATTTTATGATAATGGATTAGTTGTAAACCCAATAAAGTTTGATGCAATTATTTCTTGGGATCAACCGAAGAGCGTGTTAGGGGTGCATGCTATTCTTGTTATTAAGGGTACTATATGTGATTTGTGGACGACTTATTCCAGATTTCAGCCACCTTGACCGCCCTAATATTGAATGGTAATTTTTTTTCATGGAATGAGTAGTGCCGGGGACACAGCAAGGAGTGGAGGTTGAGGCTGAAAATTTCTTATATCCTCATACTACCACAGTATGGTTTGGAGTACATAGTGTATTTATATTACATAAGAACTGGGCTCGAATAGGTTTTGATGTAGAGGCAGGAAGTTATAGCATATGGGTCAAGTAAGGTGCAACCACATGAGATAGAGCATAATTTTTATGTACATACTGGTTTATGAAGAGATATATATATTCCTTTTGTTGTAGTTTTGGTGGGAATGGATTGGACAGAACATAATTCAATGTGTCTCTATGTGTATCACCTATTAGTAGGTGAGGGATATGAAATAGGTTTATTGAAGGTTTTTTGTGTCTCCTTGAGACCCCAGAGTAAATATGAGATGCCACATCCATGGACATCATGATAGGGCTTCAGTGGATAGAAAGCGTCCAAGACCCCATTTGGGTGATAGTTAACCAACTTACAAAGTCAATAAATTCTTTGTTATCAGAGAGCATTTTTTGGTGGCATGTTTCAGTTATTTTTACATACATGATATTTCTCACATTCATGGGGTTCCCATGAGTGTTTTCCTAGACTATGATGTGCAGTTAACATCGTGGTCATATGGTGGACTATATGATGCATTTGGAACAAATATTAGGAAGAGTGAAACCTTTCACCCCCAGAAATATGGGAATACCATGCACACTACTAGGTTGTTGAGGAAATGATGAGTGTTTGGAAGTCACACATTAGCTAGTGCTCGGAGGATAACATACCAATTCTAGAGCGTGCACACAACAACCTCTAAAAACATACTGTTGGAATGAAACCTTTTGAGGCCTTGTATAGAGTCCCTACATGAGACCCTTATTCTAGATAGAGATCAGAGATCCATCCATTGACAGGCTAGAGATGAGTGGATGTGGAAAACATAGATTAAGAAAAAATGTTATGAATATCAATTTTATATCCCCTTGGAGTTCGACTAGGGAGAAATATTATTCCTTAGAGTATCCTCATGATGAGGATTTCAAAGAGTCACACAAGGAGTTAAGATATCCCCAAGGTTTATCAGTCCATTCAAGATCATGCAAAGGGATGCTGAGTTTGCTAATGACCTCAACCTACCCACCATATTGGGATAGAGAATATGATTCCTTCTATATGTCATAGCTGAGATGATATTTTCATGAACCTGCACACATTTTTATATGGGGAGTGCTAAATAGTGAGGTTAAAATAACTTTTCGTGACACCCAGTAGTGATCAATAATTGGAAAGAGAAAACCCTATGTGGAAGGTACATCCCAATTCATTTTCAGTTATGGTATCAGGGGGGCATGGATAGGATATTCTGGGAGTGGGAATGGAAGACAAATATCAATATCCCTTTTTTAGTTTTTTCTTTTCAGGGAAAAAATCATGAATTATAGAATAATGTAGAGAAACTATTTTTTCTTCTATGAAATTGAAATATATAAAGATATATTTCTGAATCCATGCACTTAGAGGATGTGTGATTATGGGGATCAGTGTGATAAGGGTTAATTTTATAATAATTAGAAATATATTTTATATCAGGATCTTGTAAAATATTTATGAAAATGTGATAATAGATAATTGATTCTCAGATTGAAAATATGTGACCACAATTTATTTTTTAATGTGAGGTTTACTGTAGGAATAATATAAAGTTGGTCTGCATGGATTAATTAGATAAAGAGGAGGTTTTTAGGCACAATTATCTAAATAAATAATTAATGTATTTATTTGAAGGAAATGACCTAAAAATAGAACTTCTTTATAAAATAAAAATTCTGTCAGATCACTAGGGTTAGGAACATTATGTTCAGACCATTTAGAGGTGTCTTTTTATACCTCTTATTGGAGGATTGGGATGAGATGGTAATTAGAGTATGGAACTATGGAAATCATGCTACGATGTATGAAAAAACTCCTCTACATTGGTGAGCACATTATTCATCAACAAATGATACAATTTGAGGCAGGACTGAACAATTTATGGAATCATCCCCAAATGATTAATTATAATGAGTGTGACCGATTATATAAATTTATTTGTAGTAAATTAATCCTTTTCATGTATCTAAGTGGTAGTTTTCAAATTATTATTAAATTAGTTTCCAAAATTCCATGTTTCACACCGAATATTCCCTAATTTTAATTAGTGGCAAAAGAATGTATGGAAAAGGTCTTATACACCATTGTTTTGGAACTCCCCCATCCATTCATTATATACTTTTACCTGGGAAAATATGTCCATGGTTCAAAATTTCTGAGTGGAATCAATCTTGATCAAACCCACATATTGATGTATGATGAAATGGTTGGTGATCATAGAAAAATTAGCGATTAATTACAGGTTGTGTTTGATTCCACCCTAGATCGGGAATCTGGTAAGGCAGTAACTATATTTAAAGACACCTACTGTGAATATGGGATTTTATTGAACCTATAATAAATCCATTTAATAGAAAATAAATGACAATAAACAATGATATAATGATTCCCCTTTGATTTTTGGTAGCATTGAGGCAATATTCAATGTGTCGGGTGCATATCCAGAATGCATTGGCACAAATCAATCTTTATGTGAAAAATCTGACTATAATACAAGTACTATGATGAATAAAAACTTTGTAGTACATTTTTGGAGACAAATATATTGTTTTGGAAATGTTAAGGATCACAAACTGTGTGGATGCCCAACATTCCATGTGAGTATCCCTAATTAGACATTCCATGTGATGGAGCAGACATGAGAGACCCCATGTGGGAGGAAACACCATGCACTAGAGTACAAGGACACAAGCATAGATATAAATGAACCATGTTCCAACACATATATTGGGTACATGGAAAAGAATCGAAGGGCACATGTAGGACCCCATGTGGCAGGACAAACTATGTACCTACGTATGAAGGCATGTGAAAAGTATCACACACACATCCTAGGGCATGGGAAAGACCCCATATGATTGAGGCACAGTATGTAATCTCTTTACACCCCATGTAGGACTACATAACATTTTGAGAAAACTTCTATCACTCATATATCTATCTTTTAGACTTAGATCATGGCATATGAGTTTCATATCCTATGTGTTTTTTCATGCAGAACATGATGGTGTACTGTGTCAGGGATTTTGAGATAAGATGTGAGATGTATAATGAGTGATTTTAGTTTAGGTTATGCTCAAGGTAAATTGTGATTATGAAATATCATTATAGATACCAGAATGACATGACCCTTCTAGGAATGGAATGGGTTCTCAATACACTATCATAGTAGAACCCTCTTACCAGGATGAGGCGTAGGACCTTGACCACTATAGGGGTACCATTTTACAAGTTAGGGAATGGATCCTCAACCACTAGAGTGGAAAACTCTTACTGGGCATGACATGGCTGCTCTACCGACTACTAGAGTGGAACCCTCATACAGGGAAATGTAATGGTTCCTCTATAGGCTAATGAGTGGAACCCTCCTATAGATTAAGGTCATGGGTTCTCATTCATTAGGTCGGTACCATCTTACTGTGACATGGTATAATGAATGGAACCTTCCTTCAGAGTTAGGGCATGGTTACTCTATAGACAACATGAGCAAAACCTTAGTGTTGTTTCCTGACATTATTCATCTAACAAGATATTGTGGCACCTCTATTTGGAGGCATAGTTGTGAGGTGTGTCTTTAATTGTTTGTTTCTTCAGAAAAACACATGAGATGATTGAAATCATTATTGGAATTATTGTAATTGATGTAACTCTTTCCTATGATGGTTTGTGATATAGAGATCACCTTTCTCTCTTGTTTGGTCTTATTTTGTTCAGTATATATATATATATATATATATATATTTGAATATATGTCATTGGATTTTGATAACTATTTATTGTGGTTGAGATGTCTATTCCTATCATGTCACTTAATTCTTCCCTTTCATCTCTAGGATGTCCAACTATGTATGTATATACTCACCACATCATTTTCTTTTCAACAATGTGTCATGTGTTATGCAGATGACATACATGTTGACATCAATTACAAAGTAAATTTGGGATACCTGGTGATTTTGAATGTGTATGGTGGTCATATCATGGATATTCTATGATGTTCTCTTTCAATATTTTATTTTCCAATTTTTTTGGTTGGGACATATTTTCTAGTTGGTTGTGTGTTTCCCACCTTTACGTTTTAGTTTACACTCTTGTAATATTGAACTCCCTAGATGTTTTTACATTCATGGTTCATTCAGTAGATATTACATCATTTTTTATAATTCTTCTACACTTATTCAGGGATATGGTATGGTTTATTCATATAGGTATGTTATATTAAATCTCCCAAATTAGTTAGGAATTTCAATACTTTTATCACCACAGTCTTGTGAATCCAAGCTAGGGTTAGTAGCATCTCAATCCGTTTTGGGTCATGTTGTAGAATATTTGGTTCGTGGGGGTATGTATGGATGTTTTTGGGACTTCTTATGGTGTTTCACGATTGGTGAAAATGATTATGTGTTTTATATTTTTTGGATTCATTTTATTTGAGAAAGATTACATGATTGTTAGTGGTTTTTCCTGGTGGTTAGACTCTATAGGGGAAGGTTCATTTCGGTACTTATCACAGGTAATAATAGTGATTGTAAGTTGTGACTGTTGGTTATGTGTTGAATTAGTATAGTAATATGTTCTGGATGTAGTTTTGTTATATGTGTAGGAGTTCATTTTGTTTGGAGACCATGAATGTGAGTCTTTTTTAGAAGGGGTATTTAGAGATTTCTGATTTCTTTGAGATAAATGGGTAGTTTGGGTTGTGAGGAATCAGTGGTACATGTAAATTTATGAGTGTATTACTAGTTAGGTACCCAACCTGGTCATCTCAAGATGCGTCCCTTGGGAAATAGTTACAGTGTATCTAATCTAAGTGGAGCATTGAATAACACTCAGATTTTGATTGGTCGATTACGTCGTTTTTTATTTTGAGTATATTTTGGTATCACGAAGTGCCAAGGGTGATCCTATTTTTTAATAGGGATAACATATATTTCCATGAAAATTGGATATGTCTTGTGAGATTAGATTTTATAGTCCATGAATCATTAGAGTTAGATTCAAGTTCTACAGTGGGGTCACATGAGATTTTTTGTGATAGTTAGGTGTTAAAAACATGTTGTAGGAACAATTAAGCGGTGATTCCTAATGCCATTTAGATTGTATATTTAATGTTACGAGAGTGTACATAAAATTTTCATGACTAGAAAATATAACCATGAGTTGGATAAGAACCAAAGAGAACGTGATGGGATAACTGGGGGGTGGGAGACCAGAGACTTTGGATGGGTTTGTTATGTTCATGAATTTAGAGGTGACATAAAAAATGAATGGGTTGTATTTTTTTATCATTGACATATTACAATGCACTCAGTCTTGGGACGATCATTCCTATATATTGAAATCAGATTGGGCACAATAAGAGATATTGGGATAGAATCCATGACACCCTAATGTTTTTTGTTTGGAAATAGGGACTCTTGAATGTTACAATCATGGAGCAGGGTATGTGGAGTTGTATGGTGGGAAGTACACCATTTAATTTTTATAGGTGAGGCCCTTACAATGGACCAAATATAAATGAATCCATGGGTTCCATTCTCGATTGTTGGGAACAAGAGATAATAGATGTTATGTTTGGTCTCTCAAGAGTAGGCTAGAAGACCACATCCAATTTCAAGGCTAGTGATAAATGGAACATGTGTCACAGTGATTGGGGTCTCTTTAGTGGGGTTGTGGCATGAACATATTTTTGTTAGGGAGTGACATGTCAGTGGTGGTGATATGGACCTCATTCAATAAGGGTCATATGTTTGCAGAATAGGCTATGGATTGGTATTAGTGGCATTTATTCCATCAATAAAATAATTGTTCAGGTGTGAACTTGAGTGAATTAGTGAATTCTAATAAGAAATTAGTTCAGGAAGATAATCAGGACAAGATTCGGCATCAGACATGTGGTGTTTGCACCATAGGTAAATTAGTGGTCTACTAAGGAACTACTGTAGTTTTGATTTAGTAGAGTATCTGATTGCGAAATCCTACTGGGATTCTTGTATGAACTCTTGTTAGAACATATGATTGGTTTTGGAATGCATCTGGGTGTGAGGGAATCCTGATAAGGTGATATGGAAAAAAACTGGCAGTTTGAGTGAAGATTTTTTTGGACGTGTTGGCTGAGGATAGCTTGATGGGGGTTAGTGCATAATATAGGTGTGGCAGGTTGAATGATATGTCTGGTGTATCATTTTTGGAAGGAAATGTCTGTTTTGTGGTTGATTTGATCTTTTTAATAAAATATTTTATGTTCGTAGTTTGTGAATGGATGGTGGGTATACAGATAATTATTATTTTTTAGATGACAAGGATATGAGAAAATGGGGATTTTTTTATCAATGATTTTAGAGATTTATAATTTGGGAACAATAATGGGAATATTTATAGAGTGATATTTTTAGGTTTTGATGTGATTTCTAATAGAGGAGTTGACGAAAAATGAGAGTTAGTGTTTATAAGATATATCTTATAGTGGGGAACACCATAGATACATGAGTAATTGAATAATTATGTAATAAATGTTTTGTATGGATAAGATTTTTTACATGCCATGGTGGTGTTTGGGTCATGTAAATGGGTGTTAGTTTTGTATTTTTGTCGGTTTAATGAATTAACATGGAGGTTGTGCCTCTATAGTGTTTTGAGTTATCGAAAGATGGAAAAGGATGTTGGAAGAAATTGGGTGACCAGTATAGTTTATGTGGAATAGGTTCCTGATCATGAAGCATTCTCAGGGATGATAAATATTATTGTGCGGGAGGCTATAAGATCCAACATTAGTATATACTGAAATATTAAAAAGGAATTTTAATATTCATTATGGGATGGTTCAAATTTTGAATCATGTCATGGAATGGTTTTTTGAGAGTTGGAATTCCACAATGTATTTTTTTAAGATGAGGATTGGGGATTTATAGGTATATAAGGTGTTTGGTATTTCTTTGGAGGCTTATGTTTTTTTGAGAGTCTTGGATATTTCATCCTAGGTTGCATGGTTCATTGTGCATGGTTTATGAGAAAAAATGAGATAACATGTTGATCAGGGAGTTTTTAGTTCAATTTTTACTTGGAATTGTTTATCTGAGTTGTTAGATAATGGTTTTTGGTAAAAATGTGTGAAGAAAAAAGAAAAAATATATGAGGTTGATGAGGTTATGAGGCATGTCACTCAAGGTGTGCATGGTTTCAGATAAACCATGTTCCTTTCATAAGAAGGGATGAAGTGTTTATTTCACAATTGGGCATGGTTGTTCAAACTATGTGGGGATTGGCAATGAGATTGTAAGGATTCTAGTGTTCAGAAAATGTTTTTTCCATGGTGTGGCTAAATTTTGTGATTGCGTTGTTCTTGGACAGAGCCGACCACATGGTTAGTGGAGGGGTTGAAAAACATGACAACCAAGATCTACATCTTCCTAGAGTTCATTAAAAAGGTGAAATGAATAAATATCCCCTATGTTTTTTATCCACATCACCACTTTCTACTATTGTTTGTGTGATAATACTAGGGGGTTCTTAAACCCCATCATCCTCCCTCTTTCGTTTTTGGGGGTATTTTCTTTGTTTTTCTTCATCATTTTAAGGTAAGATCAAACATCTAGTGGCTTCCATGTTTATTATTCTTAGCCACCTTTTATTTTTTTGGTTCTACATCTTAGGATTTTTTACTATTACACTATTTTATAGTATAATATTCAATTTTTCATGGTGATTTTGGTATTCTAGCATAGAGGAGATGCTAAGATTGATTATGAACATGGATACATGGAGTTTTGTTAAGGTATCAGTTCAAGGTAATTTTATTAAGTATTTCCCAATAGATTCATTTAATTTATTTTCAATTTGATTTCACCTCTTTGTTATTTTCCTAATAATGGTGTTGGGGGTATATTTTAGACCTCCCATAGAGGATTCATTGAGTTTTGATGAGAGATGAACACCGTGTGAGATTCACGGCATTATTCCATTTTTTGGTTTAATTAATTAACAAATTAAATTTATTAAAAAAATTGATCATTGATTATTGGTATTAGTATGTTGTAAGGGTGATCGAGATAAGATTCACCAGATACTGAAGAGTTAGAATGAAACTTGGATGGTCCTAAGAAAGGTGTACATACTTGGTAAATGTTTTTGAATACTTCCTCAATGACTTAGGTGGTCTATGAGCTCTAACCATAGTATTAATACATTTTAATTTGTATTCTATTGCATCCCTCAGATCGAACTTGTGATATTATTTCTCCCGTGGTTTTTTCTTTAGATTTATAATTTTATCCTTAAATAGATTAATATGGAGCCATTATGACATGAGACTGGACTTATAGACACCTAATGGGTGGTCCAACATTCATAAGTTCAATTTTTTATGTCATAAGGTTTTATTAAAATATCCACAAGTATTTTGAAATGGTTTTAAATGTGTGCATTGGATTTTGACCTGATTTTCAATTTCAAAGGTGCAAGACTATATTTTGAATCAATTATTGTTATTAAATGAGCTGATGACCTTAATGTGATTTTAATGCATTTTAAATGGATTTAAAATGTAAATTTGAAATGGGTGAGTGATGAACCCTTAGGTGAAAATGTTATAGTTGCTCTTTATGTGGGTTTCAGTGAACATGATGGTCTTTCAACATGTTTGTATTTTCAAAAATTAATATCCATGGTTAAGGGGTTGTTTTTAATTAGAATGTTTGATTTTAGTGTTTTATGAAATTGCAATGGGTTATGTTCTATTTGAGCCTTGAAATGATTTATTTTTCATTCGAGACCATGATAAATATTTCGAATAAGAATGGTAATAGAAATATTGAAATAAAATTAATAATTGAAAATATAAGAGATGGGGATGGTTTAAAATGATGTACCAAATCCTGGTTGGATTCATGGTATGATGCTCCATGTTTTCTTTACTATGAGTGATGGTATATGATGTCAGACTGGTGTTTCACTCCTTAGTTTTGGGTGGTCGAGACTAATGTTCCATGGAACCCAGTGCATTGTAGTTTTGTTTTGGAAATGGAATTGTACTCCTAACACCATGGGTATTGAAATGGCATTCCATATTGAGTTTTGGATTGTTAGACATGACATTCCGAGTTCTGTTTGGATTCTAGGACTGATGATCCTTGTTTACTGAATTCTGGAATAGTGGTTGGGATAGATGGGCATGGCATACTAGATTTCATCTAGATTCTTGGACTAAGGATTTATGATTGCAAACTTATGACCCATGTGATATATGGCTCATATGAATGGATTTGGATGAGGTGGGTTTTAGAGAGACGGGAGCAATTGTAATTAAAGTCATTAATTCTAATTATTTTTAAATGATGAAAATATTTTATTTTCCTTTGGGTCTCCAAATATTCCTATTCATACTTGCATTGTTTTACTGACTGGAATTTTCTTTAAACATTGTTGGAAGTGGCCTACTGTGCTTTCCTCACACCATGCATGGACGTGTTTGGATCAGGGATATTGTACCACCATTTGAGTAGTATTATATTGAATGATGTGTTTCGGTCGGTGATAATATAGAGACTTTTGTGGTTTTGTTATATTGGTATGTTATATAAACAACCTAATTGATGGTTTGTTGTATATATGACATGAGAAATCATGACATATTTTCATTTCATTTTTTATAGTGTGTTTCAGTTTATTTATTCTATCCGCTTACTATGATGTGAATGATATCTGGTTATTTTATTTAGGTTGTGCACTCCAATATGGGGTTATAGTCTCCTCATAGTTCAACTTTAGAGATCCACTTCAAGTCTGAAGGCTCTCAAATAGGATGAGGTATTCTTCGGTCCATCTAAGAAACCTACTTGGGGAACCAATTTAGTTGCACCTGGGTCAAGATGTTACATTGGTGACTACCCGATCTTAATTTTTTGAGATCACCCATTCTGTTTAAAAAGATACTATAATTCTATAGAATATTTAAATGGATTTTGATTGATGTATTATGATACAGACCACCATTGTTTGTCTCCTTGGGAACAAATCTAGTTTATCTCGAGGATCTTGGGATGTCTAATAGATGCTTAGAATAGTTATCATTATAACAGTGCATTGTCAATGGTTTGAACATGTAATACATTAAAATCCCTAGCTAAAAAAACATGAGTAGTTACTATGATTTGGATCAAACTTCTATGGTAATGTATTCCTTGGTTACAGATTGGTTCTTCTATAATAATAATAATTATTATTATACACTCATGGTCACTTATTAAGAGATATTATGACTTAAGGGGAAGAATGTACGGTCAGTTGGGTTTCCTCTTGGAACATGAGCTGGCTTGGTTAATTTATTTTTCTGCCATATTTATTACATACACATTGTTCATTTTATTTTCACTAATAGTATATTATTAGACACCATCGATGATGGATTACTGAGTTCTACACATATCCTATTCGGGAAACCAATTGTTATCTATATATAATTTCATGATATTAGTATATATTAAGGTAATCTCCCTATTATGGACACATTATTTTCAATGCCAAGATTTAATACATGAGCATAGGATCGAGCTTGTGCTCAAGATGCAATTGAAGATATTTTTGGTAGTTTTGATTATTTTTATAGCATGTACTATGTATGATCACTTCACTCTAAAATTTTCATCCCCCATTTTAGTATGGAATAATGGAATGATAATATGTTATATGATTTTAGATGTTATTAAATTTTAGTACGTATCTATAAGATTTACTTCAACTACAATTTACACTATTACTCTTCTGATGTTGTATTGATATTATGTTTTATAACTTATCAGTTATTATTTATTTGTTTCACAGTGATTATGGGGGAATTGTATCCCAAAAATTGCATCATATATCCTCTCTTATAGTCATTATCCTCTAGTATATTAGTAGGAACACCTGATTCCACACATCGAACTACATTTAGTTACTTCAGAGCGAACCGGGTCCATGATATCATAAATATGTATCAGATATATATGTTTTTTGTCTTGATATATTGGTTTGTTAGGAAGGACACTAAAAATTTGTCAGAATTTGGTAATGATCCTATGTATGGGAGTATCTAACCCACATATAGGGGAAAATCCATTTCACCTAGGATGGGACATTCAATTCTAGTCTTTTCTTATTACATTTGTACTATTTATCAATTAGGAAACACACAGGATTTTTAGTGTTACTGTTATTTTTATAGATTTTCATTAAACCATGGACTTTATGATAATGGATCATTTTTAGGTATCATTATAGGGTCATGAATATATCTTTCATGCATGTACCATGAAATGATTATTTTGTTATATGAATTTTTCTACAACATATTTTTTGTTCCTTGATTGAGATAATAAAATTAGACTGTCATTTCTTATTGGGAAAAATGAAAATAATTTTTTAAAGTGTCTTACTCAATATAAATAGTGTATTATCATATAGTTTTAAGGTGAAGTTTTAATTGAACACTCACCACATGTTTGAGATATGAAACTATTGTTATTGGGAAAAACAATAGTGAAATTAAATTACATGAATTCCAATTGTAATTTAAAAATAATTTAATTTTATATATTTGGAATGATGATTCAATGAATAAAACCAAATAATTTGTCTTTTTACTTCCGTATATTCGAATTAAGGTGTGGGTTTGAGTTATATGAAGTTATAAATTTTTACATTTAAAGAGTTTTCCTTTATGACATGGGAATGTTAACACATGTAACCATACCATTATATATATATATATATATATGAAAAAGTTGATTATTAAAATGATAATGAAATGTATTCTGTAAAATGAGAATGTATATTTCATCTTAAAAGATTTTTTACTCTATATACTGAAATTGAAACTCAATATAACAGAACCTCCATGAATAAGATATGATAAATTCTCCAAGACTTGACCTTGGTTATGGGTTTTGGGAGTGTCTCTCGTGATCCTTTTTGATGTATTATATTACCTTTAACTATCTTGATGATCAGTTAGTTAGGGATTTTGATTATTATATAAGAAGCCCGTTTACCAATACTATTTGTTTATTAGATATTTTTTTTGTTATCAAAACATAGTTCAAAATTGTTGATGTAACTTCCAAACTCAGAAACCATTAAGTAGTTCCCAAGATACTTTGTTAGATGGCTTAATTCACACCTCCCCGTATGCCCGAGTATACTAAATAAAAGTGAGGGTCCTTGTTGGTATGGTGCAGCGACTATAATCTTATAATTTGAGTGTATCTTTAATGTAATAAATTATTAATAAGAGAATCATAATATCAACTTATATTAGAAGGTAAAAATTACACATAAAGTAATCATTCATCAATATAAATATCAATTACCATATATAAAATTATGCAATTTCATGCCTCTAAACAAAAGATACTGAAAAACATGGAATCATGCATAAAAACATATATGAATATCAATGAAAATAAAAAACCATAAGACTATCTCAAGAATGTATCACAAGAAATAGCTCAGTCTTATGCTTCCCCATTGACATGCTATAATAAAAACTTTCATTGACAACTAGGCACATTCCCGTATCACTATCTTCATCTAGGAAGTCTATCAAGGCACCAAATGGTAGACCTAATAGGGTGCGATAAATACTCAATAGGACACCACCAATCATGTGTTGATGTTTCCAGTGAGTGAATAAAAAATGATCTATGTGCTGATATAATAATTGTAAATAGGTAATGTACACTATAAATGGTCATCACTAGTTCCTAAAGGTGACCATGAGGACACTACATACTTTAGCAAATCCTAGGAAAACCTATGATCATATTTCATCCGGAACATATATGTATATGTGTATATGAATGTGTATATATATATATAAATATATTATTTAGATATATAATAATATTTTTAATCATATATTCACATACTTTGTGGTATTCATGACCAAAGGCATAACTGATGCATCCATGTTTAGTCACTAGAGTCTCTTATAATTGTATTGGACACCATTCCAGACTATCATAAGTTATAAGTGTATCAATTCCCAGAGACAAAGGTATACAGAATTCTAGTCCGGGGAATCACAAATAAAAGGGATTCCATACACCAGTATGAAAATTCATAAGGTTCATGAGTCCCATGTATCATGTCTATAAGGGATTCCATGCCTGAGTGTCAAAATCCATAAGGGTATCCGTTCCTAAGTATCTGAATTATAAGAGATCCCATGCCCATGTATCAAAATTATAAGAGACACCATGATTGAGTATCACAAGTATAAGGGATGTTATACCAGAGTATCATATGATTAAGTTGTCAAATAGCCTTTATAATTTATTAACATTCCACATTTTTAAGGGTGTAACCATTTTTATGTAGAATCATGTGACATGGTCATACCAGTCACTCCAAAATTTATTAATTGTAGTAATTACATTTAACAGAAACTAAAAAACCATATTGAAGATGGTTAAGTCACATAATCATTCAATTATGGAGAAAAATACCATAATTACACCTCAAGGGGTCAAAATAGTTGATGGGCATCTAACCCAATAAGAACAAGGAGATACTACGTCCTTCATATCTATGATAAAAATAAAATAAAATAGGGTTATGTGAAATATTAATGAAATTTTCGGAATGTGCAATTTATAGAATCATGACACAAAAAGTAAAGAAAAATGATTTGGGGGATAAATACAAGACCACCTACCTTGTGGTGGTAGAGGAATTGTCATCTAGTATTGGATACCGATTACGCTTAGAACAGAAGAAATTGGAAAACCATAAAACCACAACATTAATAAGTAGTATGTCTTAGACAAGAATAGTGCATAAGACAATCTAATAAATGAGGAAAAGAATATAGCGGATCGCGGCTCTTCTAGTGTGCTTCCAACATGACAAATGGTGGCTTGATTAGACATCGAAAGGAAAAACTGGGTCAAAAAATATGTTAGTTTAAAGGAAGTGCTTTAATGGAGGAAGTACTACTATTCATGAGAAAATATAGGGGAGGTGTGAGAAAAAATAATGGGGTTCTACCTCTTTACAAAACAACATGGAATTTAGAAGACATTTATTATATTACATGTTGTGTAAGGGTCACCAATCTTAGGAAAAACCAACACACATCGTGAACATGATCTAGCTAGACTAATTAGAATAATGTATTAATTCAATAATTTGAATAAAATTAATGTCATGAATTTAATTCACATTTTATTTCTTTAGAATCCAACCTATTTCCTTCTTCTACCTTCTACTATTAAATGAAAATACTACCCTAATAGAACGATTCAAAGGACAAACCCAAATTGAAACCTTAAAAAGGTCTAAGAAAATTCAATAATCCATACATTATATAAAATAATAAGATCTTAACTTCTTTGCACATAAAATAATTAAACCCAAATATTCTCTTTCAAGGCTGTTAAAGCTTCACTTGAGAAACAATCCAGCCACTAAGCATGAACATTTACCCCTCTCTCCCATGTATCATACAATATATTGTCATACTACGTTATCTTCTGTACTAATGGGACATACATACCTTAGAGAAACATCACATTCAGATCAATTATTCCAATATGATACTTACCAAAATAACCATTGGCCTCTATTTCTCTATCCTCAGGATCAAAACCACCAGACTAGTCATCATGATATCAACAAAACTGTGATATATGAAAGATGATGGGAATGGTTTGGTACCTCTATGGAAGATATATTCGATATGGTACCACCTAAATCTAACAAATATATATAACGTCACAACTTAATAAAGATATCGATTTCCCTGCCTTTGAATTTCTTTCTTCCCCAGTTTACGTGAGACAACAAGAAAGCACGTCCCCTGACCTTGAACTTCAGCACTCACCAACAGTGATCTGCAATGGATTTCTATCCACACATATCTATAACCACACGAGTAAATATAATTTTTACCTACTAAAAAGTTTCATGAACAAGATGAGGCCCTAGTATCACTACTTCTCCATCCTCTAACCTACATAGTGATGAAAGAAACGACCTACCATAAAGATCCTTGTAAAAAGCTATATAAATAGTAATCTGGAAGATATTATTGTAGGGAAACTCATTGTCTGGAATATTCTTCTCCCAAGATCCTTCATAATCAAGGAAACATGCTAGAAAAATGTATTCAAGAACTTGTATCGTCTGTTCTAACTAACCATTAATCTTTGGGTGAAAATCTATTCTTTGAATCCCCTATTTCGCCAGAGCCCTCTATAACTAATTCTTGAACCTCAATGTAAAAAAATAGACTCCCTATAATAAATTATAGCATGAACGACATAATATAGGAATATAATCCAATAGTTTTATAGTCTCCCAAGGTCATCCCTTGAGAATTTCTCACTGATAGGGAGAAAGTGGGTGACCATTTTCATCCTATCCATGACAACTGAAACCGCATTGCGACCTCTAGAAGACCATAGAAAACCGATCACAAAATATATTATAAAATTTTCTCATTTATATTCCATAAACAGAAATTTATGAAACAATATATTATGTTCATGATGTTCTTCTTTCAACTATTTATAGAGGGAACACCTAGTGACAAAACCAATGATCTGACATTTAATCCCATGCCACGTATAAAGGCAATGCATATCTCTGTGCATTTTATAAATCCCTAGGTGTATTTCCCATGGTGAAGCATGGTATTATCCTATTAGTTCCTGTCAAATGTACATGGGAACACATAAATTTCCATGAAAAAAAGGATCTCATCTTCGTGAATATTTGACCCATGTTTTGGATATCCACATGAAATTCTCTCCCTTAATACCGAGTCTTTGATATCATTGCACTACCTCCTCTTCACTCAATTTAGAAGTGATTAAGTTACCACTATCATTATAATGGGTGGATACTAGTGTCCTTCATGATCCTATAGATACATCTATGAATGATGGTCAATCAAGCTATATTCATAAGTTTCTCCATGAATAGCTGGTGTCTACGTCATCCTGGCTTGAGCACCAACAACTACCATGCCCATTCCTAGAATATAAGGAAGATCAACAACTATGTAATGAAGTTATTTGAAAATAATTTTATATATTTGGTTAATTACATGATCCATAAAGATATATGTGTGTCTTTAGTTTTCTATAAACACCAATAACTACTCTCCCATCTGGTAATGCCTACAAGAACACAAGTCAAGAATGGAAACATATATCTCGAGATCATGTGTTAGGTAATTCTGACCATGAGGCATCAACTAACGTGACCCGTACTCCACAAATTATTTATCATTAATCCTAAATGATCCTAACCCAGTACATGATGCATTAAGAAACACTTTATAGCCTCTTCCTATATCTTGAATAGTTAGGATAGGTGCTGAAGTAAATCTTCTTTTTAGCTCTTGAAAGGACTTCTTTCACACTTCACACTTCATGAAATTGGAAAATGTTTTATTATCACTGGTAAATGGAAAGGAAATAATTATATGTCTTGGATAAATTTCCATTAATAGAGAACATCCCCTTGAAATTTTGAATGACAAAATGATCATGGTCGGCTACCAAGAAACTGTAGTGCTCACCTTCTTTGGGACTAATGATAATCCTGTATCTAGAATAATGTATCCCTAAACTTAAACCCTTTTTATCCATATGTGATCTTTGTGATCTTAACATACTAATTTTTCCCCTAATAGTATTATTTATTATTATAGTATTTTTGATAGGGTCATGTTGAATAAGAGATATCGTACATTGAGACTGCCACACATGAATCTAGATATGGGTGGAAGACCTGATTCATAAATCCCATGAAGGAAACTACTCCATTTATAAGAACAAATAGAATGGTAATTTACATATAAAGATAATTCTTTATAAAAAATAAATTACATGAAATTTATGAATTTCAAACTCATACATGATGATTTCCTCACCTAAAATTTATCTCAGATAAAACTGTGACTTCACAAATCTAGTTAAAGAGGTAATTAAAATGAGTAAATGGATACCTTTTATCAACCATAAGTTGATTAAATTGATTTTTACCCACATAATTTATGAGGGTAATTACTTTGTTCATGTTGATAAGGAAAGGTGAGTCCCATGGTGGAGTGCTGGTTTGTATAAATCACTTTACCTAAAAAACATCTAGATTCATCTTAAGGTCCTGCAAGTTAGAAGTATCATTACTGTATGGTGGAATGAATACATGTTCTACTTCTAGAAATAGATTTATATTAATCATTAAATCAATATTAGGAGATAATTTTGAAAAGTTTTAATAAAATATGTTTTTAAATCAATAAACTACCAAATGAAAAATCATCTAGACATACTCCATGAAAATCTATAAAAATAAAATAAATGTGAACTATAACTTCACTCATTTCTCTATTATTTGGTCTAGATCAACATGCATGGACATGTTATTTTCTATTGTAAATACAATTATCACCCTATGATGATGTAAAATATAAGAAAAGACAAAATAATTCTACATAGGAATTATAGGGGACCATCCAATCCATCGCGATAATGAATACATATATCATCATCTCAAGGGATACTATGTCCCATAAGAAAAGATAAATTCCTACCTCAAGGGGGAACTCTATACTCCTCCATAAACTCTATGATAATATTCCCAACGGATTATAAAGTGTCATCATCACAATAATGTACCAAATTTCATGTCTTATACTTTTAACAACAACCACTTATATGAACACATACAAAGAACCCATGTTGAATAAGGAGGTTACAAAAGTACAAGCTTCTAGAACATTACATCAATATGTAGATGACCCGAAAATCAGATAATTTGGAAAATTATGTACAAAATATATATGGATTGATACATTTATCTGAGACATAATATGACATTCTAGAGTAGGTGTATCCTACTGACATTACATATCTAATTCTTGGATACCTCATCGACGACTACCTCCCTTTCCTAAATGTCAATTTTTACCTCAGATACATACCTGGTGAGGTGACACTGATCACAATCCTTAAGGTAGAGATGATATGGACCCACTCAAATTAGGAACATAGAGGATGTTCCTACAAATTTTGGAATATTCCCATAACATTAACTTCATCAGAACTCGATAGTGTCTTTATGAAATTTGGGGCACTTCTGCACTAACAATACATAATGGTGATAAACCACATTACTATCTATAGGAGTCATTTGGCATCTGTTTCATTGGTGTTCACCCTCAAGGTAATGTTTCCATCCTACTGCCCTTGATCACACCGTTACATTCTCATAAGTTCCTCATGGTTATATGACCTAGATTTACTACATCCAAAATGTTGGTCAACAAAAATACATTTACTTGGGATCATAAGGTGTATATAATATTATCTTCAAAACGTATTAATGTCACTAACACATCACTAGTAACTGTCGATGAAATTGATGGATCTATACAAACTAAGAATTATGGTTCATAATGGGTGTAGTTCTTCACTGTTGATACTAAAACTCTCTATCATGGTTTTCTGTTATCATTAGAGGAAATAAATACACATAGAATACTATCTGAGAACTATCCTAGGACATACCCCAATGATGAAAATCATGAGAAATAACATCCTAGAATCACATGGATGAATAAAAAAGAATACACATATAGATATTATCTTTCCTCTTAAGAAGTGTCTCAAGCTGATCATAGATAGTCAGTACAACCTATAGCCAAGACTCTTTATTTTAAAAACCATTTCCCCCATAAACAATGGTGAATGTTGTTGCTGGAATTATCATTCCGGCTTCACCAAAATAGGGGAAAGACATTGCAATCCATATATAGTCTACAAAAGACATACTAATCCCTATCAATAGTGGCCATCAGTGAAAAAATCTGGTATAATTATATGTGCCTCAGATGTTACTATTAGAGATAACACTGGTGGATTAGGGACCTCTACCTCCAGAGCATTGTCATTCCCACTCTGAAAGCACACAACCCATGGTTATCGTGGTAGCATAACACAATAAATTTCTTGCACAGAACTTAGATATAATTTGATAGAGTCAAAACTCAATAGTTATAAGAAAAGAATAGTTATAATGACCTTATATATAAAAGTACCACCCCTCTTACTTCTCCTAAATCTAGGTCGGTGAAATGTATAGTTATTAGAACACAAGAGATAATAACTACTAACATCTACTATGGTCAGGTCATGGTCATGTTCTCTTCTATAATTCAAGTGTTCTAGTATATATATTTTCCATTTAATGTAATACAAGAAACACAGTTTAAATTTTAATTTAAATCCCCATTTAATGAAAAACATTTCATTTCATAATCTAAATTCATTTAAATTAAAATTTATTTACATATAATTATTTTTAGGTGTTAAATTATATAGATCACAACTTCTAATTTATAAAATATCATACACCTTATAAATATAAACATGGAGTCCATTAAATAAGAACCATAAACATGTTTTGACCCATGAGGCCAATAGTCCATGACTTAACATGCCATAATTGACCACATAATTTTTCAATATAAATCTATATAAGAAAATAATATTATATTTATAAAATTAATTTATGTAACCAATTATTTTTTGAATCCAACTAGTAAAAACATTATCACAAATCAATTTGTAGAAGTCAAGTTACTCATAGAAATCACATTCAATAGAAGCATTGAGATGAACCTATACATCATGGAATAGTACATGACCTGTGAATCTCTATATGCACATGATGATGCCTGATCGAAAGCATCCTTAATATAGTAGGATAAGGATAAAATGGAATCCTTAATCATATAAATAAACTTCATGTAACATGTTAAACTCCCAACTATGTAATCAAATCAACTATAATAATTTGAATCCTTAATAGGACTTACCATCCCTGGTAATTTGGATTTTATCTTTAGGTGGGATAACTACTCCCAAGAGCAATTTAATTACCAAATATTGACATTTCTAAGTCTTCTATTTTAATATCCCTAATTAATAAGGTGATGAAAAGAAACCTCTGATTCCACTTTTTAACATCCCAACCTGGAAGCCACTTAGTGGTGCCCTGATCTATTTGGTCATATGACCTCATGTGCTTCTACTGGTATACTAGAGGCTTCTGACTAGAAGCGAGGGAACACGATGTTCTAGATTGGATAAAATACCATCATCATAAAGGTATTATAACATTATGATATTTGAATAAACAACAGAAACATAATATCAACTAACAGTAGAAGGTAAATCACCATGATTGAGTAAACTATCATTAGTATCAATGTCGAATAACATATATAAAATTATGTAAGGTCATGCCTCTAGATAAATAAAATCTAATGCAAAGATGTAGGACCACATGAATACATGCATATCCAAAGAAACAAAACAACCAGAAAATCATATCTAGATAGAATCAAGATCCACAAATCATCACTATGCTTCCCCACTCCCATGATAAAATAAAATCAAGCTTCTAAAACAACCACATGACCCTGTCTTTACCTGCATCCATAAAGTCAGTTCGAGTACCAAATGGATCCATAGATACGGTGTTAGATATACTCTGTAAGACACCACCAATTCTTTCTATAATTATATAGACAGTTCATATATTATGAAAACATTTATATTAAAATAATGGGGAAGTAGTAAAGTAAATTTTAAAGGGTTGGATCTGGTTCAAGAAAGACACTAGACTGACACTACATGCTTCAGCCGAAGACAAGAAAACCATTGAATAGATGTCATAATGAACATATAAGTGTAAGTGTGTATTAATATATATATATATATATATTCTACATAAGTTAAATAATGTTTATAGACATATATGAATATATTTAACACTATCAAGGATCTGAGGCCAAACTGAGGTATCCATGTATACTCACTAGAGACCAATAAAGTAGTAAGATATTTCAAACAAAATTATCATACGTCATAAGGGTCAACATTAAAAAGTAACAAAGGTGAAAGGGATGCCATATCTGAGTATCACCAATATAAGGGATTCCATGATCGATTATCAGAAGTAATAAAGGTATACATTCCCATGTATCATAGGTATAAGGGGTTCCATGGACCTGTATCATAAGGTGGCCAAACATGAGTATCACAAGTATAACAGTCACCATGATTGAGTATCACATGTAGAAGTAGTGAAATAAGATTTATAATTTACTAACATTCCACATTAAAATGGTTGTAATCAATTTTTTATTGTAAAATCACATGATGTGGTCACATAAATCACTCTCTATTTCATTCATTATAATCATTACATTTAGGAGTCCAAAAAAATTCATATGGATAATGGTTTGGACACATAACACATAATAATTCCAAATAAAATAATATTAGCAAACCTCAAGGGATAAAAATATTTTATGGGGACCTTTCCTGATAAGAACAAGGGGATACTGTGTTATTTCAATCATGGATAACAAAATAAACTATGGTTAGGTAAAATTTTAAGGGAAAAATGAAAATTATGGAGTCTTGAATAACAGTGTATAAAATAAAGAATAAATAAATGAAGGTTTATTACATTACCACATACCATATAGTTGTAGAAGAGTACTCATCCAGTATCTTCTCCCAATTCGGTCTAGAATGGATGAAATTTGAAAACCAGATAACCATCCTGAAAATAGGTCATATGATCTCACACAAAAATAACATAGAAGATGAAAAGATAAACCAATAAAATAATACAACAGAACAATGATTTTTCTAGTGCACTTCTAATGTTATGAATAGTGGCTCGATAGAAGGTTGGATATAATAACAAGATCAATGCCTAGGCAAGGTCAATTGAAGAGATCTTATTGATGAATCACTACTATTTGAGATAAAATAGTGTGCAAGAGTTATAAAAACGTAATAGCTTATTCCCCATAAAGATCCCATGTCATTTACATGGAGTGTATAATTTTACAGAATATGTTAATATTCTGTACACACTCTAGGAAAAGCCATCACACATTTTGAATATGGTTTAATGAGACCAATTCTCATTGTGTATTTTCTCAACAACTGACCTCTATCCTTCTACAACATTCTTTCTAAAAACGAACAAATCGACCTAAGGTCATGGTTCCAATGGATACTCCAAATGAAAACCCCAAGGAGGGTTTATTTATTTTTTAAATAATCCATAAGTGATATGTAAAAATTGATTCTTATAGTATAATTTTTTCACCCTGACATCCTCATGTCATACACCAAGATGGTGTCATTTACCATGCTCCATAGTTGTTGGTTCATGAAAAACTAGTGTTTCCTCTAGTACATACACCTCTGGAAACTCTTGTTGTTATTGATTTGGGAATAAATGATATTGTTGGATAAGGATTATTTTGGATTTTGTAGTTCTATAGAGATATCCATGCACTAGGATTTATATAGTAGATTTAACTAGGTATTTCCAATAGCAACACCTTCCTACATTTTAGGCGGAATGTGGTCCTTAGGAATTCGATTCATGTCTGATAACTATGGGTATTATTTTTTTCATCTTGTGAATCCACTAAAAAGGAGAGTGAAGATCACAACTTATATTCTTATAGGTTACTCCAAGTTATGGTGGGATGTTTTGACCCAATATGATCAACATAAGATCAATTTTTAGATGGATTTACATTCTAGATAGTATGATTATTTCTATTAGAAGAAGTTGAGGATAGACCATTCCATATAGTTTCTTCTACATGAGTAGGGAGCTTTTTCTGTTCTGGACTACTCTACTCACTTCATAGTCTTCCAAAATTTCATTCATTCTCTCTTTGTTGATAAGTATTCACGGGATAGGTGATTTGAGGACACACTTTGGCATTCTATCTAATCATAATTAATCTTTTTCAATGTAAAAAATATTTCTATGATACTTAATCAGGTCCTTATCTATGAGTGAATCAAAAAGGAGTTAGAGGGTGTGGGAAAGGAATGATTTGTTTCTAGAGAGGGAACCAATTTTTCTAGTGTTTTGAAGTATTACATAGAGTCTTTTAATTATGGTAGTGGAGGAAAATGCATTTACACTAGTAGAACTATTGTATATCACCGTAATGGGAGGGTATGAAAATTAATTGAACTATAATATTCATATATATGTAGTTTATGATTTTTGTAGTGAGTTCTTTTTGTTGGAACTATTTTATGAGATACTTTTATACATTAAATATTTTATCAATTGAGAGAACCTTATATCCATATCCATTTTTTCATTAGTTATAAATATGTTTAATATGAGGAATCTATTTTATATAGAGTTTTATGACCTAATGGACGTCATAAATAGTTGGTATGTGGGAACATACTTGTTTCTTAATGATGATGAGATTCATTAAGTCCATGTGTCGGTATTGGTTCCCATATATATGCATAAAGAGATAATGAGAGATTTACATTATTTATAGTTGTCTTCTAAAATAGGTTTGACTATGATTGTACATGAAATTTATATGTAATAAAAGTTCTATTAGTAGAAAGAGGTCACACCAAGGATTGTTACACGGTGCACCACCTATCAGAAATTGAAGGCCATGTACCAATAACTTATTTCTTTCCTACCAAAATTTTCCATTATTGAGTAATAGTGGGATTTTTTCGCTATAAACATTGTAACAGGGTTTCTGATGATGTCACATACATAGTTTTTTTACGAGGGACGGTTTTTGGTCTTTATTTTATCCTTTTGTTTCATCTTGAGTTTCTGGTGAAAATATAGATTTTGGTCTAGAAAAAATGTAGTGCATGGTCGGTGCATAGTTTTAGTAATCCATGTGCCCTCCCCCAATAAAAATGCATTAGATAATAATTATGTATAGTGGAAATTACATGATTGTTGAAAGGATTGAAGAACCATGTGAAATAAATTTTTCGATTGTTCTTCTTGGATAGTGAGCGGTTCTCATCTACCACACGGTTTGGAAAACTTTGTTAGAAAACTATGTGACTTTTTCAAGTCATTAAAAAGTCAAAAATACCTTTTTATCCCCTTCAAAAATTTTCCTAAAATCTCCACTAATTCACTCTATTTAGGATTTATAACCCAACGAGGTCCCTCCTCTCCTCCATGTATACCTTTATGATCAATCTTCTTATGGTTTTAGATTTGGTTCTTTAATGAATCATCTAGTATATCTTGTCTCCCATTATCTATCCCTTCGTGTAGGTTTTATCTTCCCATTTTATTTTGTTCTTATTTTATAGTGTGTTATTTCACCTAATGAGATTCTGATATTTATATTTTAGGTAAAATCATGATAATTATAGTTTGATATTTCATTTATAAGGTATTGTGGTTGTGAGCATGGTGTTTTCCAATGTTTTTTAAAAATAATAAAGTGTGAGGTAGGTGGTTACAAGCTTATAAATTTTTATGAGTTTGGATTACATTTTTCATTTATTAAAAGTCTTTGATGGATTATTCGATTTTTTAGAAATATGTATTTGAAATGTTTGAGAACCTCCTGTGATGAAAATTATTTTTCGAAATGAAATTGGTTATGGTTTATGTGTTCTTCATTTTTGTATTTTGTTAATATTATTTATAAATTCTGTGAAATGTTAAAAATGTGTTTTAAAAGATGTTTAATTGTGTGAATGTGTTGAAAGAATATTTTACAATATAATTGTGTTTTTTTCATATTGGATTCTTTTTTATTTTCCATAAACGTGTCTTGGAATTGTTAAAGTGATGTGAAGGATATTATTAAATAGATTTGATGTGAGCATGAATTTGAGAGGGGATTTTCTTATGTAAATGGTTTGATTTCATATGTTTTGTTCGTGTTTCTTCCAAATGGGTTTCATGAATTGTGAAAGTGATGAAAAATTTATTTACAAATGTTTTAGGTGTTTTAGGAAATTGGTAACTGGGATTGTTTATAAATTAAGGGTGGTTGACATGTGAGTTTTGATTGTTGGATCAATGTGAAAAATGTGAAAGTGGTAATTCCCTTCTGTGCTGAAAATTTTTGGAATGATTACATGAAAGTGATGATTTATGTGATGTGTGAAATGGAATTTGAGAACAAAGGGAATGATCGGTATCTTGGTGGTCAAAATTGATCTATTAAAAGTGTTGACTCGGTAGTGGAGAGGCCTCGATTTATCTCACTAGATTAACACTAAAACACTAACCAAACATGTGATATGACTGAAGAACACTATAAATATGGATGAGATCATATCTTTTGGATCATTAATGAAAACACTATTGTTAGTTTAGTTGGAGTATTTTGATCACTGAGGTATGAGGTTAATAGGGTCCTACTAGTGGTAGATTACCTATATTTTTTGGCATAGGGTTCTCTCTAATGACATGATTCTTATGTGATGTGGCCCTAACCATTGGTATATGTTTTTCCTTGATAAATTTGTTTTCAAAGAATTATTATATTGAGAAAATTTTCTTCTTTAATGGTGATTACTTGAGAAATTTTTTATTTAAACTATTTCTCGAAATTATTGTCCTATAAATTTTTCATTAGTTTGGAATAAATGTTCATGTTAATTTATCATCTAATGTAATTGAATGAAATACATATTTTGGGTTGTATCCTACTAGAATTTGGCTTAAAAACCAATATAAACTATTAGATGTATTTAGAAATTGAGGGTGATAACCGTTTTGTTACAGAGAGGATTTTGGGATGGTTTTTTATATCCTTTACATAAATGTACTTTTGGGTTTTGGTTAATTATGTGAACATTGAATTTGAGAATTGATGTTCTTCATTAAATTATGTTTATCAGTTATGGGATCTTTATTCATACTTGTTCTTTTTTATTACATTAACGAATAAAATCACTCTCAAAGTGAATTGTTGATACCCATGAACTAGTTTCCATCTCCTAAGGATTATCAATTCCTATTAGGCCATGCCGTGGGCTAGACCAGGTGTTGGGTTGGATGAAACCATATCAACTTACATGATAGAGGAAACTCTAATACTGCAACATTGAATTAGTGATTATGGTTTTGATAACAAAAATTTACTCACTTTATACATATATAAAAGTCTATTTTATTTGATGAGGTAGGTAAGAACAATTTTCATGATATATTTCAGAAGAATGGGATCCCTTATATTATTGTTTGGAATAGGGATTCCTATTTGGTATCCTTTTTCTAGAAGGTATTATATAAATATCCTTACATAAAGGTTTAACTGAGCATGGTATATCATCTAAAAATAGATGCAGAGTATGACAGAACTATTCTGATCATAGAGTTCATGTTGATATCTTTTGTCCTATATTTTTGTGGATTACGGGAGAAACACACGTACCAAATAGTTTTTTCCCAAAAATTTTCTTTCATGTGTTGAGACATATTGAAAATTTTTATGGATTACATTTATGACCTTTTATTTTGTACCTATTTTTTCCATAGTCTAGTGAGTATGTGTTGATTAGATATAGCCCCAGGCAGTACACCTAGGTGAATATTCAGTTGATCTATATGTGCATGGAAACCACTACAAATAGTAACAGTTCATATGAATTGAATTAATGGACATATTGTGAGTTTGATGTGGGTGACTGGGTAACACTATTAGTATTTCATGGGTATGTAAATAATCTTATTTGAAGGAATGGAATGTTTTCTCATAGGTAAAAGGGGTCATTATATATAGTGGTGATGATCAGTGTATTTTCCTATTGGTTAAATATTTCAATGAATTTGATTATTTCACAAAATGTATTTCACACTTCAAAAATTTAGAGATTCTATTTTGATCCATCTCATGTGATCAACACTTATGACATTAGTTTTGAGTCTAACAAATCATTTGATGAGAAATTTGTTTTTATATTGGATTAAATCATATCACTCTATATGGGAATCCTATTACAGTGATTTGACTATAGTCTCATATTGTGGAAATATAAGTTGATACACATGATTGAAAGTTTGATATATGGGATAGATGACTAGAGTATCTTTACAAATGGGGTCTAGCAATGTTTTGTGTAGAAACATGAGGAAAACTACTACATTGTGGGGGGGGGGGTGTTAAAACAATACTCATTATTATGGTATATACCCATTTAGATTATTTCAATCATAAGATTTTGTTTTTTATTCTTAATGGAATTCTATATGGGGATTTATAGTTGTTATATAGGTGATTTGAGTTCTATAAATATCCTAAGAGTGGGGTCATTATTTTTGGGAGGTTTTTTTGATCCATATAAAGGTTTATACACCATTTAATTGGAGTGACCTTACCGTATTGATAGTATGGTGGAGAATGAAGAGGATGTTGTCTCACAAAAAAATCATCTATGTCATGGTCCCAAAACAATAAAAGTTTTTATAGTTATGGGGAGCTATATTCTATAAAGCTTATAACAGTTTATGGTGAGTGAAATCTATTCAAAATGAAGATGATGCACCTCACATTGGTATCCTATAGTCTTTCCAATTTAACTAAACATGGGGATCTCGTTTTGGTGGATATTCCCATGGTTATTGGGGGAGTCCCATTTAAAAAATGAATAATGGTGAAATTTCTTATTTGAGGGTTTCCTTGGGATTTTTGGAAGATTTATTTCCTTAAGTTAAATGCTAAGGATGACCACATTGTGGTTAGTCATCCATGTGAATATAGGAGAGACCATAGAAATATCTGTAATATGAATTTTTTGATGGTGAATTAGTGAAGTTACCCGTGGAAATAGGTAAGGGGTTCCTTATCATTGAACTCCCCTAGAATTCATGGTGGTTGGTATTGATGTAGGGGTAACACACTATGGACCATATAGGTCACATCATGGATAAGGTTGGTAAACCCTTATTGAATGTTTATGTTTTATATTTTCTCATTTTTCAATTAAATTCTATTTGGAACTCTTTTCTCCCTATACTCTCTACTAAAACATCCCTTTCATATTAACTTATTCTTATTCAATATGATCTTGGGTTTTTTCTCCCATTTCATGCTGAAAACAATCATCATTAATTATGATAATGATCTAAAGTCTAGGCTATCCTTCATTTTTTCAATATAATTTTTTTTGAAATTTATTCCCTTTACTGAAATTTATGTCCATTTAAAACATATCTCAAGCAGTTAATTTTTTCTTCAATTTTTTTATTTAGGCTAAAATACAAGGATTTTATCTAACATGTATACATATAAATGTTAAAGGTAGATGGTATTTATGAAATATCTCAAAGTATCACTATTTTTATAATGAATATGATGTATGATCACACTGGAAAAAAGTGATATTCTTAACCATAATAAATATATGACTTGTGAACATAATTATCAAAATTAAACAATAACATATTTCAGTAGTAGTTTGTTGTATGGTTTAGATTGGAACGTTTCCCACCTCAGGTGTTTTGCATGAACATGGTAATTAAATATATATTAAGAGTGAAACTATGGTGTTCCATGGATAATGTAAATTCACATGTACTTTTGTTTGATTCCTATGAAATTGTCTTGCATCCAGTTTTAATGAATATTGTGCGATCCCTCAAGTAATTAAATTATATGAATTCATACATTATTTAACTATTGATTTATAATAACATGGATATTCTCCTTGGATTCATCCTTGATACTATATATTTTTTATTCCTTAGATATGTTCCTTTGATTCAGTGATGAGATTATTGATCAGGATTTCCATGGGGTAATCCCTTGTTCATTAAGCTTCATACCCATGACGCGAAATGTGTTGGAAATATTCCATGAATTCATACATGATCCAAGGAACTGGATATGCCTTAGATATTTTACATGGATTTATCCTTAAGCAAATTGTTGGGTAAATCCTTGTATTTTATTCATGGATATTAACATAATCATACTGACTAGGAATGACTTAGATACCCTACATGCATTCAAATTTTGTCCAAATAATATTACTTATTGTGAATAGATATATCCAACACATTCTAAGGTAGGATTGGAAAATCCAAGGTGTCACCACAGAACCTGAGGAACAAATATTGCAAATATTTTAGGTTATTTCATAAATTTTATTATATACATTGGAATGAACAATATAATCCAACTCAATAGGATTATTGACACTACATTATGTGGTATATTGATTCATTCTCATAACCATATTAGGATAACATTGGCACCAGATTGTAATTATTTTTTTAATGTAATGGAAATGGCATGAGACCTTCATTTAGAGATTATATTTGATTCTTGGATGATTCATGTGATATGGGACTACATAGAACTAGGTAGAAATATTGGCATTTTATCCAATATATTTGTTATTGATACTCTTTTGGGTTTTTATATATGTTATACACATCGAACATTCAATATTGATTATCTAACTTGACAAACATTTATATAAACCCATTTTATTATCACATGATTTACAATTTTATAAACACTTTTTAATTATTTGTATATTCATTATAAACATCATATATGATGTCAATATTATTTATATGGTTAATGCACTATGATATTAGGTTATAATCTCCCACAAAACAACCATGGACACATTCTTATGTGGGAAACCCATTGGTGAATGAGGAGGTGCCCTTGAGAATACATAACAAATCGAGTCCGGGTATTAGTTTTGGCCACATGAAGAGGGACATTACAATTTAATAGGGTAATATGATTTTTGGGTCCCGAGGTAGAGGAAAAGTTTGATTATTGGGGCTCGAGGATGAAATTATATAAGTGGAAGAATGTTAGGTATTTTTCAGAATTTATTTGTAATTAAATTTATAGCCTGTATAAGATTGAGAAATTTCAAGAGACTATTTAGTGTTTCAAAATACATAATTAAAAAAAAATTCTATGACGCATTATTAAGGTTCTACAAATCAAAGATCCCAGCTATGAGACTACACGTGCCCAGATGTCCACAAGACACACCCATGATGGATATTAAAATGGTGGGGACACATCATCCTTTTTTGAGGACACACTATAATACCAATGGAATTGCAGAAGGAGGTGTTGAGGGTGTTCCATACATCCCATTTAGAGGTAAATATAGGTATAGAGAAGATGTATCAGGTCCTACGACATCAGTAATGGTGGTAAGGGATGAAGAAGGTAGTGGAAGACTCTGTATCGAGATGCCTCATTTGTCCGCAAGTGAAGACTAAGAACCAGGTTCCAGCAGGTTTGACACAAGCACAAGAGGTACTGGAGTGAAAGTGGGATTGTATATCAATATAAATCATAATAGTCTTACCAAATATGTCTTGGGGGAATGATAACATCTGGGTAATCATAGACCAACTCACCATGTTTGCCCACTTCCTACCCATTCAAGAGAAGGGTTCATTAGAGAGCTTGAGATGCCTCTGTGTGTAAGAGATAGTTCAACTCCATGGAGTCCCATATATGATAGTCTCATATAATTATGAATGATTTACATCCTAGTTGTGGACATGTTTGTAAGAGGTGTTTGAGACTCACCTATGTTTAAACACATCCTTTCAATTACAGATGGATGGTCAGACGTAATAGACCATTCGGATCATGGAGTACATGATTAATTCTTATATTCTTGTTTTTTTTCACAGTTGGTAGGACCACCAAAAAATGGTGGTGTTATCATACGCCAATTGATAAAAATCCATCACTGTTATGGCACCATTCAAGGAACTATACAGATGACCATGCAGTTCACCAATATGATGGAAATACATAGGGGATTCAGCACACATGGGTCCGAAGATAGTACATGCTACAACTGAGAAGGTGAAGGTCATCCGAGACATGATGAAAACTAGAAAGAGAAAACATAGGTCCTATCAAGATAGGTTATAGAGACCCTTGTAGTTTGAGGAGCGAGGCCACGTATTTCTAGAGGTCTCTCCTAGATAAGGTAAACATATATTTTCTCGGAGAGGCCAGTTATCTCCAAGGTTTGTCGGGCCTTTTCTAATATTTTGTAGGGTGGGAGAGGTGGCCTAATTCTTGGCTCTACTGCCAATGTTAGAGATGGTACAAAAATACTTCCATGTATCCCAACTATAAAGATATGTGCATGAACCTTCTCACATCATCGACTATAGCGAACTAGTGATTGATGATAGAGAAGCATTCGCCAAGTACCTGATAGATATAGGGGATCGATTTTTGATGATACTTTATGGACAGTCGATTCCTCAAGTTCATGTTCGTTGGCATCATGAGAATATCCAAGAGAGAACGTGGGATCTGGAGGACCATATTTGTGCTCAGTACCTCCATTTTTTTGGATTAGACCTTGTTTTAGCTTACAATGATGAAATTCCTATAATGTGGATGTGATGTAATACAATGTAATTTATTGTATTTTTTTAAAATAAAATGGTATTTTTCAAGACCAAGCTCTGAGATGACATATGTTTCTGAGGCCTGGAGTGGCCGAAATGTATTTTTGAACTATTTTAATCCTTCATTAAATAATTGTGTGAGTGGGTTATCTAACATTTAAATTGGTTCTTGGATAAAACATACAAGGTAACCCTTGAACTCATTGCAATACGATTCTACTAGGAAAGTCTTAACCTTGACTAGTGTTGGTTGAGGGAAAAAGTATATTTATGACCTTTTAAAGAAAAAATTAAAATAAAATAACCATAAAAGGTTTATTTTATTAAATTTTTTTTTTCTGTGACATAGTGACGAGCCTACTGTTTATTACCATAAATGAAGTAGTATAACAAAGGTAAAATTCCAAACAATAGAAATTCTATTTCAAATATGAAATAGTGTAATGGCGGTGACATAGTGTAACAGAAAGGCTGCAACAAATTTTCATAAATTAATGGGATTACTAGAATTGGTGATGAGAGATGAATCTTGAAAATCACTCTAAATCTTTAGAGGATCACTATTGATGAACGACGAATGAAGAATGATGATCAAAAACAACATTGGGAACTCCCCATCCTCTTCGAGAGATCTCACCATCATTGATGGATCGAGGACATTCCCAGACTTGTCACTTTGGCGACAAAGCCTTAGGCTTATTGAACCTATTCCCCATGCAGAGGATTATTATTTGTGATTTATTTCCCATTAATTATTTCTAAAAAATGCGGAGGAACCCACTAATTGTTTGATCAACATGTCATTTGTTCTTATAGAAAGGGGGTTTCCATGTAGGGAGAGATGGGAAATTTGATCCATGTTATATTCTTAAACCTCCTTGAAAACTATTTATGAATTATTGAGTAGATAGATCAGGATAACATAATCAAGGCCTAGATTCCTCAGTTGAAGGTGTTCTTGTGTTCTTTATGATTGAACCCCCAGATCAACAGTGGGGAAACTTTGAACCTATAATAGTGATGAAAATGATCCCAGGATCATGGAAAAGCCTGCAAGTTGGAAAATAAACAAACAAAGAATGTATAGAGACCCTCAAAAGGAACCATCATTGTAAAGGCACATGTGTCAGCTGCAGGAGGGCCATGATGTTAAGCGAACTGTATGCTAGTGGGAATCTGATATAGACCCAAGATGTCCCACATATGTAGGCTAGGTCTCTATGGTAATCTGGGCCGATAATCGGCCTAGGCAATGGAAGAGATGTCCCACTGAAGCGGGTCGGGACGGATGGGGAAACCTGGATGCTCGGAGGCATGGATGGTATAAACCAGTCCAACTATGTTAGATCAGACCAGATGAGAACCTAGTATTTGGGAACCCAGTGGGAATGAACCACAACCGAATTAGGTCAGGTCCAGCCAGGCCCGATGGGCCTGACCACTAGTCAAGGATGAATCAGTTCAGTCGAGACCTAACTAGGTCAGATTGGGTTGGATTAAATGGGGCATCTTCTGCAAGACACCCATGTCGGGTTGGTCGAGTCGGCCAAACCAACTCGGATAGAACCTGGCTACAACCGGTCCCTATTTACCAAAACACCTATATATTTCAGACTAGGACTCTGATTGATGTTCGTTCTGCAGAGTTGGGACCCTTGTAATTAGAATTTCTATTGGGAATACTCTATTTGAGGTTTCATGGTATTCAAGATATTAATTATGTATTGAGGAATATATTATCTTGGAATCCAGTGCAATAAACAGCTAGAATTTTATGGATGGCTGTGACATGATGTATTTGACCAGGGGACCTCAGTGGTCTAATAGCCAAGTGATCCTCGGTGGTCAAGTAGCCAATAGGATCTCAGTGGTTCAATAGCCAGGAATACCTTAGTAGTCCAGTCGTTGAGGGGACCTTAGTAGTCCATGGGGAGATCAGACCTCATTAGTCTAGTGGCGGAGTAGACCTCAGTGGTCTGGAGGCCTAGCATACCTTAGTGGTCTAGTAGCAGAGTGAACCTCAGGGGTCCATTAGTCGAGTGAACCTTAGTGGTACTGTAGTTGAGCACAACATTGTGGTCGTGTATCTGAGTGAACATCAGTGACTCATGCGGGATGAGTCCCTCAGTAGTTAAATATGATTTATCTTTATGATTGATAATATTAAATTATATTCTTGAGGATGTACCAGGTGTGATATGAATTTTCGTTTTCATATTTAAATTGTTTTTTGGGGTCCCTATTGAGTATTCTAGTACTCACCCTTTCACTGGCTTCTCCAGCACGTGTAGTGTCTCATGTAGGTGATTGATGTTTTAATGAAGACCTAAGTTCTCTAGGACCAGGTGGTGCTCAGTGAGATGGGACAGAAGAGAAATTTTCTATGGATACAAGAAGTTAATATTAAACTACCTATTAGGTAGGGTCTCGAGCAGATAGTCCATGGTACTTGTACATTCACTTATCGTTTTAGTCCTATATTCTAGACAATTGGTAAATTTTGTTTGTATTGTAATCTCAGTAGTCTTCTCCATGAGGGGTGTGGTTTACTTGTGTTTAATTTACAAGTTTCTAGATTTATTTTCTATGTTGAGTTTTAAATGATAATAGTTCACTATTTGGGATATGCCTACTTGGTTCTTGTCTCCAGCCCAAAGATTATAGAAGGCGGGCTTGGGTAGTCCCAGCACAGGCCCTGGGGGACGAGCTGTGACATTTCATCCAACCAATATTACAAATTTTATTATTATAAGTCTTTATGATAAGATCACGATGTACAAAATTTATAAATCCATAATTTTGAAACCAATTATAAATTCTTATATGATTATATTATAAAATATCCAAGAATAATTTTCATGCTCATGTTACTATTTATGTAGAATCATATGATCTTATATGACTTGTAGAATATTATTATTCACGACCATGTTATTCATTAAAAAGAATTTTTTTATTTATTTACCATTCCATATTAATTTTTCAATATTTTCTCATGAAAGATTATACTATCTGTAACCCTTATATAGAGTCTGAGTTCACATTTATTTTTATTATATTCTTTGTGATACGAAGAAAGAATCATTGAATAAGTTTCAATATGTAGAATATTTACTTTCACTATATTTTATTATAATATTTTTAATATATTTTGAGAATTAAATATGTATCTAGTTTACCGAGGTTACATTACTATTAAGCACTTAAAGATTAGTTCACTTATATCTACTACCAAAGTAAAAAAAGAAACCATATGATCTAGGCTAGTAGAGCTAGTATTTTTACACAAAAAATTATAATATCACTCCTATCATTAATCTCAATCACTCCATCAATGCTTGGAACCTCCTCTATTTTAGATATTGACATAGAAAACCAAATATATTACTTTTCTACATCTAATACAACAATATAACTTGGCATTATTTGGTAGTACTTTATAGTTCCTTTCTTGGAACTCATAAAATTATAGCTCTACAATTAAGAAAATTATGTGACTATATTCATATTTCATATCAAAATTATCAAATTTTAACCCTTCATCTATTACACAAGTTATATTATGCTCATACTCTACTTCAATAATTAAGAACATGTCTTTATTCCTCATCAAGTCCCTATGAATTTTCATCATAGTAATCATGATACTCTCACCATGATTGTATTAATATCAAGAAATAATTATAATAGAATAGGTGGTATTAGGTTTATTACACAATATAGAATATTTGATAGAAGCTATGGAAGATTCAGCGAGAATTTTATCCATCCCCATCTACTCCATAGAATGTTCATGAGCCTTCTTAATATTTGTTTCCATATAACATCAATTGGAACCTATTTTTAGAGATATTTATGATAAAATACATTATAATTATACTAATTTTCATATATTAAATATGTATATGAAACTGATTCATATATATATATATATATTACATCCATTAAAATAGGTTTTTTATGATTTGGTTTATCAAGAACTATTTAACTACTACATATTCACAGAGAAAAGTTTCTTCATATAAATTATAATAGATATAATTCAATATATATATGATATTTTAAAACTTAAATACACTCTAAATAATCAAATTTTATGAAATGATTTATATTTTTTTATATTAAACCAAAAACATTGATCCCATCATGAAATATGATATTACAACTCCATGATCGTTTCTAAAATACATAAGTGTCAATAACATCCTACGTAACATAGTAGTATCATTTATCACATATAAAATCAGGTTTTATCATATATAAAATCATCTAAATCCTATATGGTTGTTTTAATAACCATTTGATATATCCCATAATAAATAAAGTTCTTTTATTGAAATAAATATACAAATTTCATTTAGAAGAGAAAACAGTGACATAGTTTATTTAATGTCAATACCCTAAATTATTTATAATATTTATATACTAGAATCTCATTATAGGTATCCAATATAATATACATGTATTTTTTGTAATGAAAACCCACAAGAACCCTATGGGTCATACCTTTCTTGTGTATCAATGATGTTCGAAACATGGTTACTGTATATATAGAGTTGATTTAAGTTGGCATGGATTATAACAAATTCCTAGAGTCAAAAAAATCTTTATGGACTTTGTGTTGATATTAGTTGTATCATATTTAAAAACGATATTATCCTCATTATCTATGATAAATACATATTTTATTAAATCTTGATGAATCATTCATGAACATCAATGTTCTTGTTTTACATGAATCCGTTCATAATTAAAAAATATATGTTGAATCATCTCAAAAAATCTACCTTAGTAAAAATTCATATTTATTATTCTTAAACATCATATATTATAACATTCAGCAATCATTATTTCTAAAAAGTTTCATTCTCAAGGAAAGCATAATTTAATTCTATAAACACTTAGTTTTCAATAGGATTATAAAAATAATACTTTGTTTTCCATTTGGGATAAACAATAAATAAAATATTTTTTTCATTAGGGTTGCTTTTATCAAATAAATGATGATATTTATTATCACAACATAAAATCTCCATAAAATAAATTTTAATATATTTCCCATGTCATATATCAATTTTAGTATTTATAAATGCTTCATATGGAACATAGTTTAGTTAATATAAAGACATCATTAGATAATATACGTAATATGAAATAGAAAAGTCACACTTACTCATTATTAATCAACCCATGTCCAATAAGGATAAATTTATACTTTTGGATATATCATCCCACTCTAGTGTTATTGGACTTATTACTTGGAAAAATTCTCATTATACATTATATTATCAATAAACTTAATAATTTTGTTTGAACCTGCCAAAATCCAATCACCAGATCATAACAATCATTTCTAGTTTATTCTATTATTTTTTGGATAATTATTAAACTATTTTAAATATATCATACTTATTTTTCATTGTAAACTATATCCCTGATTAATGTAGTCAATGATAAAGGTAATGATGTACCTAAAAAGAATACGTGATTGATTACTCATTTTTCTATACATCTCACTATATAACTGATTCGATAGCCAACAATCTATGTCACATTTTAAAATAATTTGTTTTCGATTTAACCTAATAAAAATGATTCCATATTTTAAAATAACTAATAATCAATGGGTTTGGATAATATATCTCTATGGACTCATTGGATGTGTTTATCATTTAAATGTCTATTGTGAAAATGGTAAGTGTAATTGGGATTTGAAAAATCGTAGAAATATTTATTTCTAATACTATAAACAACATTAAACATATCTATAATATGTAAAATATTAATCATATTCCCCAATCTATATGATATATCATTCATATATATATAACTACTCTTGTTCTTAATAGATGTTGAGAATTATTTCCAATCTAAATAATATATGAAAGTTAAATTTATATTTATGATTGGAAAATATTTTTAGTTATATAATTAAAAGCCAAAATAATCTTTTAATATAAAAAATAAGTTCAAACAAATGATGTAGTAACTCTTAATAAATTACCAGTATAATCATATATTATTTCATTAATTAATTCACTCACATATATGATTCTATTTTTATCAGCTCAAATGCGGGCAACACACCCATTATCACATTCCAATGAGTTAGAGTTGGCATAATTAATCTCAAACAGTACAATAGATCATACCTATAATGAATATCAATATAATTATAATCATTTTATCCCTAACCTAAAAGATAGAAATATTTATATGTGAGTATTATGTATTATATCTTTTCATTATGGTCTTTCAGTGGAAGATATCATAGTAAAATTATTGACCCAATACATCATATCTATTATTTTATCCAATATAAATATTTAAGAAGGATATAAACTAGGTAATAAGTAAATAAGCCATGACAATATTCTGAACGTATTAACATTTAAAATCATATCATATATGATTATGTGGATAGATTACTAAATAAAATATATATCCAAATCCTAAATTTATTCACTCCACTCATTTCATATCATGCAATATTTATTATCCCATGTATTTATTCATTTGTTTGTTCCTAAATATAATTATTTAGTTTTTAAATCCTATTCCATATATATGAATAATATGTTCATAACATATTAATTTGAAACACAATGAAAAAACCATATGTTTATGTTACTTACCTATAATATGAATGAAAAAATATTCTTAAAAATATAATTATATCTCCTATGTACTGAATATTAACATTTCATTTAAAGGAATAGAGTTATATAATATTTAAAATATCTATTGGAGTAATATTATTGAAATAAATTTCCATCATAAATCCTTTATATAAAGTCATAATCATGTTATATGGTAGGTAATACAACCCCATCTCCCTCTCCATATGGATACATTAGTCATGATAAAATTTAATTCATGATATCTCTAAGTAATAAAATGGAAAAAATAATATAAAAAAATATTCAATGTTTCATAAGTATAAATATAAAGAAATTTTATGCTATTTGAAAAATAGTTCTAATAGAGTTAAACTCAGAATGTTATATAAATCTCCATCTAATATAAAATATTAATTATATAATTGTATGCATAAACATTACAAACATACTATATATTAATTATAATAAAAATTTATTTAAATTGAAAAAACTAATAAATAGACTCTGTAGTTACATTATTACATGAGACAAATATATTTCCTTTACTAATTTTATAATTCATGATCCTTATAAATTTTATATTATATAAAAATCTATTAAAATACATATTAGTATTTGTTTTTAATTTATAAATTAATGTTTTATTAATTGAATAACAATCAATAATGAAATATGACCAATATTGGAGAGAATATTATATGAGTTTACAGTATTTTATGAAAAAATGCCAAATATACACTATCGTGGAATCGTGGAATGTGAGTAAAGGATTTTTCTAATGATATAATTTTTTTACATTTATGCACAAAATTGTAATTACATCACATAACATTTTTTTGAAAAACCATGTCTAAAACATATTTAATGATATTACATGTCAAAAAATATGGTATATTTGAAAACAAGGCGTTCATTACAAATCATACTGTAAAATATGATCTTGTATACACTATAGCTGATAAAAACAAAGTAAATGAATGAATTGAATTACACCATATAACTAGAGATGAAAAATGATAGGTATATTATTTGAAAACTAGTTTGATTTATATGATGAATAATTAAATGAAAAGTATATGAAATTCCTGGTATGTTTTTGGATTATCCTGTGATCTTTTATATGGAAAAAACACCAAAAACTAGAAGATCTAACTTTTTGGATCAATGTTAAAGGGTTGAAAATGATACTATGTACCTAAAAATATGCAATAGTTGAATCATATTTTTTTTAAATGAAGTAGTTTGATGATGATCATTAGACTATCATAAAATTTTGTTTCTACCTCAATGGGTAATACGCCAGAAAATATATCCAAAAATTTATCATGAGGTTTCCCAAAATGTCAAAGTGGTATTAACAGTATTATTACAGTCGTAAATGATATCTCATGTAGGTGGGATATATTTTTCTAGAATGAAACCCAAAGGGTAAATCCAAAAAAATGGGAATCCATCTAATTATATAATTTTTTTACTTTCTTTATTGAATGAATATCATCATATATATATAGAGTATTGGGCTCCATCTCATGGAACCCACACGTTTCATGTCGCTTGGATTTTCTTAATTTAATACTTAAAAAAATGATGTGTAATGATTTAAATGATCAATTTCAATTTTTTTTAAAAAATAACCCTACATGAATAGACATGGATGCTGTATTCATATCATTAAAGGAATATCATAATTCTTATTATGTGATAAAACACATGCTACAAAGGTACCATATATTTTTTTTAAATAATTATATAATTAAATTGTTCTATAAATCTCATATATATATATATAATCATATGATTCCAGCCTACTGTGAGGTAATACCTACCCAGGATTAAGTTTTTATATATATAAATTATTTTTAAAATGTAATTTTGTTTTATATTTGACATCCAATTTCACTAAACCAATAGGTTCTGGGGTGTGATAATTTTGAGATGTATTGAATATGAATGAAAATAAATTTCAGTAGTATTTAGATTATGGTAGGTTCATATTTTGTTATATGTTTTAAAATGGAATCATGGATATTTATTTTCAATGATAAATAATTGAAAAAATTAAATATTTGAAATTAAGAGTCATGAGTCGGTATCTAATAAATATATGATTACATGGATTAGAACACCATTTTGAAATAAATTTTAGAAAATGAATATGGAATTTTATTTCATTTATTAGTAAAATATATTTATGGGGAATCATATGTATTCAAATTGAGTGGGTGAATTTTAATATACTTATATAATTTTTTCAAATTTTTCTAGGGAATATGTGTATGTACATGTTATTATTATTGGTTAGTGATTTTATTATTATTAAATGGTTTAGTTGATAATAAATTTTTCATTTTTAATATATATATTTTAATGGATTAGTAATGTTAAATATTTGAGATAAATATTAAATTGTTATGTGATTAATTCTATTTTACTAATTTTTTTGTGAAATTGTCCAATAAACAATGAATTGTTTGTCATTTTATATAACATTTTTGAAATTTAGTTCTAACTAGTGAAAGGATTTTTTATATAGTGATGACACCAATGATGTTTTTCATTGAACCAAGAGGGTGTTCATTAAAGTAAGAGAGTTATAATATTTTTTTTAATAAAGATTCCAATCATGCTTCCATGCTGGGATAACATAAGAATCTAGTAAGTGATATTATTTATTATATTCTACTTATGATGGTTGAAAACATATAAGGTAGAACATTTTTAGTGTCTATGATTTAATATTACATGTTTCAACATTTTTTAACATTAAATCCTCTTTTTTAATTAATATTCTAGGCTTCATGGAATACATGAGTGGATATATGGGATGTAAGGGATGTTTGGATTAATTGATTAACCAAAGGGAACGAATGTGATTCTTTCCATATATATGCCAAAAATATATTTCTACCATTAGTGGTATTTTCAATTCACTGAGTAGTGTAATGAGGGACTATCATGGTCCACATTTCCGGATATCTTCAATGATATTTTAAATCCACAAAAATCTAGATGGATATATTTTCAAATTTTATGTTTTTAAAACATTGGAGTATTTTTTTTTATGATTATTTTAATTAATTTATAGACTATCTCATTTTTTATGTTATCTTTAGTAGTGGAGAGACATTGAAATCTCCATTTTTGAGTATGTGATAATGGAATAGATTATTTTATGTAATAGAATGTATTTTTTATATTTTTTTTATAGTGGTTATATGATGAGAAAATGGTATAAGTACCATAGAGATATAAAGTGATCTTGTTTAAAGATGCACAACTTGTTTTTGGTTTTCTATTGACAAGATACCTTTTTGTGTTATCTATTAAGATGAAAATTCCATTTTGAGATGTATTTCCTAGTTAGGATAATGAATATTGGTTAAATAGTAATGTAGGATATCATTATCAATTTTTATTGAAGGGATCTTAATGGGCTATAATTTCGGATTCAAAATTTACAGAGGCGTCTCAGGTATGATCTAGTTAATATAATAAGGGTAATTATTTTATTCTATTTGTGTATTGGTCACTGAGGTATTAGAGATTATTTTGGACACATTTAGTGTGGTTATTTAGTGAAAGGGAGATAAGAAACCCAATTATTGGGTTATGTAGAAGAGTATATTCATTTATTTTCCATGATATAATCATAAATAAGTAATAATAAGAGGACATCCATGATTGGTGGAATTTTTTTTGTTAACTATAACATGGATAATGTTATATTAATTATTTGTTTTCATTAATATTTAATTTTTTATTTTTCTTTATCTAGCTATGATTTGGATATTTTGATTATGTGTCTTTTCCCGAACCACACTGCGATACCATCCAACCCAATACCTGACTCGGCGCAAGGAAAGTCCCAAAGTGTGTTCCTGATCACCATGGGATGAGAATAATACCTTGGTATCAATAAAATACTTTTGGAATGACTTCAAACATTTATATAATAATAAAAAAATTCAAAAAATTAAAATAACACAAAACCAATAACCATAACCAAGCAATGTACTTCAATATTCAGAGTAAATATATTCCAATTTCAACATAAATCCAAAGTGAAAAAATTGAATGGAAACTAGTAGACATCCCAAAATCGTCCATGAATCAAGAGGGGTATCACACTCATGACACCACCACAATCTCCTACAACAAGTTGAATTCCTTTGAAACCGGAACCACCAACACCCAGACACATCGTTCCTTTACCTAGGTTATACACTACAAATTTTGCATACACCCAAAGGTGTATGTTAGGTGTGTTCTAACTCATAGTAGGATTCGTACTAATGAATATTTTTCAATGATACAACATTATTTGAAAAATCAACACGAATATTTATATGAAATATCAATGAAAAATTTTCCAAGGATAGTTAATGTAATCATTTTTCAAAGAAATACATTTAGAGAAAAGACTTTTTAAAAGTAACATTTCACATAGCCAAATTATACATGAAGTCCGCCATATATCAATTATAGAAACTACATCTCATATACTACGTCACAAGAGAGAACCATGGGTAAATTCATAAGGGTAATCTAGTACAAGTGATTCATTATGAATCTCAGACCTCAGTGACCAAATATTCCATCCCAACAAAAAACAACATTCCCACGCATGAGCCACTCTGAGGGACTATGCCACATGCCTATTGGTCTCCAGATTTGATGCCAATGAAAACAATGTTCTGATGAATAATCCACTAGGTGGTGATATACCATGGTGATAATGGTACCTGATCATATCAATTATTTATTTAGTGTTTCAAACATAAATCATGATAACAGAATCTAAGATTTTCCACTTCTAATTCAACTAGAATCAATATGCTAGAAGAATTTGGGAATGAAAAATTTGAATTAATAATGTACTAGTTATAGTATTCCAGCCTATATACTCATTATTTCGTTACTTCATATACTCCTAATTAAAATATAACAAAATCACCACGTTCAAATAGATATTCCATGCCACATATACACACAAGTAAATCACCGTATTCAAAAAAAACATAGGAAAACACCATTTTCCATAAAAACTACACTCCATATTACAAACACAGAAAAAAATTCAAAAAACACTTTCCACTACATTTAGAATTCATGAGACACATTTGGAAACATTAAAATAAAAGAACACAATCAATTCCACTATTTCCCTCATCTAATCAATTCCAAATCCAAACCTAAACCAAATCCATTTCACAACATTCATCTAACCATTTACTTAATTCACCAATCACATTTCAAGGTAAACAATTATGCACAAAATTCCAAAATAATCTATTTACCTCATAAAACCCAATTTGATCTATTTGTAACATCAAATTGTTTTGAAAATAAATTTCATATTATAAAAATATTCATGAAAAACATTAATGAAGCTCCAAAAGTAGGAATATATAAATTATAAAAATTTTACTTTGAAAATATAGTTTTTATCAAATTTGAATGCTTATATATTTATAATGCATGTATTTCAGAACAAAAATAATTCAAATAACAAATTTATAAATCCAATCAAACATATAAAAATTATCCAAAACTGTTAGATCATTGAACCACCTACCCCACACCAATAATTATCCAACATTCAGTAAAAAAACAAACGTCAACACCACAAGACCCTATAAAGGAAACACTAAATAAAAAATAATTCTCTCCCTAAAAACAGAAGATAAAATCCCCTTTTAGGCCAAACACCCACTATAAATTAGTAAACAATGAAATATGGAGAGATAACCCTAAAAAGATGTTGGAAACAAGAGTTAAACGACATATATAAGGATTACTTCAAGACATAGGGTCAAAACACCATTTAAATGATGCTTAATATGTCTAGGAAATCCTGGAGGAAGATCCCCTCACTGAAAATCCCATATGGTTCTGATTATAGGGGACTTTAGCTTTAAATCATGATCGGACAGAAATAGATATTTTCTTTTTTTAATGGCCTAGATAGGTTTCACGGTTTCCCACTTAGTTTTCCAAACTGTGGGATAACCTTGAGCTCCTCACTAAACAATCGGCACACACCAATCATTTATCCTCTATGTCTACCAAACCTTGTGTAAACCATGCAGTTCACCACTATCTATAAATGTCAAATGGTTACACAGTTTCCTTGGAAAGGGCACACGACTTGAAAATTCATGTGCTAACCAAGCACCTCATGCAATAAAGAGTAAAAAGTCCAATTAAAAAATAATTGAAACTCAAGGGAAAACATGGGATTGAAATAAAATAGATAAATACCTTATAAAGGAGGAACTTGTTTTAAAAATATCCCCATCATGATAACATTCATCCATAAGAATTTCCTCGTGAGGACTGATCCATAAACAACACTGTTTACTCCATTTCATCCCATTTCTTCTACTCCCATGTATTAGGATTATGAAAACCATGTTTCTATATAAAAATAAAAAATTTTATATAATTCCAAGGAATAACACTCTCCTTAGAACCCACAATACATAATTGTCGCTCAAACATAGAATTATCAAGATCCAACTCTACCTCATTCCATCTCATCACAGCGGATGAATATTGATTATACTTGTTCATTTATGATACAAAAAACACATCATGAATTGGTTTCAACTGTGGAGGAAAATACAATTGATATTACACCCTACTAAATCTCTTGGTAATTTCAAGAGGACCAACATAGCTTGTTGTATGATTCCAATTCTTACAAAATTGTTGATGACCTAAGAGTGGATCCAAATTTTGGAACACGCTGTCATCCACAAAAATTCCAAATCAGGACTCCTCCAGCAGACACAATGTTTATAAAGAAATTAAGATCATAAAAAATGTTTCCTAATCGAAATCACACTCATCGATGTTTTCTGCACAAGGCTTGGTGTAACACCCCAAGCTTCTACGATACGCTTATCTTTGAATAATGTGATAGCGTGTGTTGTACACAACACCGAGTTCTAACACACCATAACCAATCAAACTAGCCGTTATGAATAGTAATATCTACTTTCTGAAATTATATATATTTTATATTTTAAAATGGAATTCATTTCTAGATTCAGAATATCGAATTTATCCTAAGTTGAAATTTTGGTACTTTTCGGATAACTTTCATATTTTGATGAATAGTGAAAATTACTAAATTTTAATTAAAAACAACTTTTTTAATCAAAATAATTAATAGTGATAAATTATGAATTTGAGTGGTTTTAAAGTATATTTAGAATATATTTTTACCATTTAATATAATTTTGGTCATTGGACATAATTTTACAATTAAACCGAACATAAACAAGTGTCAATCTTTTGATAGTTATTATCATTTAAAAACACGCTTTTTGTTTTGACAGCGGGAATTAATTTTAAATTAATTTCTTCCACTTCTGTATTTTGAATTTAGAAAAATAGATTCCATATTTCGAATCAGGATGTCCGAATTGTGTAAATAGGTAACTTTTATTTTTAGACATTTTGAATAATTACTGTGGTAAATATTTTATTACCATGGTTAAGGGTAAATCTGGTAAATAAGGGTTAAAAAATAATATTATAATAATACTAAATTACCATAAAACGTGTCCTAGCCTTATTGGTTGATACATGTTCGACCATAGTCATCTTTGGGTCGATTTTGGGATCCCATGGTGCCACTTGTAGGTGATAAGGACTGTTTTTTTTAATTAAGTTAAAATGAATAAAAAAATGACAGAAGCATAGATCTTTTAGAAAAACAATTTTTACATAGGGTTATATATGTTGGATTTTAGATTATAAATATTCATTAGAAAGATATAAAGATTTCCTACATACTGAAATTTTATATATAATTTTTAGACATTATATAATTAAATTTATTTATGACACAATGATGATGTAGTAATTACTATAATAGTGAAAAATTAAAATAATTGATATTATAAATACCCAAATAAATATAATATTAAACTTTTAATGAATTGAAAAACTTTTATAGGATAATATGATATATTATTATTGGTTTAATTGACTTTTTTCGAAGTAATCAATCTGTTATGAGTTTCAAAAAAATCAACTATTGAATAGTGTCAAAATTGACATAAAAGAGTTCTTAAAACAAATATTATATTATTAATTGATATTAAATTCCTAAAAATCTAAGGTTCGGCCAAGAGAGCTATATCATGATTGGTTCATCATTAATGGACCACATGGGGGTCTCTTGGATGTATATATAATGTTTATTAACCATATTATATAAAAATACAAAGAGACATTGTAAAAGTGAAACTAATTAACTTAGAGTTAATACTTAAAGATAAGGTTAATATAAGTACCCAAACCTGTCTAAATTCTATTGGTTGAGTTTTTTTCGACCTATACCCACCTTAACCTATTAATAATCATATTTGGAGCCATTGGAAACCTAATATGAATTTATCATAAACTAATATCTCCAGCTTTTTTCAAAGGTGCCCCTCACCCCTCTTATAAAAGGGCACTCCTCCTTCTCATTTATTCACACCTTAAAATCCTTTTGGTTCGGCCAAACTCTACACAAATACTCTCCCAACTTCCCCCAATACAACCTAGAGGCCTTTGTTTGATCATAAAGCCAACTTAAGGAGCCCTTTTGATCAAATCAAAAGGAAGAACCCGAAGAAGAGGTAATGATTTCACCACTCTTTTCCAAGTTCATTTCTTCTTCCACTTCTTCTTCCTTTGTTGTTACCATTCTAAAATAATAACTCCAGTATCATATATATAGTGTGATTTTATTATATATATGGTACAACCATATTCAGTATTCTATCCGCCCTTTGAATAACATGTCACCATACGTGCGTACGTACGGCTTACCGTCTCCACGTCGTGGTGTAATTGTTATTCAATATATTATTATTTGTATGGGTATAATAATGATATGTAACTCATGTAAATAATAAATATAACATGTTAATGATTCTTTATATATGATATACCATCCATTTATATATTATTTTAATATCAAAAGAATGATATTGTCTCTCGTGCGTACGTACGGACTACCGTCTCCATGAACGCGATGAGATTCATTCTCCATCGTAACCATTAAAGTATAATTATCATTTGATGATTTAAAAATTATGTTTAAGGACTTGATATCATTCTGGATATGAATAATATACAACCTATCCTTTACAAACATGTCTTACGTAACAGAACATATAAAAGACAAGTAAGTTAACACCTGAAACAACGATAATACTAAGATATTATTATCAAATCAATTTTAAAAGATCATATATGATATCATATTAATGTATATAATTCTTGTATAATTTAATAAGAATTATTTCACCATTATAAATGAGGTTAACCTACCCCAACCAAGGAAAAGTACAAGGTAGGGTTATTTCACAATCTCTTCATTATCTGAAGTTGTTTATACGTAATAATCTACTGGGATCTCTTTATCATCCACATCCATGTTTCTTAAAAATGTATTTCAAAACATTTTTAATATTTACAAGAATATGGGTTAAAGTCATTTATACCCTTGTTTGACTTTTTATAAGAGTAATCTTTCTGTCATTTTCAAAACAAGGTCCTTTTTAACCTTTTCGACAGAATTAAGGTAAGAATGGTTTTTTAAATTATAGGGTGGGTGCGGTTATTTTCCGCCGTTATAAAATCTTCAAAGCTTTCCTTACAAGCTTATAAGAATATTTTCAAAGAAAATATTTTATTTTATATGTCACTTAAATGATTTCAAAAATAGAAAGAGATATTTCTTTAAAAAGAGTTTTGATTTCATCTATGTCAACATCCTTTGATGTATTTTACGCTTATTTGAAGTTGATTTATTATGATACAAAACTTCTATATTGTATTGAAGGTTTTGTGATATGTTTGAATGTAGATGTTCTATTTTTATACCATTCATAGTTTATGGTGAAATTATTGACATTTCGTATGCTAGTTTTAATACGAATGTTTATGTTATGTGTAAACCTTTTCATATGGGAATGCATTGTACTGAATATGTGACGGGTGGAGCCCGCTATAGCTCCTCGATGCATCGGTAGGTCAAATGAGACAAACAAGTGTCTTGGCACAAGGCCTTGGCAAAATCTTATTTGTAGTCTTGGCCTGAGGCCTTGGCTATGTGGTTATGATAGTCTGGAATTATGCATTCCAACATTATGAAAGTGTTTATTGATTTTTCATGTGATTATTAGATTAGTAGAATATCCATGTGAATGAGTAAATGGAATTATTTCATTTTATTTATTCCATAAAATGTTGAACGTTCATGTTTGAAAGGATTTTGTTTTAGTTATACATTGCCTTAAATGTTTATTCTTATTTATTAAACTTTCCACTATATTGTTATCCTTACTGGGCATTTGAGCTCACCCCTTTTCTATGTTTTATTTTTCCCAGGAAGTGAAGAAGTAAATTATGAATGACCTGCAGGGATATTATGTGGGGATATGAGTGTGGATTATGGAGACATTATGTTGTTGTAGTAGTTTTTCATTTTATGATGTAATGTAAAACTTATGAATATATCTAGTGTTTCCAAGGATACTAAACCAATCGGTCTTTCGAGATTTTATCTTTCTTGTGATCATGCCAATGTTATGTAATAATGCACCGACCCTGGGTAACTAGGGTCGGGGCGTTACAGTTGGTATCAGAGGAAGTTTAGTACAAACCTTGGAAGCTAGATTTAGATAAACTCTGATTAGAGAACGTAGACCTAAGATGAACTTTGAGGATTAGTATAGAAGAACTTCCTAGAATTTTGGTATTGTAGAGATTTTGTGAGTTTTCCGAACAATACATCCCTGTCTGGATACGAGCAGGTAGAGGCGGCTCTGGCACAGATGTACCTAGGGGTAAAACCCTAAAACACCGCTTTGAGCTAGACTCGAACGGGAATGGGTGCACGACAACGGGCCTTGCTACACTCTTGGTTACGACACTCCCGGGAGATATGCTTAGGATAACTCTCATTTTCTTTACAAATCATTTTGAAGGGTTTTTGAGTATATACATTCTCAATGAAAACCTTTTTATGATTATCGATTATATCTATAAATAGTTCAATTTATGTTAATTGTTTTATAAGTATGTGATTATGTATTTTGATTCATAAACTGATCTAGTTTATGAAATTTTTTAGAAATGGCGCCTAGTGGAAGAAATGGAAACCATATCAATGCACGCACTACATGTAGGGATTTCCCTCCTACTCAAGATAATTATAGTGGGGCCGGTGATGCAACTGGTGCCGATCGGCTAATCACCATACTGGGAAAACTTACTCAGGTTATGAATAATAACCTTACCCGTATGGAGCACCCTGATCCACAGCGTGGAGGATCAATGTTAGATAGATTCATGAGGCAACAACCACCAAAGTTCAATGGGAGTACAAATACCTTAGTAGCTTAGCAATGGATAAATTCCCTAGAGAAAATATTTCAGGCTTTGGGCAGCAGTGAAAGGGAAAAAGTTATCATGGCAGTTTACCGCCTCAATGGAGACGCTGATCAATGGTGGTCATTGATTCAAAACATGAAGGAAGATGATGAAGCATCAAATATGGAATGGAGGGAGTTCAAAGATCTTTTTTTAGAAAAATACTTTCCTCGCGACCATCAAGCAGATATGGAAAGGCAATTTCTGAGTCTGAGACAAATGGGGGATGAGAATGTCACAAAGTATGAGGCTAACTTTACAAGGTTAGCAAGGTATGCTGGAGATTATATTCGTAACCCAAGAAGTAAGATTGATCGTTTCTTTGATGGGTTAAAACCATTTCTTCGTCGAGCATTAGTCTCACAATCCTTCTCATCATATGAAGACATTGTCTCATGTGCTATCAAGACTGAAAAGGAATTCTCTAAGTCTTATGACTTTAAAGCAAAGAAAGTGAAGAAGAGACCTGCTGATCAATCTGGGAATGGAAATAAGGGGCAGAAGGGAATGGTTGAATATCCATCTTGTGGTAAATGCGGGAAGAAACATCCTGGTACTTGCTTGAAGAGAATGAGAGTCTGTTACAAGTGTGGTGAAAAAGGCCACCAAGCTCGTGATTGCAAGGGGAAGAAGGAAGATACCAATGTTTAGTGCTACAATTGCAAGGAGATGGGGCATTATGCAAATGAATGTCCTAAGTGTCAGGAGAACTTACCTCAGAAAAGGCCAAGGGATCAAGTCCAGGCTTATGCTATCACTACTGCTGAGGTAGAAGCTCCGAAAGACGTGGTGGCAGGTAATTTAATGGTTTCCTCAAGTTTAGCAAATGCATTATTTGATTCTGGATCATCACATTGTTTCATATCTTCCCAGTTTTCTAAGAAAATTAGATATTTACAATTTGATTTAATAAGTTAGTTGTCAGTTAAAACTCCTAAGGGATGTATCATTGCAACAAAGTTTTGTGAATCAGTCCCTATTAGAGCACAAACATGTTCTTTATCTGCTGATATCGTCGTCATACATATGATTGAGTTTGATATAATCCTCGGTATGGACTGGCTTTCAGACTATGATGTGAATATTTATTGTAATAAGAAAGAGGTTACGATTCTTGATGATAATGATAAGGAACACCTTATCTTTAGAGCAGAATCGTCACCACCTAATTCTTATTTAGATCCACCACCAGTAGCTCAACTTAATTCAATTATTAGGGAGGAAGAGAATGAAATAATTGTCGGTGAGGAAAGGAATGTTCAAATAGAGGATGTACTGGTTGTGAAAGAATTTGTAGATGTATTTCTGTAAGGTTTACCTGGACATCCTCCAAAACGAGAAGTTGAGTTTTCCATTGATTTGATTCCAGGATGAAGGCCTATATCGAAGACCCCTTATAGAATGGCCACTGTAGAATTAGTTGAACTAAAGAAACAACTAGAGGAATTGAGTAATAAGGGATTTATTCGCCCTAGTGTTTCTCCATGGAGATCCCCTGTTCATTTTGTTAAAAAGAAAGATGGATCTATGAGGTTATGTATCGACTACAGGGAGATCAATGCTATAACGATAAAGAACAAGTATCCCCTACCTTGTATTGATGATTTATTTGACCAACTGCATGGATCTCAATACTTTTCAAATATTGACCTTCGATCTGGATACCATCAGTTGTGTGTGAAGAAGGAAGACATTCCAAAGACAGCATTTCCAACCAGGTACGGGCATTACGAGTTTACTGTAATGCCATTGGGATTGACTAATGCGCCCTCTGTGTTCATGGATCTGATGAATAGAGTTTTCAAGGAGTATCTCGATGAATTTGTGGTGGTATTTATTGATGATATCTTGGTATACTCCAAAACCTACGAAGATCATGAAAATCACTTGCACATTACCTTGAAGACTCTGAGAAGGCATGAATTATATGGGAAGTTTAGCAAGTGTGAATTCTGGCTTCAGGAGATTTCTTTTCTTGGACATATTGTCTCTAAAGATGGAATCTATGTTGATCCTTCTAAGACCAAGGCAATCCAAGAATGGCCAGCACCTACGAGTATAACTGAGGTACGCAGTTTTATTTGTTTGGCAGGTTATTATCGACGTTTCGTCCAGAATTTTCCCCGATTGGCTAACCCATTAACGAAGCTCACACGTAAAGGGGTTAAATTTGTTTGAAAAAAAGAGTGTGAAGAATGTTTCAAAGAACTGAAGAGAATATTTGTCAAGGCTCCTATATTGACTCTACCATCGGGGAATGATGGGTTCATTATTTATAGTGATGCATCAAAGAATGTACTTGGTTGTGTCCTTATGCAGAATGATAGAGTTATTGCCTATGCATCACGACAGTTGAAAATTCATGAGTAAAACTATCCTACTCATGATCTCTAGTTAGAAGCTGTGATCTTTGCTTTGAAGATATGGAGGCACTACCTCTATGGTGAGAAATGTGAGATTTATACTGATCACAAGAGTTTGAAGTATATTTTCTCACAAAAAGAACTCAACATGAGGCAAAGGAGATGGCTTGAATTACTCAAGGATTATGATTGCACGATACACTACCACCCGGGGAAAGCAAACAAGGTGGCAGATGCTTTGAGCAGAAAAGACCATGGAGTTTTGAACATGATGAGAATTGAAAGGGATCCAATTTTCATGGTTCTAGTGAAGATGGACATGGGAATAACCAGGGAAGGTGAAACATCAATGCTTTTTCAAATGGTTGCCAAACCATATTTACTATAAAGGATTAAGAGTTCTCAGACCGATGATGAAGAATTTCAAAAGAAGATTAAAGCTGTGAATGATGGGAGATTGAGAGACTTTGTGTATGAAGATGGAATTTTGAAATTCGGGAAGAGACTTTGTGTTCCCGATATACCTGATCTAAAAAGGGAATTGTTGGATGATGCTCATAGTTCCAATTTCTCTATACACCCTGGGAGCACCAAAATGTATAGAGATTTGAAGGAGCATTTTTGGTGGGACAACATGAAGAGGGAGATTGCTGATTTTCTGTCAAGATGTATGTTTTTTCAACAAGTGAAAGCTGGAAGGCAATAGTCTGGAGGAGTCATGCAACCTCGTCCCATACCGGAGTGGAAATGCGACAATATTACGATGGAATTTGTCATGGGGCTACCAAAGACTCCTAGAAGGAATGATGCAATATGGGTTATTGTTGATCGTCTTACCAAGTCAGCACATTTTCTTGCTATAAGAGAAGATCTACCCCTCGAATGTCTACCAAGACTGTATATTAATGAAGTTGTGAGACTTCATGGATTACCCCTATCGATTGTTTCTGATCGTGATCCCCGTTTTACTTCAAGATTATGGAAAAGTCTTAAAAAATCCCTGGATACTAAACTTCATTTGAGCACTTCTTACCACCCTCAGAGAGACGGACAATCAGAACAGACCATTCAGACCTTAGAAGACATGTTGACATCTTGATCACTTGACTTTAAGGGTATGTGGGATCAATATTTACCACTGGTAGAATTTTCCTATAACAATAGCTTCCATTCGAGTATTCAGATGGCACCATATTAAGCGTTATACAGAAAGAGATGTCGTACACCAACCTGTTGGGATAACGTTGGTGAAAGAAAACTTGTAGGCCTAGAACTGGTGGAGGAAACGATGGAAAAGGTGAAGGAAATCCAAAATCACATCAAAGCAGCTCAAAGTAGGCATAAGAGCTATACTGATAATCGAAGGAAGGATTTGGAATTTCAAGTCGGTGATCATGTTTTCCTGAAGGTATCTCCATGGAAGGGAGTCATACATTTTGGTAAGAAAGGTAAATTGAGTCTGAGGTACATCGGACCTTTCGAAATTCTAGAACGAATTGGGGTTGTGGCTTACCAATTGGCAATGCCGCCAAGTCTCTCCAAAGTTCACGATGTGTTCCACGTATCTCTGTTGAGGAAATACATGTCTGACCCAACGCATGTACTCACCTATGAGGAATTAGAACTGGAACCCGATATTTCCTATTGTGAAGAGCCCGTCAGGATTCTTGATACGAGACAACAAATACTGAGAAACCGGACGACGCGTCTGGTAAAAGTTTTGTGGAGATACCATAAGATGGAAGAGGCAACGTGGGAACCCGAGGAACTTATGATGAAGAACCACCCGAGTCTTTTCATGTGATAAGAATTCTTGAAATTTTGAGGACGAAATTATTTGAAGGATGGGAGAATGTAACACCCCAACCTTCTACGGTACGCTTCTCTTTGAATAATGTGATAGCGTGTGTTGTACGCAACACCGAGTTCTAACACACCATAACCAATCAAACTAGCCATTATGAATAGTAATACCTACTTTTTGAAATTATATATATTTTATATTTTCAAATGGATTTCATTTATGGATTCGAAATATCGAATTTATCCTAAGGTGGAATTTTGGTACTTTTCGGATAAATTTCATATTTTGATGAATAGTGAAAATTACTAAATTTTAATTAAAAACAACTTTTTTAATCAAAATAATTAATAGTGATAAATTATGAATTTGAGTGGTTTTAAAGTATATTGAGAATATATTTTTACCATTTAATATAATGTTGGTCATTGGACATAATTTTACAATTAAACCGAACATAAACAAGTGTCAATCTTTTGATAGTTATTATCTCTTAAAAACACGCTTTTTGTTTTGACAGCGGGAATTAATTTTAAATTAAGTTTTGCCTCTTCTGTATTTTGAATTTAGAAAAATGGATTCCATATTTGGAATCAGGATGCCCAAATTGTGTAAATAGGTAACTTTTATTTTTAGACATTTTGAATAATTACTGTGGTAAATATTTTATTTACCATGGTTAAGGGTAAATCTGGTAAATAAGGGTTAAAAAATAATATTATAATAATACTAAATTACCCTAAAACGTGTCCTAGCCTTATTGGTTGATACATGTTCGACCATAGGCATATTTGGGTAGATTTTGGGACCCCATGGTGCCACTTGTAGGTGATAGGGACACTTTTTTTAATTAAGTTAAAATGAATACAAAAATGACAGAAGCATATATCTTTTAGCAAAATAATTTTTACATAGGGTTATATATGTTGGATTTTAGATTATAAATATTCATTAGAAAGATAAAACGATTTCCTACATAATGATATTTTATTTATAATTTTTAGACATTAAATAATTTAATTTATTTATGACACAATGATGATATAGTAATTACTATAATAGTGAAAAATTAAAATAATTGATATTATAAATACCCAAATAAATATAATATGAAACTTTTAATGAATTAAAATAATTTTCTAGGATAATAGGATATATTTTAATTGATTAAAGTGACTTTTTTTGAAGTAATAAATCTGTTATGAGTTTCTAAAAAAATAAACTATTGAATAGTGTCAAAATTGACATAAAAGAGTTCTTAAAACAAATATTATATTATTAATTGATATTAAATTACTAAAAATCTATGGTTCATCCAAGAGACCTATATAATGATAGGTTCATCATTAATGGACCACTTGGGGGTCTCTTGGATGTATATAGTCTGTTTATTAACCATATTATATAAAAATACAAAGGGACATATTAAAGTGAAACTAATTAACTTAGAGTTAATACTTAAAGATAAGGATAATATAAGTACCCAAAACTATATAAATTCTATTGGTTGAGTTTTTTTAGACCTATTCCCACCGTAACCCTTTAATAATAAACTTTTGAGCCATTGGAAACTGAATATGAATTTATTATAAACTAATATCTCTAGCTTTTCCAAAGGTGCCCCTCACCCCTCTTATAAAAGGGCACTCATCCTTCTCATTTCTGCACACCATCAAAGCCTTTTGGTTCGGACAAAATCTGCCCAAATACTCTCCCAACTTCCATCAATATAACCTAGAGGCCTTAGTGTGATCAGAAAGCCATCCTATGGAGCCCTTTTGATCAAATCAAAAGGAAGAACCCGAAGAAGAGGTAATGATTTCACCACCCTTTTCCAAGTTCATTTCTTCTTCCAGTTCTTCTTCCTTTGTTGTTATCATTCTAAAATAATAACTCCAGTATAATATATATACTTTGATGTTATTATAAATATGGTAAAACCATATTCAGTATTCTATCCACCCTTTGAATAACATGTCACCATACGTGCATACGTACGGCTTACCGTCTCCACGTCGGGGTGTAATTGTTATTCAATATATTATTATTTGGATGGGTATAATAATGATATGTAATCATGTAAATAATAAATATAACATGTTAATGATTCTATATATATGATATACCATCCATTTATATATTATTTTAATATCAAAAGAATGATATTGTCGCTCGTGCGTACATACGGACTACCGTCTCCACGAACGCGATGAGATTCATTCTCCATCGTAACCATTAAAGTATAATTACCAATTGATGATTTAAAAATGATGTTTATGGACTTGATATCATTCTGGATATGTATAATATACATCCTATCCTTTACAAACATGTCTTACGTAACAAAACATATAAAATACAAGTAAGTTAACACCCGAAACAACGATAATACTAAGATATTATTATCAAATCTATATAAAAATATCATATATGATATCATATTAATGTATATGATTCTTGTATAATTTAATAACAATTATTTCACCATTATACTGGAGGTTAACCTACCCCATCCAAGGAAAAGTACAAGGTAAGGTTTATTTCACATTCTCTTCATTATCCGAGGTTGTTTATACGTAATAATCTACTGGGATCTCTTTATCATCCACATCAATGTTTCATCAAAATGTATTTCAAATTTTTTTATTTTTTACAAGAATATGGGTTAAAGTCATTTATACCCTTGTTTGACTTTTTATAAGAGTAATCTTTCCTTCGTTTTCAAAACAATGTCCTTTTTAACCTTTTCGACAGAATTAAGGTAAGAATGTTTTTTTAACTTATATGGCGGGTGCGGTTATTTTTCGCCGTTATAAAATCTTCAAAGCTTTCCTTAAAAGATTATAAGAATATTTTCAAAGAAAATGTTTTATTTTAAATGGCTCTTAAATGATTTCAAAAATAGAAAGAGATATTTCTCTAAAAAGAGTTTTGATTTCATCTATTTCAACATCCTTTGATGGATTTTACGCTTATTTGAAGTTGATTTATTATGAAACAAAGATTCTATATTGTATTGAAGGTTTTGTGATATGTTTGACTATAGATGTGCTATTTTTATACCATTCATAGTTTATGGTGAAATTATTGACATTTCTTATGCTAGTTTTAATACGAATGTTTATGTTATTTTTAAACCTTTTCATATGGGAATGCATTGGACATAATATGTGAAGGGTGGAGCCCGCTATAGCTCCTCGATGCATCGGTATGTCTCATGAGACAAACTAGTGTCTTGGCACAAGGCCTTGGAAAAATATTATTTGTAGTCTTGGCACGAGGCCTTGGCTATGTGGTTATGATAGTCTGGCATTATGCATTCCAACATTATGAATGTGGTTATTGATTTTACTTGTGATTATTCGATTAGTAGAATATCCATGTGAATGAGTAAATGGAATCATTTCATTATATTTATGCTATACAATGTTGAAAGTTCAAGTTTGAAAGGCTCTTGTTTTAGTTATACATTGCCTTAAATATTTATTCTTATTTATGAAACTTTCCGCTATATTGTTGTCCTTACTGGGCATTTGAGCTCACCCCTTTTCTATGTTATATTTTTTCCAGGAAGTGAAGAAGTAAATTATGAATGACCTGCAGGGATATTATGTGGGGATATGAGTGTGGATTATGGAGACATTATATTGTTGTAGTAGTTTTTCATTTTATGATGTAATGTAAAACTTATGAATATATCTAGTGTTTCCAAGGCTACTAAACCAATCGGTCTTTCGAGATTTGATCTTTCTTGTGATCATGCCAATGTCATGTAATAATGCCCCGACTCTGGGTAACTAGGGTCGGGGTGTTACACTTGGTCCTAATAATGAGATCTCACCCACCTCATCCCAACACCAAGGGGACTGTCATGATAGACCATAGAGTGCTTCAAAATAATATATCTGAATCGAAGACTAGTAACAATTGTTATATTGAAACTCAAATAACCCCTAGAGTCTTTTACAAGGGCCAATAATATCCAACACACATTCCTGGAGATTTTACTCCAAAATACGATTTCTCATTGTGTCTGATCATCTGTAAGATGAGAGTATTATGTACTAATCTTGACCTATAACCCCATTATCATCTGAATGCCTTACAATAATTGAGATATGAAATGAGGGTCCCTATTAGAAATAATAGACGATGACAAACCAAAAATACTCAGAACATCCTAATCATAAAACAGACCCAAATATATAACTTTGGTTGAATAAATGATTTTCATAAAATGAGATGATTTGGTTAGATGGTCTATAACAACCCAAATATGATTCAGTCCCTTGGGGTGTACAAGGTAAACCCACAATTAAATGTTGACAAATTTCATCTCATATCCATGTAGGAGTATGAAATGGATGAAGCTAACTAGAAATCCTTTGTTTCATTACGTTAACCTATTGGCATAAATAAAAACACCATACATAGTGATAAATATCTCACCTCATACCTAGACATATAAACTATAGACATAAATCATGAAACATATTAGTGGAATCAAGTTGAATGGAAAACTAAGACTAATTTCTATCCTCCATCACCACCATCCTCTGTGAAAAGGGGACCTCAAAACAACATGTAAAATATAGATCTCCCTCAGGAGACAATGTAAAATCACAAGACACCTACCAATTATGAATAAGATAAATAGAGTTCTAACCCAAATCATCATTATCCTATCTTTTCCAGAATAATCCCATGTTGGAAGGTGTCAACTAAACACTAACAAATAAAACTCCTCCACTATGCTCCTTGGTGTCTATGTGCATCAATGAAAAATGTCCCATTAAATTCCACTCATTACATGACTTCTTCTGATCCTTCATTAACACTTTTCTGCCCAATGAATCCTCCACCACATTACCCTTACTACGGGAATAAACTATATAAAATTAAAACACCTTTAAGTATCATCCCAATAGTGCTTCTTCATGTTCAAATATTTTTGGGAGAAAATATAATACAAACTCTTATGACGAAAATAAACTAAAAAAATCTCTCCAAAATGTTTGTGACACCATTTAATTAAGGTATACATCACCGTTACCTAATCTAGGACATGGGATATATAGTTATTCTCATGTGGTCAGCCTTTAAGATATCCATATTTCACCACCTGATCATCCTGCATCAACAAACAACCAAGACCCATACATGAGGAACCAAATTAAACCACCTATCCCTTTCTATTTTTTGAAAAAATATACATAGGAGATGTGGTCAACCATTGAAAAAGATCATAAATGGATTTTTTGAATTGGGAAATCCTTTTTAATTTAACCCCTCTTCAAGTGATCACCATCAAGGATGAAGCAAGCATTGGGAAGCACCACATGAACTGCCTTTAATAAACATCCATGGAAAAAAGATCCGGATCTCAAAAACATTTATTGGATGTTCCCATGACATCAATTCACTGTTCTTCTCTAGGTCCACTGAAACTCCTTACTCCAGGATCACATGACACCAAAAAATTACTCCCAACCTCAAATGATGAACTTATAAAATTGTGAATAAATACTATGATCCGGAAGTGTGCACAAAACAATTCTCATGTGTTGCTCTTGATTATTCTTATACACAGAATAAACTATGATTTATGCCACAAACACAATGATAAATGAGTTTAGGTAATGATAAAACACCATATTCATAAGCACCATATAGTTTATTTGATCATTCTTCAACCAGAAAGGAAGGAGCAATTAATCGAAATGGCCGTAAAACATCAAAAACACGTTTTTAGTACATTCCCTATCAAACTCTATTTTGATGAAACCCATAATGAAAAAAAAATATTATAAAACCTCATTTCCATTTAAATAGATAAAATATGTCATCAATATGGGGAAACAAATAATTATTCTTGATCGTCAGTTAATTGAAAATCTAGTAATCATTACGCAATGGGAGAGACCCATCAATATTTTTCAAAAATAGAACTGGGGTGGCCCAAGGGTTGATGCTTAGGAAAATAAATCATTTGGATTATAAATTTTACAAATATACATTTATTTCCCTCAATTCTATAGTTCCAATACTAAATGAGGGAAGAGTAATTATCTATGTTCTTGACAGAAAATATTTAGAGAACTCCACATAACACTCTAGAGGAACTCCCAATAATTTTTCACGAAAACCCTCTGGGATCTTTTCTACCACATGAGTTAATTGAGAACCAAAACTGCTATCGCCATCCTCCAATTTTTTCGAAATGATAATTTAAAAAATATTTCCTACCTATAGAAGTGGAAGTCCAAAACGACCACCAAATGATCCCATTAACTATGAAAATTTTGGTACTTCTATCAGGTGTCACAAATCTCACTCACCTCCTATAATAGTCTATGTGTGCTTGAAATTGAACCATCAAATCCATACCAAGAATTAAATCAAAGAGTTATATCTCTAATACTAGAAAATATCACTCCAACTCATCCACTGACACTATGAGTAAACGATATAGACACCTGAAATCATTTTCCTACTTCTTACAAAGTGGTGATACAATTTCCATCAAATAAAAATAATAATAGATGGAATCATGAAAAAATAATAGGAAGGGTAGAAATAAAATTAATTGATAAAATAGTATCAAACATCACAATAGAAAAAGAGGGTATAATAAGAGTGGAACCTCGTACTATCACATGTCTTGCATCTAATTCCACTGATTCGATGTCCACAACATGAAGATGCCTTGTCTCAATGTGGTCTGAATAATGAACACTAACATATGGATATTCATAGAACATACTATACCCAAAAGAATATATTACCTTTCCACTAAGATAAACAAAATGATATGCCACTATCGTGGAAGGTTTTGGATGAGTTGAAATCCCCTAGATGCCATCGAACTAGAACCACTCTGATATGGGGAAAAACATTGAAAAACAACTCCAACTTCCCTATAGATCATCAATAATTGTAAGGTCTGGGTGGAATCGTACACACATGTCTCTTGTTTCCCACCTTCCCACACTGATGGAACACCACAATCCTTTCTCATGAATCTAAAGATGATGAAAACCATGAAGGAGGTCTTCAACTGCCTCCACCACTTTTATCATATTCATCCAAATTTTTATTTTTCTATGATGAATCTCCAATACGTGAATCTGACGAAACCCCAAAATAACAATACAATTTCTCATTATCAATATACTCCATTGAAGAATATTCAACCTCATTTTCATTAGTTTTCATCATAAACAAAAATACATGAGAGTAAAATACATTCTAAATCCTCATCTCAAACATCCAAAATTTCATCTCTTTATTGGAAATAGTCTTAGCTATATATAGTACCAACAATGGGAAATAGGTGGAAGACTCGATCAATATTCAATCTCCATAGGTATGATCCGTGAATTCCTCAGACCCAACATAAGACAATACCTTAGGACAATACTTCTAGTTGAATACCTTATTGAAATATCTCCAACCCATCTGCGTATTCTTCTCATCTTTCACCACAGATTCCCACCACATTCAACTGGGCGATTCCTATAGAAATGAATCACACATCGCACTCAATACCACAGAAGTGTCATGAAAATAAATTATTTTATCTGTCATTTCAATCCACTAATCTACATTCTACTATTTTGTATTACATCTAAATTAAAGTGTCATGTTATTGTGTAACTCATGAGCCTTATCCTTTCTTGAAACTTGTTCAACTTAATTAACCTAAACTAGAGCATATCCTACTCCATGACCCAATGCACGGACAATAAAAATGATAGAATCCACTATCCATTGGTAATTTATCTTGGGTAAACTATCCCCTACCACTTATTGTAGTTTTACATGCATTCTATTAGTATGAACTTTACTACCAAAAATAACAACCATAAAAAAACCATAATTACAACCTTCAACAGACATGTTCTGAAAATTTTCAGAAACAATAAAAATCTAAATTGATTTAATAAATAAATAAACATATTCAACAAAAAAACATCTCACCCCACTTCACCCCACCAACTGTCCATATACAGTATGTAGCTTGTATGTATCACTAGAGGAAAAAGTCATACCAACTTCCAACCACCCCTGGTAACTCTATTTCTATCAAAAGGTGTGCTGGCCAGGAACCCTACAGACACCCTAAACCTCAAGTCCATAAAATCTAATCTTTAGTTTATCCTAACATATCCCAAATATCATAACCCAAAAATAACAAAACCTTATTTGATACAATATTCAACCAATCCAATTCAGGATACCATCCAACATGATACTTGACCCAACTGAAGAAAAGCACCGAATGGTCATTGTCAGTGCCCACAGGTTATAAAGAAGTACCTGGTTATAAATAATATAAATTTAGAATGATTTCACCCATTAATATAATAATATCCAACATAGAAATGTAATATAACACATAACCAATAATTATATGCAAATGTGGTACGAAAATTTTTAGAATAATTTTTTTTCAACTTGAAAAAAATCAAATGTGTGACAACTAAAAGGGAACCACTAAACCACCTAAAAATTTATATGAAACATAGGGGTAATAACCCTCAATATTTAACCACAAAAACCTATAATAAATAGAATTATCTAGAAACTTGAATCACATTCACCATAACACAACCCGTATTTACCTGGGCCATTCATAAAAATGTCTTCAGACACCGAAATGTGTTTGTAGGGTGCAATCCCAATCCCTATAGGATTCCATCAAATGGAAATATTTCATTTGAGGAAATTATAAGACAGATCAACCCACATATTTATATGAAATCAATGGAAATAATTTTCAAAGTTCAATTCATGTATGCATTTTTCATAAAACAAGTTTTTGAAAAAAGCCATTTTTAAAGTAACTTACCAAATAGTACACAATTTTCACCACACACCAATTTCCTGTACCACATTAAAAATAACATTTAACAAGAGGTAATCATGTGTAAATCCATAAGGGTTATATTTGAAAATTGATTTAATAAGATCTTAATAAATAAGTGATGAAATACTTCAACTCAATAACCATGAGCTTTCCCATGCATGATCCACTAAGAGGGACCATCCAATAGGACTAATTCTCTATAAATAAAATTACAATGATAACAAAATTACCATGAACTAGATAATAGGGGGGCCATTCCACATCCCATGTTTTCATAGAACATATCAATTGTAATTTTATTTATCTACAAATAATCATTTTTATTTATTTCGTTACGGTAATGTTCATTATATATGTATAATCTGTATATGGTATCATAAATGGATTCAATATTAAGGGACCTAGTGCTTGTATAATTTTCAATGAAGTGATTCCTTCATAAATTTATTAAATATAGGATGATAGTGTTCATAGATTGTCATAATATTTTTGTGTGTATCTGCAATAGTAAAAATTAAAATTGAATTTGTTGGTTTAGAGGAGTATTCATTCTTCCCCTTAAAACAATTATGAACTACTAAAATGTATCACAAGGTGGAGAAGATTTATATAACGTTTTGGATGAAATTTTTTTTTTGTCACCATGAAAATAAAAGTAAAAAACAAGATATCATTTTTTATCAATCTAATTGGATATTTCTGGATGTAAAACATAACAATGATGTTATGTTTGTTGAAGAAATAATATCTGATTGTTAAATTAAAACCACGATAGACATAAAATAAAAGAAACAAATATGGGTGCATGAAATACTAGGCTATGTATCTATGGGAATATGTTTTGTGGTCTCTCCCGTAATAGAAGAAAAAATAACATATTTACATCTGGATTTTCACATGATATCAAATTTTGAAATGATAATTTTTTATCAACATTTATATAATTTAAAATTATGTAGTTGATATTCTTCAAATATGAAAAATAATATATTATTTTTTATTTTTAAATAAATATGGATTAAATCTCATGTCTATTATTCATTGATGCAATAATAGGTACTAGTTATACTTGGTTTTATATTGTTGAATCATGTATGAAATTATATCAAAATTATTTGTACTATTTTTATTCTATTCATAAAAATTACATGGATCAATGTTTTTAAAATATAACATATATTGAATATATCTGTATATATTTTAAACTAGTGATGTATTATCCCCAATTTTTTGATGTTATTTTTAATATAATGAATCATTTTCTGTGATATATAAATATATGTGGGAGTGTTTTTTGATATATCCTTTTAAACAATATGTTAAAATTAAAAAGGTATATATTAAACATTTACATCATCCAGTGGTCTTTAATTTTCTAAAATATACATTAATTTAGGAGTTTGAATTCATTACTGACTAATTCTGTGAAATAAGGAAAATTGGTCTCCCTGTATGTCAATACCTTATAGTAAATAGTGACGATAAGGGGATTTTTAGAATAAAATTTTAATTAATTATGCATGAAATAGTGATTGTAATTCTTTTATATATTTTTGAACAATTTTAGTGAAGTTCAACTATATATAGCATCCTTTATGTTTGGATTGATGGAGTGATTTTTGAAATAATTTTATTATTCGTGAATGAATGAGGAAAAATGTACACGTGTTTCATTCTTTTAGGTGATATTAATCATTTATTATGCTTTTTTGGAATATTAAAATGGTTAGTTGGGGGGGGGGGGGTAAATTGATAATTTAATCTCTTTTTCCTATTTTTACATGAATGGTTAGGGATTATTTAAAAAACTACATCCTAATATGAATACCATTAAAAATAATCGTTTAATGGTCTTCACTAAAAAATATTTATTTTTAGTTCAATAGATTATTTAATATTTTTGATGTCAAAAATTTATTTTGGATTTACTTTTTAATATATGGGCATTTGATAAAACTAAATTTCATGTACCATTCTTTATGTTTAAATTGTTTGATAGTAACAATGGTATGAAATAGAATGCTGATGGATTGACACATGTTGACTATAAATTACATATTTCCCTAGTGGAACAATTAATTATGGAAATGTATATTATAAATATATTTCATTTTCTTATCCCATAGAATGATTATTGGTCAACAATGTTGCTAGGAAAAAATTGATTTTATCGATTCGATTGTTTAAGATATTTGGAATTATGTGATATATCTTTATTTAATATATGATTTCCTAAGGAAACTAATGAATTTGATGTGGAAATATTCCATGGTATATATAATTAACTTGTTGAAATAATATGAGGAAACAATTTTTTACAATCATTTATTTGTTAAATGTCTATTTTTTAATTTTTTTTGATACATACAGATTTTAATCACTATTTTTTTAAAATAGTTAATTAAAATTATAGTTTTATAATTTTTCTAATTTTTTATTATTTTTTTAAATTCATAACTTTTAGATATAAATGTTTTTGGTTAATATAAACGTGGAACCATTATTTTTTAGGACTATTAATTAATATTAATTATTTTTATGTATTCTATTTTTTTCACCTATATTAGATAATAAACAAGATATAATTTATTTTTTATTTATGAATAATAATAAAAATTAAATTTGAAATTCATTTAATACAAATTATGTTTTGGTATATAGAATTACAAATTTGTAGATGTTGATAATTCGGATTATTTTTTTTGTAATAATTGTTAATTTAAGTTGTTCTAGTAAGATATTTTTGTATGGAAATTAGAATTAATTTTTTCATCATGTCTATGTCTTTATACTAATAATTTTTACAAAGACATATTTCATTACTCAGATTAGTTAACAATGTAGACAAAATTTTCTACTATATATGAACTAAAAACGTTGTTGACTTTTATGAATCATATAATTAAAATAAAATATATGTACATTGAATTATGAAATATTAGACATTGATAATTGTTTTTTTTTGTTTTTATGCATTTAATAAATTTAAAATTTATTTTTTTGAATTATGTAAAAAATTATTTTCTTCATGTGAACATATATTGTTATTTTTAATTTTCAGGTTTATACTTTTCCTATGTTTTATTTTTTATCAATGTAAATAAAATATTCATTCTATAATGAACATTATTTTATTCATATATAAAATTAATTTAATTTCAATCAAATATAAGTACATAGATTTTCATTAATGTAACATACATCCGTTTAATTGATGGGTTTGGAGGTCCTATGGTAGGTCACCATTTTATTATATAAATAGATCTATCATAACTAAATTTATAAATTTAAACATATATCTATTTGAATCATTTATAAATGACTATATTTATTAATGAAGAGGATTACCAATGTAGAAAGATGTGAGATTGTGCAATTACTAAACATAAAACTATATCCTAGAGAGAAGAGTTTATAAATTGAATTTAATGATAACAACAACTGAAAAAAGAAATATACGAAGCTATTTAGCAGTCTATATGATATTTAGATTAGGTTTATTATTATAATATTATGTTGTAATTAGAGAATTTTTGACTAAACATTGAAATATAATATTTTGGAGTATGTAATTGTAAAATACCTAAACATATTTACCATTTATAGTGGATTAGAAATTAGAAATTTTATTTGAATATTATACGATCTATTCAATTATAATTGACATTAGTGTTTACATATAAAAAACTAATAAAGAATATTTGGATGACTTTTACAGTGACTAAATGATGAATTTTTTAAAATAAATATTCAAATAAAATTTTATTATGATGAATAAATAGAATAAAAACCCATGAATCAAATATTGTGATTCATTCTAATTGATTATAGATGTTTATTACCAATCAGTAGAAGAAAAATATTCTTGAATGATATTTTTCTCCATAGAATAAAAATTAAATAATGTATTCTAATTGTTTTGAGGTCTTAATCATTAATTTTTGTGTTGTAGTAATCAATGTTATGTCATTAAGAGATCCAATACCAAAATTTATACCATACTTTTTCACGGTGAGGGTATCCTATTCTAAAGAAGAAAATGATTTCTAATTGTTTTATAAATTAAAACCATGATATAGTTATTTCTATAAAGAGGTTTAATTCAATCCTCTATCTCCCCCAATATTTTAAGAAAATGATAAAATGGTAAATATGATAAAATAGTGTAAGTTTCATAAGGATAAATCATAATAGGTATCTAATTTGATTAGATTAAAGTTATTAGTATTTTAATTAAAATTGTAGATTATAAAAAATCATCATGCATATATAGTACTAAAAAATATCATTTATGGATTCCATTAAATTTTATGGTACTCAAGGAACTACTATCACTAATAATATGACATAAATTCAGGTGAAAAATTTTTGAAATAAGGAGAACCTGTGTTACATTGGTGTATATGAGGCAGGTGCATGTATTTGTAATATTTTTGGACATTCTAGTATAAAAATCTATGGAGAATAAAAAAAAGTAAAATTTTATTTATTTAAGGAAGATCATAATGTGATGATTTATTATGTCAATGAAAAAATTAAATCTCCATTAAATTCTATTTTACCAAAATTGTGAGATATACACAACAATAACATCCTTCATATCTCCATCCTCCAACTCCTCATTCGGGCTAGGCTGTGTTCTATGGTTTTCATTCCAAGGTTACCCTATACATATTATAATTTATTAAATCCCACAAAATATGGGGTATATTTTACATCATAAACTTATGTAGTCAGATTTAGTAAGAGTAATGATAAATGATTTTATTGAACCATTAGATATAGTGTTATTACAAGCTAAATACGTTTCCATTTTAGGGGAGAGTATATGTTATTTTTTAGTTTGGCTAGATACCCTTGTTCATTAATTTTAATATGTGGTATGTCATTCATTTAAATTTCAATTACATTTTGTATTCCTACTATTTGTAATATTTTCTTAGATTTAACATATTTTGTATTCTATTACATGTAATTAATTATTAAAAAACAATCAAATTATTTAGAAAAAAGTACCTTTGGAAACTTCTTAGGATTATCATGGATAAAAAAATTTATTATTAATTATCTATGTCATATTATTATTTTGAGTTTTCAATTATGAGAAACCTATCAAGGAGATGGGAACTATTAAAAATACATAAAAACAACTATGGAGTGTTTTTTAGAATCTCTCATTATTTGGGTGGAAAATATTTTCCATTTGAGTAAATTAAATTTTTTTTCATTTATTTATGTAAATATAACATTTTGTAATTTAATTTATTACATATCTAATTAGGTATCTCAATACACTTTAAATATAAGATGAGATAAATTTTGTTTTCGATTTTGTATATCATAAACATATTTATATGGTTATTAAATATTTGAGGATTATAAATAGATTAGTATATATATATATATAAGATATTAAAAATCACGAAGATTGAGTGTTGTTTTCTTCCATTAATTAATAGCTAAAAATACCTATATATTTATAAAATACTATTTAGTAGAATTTTTTTGATGATAAAATGGTTATTTTTCATATAACATTAATTATTATTATTATTTTTCTCAGAATAAATCAGAATATATTTTTTATACTAATTTCTAGATGTTTTTATTGAAAATATTAATGATTTTTTGAATTTATATATTTTATACTATTTTATTCCTTTTTAAAAATTAATTTTTTCATATTATATATGCTTTTTAAATTTATATATGAAGATATAATTGGTCATGGATGATGTTTAATAAGGATAATGTTTCGCTAAATAAATGAAAATAATTTAATTTTCTATAATGGAAGGTAGATAAATATGACATTTTTAATACATTTTTTTATATCATATATAATGTTTCGTATTTAAAAATTATTATATAATTATTATATTTTCATCATCAATAATGAGGTTTTTAATGCTATTATTATATTTAATGATTGATTTTTATATTATCATTTCTATAACGATGATAACTTTTAACATCATATGTTTCATTACATCTTATTTTAAGAAATATCATGTCTTATTAATTTTATAATATTTATTAATTTATTTCAAATAATTTTTCATTGGGTTTGGACTATGGCTGTAAAAACATTTGATTTTTTGCTGAATAATTTTTAGGTTTGATGAATTTTTAATTTTATAACAAAAAGTTTCTTATATATGAATTATCAGGTAGTTGACAATATAGAAATGTTCAGAATTATTTCTTTTTGATTTAATCTGTTATTATTATTATTTTTAACTACATTATTTTTTCTTACTTGTCTTGGGTTGTTTTGTAATAATATGTTTTTAATTATTATGTTTTTATGTCTATTATTTAGAAAACAAATGTTGTAATTAAATTTCAATGTCAGATATCATCACAAACGACACTGAATGTGAATTTTTACATAAGTGTTATTTTAAATTTGATATTGAAAGTGAATTTTTAGATAAGTTTTATTTTAAAACTGATGTGGAATGTCAATATTTATATATATGATTTATGATTTTATAAGAGGTTTTCAATTAATACTGATGATGAATGTTAAATTTTAAATTGGTATTTATTTTAAATTATTGATGAAATTATATTATATATATATATATATTAACATAGATAATTATATTTGTTACTTTGGTAACTCATATTGAAAAAGGCAGTAGTTGTCGATTGTATCCAAACTGGTTTTCAAAGCTACATTAAATGTTAGTTTTCATAAAAATGATGTTTAATTACGATCTATTTCAATATTTAATCGGATTTAAAGGGTATTTTTTAAGAACATGTTTCTAAAATATATTACAATATAATAAACAAAAATCTAATGTTAAAACTATAAATTTTTTCATTGACAGTATTCACATAATTTTTTTTTCCTTTTTAAAAAATGAAAAATACTTGATGTAAAATGTTACATTAAAATTATATATTTTTTATTTACTGTTATTTGTGAGATATATGTATTGTAAAATGCGTTTTAATAAATTATAATTATTATTCAGGGGTAGTAAAATGTTAAAAAAAATCTCAGAACATTTTTATAGGAACTAAATAAGAATTAATATGAGTAATAGATTTAGTAAATGAAAATTTATTTTATTTTTGGTTAATTTATATTTGGAACTATTTTGATGTGTCAAATTGAGGGTTAATATTTTATAAATTTAAATTAAGGAATTATTAATTATATTATATTAGTGATATGATATTATATGTTCTTCGATTATGTTTTGATGGGAAAAATATGTATTTAATTTATAAAATACATATATCATTTGTTAAATACATATTAACAAACTAGAGTAATTTGTAATGTAATTTGGTTTTTTTATAATTCATTTAGATGTGAAATTATTTTATCATTCTAAATAATACATTTGGGTTGTTGTATGAGGGAAATAATATTCTAGGATTCTTGGTTTTTTTTATAATTAATAGAATAGTGTACTTGATAGTTTAACATGTGATGTTTTATATTATATTCACTACATTGAAATTTTAACCAATATATATAAAGATTATTTAGGATTTATTTGTTAGGAAAATTATTGAAAAATTAAAAAAATTAATATATGAGATAAATATCAGATAATTTATTGACAATTTATATATGAATAAATATATGTGTGGGATACATTAATATACTTATTTCCTTGTAAAGGTTCCATGATGTATTTAACATATAGGAATAATTGAATTTTCTATTCTTTTAGATAATAATATATATAAATGGGTATTATAAATATCTCATTTTAGGAAATATATTTATCATATTTCATGATTCTGGTATAATACACCTTTATAGACTGTTTTTGTTAAATTAATTCCTTGATTGATGATAAAATTTCCTTCACCAGTCACAGAAGTAGATATATGCTTACTCATTTAACATTGTGAGAACTTATGGAATCAAATTTCATAATGTAATTTTTTTTCATTAATTCATTTAATAACGTAAAATATTTAATTTATTTTCATTTTAAAATCATAGGTATGAATGGAGATAGAGTGTTTTTACTGGGAAATTAATTCATAATTTTTTATAAAAACATTGTGTTTGTTTATATTTTAAATATTTAGTTATACAGGAAGGTAAAATGTTTTAATAGTATTGACTTGATTTAAGTGAAATTTTAGATTTATTTACATTTTATTTATGATTCATTATAAAGGGTCATACACACATAATGGTGTGTGTTTCTAACAACAATTAACTTGTTGGGTGGGTTTCAAAATATTTTTTTTATAATTTTGAAATTATTTATATTTATTTGGAATGATTTTGAGGTTATAAAAAAGGTAAAAGTTATATTTATATTTTTATGGATACTTGGATTTGGTTTTCATAGTACTAGGGTTGTTGGATATCATATAATCTAAACTATCACTCTAGTTTTTTTGGAATATTATATCTTTTTTTGTAATGCTCTATATCTTAATTTCATGTAGTAGATATATAAACTCTTTTGTATAAGTACTAGTCTAGTTATGCAACATCAAATCTATATTGGTTTGGTAAAACAATAATTATATAGGAGTTATAAATGTATTTTTTTAGGGAATTTAATATTTTCACCTAACTAAGGCCTTCACATTAAATTTAATAGAACAAATTTTCACAGTAACTTTTTCATCTAAATATTCATGTATGCTTATTATTTCATGAAAATTTTACTATTCATAGAAAAAATAAATTCACGTAGTTAAAGATACCAAAATACTTTATTATTTTTTATTAAAATATTAACGTTGGATTTTCTATGTCTAATATCACAAATTTCAATTTTGTTCTTCTTAGTTCATGAAATCTTCTAATTGTAATGAAATTTATATTCTTTTTGTTTATGTTGATAATCAATTTGACAACATGAAGATGATATAGATCTATATGTTTATTCTAAGTTATTTTGAATGTGTGTAGTTGTAATTATATGTGTTCTATGGACTATATAAGGGACAAATATCATTGAAATTTAACTAGATATAAAGATGTGTTGTTTTGGTGAAGATATAATATTGAAACTAATAATATATTATTGATTTATTTTGAAATTTACATTTAAATTATTTGGTAATGGTTATTCAGAATGATTAAGTGAGAATTTAAAATGTGTGATTTTATCATAAATTATGAAGTTATTAAAATGGTGGAATTTTATATTAAAACAATGATTTTATATTATATTTATTTGGTGTTTTTAGTCATTTTTTGATATACAATGATGTTTGTAAAAAATATATGATTTAAAGGAACATGAAAATAAAGATTTACAAGGTAATTTTTTTGTGATTGAAATTATATTGGTGATTTATATAAAGGGTGGTTTGGTGAAAATGTTATATTAATTTTATATAAAATTTATGGAAAGTTTTTTAGGAAAATTTTAATTTTTTTAAATGAATTATATTAAAAAAATATATCCACATTAGAGTGAATTTATAAATTTTACTATTCATAAATGTGATATTTTTCTCATAGCATGATTGTCTATCATGAGATTTTGAAATAAATAAGACAATATTGAGATGTGTGTTTAAATTATTATATATTTTGTGATATTTTTTATGATAAATATTGTACATAAAGTTATTGTTTTTGAATATGATGTTGGGTAAGTGTTATAAAAACGTGATATCTTAAAAGGATAATGTGGATGTATTTTTTTGTTGTTAATCATTTTCTGGTTTTCATATAACATTGATGAGAAGAGAATATGGTGTTTAGAAATTCAATGTTGGACGTTTGTTGGTGAATGTGGGAAGAAGAACTTAGTTCAAAGGAAAGTGTTTAGTTCTAGAGGGTGCTAATTTACACAAGTAAAAAATTCATCATTCTTGTCTTTAATTAGTACAATACCTGGGTTATACACTTATCAGGTTTCACAATACTTATTTTATTGATATTTATTTCTTTTCTAGTCCGTTTTGTGAAATCAGGGTGTTCCACCATGGTCAGTCACTATGGAAGTGAAGCTAAATGAATAGAATACCTAAAAAATTAGTGCATAAAGGGTTATATTAAGTGTTATTTTTTTCATATAAAAATTTATTCATCCCCTTTTCTGAAACTGAGCATGTATCGGAGAATCATTAGGGGGTATCTATTCATGTAAAATTTTCTATATAAAGATACATGCATGAAAAAAACCTGATAAATAAGTATATGTTAAATAATATTAAGGAAAATTTAATTATAAAAGAAAAAGGTTTTCCTTCCCACATCAAAAAATTTATGTCTCACATTAGTGATTTTTCAAGATGAGGATGGTTAAAGGTCATTTAAAAATTAAAACACTACATATAATATTGAGAAAACATACATGGTAAACTCAATTATAAAGGGGTGTTTCATAAACCAAATATGAGTGAGTAAACATGGGGGAAGGAGGATATTTTATGGAAAAAAGTTTACATTCCTGAGTGATGTCATGTAGGAAAAAAAATTATTTAGTGAAATATGAGAAAAGGTATATGACTGAAAGGTTTTATTTGAGTACACTATTTATAATGAGTTTTATTATGATAGTTTACAAAAATGTGGAATCATACTATTGTATTCTTAATGTAAATAATAATATAGTATCTTGATTATAATATGGTTATCTTTATGATGGCAATATAATGATTGATCTCTCTGAAGTGGTTCACTATAGAGGTGTTTATAGATGTGATCCAATGAAAGAAATGAACTAAACCCCAAATTAAATTTTAATAATTGTGATATTGGAAGGGAGTGACAATATCAATACAATTATATCCCACAAACTAGTTATTATTATTGTATTTTGGGACAATAGAATAAATCAATTTTTATTCTCCATAAACTAGACTTTAGTACACAACCAATAAAAATAAATTTTATTATTTTAATTTTTTCATTAACTTTTTCTAAAATGTGACTCTAAAATGATATATCTAATGATTTCCTACAAATATTTTAATGATATCCATGTGAAATGGTAAAATATGCATATCCAAATCTACCCCATTATAATCAAAGTGTATCGACGTGAAACAAGTGGTAATAGTACCTATTTTAATGTCATTGACTCACTTTGTATAATATCTTAAATATGAAGATCATAATGAAAAAATGGGGTTCCATAATAAAATAATCCATTATATTATTTGGACTAAAATGTGATGATAAAACTGTTGAAGAAATTAAAAATAGTTGTTTTCTATAAAATATAGTATAATGGTTGGTGGTGCATAAAAATGACCATGTTGGAAGAGAATATAAAACTACTCGATATTGATAACTATATTAATAATTATTTATTTTGAGGTCTCCTAAACATGATCTATATTATTATTATTATCTATTCTATCTCAATGTCCATGTGGGAGAAACTATAAATCATATATAAGGATGACAGTAAGTTGAAAGAATATAATATTAATGTTCTTAAAAATATTTTTACTGAATTAAAAATAAACCCATGTGAAAATTTTGATTTGTTATTCAAATTAAAAATAGAGGCTATTAGGGAATTATAGGGTCTTTTTGAAGTGATAAATTATACTAATATTCAAAAAAGATCATTCCAATACAAAAATTAATATACAATATCAATGTATTGTCTCATTAAGAGAGGAACCCTAAAAATATTTCCCACGATAATCTATAAATTAGCATGGTTGAAAATGAAATCAGCGTAAAGAATAATGTTAAATAGATTCAATGAAATGTGGATATAGTTTTATAATGATACGATAAAACATTATATTAATAATTTTGTAAATAAATATAATAAGAAGGAGATGAATGAAAATCCCTTGTAGTGAGGAATCTACTGATATGAAATTGTATATTTATAAATGAAAAACCATTAACATGTTTCCAGTGTGATAATTCTAGTCAAATTATAGAAAATTGTAAAAGTATATTTGATAATTTTGGATGTAACAAAGAAATTATATAAAATCAACCATAGAATTTCCGTCCAAAAGAGATATTATCCTATGAAAATCATCTAGATAAAAGATTCATGTAAAAAACATAGTGAGACAAGAAAAAGGTGAAAATGAAGTCTACCTAGATGATGTGAGAACATAATTTTAAACTAATAATGAATTTTATAATAATGATAGAGTTGAGGATTTTGAATATAAATCAATTGAAGATAAATAACCAGATGGGTTTTTTGATCTCAATATGGATCTTGTAGGGGTTATCAAGTATCAAAAATTGTAATGAAATAAAAACTAAAAAATAATTTATTATAGAAATAATAATTTACATTTTTTGATTATCATGAATCAGTTTATTACATATTATAAATATTACTATACAACCAATCAATTACACCAGAGAATTTTTAAAATTGGTGATTATCATATTGAATATTGATTTATAGGCTAAAGTAATAGATTACCTTAACACTTGTGTAGAGGATAAAAATAAAAAATAGGAATCTCTAAAAGAACTGGATGTTTTATTGAAGATAAAATTTGAATCAAAAATGAATTAAAGTGATACGATTTAGAATCTATAGTTTCAGTGTTTCTCAAATAGAAAATTCCACTAAAAGATGATGAAATCGTCAAAAGCGATTGATAAGATCAAAATAAAATTCAACCATCATCAAGGGGTAAATTTTTTAATATATTATTAAATTGATAAATAATTTAGGAATAGATATAGATAATAATAAATGGAATTAAATTATTTGAAGTGTTGATCACTATATTAAGACTACCAATGAGGGATTAGTGATTACTCCATTATGAGGAAAGTAGAGTTCTTGAATTAATCCTCAACTAGCAAGGAAAAAACTAGAACTAATTTTTATTTAATATATAGAAATGTAGGGTAATTACTAAGAGAGGATATTCCCACTTATTATGTTTCATTTCTCAGTTTTTATATTCCACACCATTCCATACATTGAAGAGGACAAGAGCTATTATAAAATAAAAAGTCTATAGAGTTGACAGTGAAAATAAGACCATATGATTTATATCATTGAATAAATGTTTTTGTAGATATAATCATTGTTATTATAATTTTCTACATATAGTTATTTAAAATATAAAAATGTTAAAGTGAGGTAACCACCGTTGAAATTGTTGAAAATTGAATTCAAAAAATACAAGACAAATTAAATGGAGAAACAGATATTATCTATTCAATTTTTAAAAATAATATGATTATACCACTGGTCCTAATTTAAAAAACAGAGGCTATATACTGGATCATATAAAAAAATCACGAAATGGATGAAAAGTAAAAAATGTAGAGAGACAACATGGAAAACAATTACTTAATATTTAAAATGAATATGATCACTCAGATACTAGATTATTTTCATTCATCCCATATGAGTATAAACATGATCCTTATAAAAACATTGTAATGGGAATTGAAAGAGTGGACAATTTTCACCTATCAACCATTCGATGATCCGATACTCTAATAATGTTTATAGATGTACTCAGGTCGAATCCCTGACAATGATACATTTTTAATAACCGAATTTTTTTAGTTGATTGTATTTTGATTAGAGGGGTTTGTTTTTAGAGAATAAATGAAGTTATTAATGATTGGTGTTTTATTTAATAATTTCATAATGATTAGGATGAGTCCATTTTTAGGTATTTATGATTGAGATATACTTGATATTTACTATATGTTTCATTTAAATTAACACCCACTTCACAAGATAATATTTATTGGAATTACAAAGTGTTGGGACTTTAATCGAATCCTTAATATAACTTATGTTTATAATCTCAATCATATATTTTCTGTGGTAGTGTATTTACAGTTTCAATATTGCACTGAAACCAAACATTTAAACAAAACACGTCATTAATCTATGACATGTTATGTCCAACATACACAATGTTAAATTAATGAATACTCGTCAAGAAAAAGCTCACAATCACTTAAAATATCTAAATAATGATTCAACCCAATAGAATATTTACTCAGCCATACATATTATTTTTAATATAGTAATATATTATTATGGTGATGAATTATAAATTGAACAAATATAACAGGATAAGAAAAGAGTAGTGTCTGAAACACACATAATCATTGAAGAGAGATAAACAAGACATTCAATTGAAAGAGGAAGAAAATGAAGGGAAAGGGTTACAACATATTTTAAACTATATTAAGAAAATTAATATTAAACTACATAAGGTGGATTATAATAATAGATATTTAGGAAGAAAATTTAATTAAAACATAATTGCAATACACAAACACATACATGATTACAAACTAATACAACACCAAATTAAATGAAAAAAGAAAAGAGGAATGTTTTCTCAAGTAAAAACATGAGTATGGAAGAACCTCCCACGACTTTGTTAGAGCCTTGGTCATGCAAACCTATCCACCATTTTTCTAAAATGCCAACACATTTGAAGGATAGTAGTGGGATGAATTTATAGCGCACAGAAGTGGACTTTTTGCATTCCCAATCTATCCCTCCACTTGCATCACCAATTTTTCTATTCAGTTTTCCTAATATCAAGATAATATCTTCTTCAAAGATGTATCAAATAACATTGTACGACTTCTCTCAAAATTATAAGTCATTTGGACTTATAGAGCCAATGTTATGGGGTTTTTATTAAACAAATATATACTATGTATTTCAATCCATTCATTTTAGAAGTCTGAAATGTGAATGGGTTAATCAATTGGAATATTCCTTCAAATATGAACACATTCATCAAAAAAGTATTCCACATATAAATCCTATTTAACACTAATAAATCTCAGCTTAATTGGATGATTAAACCATGACATATGTCGTGAATAATTTACTGATTTTATTTCTTATCCAAAATAGTGTGCTGAGTTTAAATGAATCTGTTGGCCCCCTTGTCTTTGGATTTGGGCCTTAATAGTTTTATCCAACACTCCTTACATTTTTCCCCAAAAATTTGAGAGGAATGAATAAATTTTCACTTCTGTATTGAGCCCAGTAATTCAATCTTCAGGGATGGTCCAGTTTCTTCACATATTCTATGGGAATTCTTGTGTGGGCCATATGAACCTTCAAATGGAAGAATTTTCCAATTAATACTTCTAATGATATGTGTGAAATTGAGTAAAAAATCCTAAAAAACAAGAAAAAACTAATTTGGATTAGCAGGGTGAGAGTTATAAGTAATATAGTAAACTGACTCAATTAGGCTACTTATAAAAATGATCAAAAATTGTACTTTAAAAAAGTAATAATTCACACATTTTATACACAATTTATTTAAAATATGTAATGGAAGTATATAATAATTCATTAAAATTTTAATAACATAAAATCCCCCACGAATATTCTTGTACATGACCCCTTGTTAATCAAATATAAAAAAAACAATAGAAAATCATTTTCACTCACCAACAATTATTAATATTTTTTCCCCGCTCAAGGGAGGTTTAGACCATTTCACTCTTCCATATTAAAATCCACCACAAGTTGTTACAGAAACAATGTTCCAAAAACAGTTCACTTTTTCATGATAAAATATTGAAATAGAAAAATGGTGGTACAAAAAACATACTCCTCCCATGATGATAAAATTAATTTATGGAGCTTCAGTCATTCACCAACCAAATGTGAAAATATTAGAGTTTGTAAGAGCTCTCATCTTTCACTCCCTATCCTAAACTGCTCAAAAATCATGATGTCTTTTTAGGTTTTTTCTATGGCTGTGGGATGGTAGGAAGATAATATCCAAAAGATAAGAAAATAGGGGTAAACACCAACATAGAAAAATCAAGGAACAGTTTTTTGAATTGAAACATGTAAGTAAATGAAAACACATATTTACAAGGGAATTATTGTGTGTACAAAGACACAAGAGAAGAAGAAAATTTGATGGGGATGGGAAGATGAAATATTTAAAAAACACAAAACATCTCCCAATGACATACTTGTTCATCATTTTTCTTTTCTTTTTGTAGTTTTTTTGAAAGTTGATCTTTAAATAAATCTCACAATCATCTCCCAACCCATGTTTGATCTCTTCACGACACTAATTGTAATAGTAATAATAAGATCAATGGTTGAGAAAGAGTGATTTATGACCTACCAAAGACACACACCATTTTTTATTTTTTTTCTTATAAGTTTTTTTTTTATTTTATTAACACTTGTAAATAACATATTCAAAATTACAAAAATGAATGAGAATTACATTCCCCAAATCACAATGAATTACACCCCCTACCCCACACTAAAATGGATGATTTCCCTCAAGAATATGATAACATTGTAAAATAAAAAAAGTGTACCAAAAATGAAATCCATCCACCCCACACATAAATTTCAAAAAAAATATGCAATAAAAGTCCATGTTGATATTGGGTGGGAAAGGGTATAGGGCTTATAATGTGGCTACAAGTTTTCTTAGGATTTTAGGGGTTTTCAAAAGAAGAATTGATGTAAGAAAAATGGGAGGTGATTTGGCTATTGTGATTCTAATGTGGTTCAGAATATTCTACGATCATATTAATGCACACTAAAGACGGAAATAAAAATCAAAGGTCCAGAAACTCAAGACTAAAAAATGGGGTTGGAAAACACATATTTTTAAAATATGGCCATAGGTAACCTTGTCCTGAAAGCTATTTTTTCATTAAGGGTGGGAAAATCATTTTCTAACCTAAAATTTACTATTCAAAATTTTTTGCTTTGTAGACAATATTCTTTATCCAAATTTATTATAATACCGCAAAATTGTTTAGGTGAATCCATGAATTTTCACTCACCAAAATGGTTGGAAAAAATTTGAAAATTTGAAGTTGAGTAATCATGACCTTGATTTTTCATATTATTAATATTTTTTAGTTTTTTTTATAACGTTCTTTTTTGTTTTTTATAAAGACACACCAACACAAAAAAATGAAGTGGAAATAATAAAATGTGAAGAATAAAGTGGTAAAAAAAATTAAATGAGAAGGAGGGAGGAAGAAGAATGGAGAGAGAGCGAGTGATAAGGAGTTAACGGTAAATAGGTTCCCCTTGTTGGGATTTGGTGTATTTGCATCTCTATCCAGTGGTGGGAAGACTAAAGAAGTTGTGGATTAGATATATATTGATTTGGTTTTGGGATTTTTTTTCCACTCTGGGTATTGCATTAACTGATGTCCATTAATTATGAATGTCTTTTTTGAAGAGGGGACTTGGACGTGAACTGCACCAAATGGGTAAACATTATTAATAACAAAAGGACCTTCCCAATGAGAATAAATCTTACATGGGTGAAGCCGAAATGGAGAATTGAAAAGTAATTCCTTTTCACGATCATGGAATACCTTTCTCAAGATGTGTTTATCATGGAGTGCCTTGGATTTTTCTTTTTTAGATATTAGAATTATCAAAAGATTCAAGTGGAAGATCCTCCAGTTCAGCCAATTGCAACAATCATTCTTCGCCAGATTGTTCACAATAAAAATTATAGGATTTCACTACCCAAAATGACTTGTTTAGGATTTAAACTGATAAATTAAAAGATTTAAAAACATTCCTAAAAGTATACATCCCATTGTGTGTTTTATAGGAAGTTCGATAAGCCCAAATTTCTTTACCAAGTCATTTTTACCAGTATTTTCTGGTGGGTTTTACAATTCTCTCAAGCACTCTTTTCACTTCCCTATTAGAATGTTCATCCATTACATTTGTTTGGGGGTGATATGAAGTTGATGTTTTTTGTACAACAACATTATTTTTCAAAAGAGATTCCATGGTTATATTATAAAAAAGGGTTCCTATATCACTTATCAAGGCACATGGTGTGCCAAATCAGTGAAAAATGTGTGTCTTTAAGAACTCACTAATAGTATGTGAATCATCCTTTCTAGTGGGTTTTTCCTTGAACCACCTAGAAACATAATCGACCACAAGAAGGATGTATGAGAATATATTGAAAGGGGGAAATGGTCCCATTAAATCGATGCCATATGCATAGAATATATCAATGATGATTAAAGTATTTGGGGCATTTCATTTATTTTGAATATTTTTCCAATATTTTGGCGTGTGGGACATGACTGAAAGAACTCATGTGAGTCCTTGATGAGTGAATTCCAGAAGAGTCCAGATTCTAGGACCCTTCAGGAGGTCCTTTGGGTTCCAAAATAGCGACAACCTGGCATTGAGTGAAATAATTCTAAGATGGAAGAATGTTCTTTTTCATCAACACATCTCTTAATTACCATGTCTACCAAAGTTTTCTAAATTTTAGTTTCTTCCCAAAAATATTATTTTCAATAATTATTTATCTTAATTTTTTGTTCTTTTGAAAAAATTTCAGGAAAAACACTAGAAACAAGTAATTTAGAATTGGGGAATACTGTGGTATATTGGGAGTGATAGATGAAAGGTTCTTAGTTGGAAATTCTAGAACAATTATTTCAGAATGAGAAGAATTAAAATTGTACTCAATTGATCATCAAAATGGTTTTCTCTTCCTGGTCTATATTTGATTACACGGCCAAACTCATGGAGCATTAGGATCTATCTTATTTTCCTCAGTTTGGAATTACTTTTTTTGAGTAAGAACATTATAGCAGAATGGTTTGTGGAGATGATGATTTTCCAACCTAATACATAGGGTTTGAATTTATGTAAGGAAAACCCACTGCTAAATGTTACTTTTTAGTGACAGTGTAGTGAGATTGAGTTTCAGCCAATATTTTATAGGAATAATAGATGGCATGAGAAGTTGTTTCTCTTCTTTGACCAAGAACGGCCTCAATTACCTTATCAGAAGAATCAATCATCAACACATAGGGAAAGGTCCAATCTGGGGATTGGATTATCAGAGAATATGTAAGATAAATATTGAGTTCAACCAAGGCTCTCTTGCAAACCTCATCAAAATGGAATGTGGCATCATTATAGAGTAGACGATGGAGTGAGAGTGAAATCCTACTGATGTTATTAATGTTTAGAAAATAAAAAGTAGTATTACTGAGAAATGAACGGATGTCTCAAACAGAAGTGGGTTCATTAAGTGATTGGATCACATCAATTTTTATAGGATCAACTTCAATACCCCCTTTTGAACCTTTTTCCTTAGAACAATCCAATTTTCAACCATGAAGTGAAATTTTTCAAAATTTCACACAAGGTTACAAATGAAACACTTTTCAAGGACTAGATAGAGTGAAATAAAGCATGATTCAATTGAATCGCCATGAATAGTAAATTCATGCATGAATACTGCCATGCAGTGTTCAATGAATTCTGAAAAGATACTCATCATACACCATTGGAATGATGCAGGATCATTGCAATGGAAAAATGGATTTCTACTATATTCATATGTTCCAAAGGGGGATGTGAAAGTACTATTTTCATGGGGATGATGTGCGATTGGGATTCGGAAGTAGCTGGTGTATCCATCAAGAAAGTAATAGTGTGACCTTATGGCTAATCGTTCTAGCATCTGATCATCGAATTAAATCGAGTAGTTATATTTTCTTATTTCAATATTTAATTTCGTATAGTCGATGAACACACTCCATTTTTTCTACACTGATGTTTTAACAATCTCTCCATTTTCATTTGTCACAATAGTTATCCCACCCTTTTTTACTACAACTTGAATTGGACTAATCCATTCACTATCAAAAATTGGGTAGATAATACCAGATTGAAGAAGCATTGTGATATATTCCTTAACTACATCAAGTATGAGTGGATTGAGTCTTCTTTTCTGGTTGTATAATTGTTTTGGATGACTCATCAAGATGGATGTGATGCATGCAGAGAGCAGGGTTGATTCTTGGTATGTCATCAAGGGTCTAACCTAAGGCCTTTTTGTTTTTCTCAAACACTTGAACAAATTTTGAATACTCAGTTTTTGTATGTGTAGCAGAGATAATGACATGATAAGACTGATCATTGAAATGGAATGCATATTTCATGTGTTCAAGAAGATGTTTTATATTAATATCATCTCCCATTTCTCAGTTAGACAAATCAGGAATGGGGTAAGGTACTTCAGTTGCTTCAGATTCATTTACCTTAATATTTTCCATGGTGGAGAAGTAGAGATCAGAGTTTATGTGGGATTCAAAAGTGTTTCCAAGATCATCTTGATTGATGGTGTCTATGAATGAGAGGTCTACATCAATATCACCATTTATAATTTTGTTAATCATGGAACAGATTTCACAAGATCCTCTATCTTTAGAACAGGATGAACATGATGGAATGGGGTTCAATTGACTCTAAAAAGTTTACTCAGAGGAATGGATTGAGAATGCAGTGTGATCCTCAGATGGGTATCACATGTCTTAGAAAATGATGAACTTGACCAGCTGGTTAGAAAATTCCATTGATAAGATACCATAATGGACATGAATTTTGGTTCTTGATGTCATTGGCAATGGTCTTCTATAATTAAGAGATAGTAAGAAGAGTTCGTGTCACCTTTCATGTCAAGGACATAGAAATTGTAAGGGAAGATAAGATGATTAACTCGAATAATGAAATCCTAAATTTTTCCCTTAGGACTAGTTGTGCTTCGACTAGATAACTAAATTACAACACTCTATGTGTGCAAGGGAATAAGAGAAAGGTTTGAGAAGATGGATTTGGCCATAACACTAACTAAGGCTCCTAGTTTTATGAGTTCATCATAAATGGTTGAACTTCCAATTTGACATGGAACAGTTAAGGTCCCTAGATCTTTGCAATTTAAGGGAATAGAGTGCTAGGTGGAAACATTTTCGAAGGTCCTAAGTTTCCTCTTGTGGGTGCACAGTTACTTAAGAAACATGTAGTACTTATGGATTTGGTTTATGGCATATAAGAGGGGAATGTAGACTTCAACACGTCTAAACATGTCAGGCATTTGAAGATAAGATTCAAATGACTTCTATGGAATAGAAATGGATTCGGGAAATAGAATTTGGTTCCAAAGTGGAATGGAATGAGGTGAGGGAATGGTTTTAGATTCATTTTCATGTTTCATTGAATTTTCATTTTCTAGGTCAATATTCAAAGGAGGTTTGGAGGACTTATCTTGAGGCATATCGATTTTATTTCCTGATTTATATTCAATTTCACTTACATTATGCTTAGGGTTGGGTAATGGTTGAGCTGGGAGTATGGAAGAATTTGGTAATCAAATGTTTTTAGTTGATTTTATTTTGATTTGGGGGAGGGGGTGTTGAGGGGGATGAGATACAGAATTATCATACCTCAGGCCTTTGTTATAGGACGAATAGAAGGGATCCAAGTGAGGTAGGTTGAAGTTTCTAACAGACTGACCTGATAGTTGAGTTTTGGTGTTCTACTGAGCATAGGTTGCATTGATCTCCATTGATCCGGATGAATCAGAGGGATCCTCTTGTTGTTGTTGACATGTGTCCATTGTATGAGATGGGTAGCTATAAATTCCACTGTTCTTGATAGGTCTAGTGAACAATGTTTATGGAGAAGATGAGGTTGGGGAATATGTAGCCACAAATAGTGGTCTCACAAGAGCTGTAAGTTCACTCATCTACCCTGTATCTTATTTTGGCTCTATAGATTGAAAATATTTTGATTTTTGACTTGATCATGTGCTTTAGTATGAAATTTTTGTGTGTTCACAGCCATGTCTCTTATGAGATATCTTACAGCTGTAAGAGTTTAATCACCAAGAGCACCACCACTTGTGGCATCAATGAGAGTTCTCTCTATAGCCAATAACCCCTCATAGATATAGTGGATGAATATTTTGTTAGGGGTTTGGTGGTGTGGGAAGGTTGCGAAAGATTTTTTAACCTCTCCTAGTATTCATGAAGTGACTAATTGGGGAATTAATGGATACCACTAATTTTCATTCGGATGGAAGCAATATGGGAAGAAAGAAATAATATCTCAAAGAATATTCATTTAATGACATTACATGTGTTTATGGAACCATGTGGAGGGTAGAAGATCCATGACATAGTCGATTCAACTAGGGAGAAAGGTAATGCTCAATGTTTTATTTGTCCCTCAAAACCACTTGAGGCTTCATGGTAGAGCATACCACTTAGAACTTTTTAAGGTAGAGATGCAGATCCCAACTGGCAAGCCCATGGAAATAAAGAAGAATAGGAATCAAAAATTATTTTAGATTGATTTCATTCGATATGTTTGTATATTGAATACTAAGAGGTTGGTAATTCATATCAGCGGCAACAAGTTCTTTAAGTGTTTGTTCCCTAAGATTGGCCATTTCTAGTTCATCTTGTTGGACAAAGACTAATCATGAATTATTTGATTATCTATTTTTTTCTCCTAATTTGGAGAATTTTTTACTAAATTTTAGGGGAAAACAAATATAAGGGACTATTTGGGAGGTAATAAGGAATTTAGATGGATTTTAGAAGGAATAGGAAGATGGGGTTTTCTTTGTTTTTTTAATTGTTTTTAAATTATTTTTTTCAATAATAAGAAATTAAAGACTATTTTATTGAACCTTCCCTAGAGATGAAACCATTAGAAAGTGTGGATTATTGTTACATATTGACAGTTCACTTTTTCTATTCTCTGCTTATGTTTATAGCAGCACTCAGGTCGAATCCACGACGATTATATTTTTCTAAAAATCTAATGTTTTGAGTTGAATGTATTTTAATTAGGGAAATGGGTTGTTTGCAGGGAATAAATGATGTACTTAATTATTGGGTTATTATTTAACAAATTGGAAAAGATTGTGGTGAGTTCATTTTTAGGGAGTTACGCTTGTGATATCCTTGAGCGTTTCTTTATATTGCATATAAATTAACACCAACTTCACAAGATAATGTTTATTGGATTTCCAAAGTGTTAAGGCTCTAATCCAAACCTTAAGATAACATATGGTTCGAATATAAATTAGATCGTATTGATGGTGGTGTATTTATGATTTCAATAATCCATATAAACCACACGTTTAAAGAAAACATGTCATTAATCCATGACATGTTAAGTCCAACAAACACAATGTTAAATTAAAGAATAATCATTGAGAAAAAGCTCTCAATCAATTAACATCTATAAATAATGACTCACCCCAATGGAATATTTACTCAGACATTAATACAGTTATTAATATGGTAATATATTAATATGGTGATGAATTATAAATTTAACAAAAAGAATGGGATAAGAAAAGAGTAGTGAATCTAACACACACGATCATTGAAGAGAGTTAAAAAAAGTATTTCGATTGAATGAGTTAGAAAAAGAAGAGAAAGGGTTTTAACATAATATAAACTATTTTCATAAAATTAATATTAATCTTCATAAGGTGGATTAGAATAATATATATTTTAGAAGCGTCTTTAATTGAAACAGAATTAAAAAACTCAAATGCTCACATAATTACAAACAAAGAACAACACAAAAGTAAATGAATGGATCAAGGAGGAATGATTTCTCAAGTAAAAACATGATTATGTAAGATCCTACCAAGCCTTTGGTAGATCCTTGTTCATGAAAAACTATCCTCTTTTGCTCTGAAATTCCAACTCTTTTGAAGTAGTAGAGGGGAATGAATTTATATCCCAAGGAAGTGGACTATTTACATTCCCAATATGTCCCTCCAATTGTGTCACCAATGTTTCTATTCAAATAGTCGATTCTCGAGATATAATCATCTTAAAAGTCATAAAATATAATGTTTTCCGACTTCTCTCAAAATTTGGATTCATTTGGACTTATGGATCCAATGTTATAGCGGTCTGTTTAAATAAGGTCAAACTGTCCATTTCAATCCATACTTTTTAGAAGTCTGAAATGTGAATGGGCGTATCTATAAGAAGATTCTTTCAAATCCGATCACACTCTTCAAAAAAGTCTTCCACATATATCTCCTCTTTCACATTCTAAAATATCTGCTTGATTTAATGATTAAATAATGAGATATGTCATGAATACTTTACGAACATTATTTCCCAGCCATAATGGTGGGTAAGTTTAAATGAATCAGTTGGGTCCCTTGTCATTAGATTTGGACCTTGACATTTTTATCCAAGACTCCTTACATTTTCCCCGGAACATTATCGGTGAATGAGTGAATTCTAACATCAGGATTGAGCCTAGAAATTCAATATTCTTTGATGTTCCGGTTTCATTACAGATTCTATGGGCCATCTTGTGTGGTCTATATGACCCTTCAAATGATAGAATTGAACAATGATTACTCCTAATGATTTGTGGGACATTGAAAAAAGAATGTTAAAAAACATTAACCCCACAATTTCAATTATTAGGGTGATATATATAAATAAAATAGTAAACTGAATCAATTAGAATATTTATAAAAATTCTCAAAAATTATATTTGGTATTAAAACATTAACATTTCATACAAATTATGCAAATTTCATATAAAATAAGTAATGGGAGTAAATTATAAGTAATTAAAGTATTTATAACATCATGATTAGTTCTAAGTTCGATTAATTTAATCAAAAAAGTATCGTTAAAGATCATGTTATGTGGAAATATAAAATTTTTAGGCGATGAGATGAACAAGATAAATGTTCTTTATCTAGATAGATTGATGTAAAACTGCATTAGTTTGAGTAAACATAATGAATCCAAAATTTAGATCTCATTTTTTAAAAACATTATTATTCGATAAAATAAAAATTTTAGAATCCACTCATGCAATTCAATGGTGAAACTGGTAATTTGTACATAGTGAACAAAATATAAAATTCATTCCTTCAAAAAAAATTAATGAAAATAAAAACATGTGGTATTTCATGGATTCCCATATTTACTAATGGATCATAATGATTTTTTCCAAGGGAAAGAATATATTGGATATTAAATTTATATTATGATATAATTAAAAGACACACGATTCATATATGTGTGGAATGATGGTCGAAAATCAGTATTATAATTAAAATAAATATGTATTATTTCCCATCGACGCATCATATTTTAACTTATGTGGCCTAGTTGAAATATCAGTCATAAATTTTGGATGGTATTTTATACATTGTATTGATGATTATAATATGATGGGGTTTTATGTTAATGTATATATATAGGGATGTGATGTAATAAAAGAAGAGGTACTTTTCAATACTCAATAGCAACACCAGATGAATAAGTAATATATTTTAATCTAATAGTGGAACATAATGCACAAATATTTAATGTGAAATATAACTCAAAAAACTCATCAATAAGATTTATATATCATCATTATTAAATCTGTTAAAATAGAGTATTGGAATTAATAAATATATAGGTGAATAATATGGTCAATATTTTTTCATTGAAAGTGGTGTCACTCAAAACTATTGGATTTAAGTAATAAAATTTATTTTACATTCAAATAACTGAATAGTGATTGGAATATGATGAGAGAGTTCATTGTATGCAATTCTGTATGGAAGGAATCCATCATCAAAAATTTTGTGTCATCAGATGTTGATTATACATTCAAAATAGAGAAGTCAATAATGGTAATTTTACAGTTGTGGTAGATTTAGGAGTTTTTCTGGAGTACTCAACAAACATTAAGGGATAACAATGATTCAATAAGTGGTTTATGTAACTACCCAATCTTTTTGAGTAGTATATTAACATACTCTTAATGATTTAATAAGATGTTATTGGTTAATGCAGAAAGAGGAGTCGATGGCTTAATCCAGTAGACTCGACCCTTATGAAGCCCACTTATCAGAGCTTGGGAAGAAGGTAGCATATGTGGGCTTCGTTTTGGACCTAGCCCAAGCCGAACTCCAGCTTGTCAAGCTTGAACAGAAATGCTTGCGGGAGAAGTTCATGTTAGTAGAGATTACTACTAGGGCAATGTTATCTGAGCCTCCCTCAGATTCTCTCACCATAGCACACCTTACACTTAGGTCTTATGCCGGTGTTATAAGGGGCTATGTGACGAGACCCTAGCTTCCTTGTGTAATCCTTTCGGGTGAATGAATTGAGATATCTTCCTTTAGTGATGTTTGTGAAATTTCAAATGTCCAGATAATTTTAGAATGTATTTTATTGATGAATTAAAAAAAGGATATCTTAAAATATTTATGAAAACCCTAAATAACTACTGATGTGTAATGATTTTCAAAAAATGGTCTTTTACAAAAGTGTTCAGTAAGGAATTTTGAGTCTAATAAGATTAACTTAATTTTTGATGAATAGTAAATTATGAATAGTGATTTTACGCTTAGGATTAGTAATGGGACCAAATGGATTTGTAATTTCACTCAAAGAAAGTTTTAATATAATTTAGACACCTAGATTAAGTAATGTGATTCAATAAAATGGGTAAATAACAGTTTCATAAATTATTAGTCAAGTATTAGTTATTTCGGATGAATAGTGTTTTTTAACTAAAAATTTAATTAAAAATAATTAGAAAATTAGTTTTATAAAAAGGACATTATTTTTGAACTCAAAGCATCGATATACTATTACGGTAATTTTTGGGGATTTTTATGAAAAAATGAATTTTTGGTGAATAGTGTTTTTAATTAAAAAATTTAATTAAAAATATTTAGAAAATTATTTTTATAAAATGGATTTCATTTTTGAAATCAAAGCATTGATATTTGGTTAAGGTGAAATTTTGGGATTATTCTGAGAAAGTTGAATTTTCGATGATTAATGAAAATATAGTTTTTAAGTTACCAGTGTTTAATGACATCATTAAATGATATATTAAGTATATATTCAATATGGTCGAATTATGAATAGGAAGATAAGGTATGAGGTGTCCCTTGGCCATTAATGCCTTGTCCCCTCACTTTCCCTATAAATACCCACCCTTTCCTCCTTTAGTTTTCACTCCCAACTCTCCCCCAACGATGTTCTGGTCTCCTTACCTCCCAAAGAAGTCCTCCCAAGGTGCCCCCAAGCCCTCAAGGTCCAAAACATTGAGTTTCAAGAGTCACGTTTTATGGTAAGGGATCCGAACTCTCTTTTTCTTTTCATGTAATCTCTTTTATGTCATTCCTTTTATGCTCCATGTTATTATGTGAGAGGATGTTCTTTTATACTCCTCTTACTGCCCTTTCATGTTTATATGATAAGAGATCCCATCTTACACTCATCATTTCTTTTTATGAAACTTTAAGTGACGCCATTAGGCTGTCGAATTTTTAAGTGATTCTTTCACCCTTCTCATTTTTCAAGTTCGATTTTCATGTCAAATCTTTCAAGTTCCTTTTTATTATGTTGGGGTATGATATATATATCTATCATACTGATCTCTTATGATCATATGATGAGAGACCCTATTTGATCTGTTCAATTCATTTTTGTTGAAGTTTAAGTGATGCCGTTAGGCTGCCGAATTTTCATAAGAGAAATCAAATTTTTGTCTTCCTTCCATGTTTTTCATTTCAAATGGTATGTCCTTGAAATTGCATCACCATGTCCATATATACATCTTATTCTGTCCCTCTACTGTTTTATGGGTCAATTATGATTGTTTGACCCATGTTCCCTCTCTTTTCAAAGTTTTCTAAAACCTTGTAATATAGACGTTATGCTGCAGAATTTTCGTCTCAAAATGCCTCTCTTTTCTCAATGTTATTTTATGTTATAAAGTGAATACTCAAAGATCTTATTTCTTCCGGAGTAATCACATATATATCAAAATGTTCTATTTTAAATTCTGGGATTTACATACATGATACCCGCTTCCCCTTTCCGTGGGTTTAAAGTAACGTAAAGATCATGTCTTTAAAGTAGTTTTTAAAACGTCATGATTATGAAATGAAACCCATTTATTTTATGCTATAGGGGTTATTTATGAAATATTTGATGATGATATATGTGGCTCACATGATAATAAAGGAGAATTTAAGGGTGCGCCCTGATAGCACTCCAATGCATTGGGTAAAGACTTAATCTCTAGAGATGACCATTTTTAACGACGCCTTGGTGAATAACCTTGGTAATTTTTAACGACACCTCGGGGATGGACCTTGGTGAAACGAAATGATTGTCAATATTAAATGTTTTAGCCACATCTTCAAGTTTTGAAAAATGTTATTTTTATTATGATGTATCTCATGATTTCGTTCTCATGACTTAAATTTCTTTTCATGTCCTTATTGAAGTATCTCAAGTTCACATGTAAAATGTTTCTCTTGTTTCCCTTACCGGGCCTTCTTCTCACCCTTTCTTTTGATGTATGTTCCCAGGTTATGAGATGCAGTAATGAACCTAGGATGAACAAAAGGAGAAGCCTTTCAAGTGATTAAGAAGAATTTTTTATGTTTTTTTTTCATGTATTACGTTCCTTGTTTCCAAGACACTAAACCTTAACGATCCTCAGTTCCGTGTAATGAAATGAAAGTTATGTTATAAAAAGTTGGGATTATATAGTTGGTATCAAAGGACGGTTTAGTTATTTGTGGAAATTAGGATATAAAAACTTTAGGAAGAACCCTATAGAAAAGTTTAAATATAGGAAAACTTCCTGGTATTTTGGTAAGTATTGAGTAAGTTGTTTATCAAACAAATACATCCTTGTCTGGATAAGAGCAGGTAGAGGCGGCTCTGGGACAGATGTACATAGGGGTAAAACCCAAAGACACCGCTTTGAGCTAGACTCGAACGGGAACTGGTGCACGATAACGGGCCTTACTGCACTCTTGGTTACGACACTCCTAGGAGATATGTTTGGTTAATCACAAGATTTTTATGAATCATTATGAAGGAATTATAGAAAAGTGTAATTTTCTAAGCATGAAGTCTTAGTTAAAAGATTCATAAATGAAATAAGTTTCTTACTAAGGTTTTATTCTTTTATAAAATGGAGGGAAATAGGAGGAACTGTGCCGATGTTGACCGCAATGCACCATGTGCGGAAGGCCCTCCGATGGAAGCCGGAATGGAAACATTCATGCGAATGATGAACCAACTGACTCAAGTTATGAGTAATAACTTGAATCAAGCTGAGAGGCCGACCTCACCACGAAGGGAACAACACTCTGTTGAGTCCCTCATGCGTCAATGACCGCCAACATTCAGTGGATCTACTGACCCATTGGTTGTGGAACAATGGACAAGCTCCATTGAAAAGATATTTTCTGTACTTCATTGTTCGGAACAAGAAAAAGTCACCCTTTCTTTTTACCACCTAGAGGGAGAAGTTGATTAGTGGTGGTCACTGATCAAAAACACGAAGCCACGAGGAGAGATAGAAGCTATGGAGTGGGAAGAATTTTGGGGAATTTTCCTTAACAAGTATTTCCCTCGTTCCATGAGAACGAGAATAGAGAAAGAGTTTCTCGAGCTGAAGAAGAAGGAGAATGAATCTGTCAGAAGCTATGAGATGAACCACACACGACATTTATGTTATACCTCAAGCTTTGTCATGGACCCTAATGGGAAGGTTGATAGATTATTTGGTGGACTACGACCTCATCTGCAGAAGAATCTATCCAACATGGACTATGATAGCTATGAAGAAATAGTTCGAAGTTCTATGAAAGTCGAGCTGGAGTTTGGTGAGACACAGTGGTCTCATAAACAAAATGAAAAAAAGAGATCATTAGAGCCCAGTTTAGGGAAGTATTTTGATCAGGGAAGAGGTGGAAAGAAAATGCAACTTACCACATGAAATAAATGTGGGAAGAATCATCTGGGGAACTGCTTGAACGGAAGTGGAAAGTGATACAAGTGTGGAAGAGGAGGCTATATTGCTCGGAATTGTCATATTGAGGTGAAGCCTCAGCTTCCCAACACTACCGAAAGAGGAAATATGGTTCTGGCCCTACCCGAAGTCACATGCTTCAAGTGTGGACAGCTTGGTCACTTTGCTAACCAATTTCCAAATCCGAGGGCGGTGGAGGGGAATCAACATCAACCTCAGCAGAGGCCAAGGGAGCAAGGTTGTGCTATCACTATCACAACAGCTGAAGTTGAAGTCCCGAATGATGTGGTAGCAGGTACCCTTGTCGTCCTCTCAAAACTAGCAAGTACTTTATTTGATTCTGGTTCTATGCATTCCTTTATTTCCTCCAAGATTGCAAGGAATATAGAATCAATCCTCGAACTGCTAGAGGTAGAGTTGTCTGTCAAGACTCCAAGTGGGATTATCCTTGCATCAACAGTATTTAGAGACTCTAGTGTTTACTTTGGTGAGCACAATCTTATCGCAAATCTAGTAGTCATTCCCATGATGGAATTCGACATTATACTAGGGACGGACTGGCTCTCAATGTATAATGCTAAGATCAAATGCAGAAGTAATGGAATCTCAGTAGTCTTGAATGAACGGCCTACAGTTATCTTCCAAGGAGAGATATCCCGAACTGATCCCTATCTAGAAGAACCTCCTATAGCATTATTTATGGAGTTAATCGGTGATGATGAAGAAGGAAAAGGGAGAATACAAATAGATGATGTTCCGATTGTTCAAGAATACATGGATGTATTTCCAGAGGAGTTACCTGGACCTCCCCCAGAAAGAGAGGTAGAGTTATCCGTTGAACTCGTACCTGGGTCTCAACCGATATCAAAGACTCCGTATAGAATGGCAAATGTGGAGCTAGAAGAGTTAAAGAAACAACTCCAAGACTTGTTGGAGAAGGGGTTTATCCGACCGAGTGTGTCTCCTTTGGGAGCACCAGTTCTCTTTGTGAAGAAGAAGGATGTATCAATGCGGCTATGCATCGATTATAGAGAACTGGATGGGATCACAGTGAAGAACGGATATCCTCTTCCAAGAATTGATGATTTATTTGACCAACTTCGTGGGGCTCAATTCTTCTCTAAGATTGTCCTTCGATATGGTTATCATCAACTGAGGGTGAAGAAGGAAGATATTCCAAAGACTACCTTCCGATCAAGATATGGGCATTATGAGTTTACTGTTATTCCATTCAGCTTGACTAATGCTCCTGCTATTTTCATGGATTTGATGAATAGAGTCTTTAAGGACTACCTTGATAACTTTGTGGTAGTTTTTATTTATGATATTTTGATATATTCAAAAAGTCGTGAGGAGCATGGAGATCATATAAGGGTTATATTGAAAACTCTACGGAAAGAGAGGATCTTTGGGAAGTTCATCAAGTGTGAGTTTTGGTTACAACAAGTGGCTTTCTTGGGGCACATCGTAACCAATGAAGGAATCTCGGTTGACCCTGCAATGAAAATGGTTGTGGAGGAGTGGCATCAACCCACAACAGTAACTGAGATTCATAGTTTCCTTGGTTTAGCAGAATATTATAGAAGGTTTGTGAATAAATTTTCATGGATTTCTAATCCACTAACCAATTTGACTCGAAAAGGGGTTATGTTCATCTGGACAAAGGAATTCGAGGAATGTTTCCAAGAGCTGAAGAAGAGATTGGTTACTGCACCTGTGTTAACACTGCCCTCTATCAGAGAAGGATTCGTTATTTTTAGCGATGCATCTCTCAAAGGGCTTGGGTGCGTCCTCATGAAAAATTACAAGGTAATTGCTTATGCATCTCGACAGTTGAAGATTCATGAGCAGAGTTATCCTACGCATGATCTAGAGCTGGCAGCAGTTGTTTTTTCTCTAAAGATATGTAGGCACTATCTTTATGGGGAGAAATGTGATATATACACTGACCACCAAAGTCTAAAGTATATTTTCACTCAGAAATAATTGAACATGAGACAAAGGAGATGGTTGGAGATTATTAAAGACTATGATTGTTCAATTCATTATCACACTGGAAGAGAAAACAAAGTCGTGGATGCGCTAAGTAGGAATGATCCTGTTGTTCTGGCAACAATGAGGATCCTAGGAGATCCCTTGATTAAAGATCTAGTAAAACTGGACATGGGAATTATAAGGAAAGGGACATCATCAACCCTATTCCAAATGATTTCTCAACCTTCATTACTAGAGAAGATCAAGAATTCTCAAAAGGAATATCATTTGATGCAAGTGATGTTTGAGGCTGTAAAGGATGGGATGTTCCCTGATTTCAATATTGATCAAGAAGGTGTATTGAAATTTAGTACAAGACTATGTGTTCCATCTATTCCGAAGATAAAGAAAGAACTGATCGATGAATCTCATAGCTCTATATTCTCTATACACCCGAGAAGCACTAAGATGTATAGAGACCTTCGTGATCATTATTGGGGGGATAACATGAAAAGGGAGATTACTGATTACACTACAAGGTGCCTGGTGTGTCAGTAAGTAAAGGCAGAACGAAAACTTCCTAAGGGGGTATTACAACTGCTACCCATACCAGTATGGAAGTGGGATAATATCACAATGGACTTTGTAACGGGTCTCCCGAAAACATCCAAAGGAAACAATACGATATGGGTTATTGTGGACCGTCTCACCAAAACAACCCGTTTTATCTCTATTCGGGAAGATTTCTCTCTGGATCATCATGCCAAGATATACGTGAAGGAAGTGGTAAGGCTGCATGGGGTACCACTATCCATCGTATCTGATCGTGACCCAAGATTCACATCAAAATTCTGGAGAAGTCTTCAACATGCTCTGAATACTGAATTGAATTTTAGTACGGCCTATCATCCTCAAACTGATGGCCAATCTGAAAGGACTATTCAGACACTCGAAGACATGTTGAGATTATACTCAATGGAATTAAAAGGTGGATGGGATCAACACCTCCCATTAGTTGAGTTCTCCTATAACAACAGCTTCCTTTCTAGTATTCAGATGGCACCCTATGAAGCTCTGTATGGAAAGCGGTGTAGAACTCCTACTTGTTTGGATGAAACAGGTGAGAGGAAGCTTCTTGGGCCTGATCTCATGCAAGAGATGACGAAACATGTTCATAACATCCAACAACACATAAAGGCTGCTCAGAGTCGGCAGAAGAATGATGCTGACAATCGTCGAAGGGACTTGGAGTTTGGTGTTGGTGACAAAGTCTTCCTTCGAATTTCTCCAGGGAAGAGAGTCATGCAGTTTGGGAAGAAAGGGAAGCTCAGCCCTAGGTACATTGACCCCTATGAAATCCTTGATCTCATAGGAGCAGTGGCCTATCGTCTAGCACTTCAACCGAACCTAGCTCAAGTTCATGATGTCTTCCATGTATCTCTCTTAAGGAAGTACATACCTGACACTTCGCATGTACTGAACCCAGAGGTGGTACAACTGAAACATGACCTCTCTTACGAGGAGAAGCCAGTGGAGGAATCATAAATATGAATAAGTGACTTGGGAGCCTGAGGAAACAATGAATAAAAAGTACCCTCACCTTTTCGACTAGGCCTCAAGTATAATTTCGGGGATGAAATTTCTTAAGGGGGGAAAATGTAACTACCCAATCTTTTTGAGTAGTATATTAACTTACTATTAATGATTTAATAAGAAGTTATTGGTTAATGAAGAAATAAGAGTTGATGGCTTCATCCAGTAGACTCAACCCTTATGAAGCCCACTTATCAGATCTTGGGAAGGAGGTAGCATCTGTGGGCTTCGCTTTGGACCAAGCCCAAGCCGAACTCCAGCGTGTCAAGCTTGAACGGAAACACTTGCGGGAGAAGTTCAAGTTAGTAGAGATTACTACTAGGGAAATGTTATCTGAGCCTCCCTCAGATTCTCTCACCATAGCACTCCTTACACTTAGGTCTTATGCCGGTGTTATAAGGGGATATGTGACGAGACCCTAGCTTCCTTGTGTAATCCATTAGGGTGAATGAATTGAGAATTCTTCCTTTAGTGATGTGTGTGAAATTTCAAATGTCCAGATAATTTTAGAATGTATTTATTGATGAATTAAAAAAAAGGATATTTTAAAATATTTATGAAAACACTAAATAACTAATGATGTGTAATGATTTTCAAAAAATGGTCTTCTACAAAAGTGTTCAGCAAGGAATTTGGAGTCTAATAAGATTAACTTAATTTTTGATGAATATTAAATTATGAATAGGGATTTTACGCTTAGGATTATTAATGGGACCAAATGGATTAGTAATTTCACTCAAATAATGTTTTAATATAATTTAGACACCTAGATTAAGTAATGTGATTCAATAAAATTGGTAAATAACGGTTTTATAAATTATTAGTCAAGTACTAGTTTTTACGGATGAATAGTTTTTTTTAACTAAAAATATAATCAAAAATAATTAGAAAATTATTTTTATAAAAAGGAATTTATTTTTGAACTCAGAGCATCGATATTATGTTAAGGTAATTTTTGGGGATTTTTCTGAATAATTGAATTTTTGGTGAATAGTGTTTTTATTAAAAAATTTAATTAAAAATATTTAGAAAATTATTTTTATAAAATGGATTTCATTTTTGAAATCAAAGCATTGATATTTGGTTAAGGTGAAATTTTGAGATTATTCTGAGAAAGTTGAATTTTCGATGATTAGTGAAAATATAGTTTTTAAGTTACGGGTGTTTAATGACATCATTAAATTATGTATTAAGTATATATTCAATATGGTTGAATTATGAATAGTAAGATATGGTATGAGGTGTCCCTTGGCCATTAATGCCTTGTCCCCTCACATTCCCTATAAATACCCACCCTTTCCTGCTTTAGTTTTCACTCCCAACTCTCCCCCAACGATGTTCTGGTCTCCTTACCTCCCAATGAGTCCTCCCAAGGTGCCCCCAAGCCCTCAAGGTCCAAAACTTTGAGTTTCATGAGTCACGTTTTAAGGTAAGGGATCCGACCTCTCTCTTTCTTTTCATGTAATCTCTTTTATGTCATTCCTTTTATGCTCCATGTTATTATGTGAGAGGGTGTTCTTTTATACTCCTCTTACTGCCCTTTCATGTTTATATGATGAGAGATCTCCTCTTACTCTCATCATTTCGTTTTATGAACGTTTATGTGACGCCATTAGACTGCCCAATTTTTAAGTGATTCTTTCACCCTTCTCATTTTTCATGTTCGATTTTCATGTCAAATCTTTCAAGTTCCTTTTTATTATGTTGGGGTATGATCTCTATATCTATCATACTGATCTCTTATGATCATATGACAAGAGTCCCTATTTTATCTGTTCAATTCATTTTTGTTGATGTTTAAGTGACGTCGTTAGGCTGCCGAATTTTCATAAGAGAAATCAAATTTTTGTCTTCCTTCCATGTTTTTCATTTCAAATGGTATATCATTGAAATTTCATCACCATGTCCATATATATTTCTTATTCTGTCCCTCTACTGTTTTATGGGACAATTATGATTGTTTGACCAATGTTCCCTCTCTTTTCAAAGTTTTCTAAAACCTTGTAACATAGCCTTTATGCTGCAGAATTTTCGTCTCAAAATGCATCTCTTTTCTCAAAGTTATTTTATGTTATAAATTTAATACTCAATGCTCTTATTTCTACAGGGGTATTCACATATATATCAAAATGTTCTATTTTAAATTCTGGGAATTACTTACATGATACCCGCTTTCCCTTTCCGTGGGTTTAAAGTAACGTAAAGATCATGTCTTTAAAGCAGTTTTTAAAACGTTATGATTATGAAATGAAACCCATTTATTTTATGCTATATGGGTTATTTATGAAATGTTTGACGATGATGTATGTGTCTCACATGATAATAAAGGCAAATTTAAGGGTGCGCCCTGATAGCGCTCCAATGCATTGGGTAAAGACTTATCTCTAGAGATGACCATTTTTAACGACGCCTTGGTGAATAACATTGGTAATTTTTAACGACACCTTGGGGATGTACCTTGGTGAAACGAAACGATTTTCAATATTAAATGTTGCAGCCACATCTTCAAGTTATGAAAAATGTTATTTTTATTAAGATTTATCTCATTATTTCTTTCTCATGCCTAAAAGTTCTTTTCATGTCCTTATTGAAGTATCTCAAGTTCACATGTAAAATGTTTCTCTGGTTTCCCTTACTGGGCCTTCTGCTCAACCTTTCTTTTGATGTATGTCCCTAGGTTATGAGATGCAGTAATGAACCTAGAATGAACTAAAGGAGAATCCTTTCAGTTTTTTAATAAGAATGTTTTATGTTTTTTTTTCATGTATTGTGTTCCTTGTTTCCAAGACACTAAACCTTAACGATCCTAAGTTCCGTGTAATGAAATGAAAGTCATGTTATAAAAAGACGGGATGCTATAGTTTAATGAATTTTCAACAATTAATTATATCAATTTCAATGAGGTTATAAGTAATAATAACTATAGAATGAAAAATTCATATGAATTTTGAGATGAAGAGGTTTTTGAGATTGGTGGTAAACTATTAACCGTTTATCCAAAAACAACTAATGAATCAAAAAAAGTTGAATCATTGGTTAAAACCATGAATTAATAACCAGATCAAATAGATAAAATATAAAACATGGCAACTAGTATAAAAACATGGATGCTATAATTTATTCATAATAAATTAGATAATTATAAATAATTATTATAAAAGAGCATGATTTCAAATAAAGAATTAATTAATTTTAAAGGATATCCAAATATTGAAGTTACAAATGATGAAAAAACATCACTAGTAGAGAAACATTAGGTAATACAGCTCTTATAAAAAATAATTATTTAGAGACTTTTCAAAAATTTATATGTATTTGAAACTTATGTTCTATAATTAGATATTCAATGAGGAATTTATATTAAAATAACAGTAGTTTTCATTATTTTAAAAGATGGACCCATGGTCTGTAGATTACAGAAATACATATAAAGTCTAAAACAAACACCATGATCATAATATGCACTACTAGACTCATACATCAAGAAGATCAAATTCAAATCTTTTGGGGTTTATCCAACGATATATGTAATGAATTATAAGTAAGTATAGTTTATGGTATTTTATTATGTTGATGATATAATATTTAACAAAAGAAAGAAAAATTTATTGATGAATTTACTAGTTTAATAAGTTGAAAATGTTAAATTTAAATGATTAGTGAAATAAAAATTTTTGTGGTTTCATGTGGTTTAAAAGGATAAATAAACATTTATCCCCAAGGACATGTATGTGAGTTAGATGCTGAAGAAATATTATCCTCATGATTTGATGAAAATATCAGCCATAATTGGATTGGAAGCAAGCATTGAAAGCATGAAGATGGGAAATATATAGATCCGAAAATGTATATAAGCCTAATTGGAGGATTTGAATATTTTACCCCAACACGTCATTATATTAATTTTTTATAAAAAATTATTATCTCACTTCCAATGTAATATGATGAAATAAAATCTCCCAATAATTAAATAAATAATAGTAAGTATATGGGGTAATATAAATTATGTCACTGTTTATAGTGGGAAGATAAATTAGTTATCATTATATTCTAAAAGATTTTGGGATTGTTATGTGCTGGATTTAATTAAAATGAGTGAGGGTCTATTATTTATTATATATAGATTTGTTTTATTTTTTAGAAAAAATATGGATATTGCATCTTTGATCAAGAGGATGAATACATCATAGTTACCAAATCATAAACTCCTATTATATTCTTGATGATAAATTTATATGATAATAGTGAAGCTGTAAAATTGACTATAGTTTTCCATTATGACAAAAAATGTGTTATTGAACACATAATGAATCGATTATAGAAATCTTATAAAATGTATACTGAGGTAAAGTATAACATTATGAAATAAAATGTTGAACCAGGTGTAATTACAATGGAGATTTTTGCAACTAATGGGATTTTTTATATAATGACCATACCATCAATCACTCTTGCATGTGATAAATATTATTTTAACAATTTTTTTCATCCACCTCACTCAACTTGTGTAAGATTGGACAATCTACTCACTCTATTTGTTTCTATCAGTTTATTTTAGTGTGTTTAGTAGTTGTGTGGTTCATCCTATTTGTGTATTTTTCAATTGTATATAATAACAATTAGATTAAATTGAAAATTGTGGAGAGTGGATATGTATTCTATCATGTGGTGTCAGTGATTGACAATGTAACCTATCATGTGGATTTAGTGAGTAGTAATTTGGTGCGTCAATACTGAGATTGATTCCAAAAGAGAGAGTGTGTCATGACCCATCCTCGGGGCCCCTGCCATGACTACCCAAAGCCCGCCATCCATAGGCAAGGGGCTGGCGACTAGTACCAAATCAGAATCCCTAATAAAAGGGAAGGAATTGCCTTTAAACCCGTAACTCACATATTCTGAACTCAATAAGTAGAAGCATCAAGTACTATTATAGAAAAGTATCATGTGATGAAGTATGTTGGCCAGTATTCAAACCCAATTGAACAATAAGTACAACTACAAGTAAAAAGGGAAAAACAGCTCCTGAATCATCCACTGGGGAATCCTACCTGATGGGTAGGTACAGATCTCGATCAACTCATCCCTAAGGAATTTCTCATCTAGTCCAGCTCAGAGCAGCCTCCCGTCCATCACCATTAGCCTCGATCACTATGGACCATCGTCTGCACAGAACACAACAAGGTGCGGGTGAAGCCCATGCAGGTGTGAGTATAACAATACTCAGAAGGGTCCCCGAGACCCCCGAATGTCACCCAGAACCCAATAAAGATAATACAAAGTAGTAAGATACAGTCATGAAGTATCAACAAACCATAATTAGGTATATGCCCATACATATACCTATGCTACCAATCATAGTCTGGCTACAACTCTCGAGCCCAAGCACAACCCATTCCACAAAGGAAGTAAAGTCAATCACCTTGATGATAATGATTGAAAGACATGAATCACCTAAAACTTGTATAAAACTCTTGAAGAGGGGTAGAAATGATTAGATTTATCCTCTAAATCATATCCTATGTCTAACCCATGTAGGATCCAGGAAAAATATCAGCATTGTTGAACCCATGGAGGATCCCGGTACATAAGTCATCACTGATGAACCCACGGTGGATCCCAGTACAGAAGTCATCGTTGTCGATCCCACATAGGATCCCGATACAGAAGTCATTGCTGTTAAACCCACAGAGGATCCTAGTAAAGTCTCATCGCTATTGAACCCACGAAGCATCCTGGTAATGTAGTAGGTCCACGTAGGATCCTATCACCTCAGTCGGAGCCAGACAACCATAAGGTATCCGCACACAGCACGCTCGATTCCGAGTGGATCCCCTTCTCATGCCAGCATTCCATACAAAAACTAACACAAAGTCTAGAGTTAATTTATCCCGTAGTTCAGTCTCATCATAAGAAACCCAACATGACAGATGACCCCTCAATCAAATGCCTGGTCTGTGAGTTATTAGAATTTCCGTTCTTGGGGCCTAGTTGGTCTTTAGGTTCAAACCAACCTGACCACACCCCAACTGTGTCCAAACCTCATGTAGGATATCCCAAAGGAATTGTCATGCTCTAATCTTTCCGTCACTGCAGATGGTTCATCTATCGGACACTCGTAGCCCAAGATAGGGGCAAAAGGGTGTAAACCGGCTAAACGGGTCCGGGTCTGGTCCGTCCCAGTCGGAGTGACCCGGCCCGTCCCAGTCTAGACCAGGATATGACCCGATCCTAGGAAATGGCCCGATGCTCAAGGGGTGGCACGGCTGAAGGCGGTCCGGACCGAGGGTGCGGACTGGCACGAGGGCGGCTCGGCCGATTGAGGCCCACCCTTAGGTCTGCACGGCCGAGGGCATCGACGATTTGGGTGGGCTTCCCAAGGGTGTCTTGGGCGTGGGCGGACCGGCAGAGGGCAGACCGAGTGTGGGCAGCCCAGACGAGGGCGGCCCAGGTGTGGGCGACCTGGCCGAGGGTGGCCCGACCAAGGGAGGCCTGGCAGAAATCCCTTTCCACGCCCAGGGGTGGCGCACACCACCCTGTAAGCCGAATTGTATAACTAGTGGGATAGTCCAAAGCTGTGCCAGGTGGCCCTGGTCCATCTCACACGGGACCCGACGGGGTCCCACTCCTCCCAGCTGGATGAGAAGCCAGCCACTCAAGCTCCATGGCGGCCGCCCTAGTCGCCCCCCACCACACTTTCAATGCGGTGCGACGACGTCACAGTCATGCTGCCCACTGTGTGGCGCGACGGTGTCGTACCTCCTCCGTCGTGGCCCTGTTTGGCCATGTCCCTCGGCTCCTCCGCGCAGCGCGACGACGCCGCACGCCTCTGCTGCGGCCCATCATGGTCTCGGCTCTCCTCCCACGGTCCATGATCATGATACACCCTCTTTGCGACCCGACGGCCTTGCAACACCGATTTTCTCCATGGTCCTCCTTCATCGTCATCAGGAAAGAACCACCCAATGGGGAGGTTAAGGCCATGTTCATGCAGTCTGAAACCTCCTCGTCATGGCGATAACATTTGGCATACCAATCATGAAATTTGAATGACAAAGAACAGATGTTTAATCTCATATTTAAAATAACTCAAATCCCTCAACCTCAATTCGATGAATGTTGACGATTTCACGGAAAATAGGGTAGACGTAGAATTGTCGATGGCGAGAAATGTCCGAGGATGAAGCTTCATCAGCGTTCCTCGTGGGCGGGTCTTTCTCTTTTTGTTTGGTCGATGATTGAATTATATGTCTGTCGTTATTCGGTGGTTCTTTGTTGGAAGGATGAAGCTCTCCTCTCTCAAGCTTATCCAAAATATTATTCCAATCTCCAAAAATAATAATGGATTTTCTCTAATAATTATTTGGCACATCAATACAATGTTGTGATTAATTAAATGAGTCAACTCATTTAATTAATTCGAAGGAATGGTTCAAATTAAAAAAATAAATAAGGTGAGATGTTCCAATTAATGAAGATAGGTTTTCAATTAAACATGGGGATTAATGGTGGGTTGAAGCTCGTGTTGTCCCCACATAATAATTTCCTCCCATGAAAGGTTATGTGCGGGTGGTCCCCACCTCCAACCTCCACTTGGAGGTTTCAACTACCTCCAATAAAAATAAGGCCAACACATTATTTATAATTAACTTAATTAAAAATTCAAAAAACTATCTTCTATTCATGATAGAACGAAACTACGGTGAAGGTATCACTAAGAAAATACTGATTCGGCGGGTTCAATGGGGCTATCGGTTTTCAATTCCGAGCGCCAGTTTAAAAGTTATAAATTCTCACTCGTATATTTACTGAACGTACCTGTACAAAACATCAAAACTTGATTCACGGCACACCTGGACTCAGAATCAAGCACCATCAAAAACTGTGGACTCATAAAATATACATGTATATAAGTAAAAAACTTCCACAAAATTTCAGGTTCTTTACTTTCTCCCCACCTTAGGTTTTTACTTCCTCGTAAGCTATAACTCACACTAAGGAAACAAATGGGGGTACTGAGCACGCATCTGAGCCTCCCACACCCCTGGGTTCTCTTGTAGGTTCTTGTGCTACCAACAAACAAGCACCAGAGGTATCAAGCATCCACTTTGGACCCACTCCTATTGATCTTCAATCTCCACTAGATCCGCCGTGAAAGTCTCTCTATCATCAATGTCCAGCTCCTCGTGGTCGATGAAGTGGGAAGGTTCATGCACGTATCTCGTCACCTGAGATACGTGGAAGACGTCTTGCACTCGATGCAACTAAGGTGGAAGAGCCAAGTGGTAATCCAACTCACCTACATTTTTGAGGATCGGTAATGGTCCGATGAATTACAGAGATAACATGATGCCTCGTCCAAAACTCAATAGACCTCATCGAGGTGAGACCCGTAGAAAGACGTGGTCATCATCCTAGAACTCCAGTGGTCTTCTTCTCCTATCATTATAGGACTTTATCCTTCTCTATGTAGTCTTAATCCACTCGTAAATGATTTGCACCTTCTCTGTCGTAGCCTGCACCATTTGTGGTCCCATTAGTTCCTACTCCACTAGGTCAGTCCCACACAGAGGCGATCTACATGGTCGGCCTTAAAGTGCCTCATAAGGATCCATCCTGATGGTGGAGTGGTAGTTGTTATTATACCCAAACACTACCAAGGGTAAATAATCCTCCCAACTATGACCAAAGTCGAGGGCACATGCACGGAGCATGTTCTCGAGTGATTGAATGGTCCTCTCAGTCTGGCCATCGTCTGAGGATGGAAGGTGGTGCTCAAGTGAAGTTGCGTCCTGAATGCATCCTGCAACCCCTTCCATAGACGGGAAGTGAAACTAGCATCTTGATCGGAGACGATAGTCGATGGAACACCATGTAGCTGTATGATATCTTGTACATATAGGCATCCCAAGATCTCCACTGAACCCTGCTATCTAATCGGTAGGAAGTGGGCCAACTTGGTGAGTCTGTCGACAATCACCAAGATAGAGTCATGTCCCCTAGATGTACATGGATGCACCATCATTAAATACATGGATATCTCGTCCACCTCCACTCTGAGCCCTCTATGGGCTGATGCAAGCCTGCTGGAAGATGGTTCTCCACCTTCACTTGCTAAAAAGTGAGGCATCGAGATACAAACTCTGCTACTGGCATCTTTATACCTAGAAACCGGTGATGTCTTCGAAGGTCCTATTAAATCTTCGTCACAATTGGATGTGCCTCTAAACAATATGTGTGAAACACCCTCAACAATTCTTCCTGACATGAAACTAGTACCATGGTTCGTCCTCGAAAGAGAATCATGTGATCCCCAGCTTCAGAAAATCCATCAGGTGTCTGCCCATTGGATAATTGAGCATGTCAGTATCATAGTCAATGTTCCCACACTGTGCCTCAGTGACTCACTGAAGAAGTGGTGGAGTGACTGTGAGTGACTATAGAATGACTGCTCCTTCTCTATCCACAAAGGATATCTGTAATGCGGACAGCTACTCTGTCGCCTGTCCTGGCAGCTGAATGCCTGATCTCGTATTGAGAGAATCTGTTAAAACATTCCCAATCCCAGGAGTATATAATTTCTCAAATTCATAGTCCTGGAGGAACTCAAGCCATCGTCGTGGTCTCAGGATCAGGTACTTCTACGATAAAATGTACATGTGACTCTGATGGTCATTGTAGGCTATAAAAAACTCTAGAATAAGATTTTTTCGCCACATCATCAAGGCGAAGACCACTGCTGCTAACTCTAGCTCATGGATATCGTAGTTCTTCTCCTGGTGTCTCAGTATCTGAGAACCATATGAGATCACTGCTCGCTCCTATAATAGTACACACCCATGTCTGGTCCCTAATGAATTGCAGGAAACTATGTACCATATGCCCTCTTCTTGAAGCCTCAAGATGGGGGCACTAGTCAACGTCTGCCTCAACTCATGAAAGCTCTGCTACCATCTATCTGACCACACGAAGGGTTTCCCCATCTTCATCAACACCGAATTTAGTACTGCAACTCTGGAGAAGTCTGGCACAAATCGTCGATAGTACCAAGCCAGTACCAATAAACTCTTTACCCCCATCACACTCTTGGGTGGATCCCAAGCAAGCACTGCATTGATTTTGGATGGATCTACTGCAACTCCAGCCTCGGAGATGACATGTCCCAAAAAGTGTTACCCTCGGATCCAGAACATACACTTAAAGAGCTTACTATAAATTTATTGCTCTCAGAGTGTGTCCAGTACTACTCAAAAATGGTTTGTGTGCTCCTCCTTGGTAGCTATGTATATTAAAATTTCATCGATGAAGACTACCACGAAGCGATCAAGGTATGGATGAATGATCATGTTCATGAGTCCCACAAACACTAGTAGTGTGTTGGTTATGCCTAATGGCATAACCAAGAACTCGTAGTTGCCATACCGGCATCGGAAGGATGTCTTCTTCATATCATCATCCCGTACTCTCAACTGGGATAACCCAATCAAAGATCTGTCTTTAAGAACCAATGCGCTCCCTTCAGCTGATCAAATAGATTTTCAATCCTCAGGAGTGTGTACTTGTTCTTCACAGTCACCTGGTTAAGGCACCGATAATCAACAGACAGTCGCAAGCTCCCATCTTCCTTCTTGGTGAACACAATCATGGATGCCCACGGTGAAACACTTGGTCAGATAAATCTCCTCCCCTGTAAATCATCAAGTTGTACCCGCATCTCACGAAGCTCGGTGGGAGCCATCCGATATGATAGTGTGTATATCGGTGTCGTCCTAGGGTACAATTCAATGTAGAAGTCCAACACTATGTGAGTAGGTAGTCCTGGAACTTTGTTAGAGAAAACATCTGCACACTGATCCACCAAAATAGGAATACTCGTACTCCACACATCAACCGATCCGAGAATGTTGGTATCCAACGGATGTGTGATCATCGTCCCCCTACTCTGTGAATGTCCATCTTGTGTTTCAAAGGCTACCTTCTCACCGGTGATGGTGAACGTCGTCACATCTTCGTGGAGACACCTCACATTCAACCTCATACAGTCAATCTGATCCTGAATTGTCGAAAACTAATCCATACCCAAGATGACATTGTAAGGCCTAAACTTCGCTACAAGTATATCCTATCCGAAGCTCTTGCCTCCTAGAGTATGCCGAAACTACTAACACCAGTGCCTAATCCTCGAGTCTGATCCCGTAAGAGTCTCTAGTCATAAGGATCAATCCAACGGCTCTATCTAAGTCCTTGATCTCCAAACGAGGGTAGCGGTAATAAAAAAATGACTCACACTTGTGTCTTTTAGTACAGTAGAAAAGTTGGAGTATAAAAATATAGTACCTCAAATCATATCAGGTGCATTGTGGTCATAGGCCTCCACTGCCTGAAGCCGAACCCACCCCTATCTGCCAGCTCCCTATGGTTGGGGTGGACATCCTGGTGGTGTTGGTGGTAGGGCCTCAAAACGTCGTCCACCACCTTCTGCACGGCCAGCTCCTCTTCCACGTCTGCCTACTCCTAGCGGAACTCCATGGTCAAACCACTGCCTCATCCTGGGAGGTCCCTCTACTAAATTTTTCTCATCTTCAGGGCAGTTTGGGTAGTCACGAGCCATGTGACCATGCCCGCAGCATGCATAAAATTTCCTGCTCCTCTTATGGATGGCTCTATCTCGTGTACCCTGCACAACTGAACCAATATCATGGGGTTACCCACATGATGGCCTAGTCCACTTGGACCTATGAGAAATCATTCTACTGAAAGCTACATAAGACTCTGCTACGTGTCACCCTATGGTGGGTCTTGCTGCTGGTGACAGTTCAGTAATAAAACTCTCCACTAGAAGGGATCTCTCTAGCACCCCCGCCTTTGTTGGGATGCTAAGGGAGATCATCGAAGCCCTGATCTGATGTCTAATTCCCTAATCAAAGGTCTGGGCTCTGATTAATGGGTTTCGTACCATATCTGTGGAGTATCGCAAGAGGTCGGTGAACCTCGTTGAGTACTGAGCTACCGTAATGAAACTCTGCTGTAGATGCAGTAACTCCTGTATTCGCACTTCAAAATGGGTGGCTGGAACAAAATTTGACTGGAAGAGACTCTCGAAGTCTTTCCAGAGTAGTGTTTCCTTGTCATGAACCTATAGCATCATGCTCCACCATCTTCCTACTGATGCATGCAGGAAACTCACAGCAAGGATCACCATGAGGTCGGCTGGTGTCCCTAGCAATATGAAAACTCTCATAATAGCCTCCAGCCAATCCTCATGTGATTGTGCGTCCGTCTCTCCCCAGAACATGTGCGGCCTTTGGCACTGGAACTCATGCAATGCACTCAAATGGCAAGCACTCTATGATACTGGAGCTGGTGGTATCAGTGGCCCATCGGGTACTGGTACTGCTGGTACCTCTACTATGATGGGGCCCTACACCGAGGCCTTATCGCTCGGTGGGATACCATCTCGTACAAAACTCGTAACCCTAACTGGGTGCCTACGTGGGGCCATACTGAAAAGAAACAGGTGTGCCACAGTTAAAACAATATACCTGGTGAGCTGAAACAAATTAAACACGATGAAAACATTTCATTTGAAGCACACACACAGTCAGTGTTTTCGTGCACTGAGTCAGAAATCAGGAGTCAGTGTCCTAGTGTATGGATATGTCGGCTGCCACACCAACCCCGATTTCCCTAAACTGATAACCACACCAAAAATACTTAACACTATTGCTATTAAAAGAATCAGAGTCTATGTTATGCAGTAGAAATGATTCCTCTGATACCAATTTGTCACGACCCATCATCAGGGATCCTACTGTGACTACCCTAAGCCCACCTTCCATAGGCCAGGCACTGGAGACTAGCACTATAAGGCCCCAGCCTTAAACCTTACTTAATATTGATTTATTACAAGATTACACGTTGAGGATCTTTTCAGGTTTAGAGTTTTAGAAAATTAGATCATGAAACTTGCATTACATTCCACATTTAAACAAAGTGGTTACATAAAAGACAGTATTCATTCTTCCCATCAACTGAAACATATTTAAAATAAAACATGTATTCTTTCTTGACACATCCTTGACACTATCATCACATCATGTACCTTTCCCTTGACATGTGAAAAACATTTCAAAAACTTGGGATGAGCATAAAAATCTCAGTAAGGGTTATAAAAATATGGAAAGGAATCATGAGTTCATATATACATAAGAATGAAATCATACTTTACCCATAAAACATAGGCACATTAACATACCTCATCAAACCATGAAAAAATCATAGAAATCATAAGACATAAAGGTAACATGAGGCATTCATAACTTTCTTATGTAGGGAGTAACCCTCTTTGTTACATTTGGAATACCCATCACAGTATATTCCCTAAATCTCTTCGTAGAAAACTTAACGTTTCACTCCTTCGCGTTACCCAATGCATTGGAGAGCAATATCGGGCTGACCCGCCCTTAGTTTATCACGGAACCACCGGTTTTCATAACAATGCCCAAGAACCATAACATATCACATAAAACATGCATAAAAGAAACATAACACTTCCACATCACAATATAACATTTTAGTATATTGAGATAATGAATCCATTCAATAAGAAACCATTTCCAAAACCATTTAAAACATTTAATAAAGACATTTTTGAATCAAAGTGTCCCATACCACCTTGAAGCTTTTAAAATTTTAAACCATTAATATCTATATAAATAAATCCTTAAAATTATTTTGAAAACATGGATATTAATAAGAACAAATAATTAACACGTTTAAAGCGATATTTTAGTTAAAGGGGTTTTACCAAAATTAGAGACACTTGAATACAATAATTGAGGAATAAAATTTAGTCAGAACTTTATAATATCATTAGAATAAATGGATTCATGATATAATATTCCAAGGGACAGTATATAAACCATATAAGAGTGAATTGGTGCATAACTACAATGAAGTCTCAATAGACATGTCAAATGTGATGAAATCCCTTATAAAGAAGGTATCCTTAAATTAAGGATAAATCAATCTCAAATTTATGTGTGGAAAATATAAATACACCCAATATAAGTGGATATTAAGTGTGAAACAATAAAAGTTCATTCACACATATTCAAAGAATGACATATTCAATAACTACATGTTGAACCCAAAGAAATCGAAATTGGGTTAAAAAGTTCCCTTAACAGCCTAACGACGTCACATCAGAATGAGTTGATGTGAGATAAAAAGGGTATCTCATCACATGGACATAAAATTTAAATCAATAGGGATATATGATAACATATCCCAACATAACAAAGATGTGCTTAAAAGAAGTGACATAAAGGAGAGCACTTAAATAGAAAGAGAGTGGTTAGATCTCTTACGAAAATTCGGCAGCCTAACAGCGCCACTCAAAACTTCCAAAATGGATTGATGAGAGAGAATAGGGTCTCTAATCACATTAACATAAAAATTACAGTAAGTGTAATATAAAATAAAATCCCAATAACAATAAAGATGAGCTTTAGAGGGAATGAAATAAAAGAGTGTACTTAAAAAGAAATAGAGGAGTAAGATCCCATACCTCAAGTCCAACTTGTCTTGTTCGTTTCTTTATATTACTGAATAATAAAATTTGGTCAATTAATAATTGACTAAGTACCTCATTTATATATTATTATTCAGTTCATATCACATATTATAATGTTATAATAATTGTTTAATAATGTTATTTCTTATCAGATGTTTTTGCAGATGTTTGGTACATGAGTCAAAAATGAACTTGTTTGAAAAAAGATTGCCCATGTAGTTATAAGTAAATAATTTCCAGAATAGTATTAATGATTAAAATATCATATATATCCAGTAAATATTCATTTTATACTATTCCATATCATTTGGAGATAAAAAACAAAAAGCACCGTTCATGTAGACGGTAGGCCGTACGTACGCATGAACGCTACTTTTTTTTGTCACATTAATGGAATTAAAACAAAATGAGATATATATATATATATATATGTTATAATTCCAGAATGATATCCATAATTTAGATGTAATATATTACATATATATCCATTATATATATGTACTTATAATAGTACATAAAATTTTGAGATAAGAAATGAAATGTACCGTTCATGGAGACGGTAAGCCGTATGTACGCATGAACGCTACTTCCATTTCCATTTCATATTTAATGGAATTAAAACATAATGATACATAATAGTATTTAAATTCCAGTATGGTATCATATATAATATCATTAAATATATCCTTTATACATACCACATATGGTATTAACGAATCAAATAACTTTGAGGGGGCGGTAGTCTGCACTTCCTTAAATGAAGATATCGCGTTTACCCATAATGAAAACCATAAAGGTATGAAATAAATGAAAAATACAGAATCATAAGTAAAACATAAACATATTATATATCATATATAAATATAGTGTCATCTTAATGGCCACATTTGAAGGTGTTATAAGAATGTTGAACAATCATCGTTTCATGAGGCAGAAATTCGCCATCCACAGAAACAGTATGTTCTTTAACCATTAGATGTAGGTGTGTGTAAGTGTAGCTCTAATAATTCTTATAAAAACATCCTAGTATATTGAAGATACTGGATTTGTTATAAAAGAAATGAATAAAAAGAGTTTAGGGGGTTGGAGAAGCAAAATAAAACAAAATGACTCAAGTGAAGACATTACCTTAAAATCGGGTAACTCCCTTTGGTTAGAGCTCAAAAGAATCCTTGGGAAGACTTATTCCCAAGGTGAGGATTAAATGAGTACGAGAGGGAAGTGGAGAGACAAAATGGGCAGAGTTTGGCCTAGCCAAAGGCTTTGGGAGTAAGGGTAAGGAGGTAGAGGTGGGGGCCTTTTATAAGAGGAGAGGAGGGGCACTTTTGGAAAGTAAGAAGTATTACTTTATTTGAAAATGTGTTTCGGTTATAAAAGGCCCCACATTGATATAATTCGTGGATAAGGTGATAAGGGTTATAATTCCACCCATCCAATAAGTTTTGGACATGTGTAGGTCATAGAGTTTACATTATCTTCTCATTTTATTTAAATCGTCAGATAATGATGTCATCACTACGTCATTATGATGTCATAAATAATTTTATTTATTTAATGTTTAAAAATGATAAAAAAATTACAATGATGTAAGAAATATTTTTATATTTCTAGTGAATATTTATAATAAAATATCTGACTTGTATATCCCCACTTAAAAATTGTTGTAGTAAAACATATCATGTTTGTGTCATTTTTACTTTTACATTAAATAAAAAGTTATTTATGTCATTTCCCAACCAAAGTGGCTCCAAAGGGTCCCCAAGTTGACCCATGGCATTTCTTGGTCATCCATGACACATCCAATGAGGTTAGGACATCTTTCATGTTAATTTCATATTATTAAAACATTATTTTTACCTTAAACTACACTAATTACCTCTAATCGCGATTAAAAACTTAATAAGTTACTATTCACCAAAAAATTATTTTTATCCCATTGAACCACATTTCACTTCTTAATGAAAACCATGTATGTCAGATTTTTTAAATTCAAAACACAAATATGGCAAAAGTTCATTTAAACGGAAAAATCAGTTTTTATAAGTACCACTTAGTGGTGTAACTATTCATCAAAAATTGATGTTTTTCAGAAAAATCCCAAAAATTCACCATAAGTTATATTTGATATTATGAATTAAAAAATGAAGTCTATTTTACAAAATTCAAAACATATAAGTCACATTAATTAATTTAATAATTAATTCCCGCTGTTAGAGCAAATAGCGTGTTTTTATGAAACAATAAGTATCAAAAGATTGACTATAGTTTAAGTCTGATTTCAAAGTGAAATTAATTCCAACGACCACTATTGGATTTAATGTTAAAAATATATTCTAATTTCACTTTAAAACCAATTCTAAAGATAATCTAATAATATAAATAAATTAGATTAAAAAGAGGTTTTGAATTAAAATACAACATTTTACACTATTCATTAAAAAAGAACTTTATCAAAAAGACACCAAAAATTTACACAAAGTAAATTTTGATGTCCCGATTCTTAATAAGAGTTTTATTTGGTCCAAAAGAATGTTTAAGAGTGAAAAAAACTATATTTAATGATGGTTCACTCTCAAAAGGCCATAAATGAACCTTTAGTGAAAACTAGGGCATATACGCCTAAAATTGAATTCTTTCCGTATTTTAAGACTCTATCCATTATTGGATAAATGTAAAAACATTTAAGAACATATATAATCATATTTTAGTTATTTATATCCATTCCCACCAATACAACGGCTACATGTTAACTACCATTTAAAATAATATTATTTTATTATTAGAGTGCAACAGAAGATTCCCAAGAAACTCATTGTTGCGTGTTGGGTACGCCATCGAGCATAGCGTCCCCTTTAAAGTAATATTAATATTTTATTCATGAATATGGATAAATATAAAAATGTCATATTCTTTATTTACCTGGAATGTTACATCCTTCCCCCCTTTTGGGAATTGCGTCCTCGCAATTTTAAAATTGGGCTCGGAAACTTCATTGAAAATACCATATCAAAACAGGAGTTGGTAAAACAATCACTTTAAGATAAAGAAAGATAAGTACAGAGGTCACCTGAGTTAACCCAAACTAGTATTCCATGTAGGAAAACATGGACATGGAGGAGAAAACATAGGGTCATGTTCTGATGGAGAGTGATAGAAAACATGTTTAGGAGAAAGTTAACAATAAGGAAATCACAGACTTGTGATGGGTTAAACGGTGTTGGGTTCCCCGGTAGGAAAAGTTAATAGACAAAATTTTTGTTTTATGTTACTTTTTATTGAGGAATTTATTTTTGAGCTTAACTAAAACATAATGAAATATACATACTTGTCATGTTGACTTTCAACTTTTACTAGATTTCTTACACAGACTCATACTTTCTCCAAAAGACGAGTATTTAGGAAGACTTGTTTGCATTAAGAGTACTATAAACAACATCTAGAGGAGCACCTAATCCAAAAAAAAGATCTATACATTTACCATGTCTTCAAAACTTAACCAAAACTAAAACCAAAAAGGTTACTACAAGATCAGATAATCCAGAAAAGGAGAACCCTTTATAAAAAGAAAATCTATTCTTAATCTCAAAATTTGTCCAAAAAACACAAAGTTCAACGTGGACCATTCGATAACCAATTTTTCCATAAAAATTCTTCAAAGTAAACCAAACTAAGATTGAAACCCATATATTTGAAGGATTTAGTCACATAGTCTTCCAAGCTAAATCGTAACATTTATCTCCAAACAACATCAGTTGCTCTTAATTTCTTGTATTGAAAAGTAATCAACCTAATCACATATACTTTATGACAGGTTAATAAATTTCCATAGATAACCCAGAATCAACTTACTCTTAATTAATTAAATCATCTAACTAAAAAGAACAAGTCAAACTAACCAGGGACTTCACGTAGTCCAGTGGTAGGAAATAAATACAAGTTGCACTTTGATTGTGGGTTCGATTCCCGCAGCTTTGTCCGACACGATGGGTAGTCACATGGTCTACATGTTTTCCTTTTTCCAAAACTATATAATTCTCAAATAATTCCCCAAAAATGGATAAAATCATCAAAAATAACCATATCATAATTTAACCTCAATTTTAACTCATGCCTTTCACTTCAATCATAACATATAGTAACCCATAATTACCTCAAAAGTAAGGATTATATAAACCCAAATGGTTCTTTATAATTATGTCCACAAAAGAAAAGATAACTACTCCTTGAATAAAATTTGCCTATATTAAACATCAGGGTTACACATAATATAAAAGGTCATCTAATGTAACCCCATCATCAAAAGAGACTTAATACTCTTAAGAATTTCACCATAACTCTTGAAGACCTTATATGTTGACATCTTACTCATTCAACATTCTTCATGATCGATTAACCATTCCTTTCCAACTTATTTTGAAATACCTCTTTCCTACAAACAAAATCATGAATCATATCCTAAGATTCCAAAATTGGAAAACAATAGTCATGAAATAGTACATACCTTTGATTGGTCATTGTCAGTTTCTTCATCCTCAATAGGAATGGCATTAGGTATTGGTAAACGAACATTTGTTCACTCTTGGTGACCCCATTCACGAAAATTATTCATAGGACATGTGTTTGCATAATGACTATGCACACCACATTTAAAACATTCAATTGATCCCTCAAAAAGAACATCTTTCCCTTTCCTCGAGTCAACTGGATGCTTCATTTTTCCATTGCAGGTTCTTGATTTATGACCTTCATTTCCACATCTATAGCATATTTCTGTCCCTTTGAAACATTTTCCTAGGTGTTTCTTTCCACATCTTTGACACATAGCTTTTTGAACACACTTACCTTTATGAGTATTACCTGTACTTCTGTAGGGATTTGTTTCTTTCATATATGATGCCTTGGAGAAATCTTTTAGGTGGTCAATCATAACTCCAGATAGTTGGTTGAGGATAATCACAAGAGTTCTCATTGTAGCTCCCATATCATTCAGTTTCATGCTCAAAAAACTGTCACAGTTTCCTTCACATCCACTATTACTTTGGTGCCTGCTAGATCCTGCCATTTACTAAAACCAAAAAGGTTAGTGTGAGTATATCAACAAAAACATCATGTACTAATGAGTAAGATAAACACTAAGATATACTTACTCATTCACTTTATCTAAAACTAGGACTCTTTCTGAAATCCTAACCATTATGGTAATATCACTTATGCTTAAAGAAGACCCTAACCTCTAAAGTTATCTAAACCGACCTTTGATACCAACTATAAGGACCCAGCCTTAAACCTTACTTAATCTCGAGTAATTACAATATTACACATTGAGGATCTTTTCAGGTTTATAGTTTTAGAGAATTAGATCATGAAACTTGCATTACATTCCACATTTAAACAAAGTGGTAAAATAAAAGACAGTATTCATTCTTCCCATCAACGGAATCATATTTAAAATAAAACATGGATTCTTTCTTTACACATCCTTGACACTATCATCACATCATCTACCTTTCCCATGACCTGTGAAAAACATTTCAAAAACATGGGATGAGCATAAAAATCTCAGTAAGGGTTATAAAAATATGGAAAGGAATCATGAGTTCATATATACATAAGAATGAAATCATACTTTACCCATAAAACATAGGCACATTAACATACCTCATCAAACCATGAATAAATCATAGAAATCATAAGACATAAAGGTAACTTCAGGCATTCATAACTTTCTTACGTAGGGAGTAACCCTCTTGGTTATGTTTGGAATACCCATCACAGTATATTCCCTAAATCTCTTCGGAGAAACCTTAACGTTTCACTCCTTCGCGTTACCCAATGCATTGGAGAGCTATATCGGGCTCACCCGCCCTTAGTTTATCACGGAACCATATGTTTTCATAACAATGCCCAAGAACCATAAAGTATCACATAAAACATGCATAAAGGAAACATAACACTTCCACATCACAATATAACATTTTAGTATATTGAAATAATGAATCCATTAAAAAAGAAACCATTTCCAAAACCATTTAAAACATTTAATAAAGAGATTTTTGAATCAAAGTGTCCCATACCACCTTGAAGCTTTTAGAATTTTAAACCATTAATACCCAAATAAATAAATCCTTAAAACCATTTTTAATAAAAGGATATCAATAAGAACAAATAATTAAAACATTTAAAGCGATATTTTGGTTAAAGGGGTTTTACCAAAATCAGAGACACTTGAATACAATAATTGAGGAATAACATTTAGTCAGAACGTTATAATATCATGAGAATAAATGAATTCATGATATAATATTCCAAGGGATAGTATATACACCATATAAGAGTGAATTGGTGAATAACAACAATGAAGTCTCAATAGACATGTCAAATGTGATGAAATCCCTTATAAAGAAGGTATCCTTAAATTAAGGATAAATCAATCTCAAAATTATGTGTGAAAAATATAAATACACCCAATATAAGTGGATATTAAGTGTGAAACAATAAAAGTTCATTCACACATATTCAATGGATGACATATTCAATAACTACATGTTGAACCCAATGAAATCAAAATTGGGTTAAAAAGTTCCCTTGACCGCCTAATGGCGTCACATCAGAATGAGTTGATGTGAGATAAAAAGTGTATCTCATCACTTGGAAATAAAATTTAAATCAATAGGGATATATGAGAACATATCCCAACATAACAAAGAGGAGATTAAAAGAAGTGACATAAAGGAGAGTACTTAAAAAGAAAGATAGAGGTTAGATCTCTTACGAAAATTCGGCAGCCTAACGGCGCCACTCAAAACTTCCAAAATGGATTGATGAGAGAGAATAGGGTCTCTCATCACATGAACATAAAAATTACAGTAAGTGTAATATAAAATAACATCCCAATAACAATAAAGATGAGCTTTATAGGGAATTACATAAAAGAGTGTAATTAAAAAGAAAGAGAGGAGTAAGATCCCTTACCTCAAGTCCAACTTGTCTTGTTCGTTTCTTTATATTCCTGAATAATAAAATTTGGTCAATTAATAATTGCCTAAGTAACTCCTTTAGAGATTATTATTCAGTTCATATCACATATTATAATGTCATAATAATTGTTTAATAATGTTAGTTCATATCAGACTTTTTTGCCGATGTTTGGTACATGAGTCAAAAATGAACTTGTTTGAAAAAAGATTGCCCATGTAGTTATAAGTAAATAATTTCCAGAATAGTATTAATGATTAAAATATCATATATATCCAGTAAATATTCATTTTATACTATTCCATATCATTTGGAGATAAAAAAACAAAAAGCACCGTTCATGGAGACGGTAGGCCGTACGTACGCATGAACACTACTTTCTTTTTTTGTCATATTAATGGAATTAAAACAAAATGAGATATATATATATATTTTATAATTATAGAATTATATCCATAATTTAGATTTAATATATTACATATATATCCAATATATATATGTACTTATAATAGTACATATCATTTTGAGATAAGAAATGAAATGTACCGTTCATGGAGACGGTAAGCCGTACGTACGCATGAACGCTACATCCATTTCCATTTCATATTTAATGGAATTAAAACATAATGATACATAATTGTATTTTAATTCCAGTATGGTATCATATATAATATCATTAAATATATCCTTTATACTTACCACATATGGTATTAATGAATCAAATCACTTTGAGGGGGCGGTAGTCCGCACTTCCTTAAATGAAGATATCGCGTTTACCCATAATGGAAACCATAAAGGTATGAAATAAATGAAAAATACAGAAGCTTAAGTAAAACATAAACATATTTTATATCATATATAAATATAATGTAATCTTAATGGCCACCTTTGAAGATGTTATAAGAATGTTGAACAATCATCGTTTCGTGAGGCAGAAATTCGCCATCCACAGAAACAATATCCTCTTTAACCATTAGATGTAGGTTTGTGTAAGTGTAGCTCGAATCCTTCTTATAAAAACAACCTAGTATTTTGAAGATACTGTATTGTTTATAAAATAAATGAATAAAAAGAGTGAAGGGGTTGGAAAAGAAAAATAAAACAAAATGACTCAAATGAATACATTACCTTAAAATCGGGTAACTCCCTTTGGTTAGAGCTCAAAGGCTTCCTTAGGAAGACTTATACCCAAATTGAGGCTTCAATGAGTAAGAGAGGGAAGTGTAGAGACAAAATGAGTAGAGGTTTTCCGAGCCAAAGGCTTTGGGAGTGTGGGTAAGGAGGTAGAGGTGGGGTCCTTTTATAAGAGGAGAGGAGGGACACTTTTGGAAAGTAAGAAATATTACTTTATTTGAAAATGTGTTTCGGTTTTAAAAGGTCCCACATTGATATAATTCGTCGATAAGGTGATAAGGGTTCGAAATCCACCCGTCCAATAAGTTTCGTACATGTGTAGGTCATAGAGTTTACATTATCTTCTCATTTTATTTAAATCGCCATATAATGATGTCATCGCTGCATCATTATGATGTCATAAATAATTTAATTTATATAATGTCTAAAAATTATAAAAAAATTACTACGATGTAGAAAATCTTTTTATATTTCCAATTAATATTTATAATAAAAAATCTGACTTGTATAACCCCAATTAAAAATTGTTTTAGTAAAACATATCATGTTTGTGTCATTTTTACTTTTACATTAAATAAAAGGTTATTTATGTCATTTCCCAACCAAAGTGGCTCCATGGGGTCCCCAAGTTGACCCATGGCTTTTCTTGGTCGGCCATGACACATCCAATGATGTTAATACATGTGTCAAGTTCATTTCATATTATTAAAACATTTTTTTTACCTTAAACTACACTAATTATCTCTAATCGCAATTAAAAACTTAATAAGTTACTAATCACCAAAAAAAAAATTTATCCCATTGAACCACATTTTACTTATTAATGAAAACCATGTATGTCGGGTTTTTGAAATTAAAAACACAATGATGATAAAATTTCATTTAAACCGAAAAATCAGTTTTTATAAGTACCACTTAGTGGTGTCACTATTCATCAAAAATTGATGTTTTTCAGAAAAATCCCAAAAATTAAACTTAAGCTATATTTGATATTCCAAATTCAAAAATTTAGTCTATTTTACAAAATTCAAAACATATAAATCACATTAATTAATTTAATAATTAATTACCGCTGTCAGAGCAAATAGCGTGTTTTTATGAAACAATGAGTATCAAAAGATTTACTATAGATTAAGTCTGATTTCAAAGTGAAATTAATTCCAACAACCACTATTGGATCTAATGGTAAAAATATATTATAATTTCACTTTAAAACCAATTCAAAAGAAAATCTAATCATATAAATAAATTAGATTAAGAAGATTTTTTGAATTAAAATACAACATTTTACACTATTCATTAAAAAAATGAACTTTATCGGAAAGATACCAAAAATTTACACAAAGTATATTTTGATGTCTCGATTCTTAATATGAGTTTTATTTGGTCCAAAATAATGTTTAAGATTGAACAAAACTATATTTAATGATGGTTCACCATCAAAAGGTGATAAGAGAACCTTTAGTGAAAACTAGGGAATATACGCCTAAAATTGAATTATTTCTGTATTGTAAGCCTATATCATTTATTGGATAAATGTAAAAACATTTAAGAACATATATAATCAAATTTTAGTTATTTCTATCCATTCCCACCAATACAACGGCTACTTGTTAACTACCATTTAAAATAATATAATTTTATTATTAGAGTGCAACACAAGATTCCCAAGAAACTCGGTGTTGCGTGTTGGGTACGCCATCGAGCATAGCGTACCCTTTAAAGTCATATTAATATTTTATTCATGAATATGGATAAATATAACAATGTCATATTCTTTATTTACCTGGGGTGTTACAAGAACCAATGGCGAATCCCCATTAAAAGGGAAGGAATTGTTTTTAAACCTATGAAACACATAGTATGAACTCAAGCAGTAGAAGTAGCAAGTAATATATAGAAAAGAAATATGTGCTGTAGTAAGTGGGCCAGTTTACAAGCCTTACTGAACAACAAGTACTAGTACATGTAAAAAGGAAAAAACAACTCCTGAATCGTCCTTCGGGGAATCCTACCTGAAGGTTAGGTATAGATATTGATCAAATCCATCCTGAGGTAAATCCCATCTAGTCTAGCTCCGAGCAGCCTCTCGTCTGTCACCCTCATCCTCGATCACTGTTGACCGTCATCTACACAGAAAACAACATGGTGCAGGCGAAGCCTGTGTAGTGGTGAGTATGACAATACTCAGTAGGGGACCGTGATACCCCCGAAGGTCTCTCGAAACCCACAAAGATAAAACACTGTAGTAATATACAATCAAGAAGTATCAAATAACCATTATTAAGTATATTTCCATACATATAACTATGTTACCAATCATAGTCCGACTCCAACTCTCGAGCCCAGGCACAACCCATTGCACAACGGAAGTAAAGTCAATCACTTTGATTATAATGATTGAAATAAAATAAACAACTTAAACTGGTATAAAACTCATGAATAGTGGTAGAGATGATTATATGTAGCCTCTGAATCATCTCCTCTGTCGAACCCATATAGTATCCTGGAACAATATCAGCGTTGTCGAACCCATGGAGGATCCCGGTACAGACGTCATAACTGTCAAACCCACGGAGGATCCCTGTACAGAAGTCATCGTTGTCGAACCCACGGATGAACCCGATACAGAATTCATTGTTATCGAACCCACTGATGATCCTAGTATAGTATCATTGCTGTTGAACCCATGTAGGATCTTGGAAGAGTAGTAGGTCCACGTAGGATCCTATTACCTCAATCACAACTAGCCAGCCATAAGGTTCCCGTACACAGCACATTCGATTCTGAGAGGATCCGCTCCTCATGCCAAGTGTCGATAAATAAAATTCATTAAATTATTGAGTTAATATATCATTAGTTCCATCTCATCATATGAAACCCAACGTGATAGACGGCGCGTCAATCTGACGCTCGGTCTGTGAGTTATTAGTAATTCTGTTCAAGGGGCCCGATTGGTTTTTGAGTTGAAACCAACCCGACCATACCTCAACTATGTCCAAACCTCTAGTAAGATATTCCAAAATAGTAATCCTACTCTAATAATTCTGTCACCGCAGACGGTTCGTCAATCGGATGCCCGTATCCCATGATAGGTGCGAAAAGGTGCTCACTGGCCAAACAGATCTAGGTCTGGTCCTACCCAGGCGGAGTGACAGGCCAGACCCAGTCGTTACCAGGGTTCGACCCAGTCCGAGGAAATGGAATGTTCCAGCCGAGGGAGGCATGGAAGCCTACCCTAGTCGCACCCAGGGGGGTCCCGCACTCTCCCAGGCACCCAAACACTATAACCGTTTGGGTGAACCGAACCGGCACCAGGTGGGGCTAGTCCAACTAACGCGGGACTCGACAGGGTCCCGCTTCTCCCAGCCAGTCGAGCGGTCCACTGCTCCAGCTCCGAGGCGGCTGGCCCGGCCGACCTCCACCACATGTCCACCGCAGCACGATGACGCCATGTTCCTACTACCCTTCGTGCGGTGCGACGTCGTCACGCACCTCCTACCCGGCTCGTCATGGCCGCAACACTTCTCTTGTGCGGCACGACAATGTCGCACTCTCTTTGAGACCCACCGGCCTTGCACCACCAGTTTTCTTCACAATCTGCCTCCATCATCATCAAATATGAACAACCCAAGGGGGATTTTTGGGCCGTGTTCGTGCAGTCCGAACCCTCCTCGTCATGGCAATAAACTTTGGCATACCAATCCGGAAATTTTAGCAACGAAGAATAAAGGTTTAATCTCATATTTAAAATACCTCAAATCCCCATAACCCGGTTCGATGAACGTTGATGAAGTAATGGAAAATGTCATGAACATCGATTCATACACATTGAGAAACGTCCATGGATGAAGCGTCATCGGCATTCCTCACAAGAGGCTCCTTCTCATTTGGCTTTGATGAAGATCGAATGAGATGTTCGTCATTCTTCAGTGGTTCTTCGTTTGAAGGATGAATCTCTCCTCTCTCAATAATTTCCAAAAGATTATACCAATCCCCCAAAATAATAAATAATCATACCTATTAATTCATTGGAAAAATAACATAAATTCGTTCTTAATTATATGTGGCAACTCATTTAATTAATGCTATGGAATTATTCAAATTCAAAAATTAGAGAAGGTGAGAAGTTCCAATTAATGGAGCGAGGAGTCCAATTAAATATGGGGAGTTAATGGGGGGTTTAAAATCATGTGGTCCCCACATAATAATATCTTACAAAGGGAGGTTATGTGCGAGTGGGCCCCACATCCAACCTCCATTTGGAGGTTTTAACTACCTCAGATAAAAATAAGGACGACACATTATTTTTATTTGGTTGAATTAAAAATCCTCAAAACTATATTATATTCACGACAGAACGCAACTACAGTGAAGGTTTCACTAAAAAAATACTAGCGCTACGAGCTCAACGGTGCTCCCAGTTTTCAATTCTGAGCACCAGTTCAAAAGTTATAAATTCCCACTCGTACGTTTACTGAACATACCCGAACAAAAATTCATAACTTGTTTCCGATCACAACGGGCATCAGAATCAATTTCTGTAAGAAACTGATAACTCGTAAAATTTCCATGTACTTAAGAAAATACATTTCCAATAAATTTTTAGGTCTTTGTAGTGTGATTGGTATGATCCATTATTATTTTATAATACATATTTGGATGGTAATGTGGTTTATTTTCAATACATATTTGGGGGTTCATTATTCATTATATATAAATTAGTTTGATGGTTGAGAAAATATGTTTAAAAGTAATTCATTAAGAAAGGTAGTGGAAGAATACATCAGAATTCCAAAATAATAAACTCAACTTTATTGAATGATTATAATGTTTGATGATATTAGTGAAGAAGTTAAATAGTCTATGGTTATATTCTATGATATTAAGAGTGTACTTGAACTCATCACGTATCTCTTATGTTTCTCATGTATAATGTATATTGAGATCTGGTATAACATTATCAACGAAAATGATGAACAATGATTAACTACAATTGAAACTATTGTATCTAATGAATTTTTTTCTTATAATGACAACACCATTAGCCACTCTTGAATTTGAGAAACATTGGTTTATCCTTGGTTTTTATACACATCCCTCAACATGTGGTGGGATAGATAATACCCTATCTCAATATTTTTTATTGGTTTATTTAGTTTTTTAAAGTAGTTATAATGTTCTTTCTATTTGAATATTTTTTTAAAGTTATATAATAGCAATGAGATTCAATGACCAATAGTGGAGAATGAATTGTATTCTTTTAAGTGGTGTTAGTGATTGACTATTCCACCTATCAAGTGTATTCATGGAATAATAATATGTGGTGTTCATACTGAGATTCATTACTCAAGGGAGAGTACGTGGTGTAACCTTCATGTGGAGATACAATACCTGGGAAATAAGTGAATGTATTTTGATAGAGTTAGAACATGGGGGGTTCTAGAAGAATGATTAAAATAATGTATAAAATTTGATATTTATCTCTTATATTATTCATAAATCAATGCTTAGAGAGACATATATTAATGGATGGGTTATTTTTTCACCTATAATGATCATTGCTTATATGCATAATTAGATTTCACTTTGGATTTCTAAAAATCCCAATAGTGGGGAATAAGGAAACTAAGGTGTTCGAATTTGGTTTTTTGGTTTTCTTTTGTTTATTCAAAAAAATCGACTTCTTTTAGTAGAATAATGTTTACACATGTAAAAAATATATTTTACATATGTGTTTTAACATTGGTGGTAACATAATTTATTTTAATATGATTTTCAATGTAAGTAATATAAACAAAATTCATCAAAAAATCATATTGGGGTATTTACATAAAATTTTTGATAACCGACATGAAAATATATTTTTTCATGGTGGATATAATAAAATTGATATGGAATGTTAAATTTTCATATATGTTATCATTATACTTATGCGAAATTCAATATTTTTAATGTTAGTTAATGATGACCAGTTTCATAATTAATATATTAACATCAGTTAATTTAAAATTAATATGATATCTAAAATTATATATCATGAAACTGTAGGAATTTTTTGTTTTTTAAGCATGGATTTAGAATTATCAGGTTCGACCAAAAGTTTTTTATACCAAGTTTTATTTTACTATTTTATTTATATATTTTTATACTCTTCCAATATTCATTTCGTGGTCATGTTTTTAATAATAATCATTAAAAGTAATCGAATAATTTGATCTTTATCATCATTTTACTTATATTTCTTTTATCATTCTCATAATTGTATTTAAAATTATTTTTCCGAGATTTAATTTCTTATGATTAGTTCCTTCAATTGATATATCGATTAAAGATCATATTTTCATTTAATGTAGAATATTTCTTTATATCATGTTTAAACTAAAATGATACCTTTAAATTCTAAAATTTATTCCATGGAATAGGATTGATTACCTCATGGGAATTTTCGTCAAAATAAAATTATATCAAAAAAGACTTCGACAATCATGAATATGAGGTAAAATAAATAATATTGTTTTTCATGATTTTTAAATTATTTATAGGATATTTTTTTTATTTATCAATATTTTATTTTCCTTGGATAGATTAATCAAAATTGTAATAAATATTTGTTGAAGATTACTATTATATCATTAAATGATACTTATTTAATGCTCACTAATTGTGTTTAATTGTGTAAATTATCATATAATATTTGTTGGAAAAAGTATTTTTCTTGTAGGTTTTTAGAACAACGATGTGAATAAATATGTTTCCCATCATTTTTTTAAAAACTGAAATGAATGAATCTTTTTGAGACAATTATTTTAAAAAAACGTGATTAATGATCAAAAATTGATGTGAAAGATGGTCTTTCACATCAGATTTATAAAAACCAACATGAAAGATAGGTTTTTAGGTATGTTTTTTTAAAACGTATTTTAAAAATATAGAGATATATATTTCAAAGGATTTTTTAATAGAAAATGTTAATAACAATATTTACAACATCATTGTGAAAAAGCCACCTTAATAACAAAGGATAAAAGTGAAAAATAACTAAATTAAAAAACCAATTTTTATATTAGTGTCATTAGAAATGGATTAAACAAATTCTAATCCCAATGTTGGTTGGAGGAAGTGAAAATTTTATTTTGTGTCATAGGAAAGGCGTTTTTTAATAGTAAAATATTCTTCATACTAGTCAAATAACATTTTTCTAGATGGGCATCATGCTATTTTAGAGTTTTGTACTATTTTTCATTAAGACTTGTATGTTTCAGGCTAGTCAGTTGCACACATGTTTGGAGTTTCATACTCCTACGGAACATAAAATTTGAGGCTATGAAAAAATTTCATTGAAAAAATTACACTATGGAGGGATTTTTGAAGTGTTAATGTTATCTTATAAATATTGTTTTGTCCCCAAATTAGTAACTAATTAAGATGTGGATAAGAATTAGGGGATCCCTTTTAATGTGTGGCTTTCATGAGTAATGATAGTTGATTGAATTTCACATCAGATAGATAGATAGGGGAATATTGTTGTGAATAATAAATTATATGAGTGACACATGATAGGAAATAACCAACCAATTTATGTTATGAAATGAAATTTCAGTGGGCTAAGGAAGAGTGAAAGAATCTTCCCAAACATAATTTCCCAAATAATGTACAAAAATCATAATAGGGTGAACTCACTATTATGAATAAATTTTCACAAAAACCACATGGTAAGATGATTTTGGGAGAGAGTGGATATGTAAATGAACTATGAAACCCATAATTATGTGACGTACGTAGAATTAATGTTTTCTAGTTAACCCAAACTTAATTTACTTTAATGAAAGTAAATATTAATGTAGTATATCACTGGTTTGAGTACTTATGAAATTTTATAACATTGATGCATAATACTACTATCTTTATGATAAAAATAAAACTACACTTTCATGATGATATAAAAGAGAACTTATAATTTAAAAACAGATTTTACATTTTTCCTATGTATTTCATATTGTAGTATTTGATAGAAGTGGTCTAAGGGAGCTAGTTCTTTAATCCTTGAATGAACTTATAATGGCTTTGAGCCTAGAATGGGGATACCATGACAAAATATTTATATCCACTAAACTATGTAATATTGTTGTATTATGGTACCCCAAAATAATGTAATGTGTATGATCCTAGGAGTATCTCATTTTCGTGAAATTAAAAAAATTAAGTTCTTTATTTTCATTTAAGTATTTGTTTTTGTATGGTTGAAATGATACAAACTATGATTGGAATAACAACATTCAACCAACATGGCATGTAGATCCCAATAGTAAGAAAAAACATACATATCAAGTATCATCCCTATCCTATTTGGATATTGTTATTTGAATCCATAATCCTTGAGTTTGTATTTAATAAGATATAATCCATTTGTTTAACTACAATGAAATGTAAATATAGATTAGGGACACTAGTCTCCGACATTTAGTTATTGGGGACTACAACAAAAGTAATATGTTGTTTTTCCTAATAAACATTGTCATGTAAGAGTGGGATGATACAAGGGTGGTCTTGTATGGAAATAGGGAAAAATTATTTTAAATATTTAGGAGTTATTTTTATATTTATTGTTTTAAAATTTGCAATTTTGAATCTATGAGGAGATGGTTTTGGGAAATGCCATTACTGAGAGGTGAATAACCTTCATAAAATTAATAATGTTATTTATTATGAGAGAGCCAATAATTGTTTTTAGATTAGATTTTTATAAGGATTTTTTAATAATCAAAAATATTAAATATATACATTTAATGGTATCTTCACCATCATCTATATTGAAAGAAAATGTTTATATTTTTCTGTATAAAATAAGTGTTGGGGATTTATTATTAAACATAATAATATAATAGATTTGACTAATATATGGATATTTACTAAAATATAAATGAAAATTACATATATTTATATGTATCTAGAGACGGTTTTTGATCTATAAATTTATAAGAGTGTTATTCAATGACATAATGATTGAGATAATTATGAAAATAAATGGTGAATTTTGCTATGCATAACCTTTAAATAACTATAAATTGTTCATGCATTGTATATTTTAAGATTATATAAATTTAATGATAGGTATAGGGTATATTATAATTTTAAAATAGTTAATTATATATTATTCTAGTAATATAATAATTTTTGGTAGTGAATATGGGATAAAAACATTAATTATTTTTTAATTGATATATATATGTAAATGTTAGTGTATTAATGAATTTTGTAAGTCTAAATTAAAAGGATTATATGGTAAAGGTAACTAAGGGGTAATGGAGTTTGATGGAAGTTCGAGTGAATTAATATAAGGAAGGTTATAAAGAGATAATCTATATGATGTATAATATTATATGATTTTCCAATATTTTTATCATAGTTTTAATGATTCTTATATAATATTTAGAAATAATTTCTCTGTTTATATTTATTTATCATGGATTAAATTATAAATCTTCAGAGATTAGTAAAGGAATAATAATTAATAAAAATAATGGAATTTATATTATTATGTTTTCATTAATAAACATGCCCCTAAAAACGATGATATTTATAAATTTGCGTAGATACATTAACAGATGGTGTGCCATTTTATAAGGATTCATTGAATTTTCACTATATATAATATCATAAAGAAAAATGAGAAGAAATTTTTTAGGATTAATAATTAATCTATGTATGTAGAAGTTCCACATTGAAATTTCAAAATGTTGAAAGTCCTTAATCTTATTTCATATGATAAAAAATTAGAATGAGCATAATATAGTGGAAAATTAATTATATATGATAATTACGACAATGAGGATAAATAATGTATAAATGAAGGAGGATAATATAAATAAAGGATTGATATTAGAGAATTTATTATGTGTTTTTTTATCTTCTGTTATATTTTATTTATCTAATCCATAACTGTTTTCTACTGAGACAATTGATATTAGGATAAGATGAACCATAAATGAATAATTATTTATGGTTGATGAGGGTTTAATTTTAATTATAAAATTTATTATCATAAATTCTATAAAGGATTTGTTTTATTTATAAAAATAATAAGTACATTTAATATGTAACTGATTTATCCCCTGTTAAGAAATATATTGAAATTGTTCTCTATTGGAATATTAAATGGATTTCCCTAAGTATGTTTTGTATTTTATAATTATAAATTCACATTCCCATAAATTATAATGAAAATATTTTTGGGTGATTAAATAATATTAGTAATTTGATAATATTCTCCATTTATATATAGCTATAATAAATTTTATAATAGAATAATGTTTTTTTTGAAAAAATCATGAATTGTGATGTTGGACTAAATCTAACTCCAATACATACCTCTTATTTTTTATTTATCAATTCTATAATTTTATAATAATTTCAAATAAAAATAATTTAAATATTAAATAACTTATGAATGAGTTATACTATATATTGTTCCATTCACGATCATTGTATGTGATATTTTTACCAAAACATCAATAATACTTCCAATTAAATACGGGTTAGGGGATATAAATTTTAAAAATGCATATTTTCCTTTATGATGGCCGAACCATGTTCTGAAATTTATTTATGGGAAATGTTTCAATTTATATACATGAGAATATGGTTTCCTTTTTAAATATATAAAAGGGCTTCTAATATCATATTTTTATTGTTTAATTTTCTATGTATTTTATTATATTTTTTTATTAATTTCAATTTTTATAAATAGATAACCATTTATATTTATAAAATATATCTATTAATAAATAGGAAAAATGATATTTTTTATTGTGTTAAAACTATCTATAGGGAAATTAGGAGTATTTGAAAACAATTGATGCTGACCACAAACAAATAAATGGTAAATCATTTGTATGATATTGAAATTAATAATGAACAAATATGACTAGTGTTATATTATGGAATTCTTACATAGATTGGAACATATATCATTATTGTGGGATGGAATATCCATACTAATACTCATAATATCATCTTATCCATATGTAAACTAATGCATAATATTTAATTGTTTTTTGGATTTCGTACAGAACATTAAAATAGACAAGATTTAAATTTCAACGATTTATGTGACATATTTAATATCAATGGTGTTTCAAATAATGTAATGAAATTAAATTATTTTTCATTTTATATAAGGAAAAAGTTGAATTATTTTTGAATCACATACATGAACCATCAATCAAAAATAAAAACTAATATCATGTAAAAATTCCATTCTAAATATAACCCTCCTATAAAATGGTGAAAATAAGGAATGAAATTTATAACATCGTAGAATAATAATGATAGTAATTATACCAGGCTTAGAATATAATTAAATATATTATTCATAAATGTATTAATTATATATTATGATTGTAAATATTTTTATACACCTTTTATGAATGGTATAATCATGAAAAATTAGTGATCACTGTTATATTTTGAAAAGTATCAATAGAATGGAATCATCATGTGAGCATTTTTATCTTCTAGACAAGATTTTCATTAAATAGTTTTTTTTCATAATGAATATAATAACTATTGAGAAGGTATTGATTCAATTGGATCAATCAACCATGTCTGAGGTGAGACTAGAAGTGGCGTAATATAAAATTGAAGGTGAAATATAGAGTTAAGGTAAATGTGATATATATAAAAATTAACAAGGAGATAAAGATGTATATGTTTTAGATTATTTTACAATGAGAATAGCTCTATAAATCTATAAGATAAAACAATTGGGTTAAATGAATTATGGAAGGAAACAATATAATAAATCAGTAATTGAAAAAGATATTTTAATCAATTGCTTAAGAATAAGAAAATTATAGGATGCAGATCCCAAATTATTAAAAATGAGAGAGACATGCTATATAATGGTTTTCATAAACCTAAATATTTCCATTTTCTAAGAAAAATAATAGTCCTAATTATTATAAAATAAACAAACCAATTGATGATTTACATCAATAATAGTTGAACACAAAATAGTCCCAACGTATGGACATTATGATACTCCTATCCAATAAATCTGAATCCATTATACATATGGAAATAATGATTGGATTACTAGTGAGTCCAATGATAAAAATTTAAAAGGAATAGTGATTTGGAATTAAAAAATCAATCCATTGAAATATTTTGATGAATGTTTTCTATGATGTCCGAAGGTGATTTATTCTATGAAGTTATTTAATAATTTTAATAATGAAAATTTTTCATAAGTGAAAGATTCTAATGGTTCTATTAAAGAAGAGGAAACAAATAATATATTAATAAAACAGATTATGATAATGATAAATATATGGATAATAATATTGAATTCAACCAACTTGATACAACACAATCATTTTTGGAACATTTTATTCAATTAAAGATGTTATAACAATTTTCTCATTCCTTTGTTGTTTTTAAAGTGTTTTAGTTGAATATATTATTTTTGAAGGATTTAAAATCTATGCAATAATACCGAAAAATATTCAATGATATTATGTCAAAGTTGAAAATAATTAATTAATTTTTTATAATGACATTTACTAAAGAATTTAATTAAATTTTTAAAAACCCCATACAACAATCCAACAAGTAATATGAAGTTAAATCATTCCCTTTATATGTGGAGACTTTTAATTCAAGAAATCACATTGTGATTTTATAAATTGAATTTTATGTTATTTGACTTTTTTAAAAAATAAATGTTGAGGTCGTAGCCTCTGTTTATTCAGGGAAGGGGATAAAAAAAAATCATGTAATATGTAGTACAAGGATGAACTCGGCGAGACTCGAACTCAAGTCCTCGCCGATGGCAACAAAGGTAGCTACCAACTGAGCTGCACCTAGGGGAAAACTTGTAGTTGTGTAACGAGATATTAGGGTGGCATCCCTACCAGCATTCCGTACAACTCTAGCGAGGACCATGGTTCCAAAACCTTGTGATTATGCTAGTTCCCAATAAATTATAGGGGCCCACAATGGGCCAAAGAAGAGTTTTGTTAGCATATAGAGTTGATTCCAGTTATCATGGATTTAAAACATGCAGACTATATGGTAAATTAACTATAATTTATTTTATAAGACATGATCATCATGGTCGATAATTTGTATATTTCCTTATATTTGACCTGTATGAGGATATTGAAGTACTATTAATCATTGGGAAACTTTTTTTTTGAAAATAAAAAACACTCATTCACATGAATAGTGTAAACATTCTATTTTTCTAGTAGAAGTGGATATTTATTTTTATTTAAATATCAATGAAAAAATATTAGTATACTAACGTATTTTTAATTTATATAGGTGATAAATTTAAAAAATTAATAATTATTTATTATGGAATTTTCTTTAGTTTGGGTATTAATATAATCTTTTATTATTTTCCAACAATGGATTGAATCTAAAAATTAGTGATAAAACATGAAAACAAATTTATATTTTTTAAATGAAATAAATGTTTTAGATATATTTATGATTAATCACCATCATAAAATAGAAGATTCAAGAAATTAATGAGGATTAAATTATAAAAGTACAATATTAGGATGTAGGAAATACTATTTATATTTTAAATATCGAATATGTAGTCTTTTCATTGGAAAATTAAGAAACAAAATCAACAAAGGAAATATTTATCTGAAAAAATAGGAAGAAAAAGAAGCATATACCCCGAATGAACATAAATGTGAAAAATATTTGGTGAAAATGTATTTTACTAAAATCCATTTGATTATGTTTAGAAAATATAATGAAATCACGATAATATCTCAAAAGAAACATTTTTTTAAAGGAAATCTATAATGAATGATTTTTTTATCTATTCGGTTTATTTGTAATAAATTTATGGTTTTATAATATATGATATAGGGGTCATTGAAAATTGAAAATTGTCATCCTATATTACAACATCACATTCTAAAAACAAAATGATCCCATGTTTAATGTGTTTAATGAGGTTTGTGTAGACCCTGAAGTAGAGATATCGACCATATGGTTAAACCTATAGAATTGAAAAATAAATTGTATCAACTTACCTCATTCAACATTTGAATTGGGTCATATAAAATTTTAAAAAACATGTATATATTTACAATATGTCATCACAAGTATACACTAAGAAATTAAAAATACATAAGGATCTATTAATTTTATTCCAACATCTTAAAACTAAAATCACAATATTTTTCAATTGTTAACACATTTTCCTAATATATTTCCATCCTTTTATACAAAAAAAATCTAAAACAATTATATCCCGTTCATTAATTATATAAAACATCCACTCTATCATATTGATTTAATTTCATATATAACTGATAAATAAATATAATCATGAATAAATATATATATATCATTTAATTTTAACATTTATTTATTTATTAAAATATTAAAAAAATTACTTTTATATTGTATTTTTCAAAGTTTATATTTTCCATTTAAATAATTTTCATTCTTATTATATCTTTTTTTTATATAAATTACTATCAATTTATCTGTTGTTTTATTTTTGTTTATTTTGAGATGGCCCTCCAAAATAATTTGAATTACATTTATTTTTATATAACTCATTCATTTTCATAATTATTACTATTCTTTAGAAATAATTCCCAATTTATTTTTTTAGGATAATTATGTTAGTAAAAAGTAACATTTAAAAAAATTATATATATCATTTTTATGGTTTATTTCCTATTATAATTAACATTAAATTGTTTTTATTTTTAAAGTAGTTTAAAAATATCCATGGATAGTGGATACAAACTATATTTCAATATTTATATATATAGATCATTGAGATTCAAACTTTCTATTGAGAAATCAACCACTCACAATTTCCTAATATATTAAATTATAAATCCTATCTCTCCGTAGATTACAAGAGTAAATGGTTCTAACAATATAATCCATTTGTTATACATAATTTAAAATATTAACGGTGTATTTGTATCCCATAGTTATATTGGTGTTTTTAATCTCATTTCATGCTTTGATTATTTATTTTGAGGATGATAATTAGTTATAATAGACAAGTATTAAGTATTTAACCATTTAATTATGATTCTTCTACAATGATAAACAAGGCAATGTATATATATTCAAAGTTATGTTGTATCATCCTTATGTAGGTGTGATTGGAATTTATTTGAATCCCATTGTCTATGTTTTATTGTATAATGTGATAAAAATGTTGTATTTAATCCAAGTATATAGAAATCTCAGTTATAATTATCAAAAATAAATAGATACATTTATCATCTCCTTAAGATAATGATATTTATTATACCCCAGAAAACCAAGATAGGGGAGGGTGAATCAAGGTGTAAAAAATTACATTGAATAATATGAATCATATCCTCATGTTGGCATGAACATGTTAAACATTTCGGATGGAAAATGATAAATTACGTAAAAAACATATGAAAAATTAGAAACACAACACAAATAGTTTCACTTGGTTGACCATTAATGTCTACTACAAGAAGAATACATTTATAATGTGTTGTTCGTAGTTGGAATCAATGGGATTCACTTGATTTTGTGATTTAGAAATTACTATAATTGGTAACTCAGTTCTTGGGAGGATGCCTATTATAATATTTTTAGTGATTAATCACCACCTTGCTTAGATCCTTTCCCTCAACTCCCCCTTTCACCATGATTTGGATGAATCCATTATAAATTTATCTACTTGATCATCTATTATATATAATGAAACATTAATATTATGTTTCCAAACATTTTGGTCAGATTAAAATGAGGTTAAACATTCCTAAAAATTTCAAAATTCCTTGCCTACTTCTTTCAGTTTCTTTTTTGAAACAACCATTTTCAAAAAACCCACTTCTTGGTTTCAAATAACTGTCATATTTCAAAAAAATCCAAATTTTATAAAATCCAAATTTTTATTAAATTGTAAAATAGTTATAAACAACTAAATTTTTTGAAACTATCAACATTAATAAAAAATAATTTACTAAAATTCAATAGAATTAATTAGTTTTTGAACATTATTATCATGAAACATATATTCACATAATGATCCAAATTAATGTAAAAATTATGATTATGTAAATCCTTAATCAAATCAATTATATTAAAACCTCATCAGAAAAGGATTCCGTAAATCATATGATGATACCCCACCAATTTATAGGTGATGTTCGCTAATTTGTGAAACTCTAAGTCTTTCTCAAAACTCCATTACATTGATTAAAATCCATCGTTTTTATAAAACTCAATCACAACCTGGAAACATTTTACCTTATTTTCTCCCACATCAACCAAAATTTTATGAGATAGAGAAACATTATTTATAATAAAAATCACATGGATTTATAATCCAGTATCAACCCATTTTTATTAAATAAATCAAAAAAATCAATCCTTTTCTAATAGTGAATACCCTTAGTTACAATAATATTCCATAATATTGGTAACACCAGAGTTTAATGACATATACAACTTTTATTTCATCAGTATAGTTGGTATGTTACGAATTAAAAATTTCTTATATAATATTATAGGATATTTCATTATTATAATCACTCAATCAAGGATACATCATGATTGGATAGTTTTCAACGTCTATATAAAAAAACAACAGGCTATAACGATTGGCTAGAGGAATTCAACACCATTCAACTTATTAGTTTGATTGAAAAGCTGTTTAAGTTGAACATATAAATTTTTAATCCATATTCACCTAATATAATAGATCAGAGGTAGTTGGATAAGAGCTTAATATATTTTAGATTCATCCACATGAAAAAATAGTCTTGTTTTTAGGAGTATATTGGGATAATTTTAGAAAGTATACTACCATAATGATAGTCAAGAATTTATGTTAGAAAAAAAACTTATAATTTTCTTCCCACTGAATAATAAATGAATTTAAAAAATATATGTTCCCAAAATTAATGTAATTGAATTTATAAATATACAATATTAAAACATTCATAGTAGGAAATACAAGAATTAGTTGTTTTAATCATAATTAAGGTAATGTTAAATAACCAATTTTAAATTATAAAATAATTTATAAAAATGAACTGAGTATTAGAAAACAATATACATACACATAAAGAAATATTATTACCATAATAATCCAATCATGTGTTTCTTTAAATTTATCTCAACGAAGTCAAAGGCTTATTTATTGGAACTTTTTTATATAAGATTCTTATTATAAACATATTTTTATAAATGATCAAATGTTGCATGATCTATAATATGAACATTATTTAATGATTTTTAGAAGATGGAAACTCCATCTTAGGGATCCTCTTCCGATTTCATAATCAGATGTTAGTCTATATGCTAGAACTTCTTTTACCACATCAATTCAAAGGATATAGTATCATATGATGAAAACCACTTTAATCACATAAGATCAAAATGAAAAATTATGAATGAAAAAAATATTTCAACGAATATAATTTTATATAATGAATTCTCATGAAAAAACACATAAAAATTAAAAAATATATGAACTTAAAGAAATGGAGATAATTCAAGTTTCAGGATTGTAATCTTTTCAGTATCTATATGTCCTTTTAATAGTCAATTTTAATAGTATAATTTCACAAAGTAATTTTAAAAAAAAATTCAATAGTTATATATGAACCTATTGAGTTTTGTTATAATAATATTAGTATATAATTCACCTCTTTTGAATAAATTATTTGAGTTTAGCTTCTAGAAGATAATTTCATCATTACAATCTTCCATAAGTTATTTTGATAACAAAGATCCCTAGAAAAACATATTTTCCAAATTTTATTTTCATAAATTATGACATAAATAAAAACATAATGTTAAGTAAAATTAAATATAATGCTTATTGTGACTTTTAAGACATGGATACAAAAGTATTATTTTGACTCAAAAAAGCATTCATATCAACAATCGTTGACTCTTTTGGGAGTTGGTGAAATAAAACAAACTTATCTTTAAGTTATTATAACTTGTAATAATTGTTTGGAATGATAATAATCATATTATCACATCATGATTATTTGTTTATGTAACATTGTATGTTATAATATCATATGAGTAGTTTTATTATTAAAAGGTAATAGAAGTTCCCCATTACGATGAGAACCCAGACGTTCCATGATATTATTTATAAATATGTATATGTTCTATAGTTGTATGAAATCATTTTTGGGACAAAAATGATATATTATAACATGGGTGGAGACTCATTTTACATATATCCACCTTCTTATAGTTTATTACTTTGGTATTATAGAGTGTAGGATATTATGATAACAAGAACCACCATTTAAAAATCCATTTTTTTATGTGTCATTGTATATTCTCATCTACGAAAGTGTTTATTAATCCTTAGACAATATGTTTTTTATTAATGAGTGTTATAATTAGAATAGATTGATTTATTGATGAAAACCAAGATGACATATGTTCTTGGTGAGGTAGGATATATTGGGTGTAACATCTGTATTATTTGATTTATGCATAATGTTAGAACGAATTTTTCTATTAAGATCTTAATGTGATTCTAAAATCTCATCCCATTTAAAGGAAATGATAGATCCTAAATAAATCCATGTTGATGGTGTTATATAGGCTCATTCTATTTTTTTATTCAATGAATGATTCATTTAGAATATAGGTTAATGGAACCACCGTGAAACTATATAGATTGAAGATATTATTATAAATGAATTATAGTACAGTTTATGCATCTATATGAGGTATTATGTCATTTTAGCATTAACATTTTTTTATGGATTCTGTGGCATGTTTCTAGTTGCTAACCTTGGACATCTAGTTGTGTCACCTAATGACACTCAAAAATAGTTTTATAGGGTCACACACTAAGTTTTCTATGAATCTAAATTATGTAATATAGTATTATATAAAATTTATCTAATTGAATAATTATTAATCCCACATGTTGTTTAATAATTATTCAAGTTCTCTTGATCAAATGTCTTCCATCACCAAATAATCGATAGAATACTATGTGAGAGGAAAATTTAGTAATTTTTTTTCTATTTAATTAATATATTAAAAATTTATTTATTTGAGAATAATTAATGTAACACCCAAAGATTCCACAATATGATTCTCTTTAAATGATACAATATCTTGTGAAACTCTGAGTTCAAACACACCACAACCAAGCAAACTAGCCGTTATGAATATTAATTCCCACTTATTGAAATTTTATAAATTTTATTTCACAAAATGGACTTGATTTTTATATTTGGAATATAAAAAATATCTTAGGGTGAATTTTTGTTATTTTTCTGAAAACATTCAATTTTGGATGAATTGTGAAAATCACGGTTTTACTATTTAAAACTGGATTTTTATTTACATAATTAGTTATTTTATTTAATTATATATTATGTAAAAATAGATACATAATACCTATATTGGTTCAATGTAATTAATAGGATTCATTTTCTAATCATATTAGATATATAACATTTTATTGACAATTTTTATAGTCTTTTACCCACCATCTAGGCGCATTTTCAAATTTGCATAAAAAGTAATTTTACCACTTGTCTGAATTGAATTTCAAAAATTTTAGAGGTAGGATTTATATTAGTAAGTAAAATTTGGTTCAATAAGATAAAAAAAAATTTCGATGAATATTAACGTTTCACTTTTATTTGCCCTAGTTAAAAATTAATAGGGTAATTAAAGGTAATAATGATATTATAATTTCCCAAACACATTTCCTAATTCTATTGGACTAGTGTATTTCGACCAAAATAAACCATAGTAATACAATATGATCCTTTTTACTGACTTGGATTATATTATGACATTTATTATTATTTTATTTCAAGAAGATTTAAAATTGTTCAATTCAATGTTTAATAACTACACCTTTTTTAATATAGTGTTATACATAAGATAAATTTGACAGTAAATATTAAATAGAAATCTAAAAATAATAACTAAAAAGTTTTATTTTTTCATAATTTTTAGGCATTAAAAAATTATATTTATTTATGACACAATGATGATGTAGTAATTACCTTATTAATTAATGATTATAATAAATGATATTATAAATATCAAAATAAATGTAAATTGATACTTTTGATGAATTACAGTAATTTAAAATGTTAATATGACATGTTAGGATATATTTTATAAATTTGTTTAAGTGATAATGTTGTTAGGACTACCACAAAAACAAAATACCAAATAATGTCAAAATTGACATAAATGAGTTTTTAAAACAAATAGAATATTATTAATTAAGATACTATTATTAAAAATCTATGGTTCTTAAAAAGGACATATATAATAATATATATGTTAATAATGAACCACTTGGGGTTTTCTTGTCTTTTTATAGTATGTTTATTAACCATTTTTGATAATAATACCAAAATACATGGTAAAAGACAAACTATTTTACTTAGAGTTAAATCTTAATGATAAGGTTAATATGGTGACATAAACCAATCTAAAATCTATTTTTTGATACCTTTTTTGACCCATTATTATCTTATCCTCAAAAATAAATCATTTTTGAGCCAATTTAAACCAAATATAATTATATGACAAAATAATATTTCATTCTTCTTCTAAAGTGACCCTCACCTGTCTTATAAAAATGTACATACCCTTATCTCAAAACCACACCTCTAAACACATTTAGATCAGCCAAACCTGACTGAAATATATTCCAAACTACCCTAATTTTTACCTAGATGCATTAATTTTATTAGAAAGCCTACTTAAGAAGCCCTTTTGATCAACACAAAATGAAACACCTGAAAATCGGTAATAATTTCACCACATCTCTCATAGTTCTTTTCCTCTTCCACTTCCTCTTTCTTTTTTGTTTCCATACCAAAATAATAAATCCAATACCTTATACATACTATGATGTTATTATAAATATGGAACAACCATATTCATTATTCTATCCTTCTTATGAATTACAAGTCACCATACATGCTTACGTACGGCTTACCGTCTCCATGTCGGGGTGTAATTTGTTACTCAATCACTTCATTATTTGAATGAGTATAATAATGAGTATAACTGATTTAAATAATAAATAGACCATTTTTATGATTCTGTATATATGATATACCATCAAATTACATATGATTTCATCATCAATAGAATGATATTGTTGCTCGTGCGTACGTACAGATTACCGTCTCCACAAACGCAATATGATTAATAACACATCATAACCATTCAAGAATATTTTTCTTTTTATGATTATAAAAAATGATTAAGAACCTAATATCATTAATTATATGAATCAAATAAATCTTGTACACAACAAACATGGCTTATGTAACAATGTATATAAGGGAAAATGAATCAGTTAACACCTAAAACAATGATTCAACAGAAATATTATTAACAAAGGAATATTAGAAGATCATATGTGATACACTATATATATGTATGTGGTTCTTGTATATTATAATAACAATTATTATCTATTATAAAGGAGTTTAACATATACTTGATCAAGGAAATGTAAAAGTTATGGGATATTTCTACAATATATTCATTATCTCAGGTTGTTTATACATGAGTATCTACTGGGTCCTTTTTATCAACCACATCAGTGTTTCTTAAAAATATCTCTCAAAATATTGTTACTATTTCCTAGAATATGGCTTAAAGTCATTTATACCATTTTTTTAATTTTTAGATGATGTTTATAAAAAAATATTTCTGTTGTTTTCAAAACATGTTCCTTTATGACATCTTCAACAATATTAAGGAAAGAATGTTTTTTTAACTTATACGGCGGGTGTGGCTATTTTCTACCATTATAACACCTTCAAATCCTCCCTTACAAACATATAATAATATTTTATAAATAAAAGATTTCTTTTTTAATTAAGTTATTTTTAAATTATTTTAAAATAGAAAGAGGTATTTCTCTCCAATAGTTTTCATTTCATCTATATAAACATCCTTTGGTGGATTTTAAACTTGTCTGATGATGATTTATTATGATACAAATCTTAAATATTATATTTAAGGTTTTGTGATATTTTTTGACTGTGGATGTGTTATTTATAAACCATTCATGGTTTATGTATAATGTATTTACATTTTGTATGTTATTTTTAATTCCATTGTTTATGTTATGTTTAAACCTTTTCATATGAGGAATGCATTGGACATAGTAAGCGACGGGTGGAGCTCGCTATAGCTCATCATTGCATCAATAGGTCTCATTATATAAACTAGTTTCTAGGCACAAGTCCTGGATAGACTCTTATTTGTAGTCTTGGAATGAGGCCTTGACTATGTGGTTATAAAGTCAGGCATTATGCATTCTATAATTGTGAAATTGGTTATTCGATATTACATGTGATTATTCAATTAGTATAATATCCACATGTATAAGTAAATAGAATTATTTTATTTATATTTTCCATATTATGCTGACGTCGAATTTATATGTCTGGTGTTTTAGTCTGATACATTTCCTTAAAATGACTATTCTTATTTATTAGAGATTCCACTATATTGTTATCCTTACTGATAATTTGAGCTCACCCCTTTCTTATGTTTTATTTTTTCCAGGATGAGAAGAAGTATTTTACAATTAACCTCTAGGAATAGGTTAGAGGATAAGAGTGTGTTCAAAGGGGACACGATGATGTTGTTTTTTGTTATTTAATGATTCAATGAAAAACTAATGTTTGTATCTAGTACTTCCAAGTCTACTAAACTATTCTGTCATTAGAGACATGATATATTGTGATCATTCCAATGTTATGTAACTATACACCGTCTCTGGGTAAATAGGGTCGGGGAATTACAGTTGGTATCAAATTAAGTATAGTAAAAACCTTGGAAGCTATATTTAGAAAAACATTAATTAGTGAACATTACATTAAGATATATTATGAGGATTAGTATAGAAGAAAATCTTATAATTTTGGGAATGCAGATATTTTTTGAGTCTTCCAAGAAATATATCTCGGTCTGGATATGAGCAAGTAGAGGAAGCTCTTGCACAGATGTGACTTGTAGTGAAAACTCTAACAAGGACTTTTGGGCTTCACCCTAAGGTATTCTGGTACATGGCAATGGGCCTTGCTGCACTCTTGTTTACGACACTCCCGTGAGATATTATTTGGAAAATTCACATTTTCTTTACAAAACATTATGATGGATTTTTTAGTATATACATCCTAAATGATTTTTTATGATTATGTATTATTCTCATAAACTATTTAATTCATGTTATGTGTTTTACATGTTTTTAATTATGAATTGTGATTCATAAACTAATCTAGTGTATGCCATTTTTTAGAAATGAAGCCTAGTGGAAGGAATGTAAATTGTATCAATGCACATAATCCATGTAGGGATTTCCCTCCAACTCAAGATAATTATAGTTGATCTAGTGATGCATCTACAGATGACCAACCTATCACCATATCGGGGCAACTCAATTAGGTTATGAATAATAAGAATACTCATATGGAGCACCATGATCCACAATGCGGAGGATCAATGATAGATCGCTTCATGAGGAAACAAACACCAAAATTCAATGGGACTAAAAATATATTTGTATGTGAGACGTGGATATGTTTTTTAGAGAGAATACTTCATTCATTGGGGAGTAGCGAAAGGGAAAATGTTTTCATGGATGTTTAACACCTCACGGGAGATGCAGATCAGTGGTGGTCATTAATTAAATACACGAAGGAAGAAGAAAAAATATCAAATATGGAATGGAGGGAGTTGGAAGAGATTTTCATATAAAAATATTATCCTCGTGACCATCAAGAGGATATGGAATGATATTTCCTGAGTTTGAGGCGAAACGATGAAGAAAATGTCTCAAAGTATGAGGCTAAAATTACAAGGAAAGAAAGTCATGTAGCATGTTATATATATATATCCCAAATAGTACGATTGATCGATAATTTACGGGGTTAAAACCATTTCTCTGTGGAGAATTATTCCCAAAATACTTCTCATCATATGAAGATATATTCTCAGGTGCTATCAATACAGAAAAATAATTATCTAAGTCTTACGAAATTAAAGAAAACAAAGAGAAGAAGATATCTTTTGAGAACTGTAGAAATGAAAATAAGGGGAAGAAGATAAAATTTGGATATCCATCCTATAGTAAATGTTGGAATAATCACCTCAGTACTTTTTTGGACAAGAATGGGATTCTGTTACAATGTGTGGTGAAAAAGGACACCAGGATCATGTTTGCAACGGAAAAAATAGGTTGTCAATGTTGAATGAAACAATTTTATAGAAATAGGGAATTATACAAATGAATTTCTTTTGATACAAATAAACATACCTAGCAAATGACTTGAGAGCAAGCTCATGCTTATGTTATTACTACTATTGAGGTTGAAGCTCTGAAAAACATGGTGGAATGCATTTTAATGGTTTCCTCATGTTTAGCCAATTATTTATTTGATTATGGTTCAACACATTATTTCATATCTTCCCAGTTTGATATGAAAATGATATATTTCCAATATGATTTAACAAGGAAGTTATCAGTCAGAAATCCAATGGAATTTATCATTGTTACAATGTTTTGTGAATCAGTTACCTTTAGGGAATTTAAATTTTATGTATCTGTTGATCTCATCTTCATACCCATGATTCAATTGGATATATTCCTCAGTATGGATGGGATTGAGGACAATGATTCAAAAATATATTTTATGATGAAGGTGGTTACCATTTTTGATGATGATAAGGAGTACCTTATCTTTAGAGCAGAAAAATCACCAGCTGGTTCTTTTCTAGATCTACCCCTAGTAGCTCTACTAAATTCATTAATTTGGGTTTAATATAATAAAATAACCATGGGTGAGGAAAATAATGTTCAAATAGTGGACAAACCTATTTTACAAGAATATGTTGATGTGTTTCCCGAGGATTTAACTAGACATCATCCATAATGATAAATTGACTTTTCCATTGATTTAATTCGTGGTTAAAGGCCTATATCGAAGTCCCCTTATAGAATGGCCACAGTGGAATTAGTATAACTAAAGAAAAAAACCAGAGGAATTGAGTAATATGGTATTTATTTTCCCTAGTGTTTCTCTATGTGGATCCCCTGTTCTTTTTCATAATAAGAATGATGGATCTATGACCTTGTAAATTGATTATAGGGAGATTAATGTTATAACAAGAGAGAACAAGTATCCCCTACCTCACATTGATGATTTTTTCGTCCAATGTTATGGAGATGAATATTTTCCAATGAATGACCTTCAATTCGGATAACATCAGTTTTGTGTGAAGAAAGAATACATTCCGGAAAAAAAAATTGAACCAGGTATGGGCATTATGAGTTTACAGTAATGCATTTTGGACTGACTAATGCACCCTTTATTTTAATGTATCTAATGATCCCGAAAATCACTTGCGTTCTATTATGAAAACCCTCAAAATATATGAATTATATCTGATGTTTAGCATTTGTGAATTATAGCTTTAGGAAATTTTTATTTGTTTCCATATTATCTATATGAATGGAATCACTATCGGTCCTTCAAAGACCAAGGCTATCCATTAATGGCCAGAAACAATAAGTATAACTGAGGTACACAGTTTTATTTGTTTGTAGGTTATTATCAGTATTTCAACCAGAATTTTGCCTGATTGTCTCACATATTAACCAAGATCACACGTAAAGGAGATAAATTTGTTCAGACAAAATATTGTGAGGAATTTTTTGATGATCTGGAGAGAAGATTAGTAAATTATCTTACCTTGAATCTACCATCTGAGAATTATGGGTTTGTTATTTATATTGATTATTCAAAGAAATGACTTGGTTGCATGCTTATGGAAAATTATAGAGTTATTTCATTTGCAACATTACAACTAGAAATTCATGAACATAACTATTGTACTATTTATCTTGAGTTTGCAGCTATAATAATTTCATTTTAAAAATGGAGACATTATCTCTATTGTGTAAAATATGAGATATATATGGTTCAAAAAAGTTAGAAGTATATTTTCTACATGAAATAACTCAAACTGAGGAAATGATGATGGATTGAACAACTGAAATATTATGATTGAACTATACACTACCATCCAGGGATCGATAGTAACGTGCCTGATTCTTTGAGTAGAAAGCATCATAGAGTTTTGAACAAGATTAGTGTTTAAAGGGATCGAATGTTTAGGGATCTAGTAAAGATGGATTAGAGAATAATCATGGAAGGTGAAACATTATTACTTCATCAAATGGTAGATAAACCTTCTTTACTAGAAAGGATAAAAAGTTCTTTGACTGATGATGAGGAATTTCAAAAGAAAATTAAAGCTGTGAATGATTGCTGATTGATTGACTTCTTATACGAAGATGGGATTTTAAAATTTCGGAAAAGACATTGTGTTCCTAAAATACATGATCACAAAAGGGAATTGTTGAATAATTCTCATAGATATAATTTTTCTATACACCCTGGTAGCACTAAGATATATAGAGAATTGAAGGACCATTTTTGGTGGTACAAAATGAAGAGATATATTTCTGATTATGTTTCAAGATGTATGGTTTGCAAACAAGTGTTAACTGAAAGACAACATTCTAGAGGATTCATGAAACCTCTTCCCATACCTGAGTTGAAATGGGATGATTTTATGAAATATTTATTCATAGTCCTACCAAAGACTGCTAGAAGGAATGATGAAATATGGGTTAATATTGATTGTCTTAACAAGTCAGCACATTTCAATGCTAAATGAAAATATTTACCACATGAACATTTAGAAAGACTATATATTAATGATGTCGTATGACATTATGAGGTACCCCAATCGATTGTTTCTTATCGTGATCCCCGTTTTACATCAAGATTCTTGAATATTCTTCAAAAGGAATTGGATAATGATCTTTGTTTGATCTCTTCCTACTATCCTCAAAAAATGGACAATATGAACTGACTATTCAAACCCTAGAAGTCATGTTGAGATATTGATCACTTGATTTTCATGGTATGGGGGATCCGTATTTACCTATGGTAGAATTTTCCAATAAAAATAGAGTCTATTCAAGTATTCAGATGGCACCATATGAAGTGTTATATTGAAAGAGATATCACACACCAATTAGTTGGGTTGATGTTGTTGAAAAAAATTAGGCCAAGAACGTTTTAGGGAATCATTGGGAAAGGTGAAGGTTATCCAAACCCACATCAAAGAAGGTCAAAGTAGTAAAAAGTGAAATACTGATGACTGATGGAAGGACATGGAATTTCAAGTAGAAGATCATGTTTTCTTGAAGTTATCTCCATGAAAATGTGTTATACGTTTCAGTAAAAATGGTAAATTGATTTTAACATACCTCAGAAATTTCAAATTTCTAGAATGAATTGGAGTTGTATCTTATCGTTTGGTAATGACGCCATGTCTCTCCGATGTTCATGAAGTGTCCACATTTCACTATTGAGAAAATAATTGAATGACCCAATACATGTACTAACCTATGTGGAAATTGAACTAGAACCTGATCTGTCTTATTGTAAAGATCCTGTCAAGATTCTTGATACCATAGAACAAGGGTTGGGAAACAGGATGACTCATTTGGTAAAATTTATATGAAGAATCCATAAGATGGAAGAGGTAACATGGGAACCCGTGGAACTTATGATGAATAACCACATGAATCGTTTTGTATATTAGAAATCAAGAAATTTTGGGGATGGAATTTTTGAAGGGAATTATATAACACCCCAAGCTTCCGTGGTACACTTATCTTTGAATAATACGATAGATTGTGAAACTCTGAGTTCTAACACACCATGACCAATCAAACTAGATGTTATGAATAAAAATACCCATTTTTAAAATTTTTATAAATATTATTTTTAAAAATTGAGTTGTTTTTATTCAGAATATCAATACTAGATTAGGGTGAATTTTTGGGTTTTTTTCTAAAAAAATTCAATTTTTGATGAATAGTGAAAAAACACAACTTTATTGTTTAAATAAGAGTTTTTATTTAAATAATTAGTTATTTTATTTAAATTTATATTATGTAAAAGTATATTCATAATAATTATATATGTTCAATTTAATTGATTGAGTCATTTTATAATAATATTAGATATATAATCTTTTTTTAACTTTTTACAGTCTTTTACCCACCTTCTAGGTGTATTTGCAAAATTGCATAAAATGTAATTTTACCGCATTTGTTTACTGAATTTAAAAAAACATGAGAGACATGGATGATATTATTAAGTAAAATGTTTTTTTATATGGTGAAAATTATTTTTGGTAAATAGAACCTTTGGATTTTTATTTACCATGGGTAAATGTAAATACGACAATTAAAAGAAAAAATGACATTATAATTAACCTAACACATGTCCGAATTCTATTAGATATGTGTATATTGACCAAAATCAGATTTTGGAATATAATATTATCCATTTGGACCACTTGGATTATATTTGTACATTTAATATTATTTTATTTCAAGAAGGGTTAAAACTGCTAAATGCAAAGTTTAATAACTAAACCATTTTTTATATAGAATTATACATAAGATAAATTTGACTATAAATATTTATTAAAAATATAAAAATATTTCCTACATAATTCTATTTTATTTATGATTTTTAAACATTAAAAAATTAAACTTATTAATGACATAATGATGATGCAATAAATACCATATTAATGAAAGATTAAAATAATTGATATTATAAATTTCTAAATAAATTTAAATTGTGACATCTGATGAATTGCACTAATTTTATAGGTTAATATGACATGTTATGGTTGATTATAAAAAAATTCTTTAAGTGATAAAATATTTGTGACTTTCACAAAAAAAATACCAAATAGTGTCAAAATTGACATAAATTTGTTCTTAAAACTAATTCTATATTATTAATTGATATATTATTCCTAAAAATCTAAGGGGCATCCAAAGGAGTTATAAAATAATATATATGTCAATAATGAATCCCATATGGTTATCTTGGATATTTATAGAATTTTTATTAACTATTTATTATAATCATACAAGAATACATGGTAAAAGATAAACTATTTAACTAAGAGTTAAATAAAATAGGTATGGTTAATATGGTGACCAAAACTGATTTAAAACATATTGGTTGAGAGGATTGCGACCCATCATAGACTTATCTTCGAAATAAATTATTTTTTATCCATTATAAATCGAATATGATTGGATAATAAAATAATATTTCAATCTTTTCCTAATGTGACAATCACCTCTCTTATTAAAGGGTACTTCCCCTTCTCTCAAAATCACACCTCCAAATCCATTTAGCTCGAAAAAACCCTGCTCAAATATACTCTAAACCACCGTCTCTTCTACCTAGATTCCTTACATTGATCATAAAGCCAACCTGAAGATCCCTTTTGATCATCTCAAAAGAAATCACCTGAAAAAGAGGTAATAATTTCACCACCTATTTCAAATTTCATTACATCTGCCACATCATATTTCATTGTTGATTCCATACCAAAATAATAAATTGAGTACCTTATACATACTGTTATGTTATTATAAATATTTTACAACCATTTCATTTTTCTATCCATCATATGATTGAAAATTCAGCATAAATGCATACATACAGCTTACCATCTCTATGTCCTAGTGTAGTTTGTTACTCAAACACTTCATTTTTTGGATGGTATAATAATGAGTATAACTAATGTAAAAAAATAATATATCATTTAATGATTCTTAATATATTATCTAACAACCAATTACATACGATTTCACCATCAATTGAATGATATTGTCGCTCGTGCATACATATGGATTACTATCTCCACGAACGCGATAAAATTTATACACCATCATAACCATTCTAGAATTATTTTCAATTTATATTTTAAAATAATATTTAAGAACCTTATATCATTCAGTATATGAATAAAATACATCATATCCATAATGAACATGGATTACGTATCCAAGAATATAATGGAAAATGAATCACTTAGCACCCGAAACAATGATACTACTGAAATATTATTAAAAAAAAAGATCATATATGATACCATTTTTATGTATTTGGTTCTTGTATAATTTAGTAGAAATGATTTAACTATTATAAAAAATGTTAACATACTATCGATCAATGAAATGTACTAGGTAAGGGTTAATTCTATAATATCTTCATTATAAAAGGTTGTTTATACGTATGTATCTACTGGGACCAATTTATCGTCCACATCCATGTTTCATAAAAATTAATTTCAAAATATTTTTACTATTTTCAAGACTCTGGGTTAAAGTAATTTATTCCTTTGTTTTACTTTTAATAATATGTTTATAATAGAATGTTTCTGTTGTTTTTTAAACATGGTCCTTTTAGGATCTTTTTGAAAAAATTAAGTAAAGAATGTTTTTAACTTATATGGATGGTGTGACTATCTTCAGCCATTATAACACCTTCAAAGCATCCAATACAAGATTACAAAAATATTTTCACAATAAATATTTTCGATTATAATTATGTGCATTTTAAATGATTTCAAAATAGAAAAAGGTATTTCTTTGAAATAGTTTTCATTTTATCTATGTAAACATCATTTGTTGAATTTTAAACATGTTTGAAGTTTATTTATTATGATACAAATCTTCCATATTAACCTGAAGGTTTTGGGATATGTTTTACTATGGATGTGTTTTTTTTATAAAATTCATGGATTATGGATAAAGTATTGACATTTCATATGCAAGTTTTGATATAAATGTTTATTTTATGTTTAATCCATTTCACATGGTAAATGCATTGGACATAGTAAGTGAAGGGTGGATCCCACTACAGCTCATCGATGCATCGATTGGACTAACGAGACATACTAGTTTCTTGGTACAAGTCCATGACAAAATCTTATTCGTAGTCTTGGAACAATGATTGGACTATGTGGTTATGATGTCTTCCATTATGCATTCCATTATTGTGAAATTGGCTATTTGATATTAAATGTTATTAGTTGACTAGTATAATATCCACGTGAATAAATAAAAAGAATTATTTTAATTATCTTTTCCATATTATGCAAAAGATTAATTTTAAATGTCTTTTATTTTAGTCTAATACATTTCCTTAAAATTATTATACTTATTTATAAAATCTTCATCTATACTGTTATCCTTACTCAAAATTTGAGATCACTCCTATATTATGTTTTATTTTTCCTAGGATGTGAAAAGTATTTTATGATTGACCTATAATAAAAGGATAAGGGATAAGAGTGTGTTTGCAGGGGGCACAATTATGTTGTTTTTCTGTATTTGGTGATGAAATGAAAAACTTATGTATGTATCCTGTAATTCCAAAGCTACTAAACTATCCATTCTTTTGGGAATTGATCTATTGTGATCATACCAATGTTATGTAATAATACACTGACTTTGGGTAACTACATTGAGGGTGTTACAATTTAGTTATATTTATTCATAAAATAAATATTCATTATTTAAAGCCTGCAAAATATTTCAGAGGAATGGATGACTGGGTTTAATAGTCTTGTGATAAGTAATATATATTGAATATTATTTGATTTAATATTAATTATATTAATTCACATGTTTATATAACTTCAGAAAATAATAATAATATTATAGATATAGTTTTTAGTGCGGATTTTATTAATATTAAAATTCATTTTTGAAAATATTTATTTCTATTCCCAATGCTATTTGAACCTAACATTCTTTCAAGGTATCCAATTCTTTAATTTTTTGTGCACAAAAAAATATGGAGAATCACATCAATGCAATTGAGTGTACCCTTATCCAATAATACATCAAATAATAGAGATCAATCTTCCTTCACCAAACTCTCTAGATTTTTTAATGATAAAAAAAGAAGAATTTGTATGTTATTCTTATGGAATTAAAAGATAAATGACACAAGGAATATGGTATATTGTACTATAACATAGATATTCTTAATGAAATGTGTGAAGATATGTGGAACATGTGTGGAACCTCATTAGATATAATCTATTCCTAATTCATTAATTGAATTAATAGAACAATGATGATTAATTTTCAGATCCATCAATGAAGAAATAGTATCTCAAAATTTAATTCATTATTTCTTTAATTAATTGTTAATAACATGTGATTATCTGACAGATTAGTTTATATGTAGTATCTATTTCGTGTATTCATTTATTGAATTCTATTGATCGCAACATTTATCATCTTGTAAATCATAGATTGATCATCCGAAAGAAAATATAGAAAACTTGGTCCTGAAAAATTACATGAAATTTATATGACTGAACCCTAAAGAGGTATCATAGATGGTCATATAATAATTATTAATTATTTAATGATAATTAATTGATTTAGGTATTTTGTATTTAATTTTCAATTCTAGTTTAATCCTTCTTAAATCCAAATTGAGATATACTATTCTTCCATTTATTTCTTATAAATATAATCAAATCAATTAATTTGATGAATAAAATATATTTAATGTTCTCATTTGGAAGTACCATGGAATCTCGCTAGATAACCCAATAGTACATTCTATGTAACCAGAAGGTACATATCATGTTCTATTTTTTAATGCACCAAAAATTAATTTGGAAAATTTTCAAGGAATGACTATTTATTATATGTGTTGAATTAAATTATACACCATTTATTTTATAATATTTCCTGAAATATAGTCATTATGAGTACAAGTTGTGTATCTTCACTACACAGTGTGTATTCATTTGATGTAGAAGGGCTATATATCTACTTATTTTCCCAACATGACTGTTTGTCATGTAACTCGGATACCAAAATCAATTTAGACCATTTACACTCCTTGTACTTCAATATGTTTCATGGCATGTTTATATGCCAAGTCCCAAGGTGTGTGCCTCAGATAGATGGTGAGAATAGTACACATCATGTAGCTTGATTGTTCCTATTGTGTACTTTTATCAAATTAACTTTAAGTAAAAATTTCTTTATTATACAAGTTAAATCATATAATAATGTTATTGAGTCTAGTCAGTATGTTTATATGAAATCTCATGTTATTTCATATATATATATATATATAATTAATTAATATGTAATGATTCGATCTACATATCTCGTATATGTCATGTAATAGTTATTACTCTATACATTGTAGAATTACACAGTATGTTAAAAAAGTAAACATGTAAAATATATGATAATTATGTTGATAACGAATTCTAAGATATTACATGACTATAGGTGTATACCACATGTCACAGGAGTAAACAGAATTGGAGTGCAACACATGTTGGGAAGTATAGAATGTTATTAACCTTGGTTCATCCATATTATATCTTTAATTGTACCCAACGAATTTTTAATAAATTTATTTTATTAATTTAAAATTATAATTAGTGATACTAAAAATGTAATATAGATATAAAAAAAGAAAAAATAGTTTTCTAATTGAAAAATATAAATAATTAATTTGAGTGTGATTAATATTAAATAATAATTGTTAATAATTGAATTATAATTTTGTTAATCACAAAAATCATTGCATGAATATGGATGATCAGGTGAATATACCATTACATTGATAATTATTATTTTAATTTATTTTATTATTAAATTAATTTGTGAACATGCATTCCATCTCTCCTATTATTAGTTAAGGGAAAGTGTGCCTGTGGTTTCTTTTATGTAATCATCTTACCCTCACAAACATGTGACTAAATGAATGTGAAATGGATGAAGAACACATTCTGGGGGAGGTGGTCATGTTTTAACATAATAAAAACTAGTATAAGTGAGATAAAGACATGGGAATTTGAAAACTACAACATAAACCACAAATGGTTCATGGTTTTTTCCTCTAGGCTGAGGTTTTGTTTACCATCCCCTAGTTAATGTAATCATTAGAAAAAATACCAATATCATACCAATATATCATTCTATTTTACTCTAGCTACTTGGTTATTTTATTATGTATATTTTTCATGATCTCATAGATTAATGTATTATCAATCATTAAGATTGAACTGAAATAAATTTCTTTTAGTGAAACAATTACATATGATGTGGTTAATCACAAATGTAAACCAATATAATATCAACAATATTATGATAAATATTATAACTCAAAATTCCCACATAAAATAAAATCCCTCAATTATATATATTTTTTGGGTGTATATTTCTGGCACATCATTTAAAATCAAAACTTATTTCGTAGTTCTTGACCAAAGTTGGGGTAATTTGAATTAACAGGGAACTGTAACCCAATTTTTTGTATTGACATAACATATTTCACATAAAAAGCTGACTTTCAATGTAAAATATAACATAACTAAGATGAATTATTTGAGTAAATAAATTTTAATGTCTTCATAATTTTGGATTCCACTCAAAAATTCAAGGATCCTTGAGTTAATGTAATTTGAGTATGGAATTCCTACTAAAAACCCTTCAAATTTCTTTACCAACCAATGTTGGAGTAATTAGAAAGGAATTATAAATCCATAATAATATAATTTATAAGAAACATGCTATTATGTACCAAGCAGTGAGGAGTATCGTGTTTCACTAAAATTGTTGGAGATTTATAATTATAATAATGATTCATTTTTCTAAATTTGATCACATAAATTATAAAAATTTCCTCATCTTATTTTAAAAGATTATAATAAAATTATATCAAACACATCATAATGATATGTATATGATAGGGATAAACATAGCAATGGAACAAATTTCAAATAATTAACATTTAAATTAGGTCTTATCCTTCATAAAAAAATTGAATGTGCTGGATGAACCAATTCTTCATGAGATAGGTATAGAGGATAACATTTAACAGATATATATATTTGAGAAATAGAAAAACGGTGATACATATGTGAAATGGTTTTTGTTATCATCCATGTCTAATGAGTTTTATAAGAAACATGAGGACACAAATTCATATAGAATGGCATGTCACCATATATATTTCTTTTTAGAGAAGGAAATATAGAGATAAAATATATTTAATGCTCAATATATAACTATGTTTAGAGAGAATTTACTAGTTGGTTTTCATGTATTCAGGTTTATTGGATACATATATGTCCTATAAATAATAGGGATTAAATTCCCTAATGAGTTACATGTCGATATTATACCTTCCTCAATACCTAAGTCCTTATGTAGAATTATGGTTATGTGTAACATTATAAATGATGAGAAGAGTGTATTAGAACATCTTAATCAGATTATCTTTATGGATGAGTTCTTGGGGCCTGAAAAACCATAGTCTATAAGGTGAAATGTAAATGTAAAAACAAGGTGATAAGGGGATATTGTTCATAAATAATAAAAATCTCTCATGAACTGTCCCCCGTGAAATAGAAGATCCAATGGAAGGGGTCGAAAAAGGGTTTGGTATGTTTTTCATATGTAAATGAAGGCCAATGGAAGAGGGAAAAGAGGAAGGGGAAGCTTAAAGGTGTGTTCTATATCAAGTGTACTCTTTTAATATCTCGAAATTGCGTATTAAATATATTTTGTTTTGCTAATATATGTTTCCAAATTGAGGTACCAAGAAGGTTCGATAATATTTATAGTTGAGTGATTTGTTTTGTAGTTGTTAATTGTGTTATAATAGCATCTATAAACATTGGTAACAATCTCATTTCATTTAAAAAATTCATTTCATTGATTTCATGTGTTTTTTATTATATTCCATCTATTTACAATAATTAATTATAATATCATGCCTCAATATTTACAGATATATTTTAATTTATAGGATTAAAACATTATTATTTTATAAAGGAAACATATTACAGGGTATATAATACATAAATAACAGTCTCTATGTATTTAATTATAAATGAAATGTACAGGAAATAGATAATTAATCATGGTCACACAACTCATATAACTCCCACCGATGGAATCCCCATCTTTGTCATGTAAACTAGAAGCATCTCCCAAAGTTCAATCAAGATGGTTATTTAGAATATAATGATGTAAAACAACATGAGATATGTAATTTTTTTTAAAAGTTCCAAACCACCTTGAGTTGGATAAGGTGAATAATCTATAGGGATTATAGGATTTATAAGCACTTATGTGTGTATACAATCTCTAATAGAAGGTAGATGTTGGTATTCTTACATCAAAAAATATAATAAAGAGATTATAGATATAAATATATTCACTAGTTGATGTATGAGTTTGAGTTATTTGTGAAATAAAAATGATTAATGAAGAATTTAGAGAATAAACTACGAATGAATATAAATAAGAATTGATCAGATAGATGTGATGAATTTCTTAACCCATAGTTTATCAACTTTTTATGGGAGTTTGGGATTCTATCTAAACTCACTCGACATTACATGCCACATTGTATTGGTGTTAGTGAATGAAGTAATTGTACCTTGTTATACCCAATATGGTTATTGGGGAGTCTCAAGGGTCTTCATTTATCCTTTTGGGGATATTAATTACAAACTAAAAAATATACATCAATATGAATAAAATTTAATTCCCTTTTAGTTTCGGAGTGGAAAAAAAATAATTTTTTCACATACAGATGTATGCAGTTTAGATGAATTTGTTATGGCCTTCACATGGATAAAAATACAACCTCATGGAACAATGTAAATCTTTAAAGGGTATCATAAATAAATAATGCGGTACTACCAATAAAATCTCTAAAACAAGTAACTTGATAGCTCGATAAAATCCATCTATCTGGATATGTAGAACTAACTCAAAATGGATATGAAGAGAAATATTGTATTTGATGAATTTGATGCTGAAGGAAAATAACAGTTACAAGAAAATATTCAAAATGTACTAATGAATGTTGTTGTTCCAAAACACAAGTACTATATAGAAGAACTAAAGAGTTATGATAGCTATAAAAGGATTGGTTTCTATTCTCTAAATATGGTTACTAATATTGGTTGAAAATGATGAAACACTCTCTTAATATGATGTAATAGAGATTTTAGATCTTGTAAGATGGATAGAATCCATGAACTCTATCTTTGATTCCATGTATCAGAACAATTTTTTGGTTTTTTTCGATGTTCCATTTGATGTAAACTAGTAGGGTGAAAAAGAGTATTCAGGAGAAAATTGGACATTCATTGTATGGTAAATACCAATAAGGAAATGATATTGGGTAAATTGTTTAATAAACATCAAGTAGTTGACCAAGATGAAAACGTATCACTAGTTTCTATGTTTAAAACCAACATAACACTACTAGTTATAATTTAGTATCATGACTATGAAATTTGGAATATGGATTTGGAAAAAACCTTCCATAATGGGGATATTCTGAATGATTTATACCTAACACAACCAGAAGGGTTTGTGACAACATGTGATGAAAATGGATAATTTCATGTCATAATGATCCATTTATGGATTCAATCAAGCATCTAGGTCATGGAACAACCAATTTGATTAAGGTATACAATAATTTGTATTCATAAAAAATGAATGTGAGATTTCTATATTTAGGAGGTTTAATATGTATGTAGTAAATATCCTAGTTGTATATGATTATGACATATTAAATATTTGAAATGAAATACTTGTCATTCAATTTGTTTTGTACTCAATAATTTGGTCTTCTCTAGGATGTAATTTGGTTACAAAACCTATATTATGGTGATCATGATCCTTTATTATATATCCATGAGGGTAATTTGACTAAGGAAAAGTACATACATAGACCATATACTTATGAAATTTTGTATGGAACAATCTAGGAGGAGAATAATTCCATTTTTACATGGTATACATATTTCAAAGAAAAGGTGTCCTCATACCCTACATGAGAAATAAAGAATAATAAAGATATTATACGCTTAAATAACAAGAGGAATCATATATTCCATGTTATGTACTAGATATGTTTCTTCCTATACATTTATCTAGATAGGAAGATACTAATCATATAAAAGTGAACATAATTGGAATGTTGTTATGCTTATCATCAGGTATCAAAGAAGAACAATGGAAATGTTATTAGTGTACGAAATAGACATGAAGATAGCCATTATGTGTTATATTGATTCTAGTTTTTAAACATATTATAATGATCTAATGTCATAGTTAGGATATTATTTCTATCTGAACAGAGTAGTTGTGGGTTGGAAATGTTCGAACCAGCTAGGTTTCACTGATTATGTAGAGGAGTCTGATTATATAAAAACTTATGATGCATCCAAAAATCAATTTGGATAAATAACAATGTATAGAAGAATGAGGTTGTACATATTACTAAATACCATATCACAATGTGTTATGATAATATTGTAGTAGTGGATTTTAAAAAAGAGATACGGTCACACACAAAAAAAGAATATAATCCATAAGATTTTACTCTTGATAGACTTTTCTCAGAGGGGAGATGATATGGTGTATAGATTTCCCACAACTGAATTTTTTTTAGACAACTTCAATAAAGTCCTATCATGTCATAATCAATACAATCATATGAGAGCTAGTAGACTAAAGGCTGTTAACAATTGGCTCTAGTGCAAGTGGGATTCTATAAAAGTTGGTTCTTATGAACCATATTCAGTGTACATTACAATAAAATGTATTCAATGTTTTTAATATTAATAAACTTATTATCAAATAATTATTGTTCTTCTATGCCATATATTATGTGATAATGTCCTAGGAGTTGATGTTGCACTGATACGTTATAGAAGTTCCCCACTATGATGTGAACCTAGAAGTCCGACATTACTATTCATTATATATGTATATATTCTATATCTAGATGAAATAACTTAAGGGAACCAAATGATTTAGGCTATTTGTGGTAGATTTGCATTGGTCTTTTATGAACCCTTTCATAGTGTATTTCCATGGTATCATCTAGTGTAGGATATTATGTGAACAAGACCCATCAGTGGGAAATCAACATTCAAATGTGTCATTGGATGTTCCTATATGCATACATGTCTATTCATACATAGAAAATAATATTTTTATTAGTGATTGTTATATTTCACATAGATTAATGTATTTATAAAAAGTATCATTACATATATTCGTGGTGTTATATGATATTTTGGGTGCATCATGAATAATATTTAATTAATGAATAATACGAGATAGTATTTGTCCCTTATATTATACAATAGAAGTTGAAATCTTAGGCACTTGGATTGAAATGATATAGAATAAATGAATCCATGGTCATCATATCCTATAGGCATGTTTTATTTCCATAAATTCATAGAAATGTACATCGAGTGCATAGGTTCATATATGTAGCATGAAACCTAATTAATTAGAGATATCGTGATTATGAATTTATATTCCAAAAGTATAATTTGTATGAGGTATTATATTGTAGCATAATTAACTTATTTATATATGTTTTCCTTGGCACCTTTCTCATTACTAACCGCGGATGTTACACTACTTCGCCTAACACCACTAATAATGAGGCCTAGATGGTCACACATAATGTGTATCTACAATCATTGTTGAATAATATATTATTATTATTTATTTAACAAGTTATATTTACATAATTCTAAAATATTTATTATAATTAGTCTTGTTTTCTTTATTCAATATATTATGTAATCATTGATTCAAGAGAATGTTATGTTAGTATAAAATTTAGTGATTTTTTTTTAAAATTACATAATATATATATATTTATTTGTGAATGAAATAGTGATAATTATTTATTAAATAAATTATTAGTAATCAAGGCCTGGTAAATTATGTGTATGAATGGTGTTTGGTGTTCAATGGTCTAGTGATTAATAATATAAATTCAATATTATTTCATTATATAAAATTTAATTTATCTCTCAAGTTTAGCGCATGTCATGAAATAGGAAAAACAAGTGTATTATATAAATGGGGTTCTATAGGGTTTATATATATATTAAATATCACTTGATAAATTATTTATGTATATCCCTATATGTATATAAACACAATTATGTTATTTTATAAGAGTTCCAATTTATTTATTTTGTGGTTCACAATGAAATATAGAGATTCATCTTAAATCCCAAGAGAGATCACTTTTCCAATATCACTCCCAACAATAGGGAGGGTTATTATTCCTCCTTATAACATAATTTCTTAGTATATCAATATAAATTATTTGATATAAATTATTTGGATGATCAATAGAGAATGATGCAAGTGATAGGATATGATGTGCCACTACCAAGAGATTCACATGGAAATGCTCAGAGATTTGGTTAATATATTTGGATCACCACTAGAAATAATATATTAATGATTCCAACAATTTAAGGATGTCATGATCAAGATCTGTTATCAGATCTACTAAATGATAAATAGTTGCTCAAAAGTTAGCCATTTATTTCTTCGATTAATTATAAATAATATTCAATGATCATGCACTTTGGTTCGAGTGTATTATTCATTGTCTGTATTATTTAATTAAATATTATTTTTCATTGTATTTATCATTAAGTAAATCATGTAGTAGTCATTAATCATGAAAAAAATGTTTGGAATTCCCCGTCATATGATTCTGATGTGCCCAGAACCATTATTTTTCACTTGGATCAATCAAAGACTATCAAAAACATTTTGTTGTAGTGGGAAGTTTTCATCTACTAATTGAAGGATATGAATAAATCTAGTGTATTTTTTTGGACTATGTAATTATCTATCCTAATATTTAATATTTCATGGTTATTTTCATCATTTATTGGTTTTTTATAATATCATTTTTATCTTATTCTTTAATGTGTAAATTTAATATCTTCAACAACTTTATGTAATTATTTATCATTTTATTATAATAATTTTTTAATCAATGGAGTTTTAACATACATAAAAATTGATTAAATTATAAACAATTAATAAAAAAAATCCTTATATGTTTTAAAGAGTTGTAAATTATTAAATTTTTAAGAATAATTTCAATTAAAATGCATAAACATTGGATTGAAGAGTTTCTTTTGATGAATAAAATAAAGACTATCATATTTTTTTAAGTTTATGGAATTATAAGTTTGTAAATACACAATAAATATCATTATTATGATGTTCCCATTTTATTTTTATCACATTCAATTTATCCCATTATTCCCGGAAACCATAAGGAAGATTAATTTCATACAATCAATTTGGATATTCATACATCTTGTGGATACTGAAAGAGAATGTATCTCATTTAATTCATCTCAATGATATCAATCATTGTCTTAGTTAATATATTATTTAAATTCATATAAATATACAATAATTCAATTTTTCATCATTTAGACTATTAAATACAAATGAATGTATTGATATCATGGAATATAAGATTCCACATGATGTTTTTGTTGTGTTTTGATTAATACTATCTATAAAACCCCAGAAATTGTATCAAATATATAGGTATCATGTTCCATCATTTATTCTAATGGATATGGAAGTATGAAAACTATTATTCTCAAGTACTATGATTTTTATTCAAAATGGACATCGTTAATGTAATTTTACAAAATCCCCAATATAATTTATCAAAAAAATTCATGGTTCTATAAACGTTATAAAAACCCTCCTTATTATATATAAAATATCTATAAAATTATATTTGTAAAAATTGAGTTTTATTTTTGGATATCACTCTAACATGGATAATAAATCACTTCATTTTTATTTTAGTAACTATTAGGTGATTCCTTAGAATACAAAATTTAAACATAAATTGTTTATTGGTACCAGAATAGTGTAAATTTTTTAAAATATGTTATTTTTATGGAATTATCATTATATATAAATGGATTGGATCTTTCCAAAATGAATATTAAAAGAGTTTTTATCTAAGTGTAGACCACATTAATGTGTTTTATCAAAATGTTCTTTCCTAACAAAGAATCCTCTATTGTTTATACCAGAGAAATCGTTTTCACTCAAGGAATCACCACAATATGGTCTATACACAAAATGGTTTTTCTATTTTAAATATGATGGATAATTATTATTTTTTAAATTCACAAAAACCATTTGTAACATTGTCCCTCCCATATATGATGTTGGATTAAACTACAAGAAAACCAACTTTGAATGATGTAATTTATGTTTAATGTGAATTTAAATGGTCAATACATCTTCAATGTATATGTAAATTATAAACAAACCTAATATATAATATTATCTTTATTAATTTCTAATTCTTCATAAATGAAAATATATAATGTTAATATGAAATATCAATATTTAAAAATTATTTTAATCAGAAAAAAATAAATCCAAGTGGATTTGATTAATTATTAAAATAAAATAAAATATGTGGGTTCAATTCTTTTAATGATTAAAATAACATATTTAATGTTTATATGATTATAATTTTTTTGGGAATATCACATATTTTGGTGAATAAATGAGCTCATATGAAATTTTATTTAGACAACGAATACGAATAAGAACATATTAAGATAAATGGGATTGATTGTTTTTTTCTTTTATGGAATATCCATACATCTTGTGAAATTTTAATATGTTTATAAATTATTTTTTATATGTATTTAATAAATTTTGATGTCGTATATAAATTTCAAAACAATAATAATTTTTATTACATGATTTGGTCATATATATATATATATATATTATTCTATGAATGAACTTTTTCTATAGTTTATTGTTTGAAACAACATAACCAAATTATTATAAATTTATTTATGGAGTTTTATATTATTTACGATTATTGATTTAACTTTATGATACATTTAAATTCTATAGAACATGTGTTATAATAATGAATTTAAAAACGTAATGTTGTTTATTTGTATTAGGTGATATGATTATGATGAAATTGATATATATCTTGTTTGATAACTCATGGGTGGTGATATATTATGTTAGGAAGTTCACTAACCAAGGATCATTGACTCTGTCTAGAAATTTGTGGGTTCACTACCTATAGAACCATACAGAAACATAAGTAGATTAATGATTTCATTTGATTACGGGACTTTAAGTGAATAAATTTCAATAATTTTTTACATGGGATTCATTATGATATATATGAATATGGTAAACATTTAAAACACGTTAGTAACACAAGATAAAAATTGTTTAATGAGGTATATGTCAATTTAGTTTAATCAAATAATTTAGTTTATGGAATTATAAATAATAAACTAAATCATTATAATATTACATATATATACATTTCAATAGTTAAAATTAGATAATATTGTAAGATAACAAATCCCATTACAATAAACTGTGGTATATTACATGTAAAGAAAAACTATTTGTAACTTTGATCATCTACTTCGATAGGTTCATCAAAAGAGAGGCGACCATAGAATGTCATTTATCATTTATGAATGTTTTGAGTGAACATAAATGGATTTGGTTATAATATTTGTAATCTTATTTACATTACACATATTAAGTTAACCATAATGTATAGGATATAAAATGAATATATTTGAGTTTAATTATTTGGTGGATTATTAAATGAGTTGTTTATTAATGTATCTGAAAGTCATATATAATATAATTGGACTGATAGCATACCGAAATATATATTTGGAAAGAGTAATTCAAAACCAGAACCATTTCTTATAAATATATAGATCATTTCCCATTAGTGGATAATATAAATTTAAAAGGATTCATAATATTAGTGACATTGCAATTAATAATGTTTTTTATTAAATAAATTTAAAACATTAAACTCATATAATAATGGAATCTAGTATAGGAAATATGAATCACCATTATTAAACCTGATGTTTATATCAATGTTGGAAAAATAAAATCCCAATGGACTGATCTATCATGAATGTTGTAAAATTTAGATAATAATACAGAATCAATAAGATATTTCAAATTTTTTTTACTGGAAATATATAGTGAAACCTGTACTGATTGAGTGGGACAAGAAGGTAAACATAAATACTATAAGAATAATAAATATTATCTTGTTGTATACTTGTTAATTATTATTTAAATATATCATAAAAATATGTGAAATTTGAAAATAATGTTTATCTTGGGATGATATACAACTTCAAAGGGGCTGTAAATAATAGTATAAGCATGAGGGATATGAATTTTTATTGTATATTTTTTAGTGTAAATTGGATTAGGGTACTTTATACATAAATCATTTATAAAATATGATTCGGTATTTATAAAACATATAGTGATTGGGGTCACCATGTATGATTTATTATGAAATATAATTATTTATTCAATTTATTTTATATAAGCTCTTGAATTTTCTTTCGAATTAAAGAATAAATGAATTAAAAAAATCTAGATCTCCTAAATATGACAATGATTATTGGTTAATACATAGAATGTACATGATAAATATAAATTATGGTAGTATTGAATGGAAATGGTCAAATTATATAATCAATATCCAATTAATCCTACTATTAACTTATTTTATGCATAATGAAACATTAATTACAACCTATGGATTTTAATGTGTAGTGTATTTGGAAGACTAGGTACATAATTAATAAGTATAAAACCATAATAAAAACATATTTTATATAATATCCATAAAAATATACCAAAATTATTTAGGAGCATGCGTTTACATAGGATTACATAAGAATAAATGAATAAAGGGATTATCTAAAATGCCTTGTATGGGAATAAACATTTGAACAAAGCATAAAACATTGGTTTTAAGGTATTACATGATTACATAAAAAGGAATGGAATAAAAATAAACATATGGAATCATGGAATATAGAAAATGGGATATAAGAATTATGGGATCATAGAAATGTGGAAAAACATAAAAATAAAATTAGAATGAGTCAAGGAAAACCCCAAATACCATTGCACTTGTAGGACCATGAGTCATTTATAACCACCAAGACTACTGCACATGATGAGCATGAGTCGAGGCTAACCAAAAATATCATTGAACATGACATATCATGAAGATAATAATTACTTAATTAATTGGAACACAATCTGGGTGAATCCATTATAAAATTTTCATTAATATGGGTTCCACATGAATAATAATACATTATTAATAAATCATAATCATAATGTTTACCCCAAGAATGAATTAGTTATCATAATCAGGTCAAAATAAATAAAAATAAGAAATATTATAATAGTGTACTTGAAAAAATGTATATAAATAATACATGTACATTCATATGTGAAAATAGGAATAGGACATCATAAGTTATGTTAAATTAAAGTGAAAATATATAATAATGAGTGTTTAAGAATCTTTGTAATTAGAGAATTTTAGCAGAATTTCAAGAAAATGTTAATGATGTTTTAAATAGAAAAGGAATGATCATTTTTATAAAACAATAAAATTAAACAGATGTTTTATCATAATAAATTAAGATATTTTATAGAAACAATAGTGGACAAAATGATACTATGGCTGGAACTTTAAATATAATATGAATTTGGGATGATTCCTTTAATCGGGTTTTCCTATCAAGAAAAATTGGGAAGAGGTCCTTTTAAAAGCATGTATTTTCCCATCAAAGAGGGATGCTTTATTATGGATAAATAATTTTGTAAAATATATATATATATAATATAGAATAATTATATAAAAATAAATAATAATAAATAATTATTTATAAGATGGAAGGAATAACCCGACGGAAAGTTTGAGGTTTAGAAAGAATCATCTACCTTATGTACAGAAGTGTTCTAAACATGATATTATTCACCTAGATAATTAAATTAAGTTAATTAATTAATTATCTAATTTACTATTCTTTATTTATTTTATTCATTATTATTTCATTGAAATCATTTATGGTCACTTTTTTGAGTTATAGTGTATAATTTTGCCGAACAGAAGTGTATGTTTTCTTGGATTCAATGACTATTGAACTGTTATAATGTAACACCCCAAGATTTCATAGTGTGTTATTTCTTCAAAATAATTTAATAACTTGCACTACACGCAACACCGAGTTCAATTGCACCATGACTTACCAAAAAAAAATCCATTAAAAGAGGTCATGAATAGTATTAACTAAATTTTAAACTTTATATAATCCTTATAATTTTAGAATCCATATTATGAGTTTCTTAGTCATAATGCAAGAACAGATTCATTTTTAGTATTGCACTTTTATCAACTTTTGATAGTGAAACCTTTTTAAATACAATATTTTAAACTTTTTTACTAAATGGAGACATCAAAAAATTTAAAATGAAACATCCAAGCTTCCACGGTACGCTTTCCTTTGAATAAAACAGTAGCGTGTGTTGTACGCAACTTCGAGTTCTAACATACCGTAACCAATCAAACTAGCTGTTATGAATAGTAATACTTACTTTTTGAAGTTATATATATTTTATATTTTAAAATGGACTTCATTTTTGGATTCGGAATATCAAATTTAGCCTAAGGTGAAATTTTGGTACTTTTCGGATAACTTTCATATTTGGATGAATAGTGAAAATTACTAAATTTTAATTAAAAACAACTTTTTTAATCAAAATAATTATTAGTGATAAATTATGAATTTGAGTGGTTTTAAAGTATATTTAGAATATATTTTTACTATTTAATATAATGTTGGTCATTGGACATAATTTTACAATTAAACCGAACATAAACAAGTGTCAATCTTTTGATAGTTATTATCTCTTAAAAAACACACTTTTTGTTTTGACAGCGGGAATTAATTTTAAATTAATTTCTGCCACTTCTGTGTTTAGAATTTAGGAAAATGGATTCCATATTTGGAATCAGGATGTTCAAATTGTGTAAATAGTTAACTTTTATTTTTAGATATTTTGAATAATTACTGCGGTAAATATTTTATTTACCATGGTTAAGGGTAAATCCGGTAAATAAGGGTTAAAAAAAATAATATTATAATAATACTAAATTACCCTAAAACGTGTCTTAAACCTATTGGTTGATAAATGGTCTACCATGGGCATCTTTGTGTCAATTTTGGGACCCCATGGATCCACTTGTAAGTGATAATGACACTTTATTTTAATTAAGTCAAAATGAATACAAAAATGACACAAGCATATATCTTTTAGCAAAACAATTGTTACATAGAGTTATATAAGTTGTATTTTAGATTATAAATATTCATTAGAAAGATAAAAAGATTTCCTACATAATTATATTTTATTTATAATTTTTAGACATTAAATAATTTATTTTATTTATGACACAATGATGATGCAGTAATTACTATAATAGTGAAAAATTAAAATAATTGATATTATAAATACCCAAATAAATATAATATGAAACTTTTAATGGATTAAACTAATTTTATAGGATAATATGATATATTAGGATTGATTTAATTGACTTTTTTCGAAGTAATCAATCTGTTATGAGTTTCAAAAAAATCAACTATTGAATAGTGTCAAAATTGACATAAAAGAGTTCTTAAAACAAATATTATATTATTAATTGATATTAAATTCCTAAAAATCTAAGGTTCGGCCAAGAGACTTATATTATGATAGGTTAATCATTAATGGACCACTTGGGGGTCGCTTGGATGTATATGGTAAGTTTATTAACCATATAATATAAAAATACAAAGAGACATTGTAAAAGTGAAACTAATTAACTTAGAGTTAATAATTAAAGATAAGGTTAATATAAGTACCCAAACCTGTATAAATTCTATTGGATGAGTTGTTTTCGACCCATACCCACCTCAACCTTTGAATAGTCAACTTTGGAGCCATTAGAAACCGAATATGAATTTATTATAAATTAATATTTCTAGCTTTTCCAAAGGTGCCCCTCACCCCTCTTATAAAAGGGCACTCCTCCTTCTCATTACTTCACACCTCTCAAGCCACTTGGCTCGTCCAAACTCTGCCCAACTAAGCTCCCCACAACCCTCTCCTCCTCCTTGAAGCTCCCCCTTAGGCAGAAAGCATTTCAAGAAGTCCTTTGGTTCCAACCAAAGTGAGTTACCTAAATTAAAGGTAACGTTTTATCTTAAATTATTTTCATTTATTTTGCTTCTTCAACCCCCAAACTCTTTTTATTTCCTTTCTTTTGTAACAACAACAGTATCCTCAATATACTAGGATGTTGTTATAAGAAGGATTCAAACTACACATACACACAACTCCATCTAATGGATGATGAACATAATGTTTCTGTGGATGGCAAACTAACGCCTCACGAAACGATGATTGTTCAAATATATCTTACCGCCTCTCATGGTGGCCATTATGATGGCACTGTAATTAAATATGATATTAATGATATATATTTTATATATAAGCTTCTGTAATTCCATTTTATTTCATACCATTATTCGTTTCATGTTGTATATACATACGATAATTTCATTTGAGGAAGTGCGGACTACCGCCCCCTTAAAATGATATGACTCGTTCATACCACACATGGAACGTATAAAGGATGGTGTTAATGAACTTAAGTAACATATATAAAATATTATATTATACTAGAATAGTAATATACCTATGTATCATTTGGATTCAATTCTTTTAAAATAAAAATTAAATGGAAGTAGCGTTCGTGCATACGTACGGACTACCGTCTCCACGAACGCGATGAGATTCATTCTCCATCGTATCCATTCAAGTCTTATTCTCATTTTAGGGTTAAAAATAATGTTAATATCATTCTGATTATGAATAAGATTTAATCTATCCATTACAAACATGTCTTACGTAACCAAACATTTAAGAAGAACGAATCGATTATCACCTGAAACGACGATAATACTAAGATATTATTAATAAAGCAATGTTAAAAGATCATATATGATATCATATTAATGTATATGATTCTTTTATAATTTAATAACAATTATTTCACCATTATACAGGAGGTTAACCTACCCCAACCAAGGAAAAGTACAAGGTAAGGGTTATTTCACAATCTCTTCATTATCCGAGGTTGTTTATACGTAATAATCTACTGAGATCTCTTTATCATCCACATCCATGTTTCTTAAAAATGTTTTTCAAAACATTTTTACTATTTACTAAAATATGAGTTAAAGTCATTTATACCCTTTTTGACTTTTATAAGTGGTTTATAAAGGTATCTTTCCGTAATTTTCAAAACAAGGTCCTTTTTAACCTTTTCGACAGAATTGAGGTAAGAATGTTTTTTTTAACTTATACGGAGGGTGCGGTTATTTTACGCCGTTATAAAATCTTCAAAGATTTCCTTACAAGCTTATAAGAATATTTTCAAAGAAAATGTTTTATTTTATATGGATCTTAAATGGTTTCAAAATGAAAGGAGATATTTCTTTAAAAAGAATTTTGATTTCATCTATGTCAACATCCTTTGATGGATTTTAAGATTATTTGAAGTTGATTTGTTATGATACAAAACTTATATATTGTATTGAAAGTTTTGTGATATGTTTGACTATGGATGTGCTATTTTTATACCATTCATAGTTTATGGTGAAATTATTGACATTTCGTATGCTAGTTTTAATACGAATGTTTATGTTATGTTTAAACCTTTTCATATGGGAATGCATTGGACTTATTAAGTGACGGGTGGAGCCCGCTATAGCTCCTCGATGCATCAGTAGGTCTCATGAGACAAACTAGTGTCTTGGCACAAGGCCTTGACAAAATCTTATTTGTAGTCTTGGCACGAGGCCTTGGCTATGTGGTTATGATAGTCTGACATTATGCATTCCAACATTATGAAAGTGGTTATTGATATTGCATGTGATTATTCGATTAGTAGAATATCCATGTGAATAAGTAAATGGCATTATTTCATTTTTATTTTTGCCATACCATGTTGAAAGTTCAAGTTTAAAAGGCTTTTTTTTAGTTATACATTGCCTTAAATGTTTATTCTTATTTATGAAAGTTTCCGCTATATTTTTATCCTTACTGGGCATTTGAGCTCACCCCTTTTCTATGTTTTATTTTTCCCAGGTAGTGAAGAAGTAAATTATGAATGACTTGCAGGGATATTATGAGGGGTTAATAGTGTGGATATGAAGACTTTGTTGTTGTAGTAGTTTTTCACTTTGAAATGTAATGTAAAACTTTATGACTATATCTAGTGTTTCCAAGGCTACTAAACCAATCGGTCTTTCGGGATTTGATCTTTCTTGTGATCATGCCAATGTTACGAAGTAATGCACCGACTCTGGGTAGCTGGGGTCGGGGCGTTACTGTTGGTATCAGAGGAAGTTTAGTACAAACCTTGGAAGCTAGATTTAGATAAACTCTGATTAGAGCACGTAGACCTAAGATGAACTTTGAGGATTAGTATAGAAGAACTTCCTAGAAATTTTGGTATTGTAGAAATTTTGTGAGTTTTCCGAGCAATACATCCCTGTCTGGATACGAGCATGTAGAGGCGGCTCTGGCACAGATGTACCTAGGGGTAAAACCCGAAAACACCTCTTTGAGCTAGACTCGAACGGGAACTGGTGCACGACAACGGGCCTTGCTGCACTCTTGGTTACGACACTCCCGGGGGATATGCTTAAGATAACTCTCATTTTCTTTAAAAATCATTATGAAGGGTTTATGAGTATATACTTACTCAAAGAAAACATTTTTATGATTATGGATTATATCCATAAATAGTTCAATTTATGTTAAGTGTTTTATAAGTATGGGATTATGTATTTTGATTCATAAACTGATCTAGTTTATGCCATTGTTTAGAAATGGCACCCAGTAGAAGGAATGAGAACTCCGGAAATGCACATGATCCAAAGAGAAGGAAGGATCATATCTTTCATGGTCTTAAGCTAGAATTTATAAGAGAAATAGTCACCCATGTATTATCATCATATGAAAAAATAATACCATGTATTGATAAGATAAGTAAAGAGATTACTGAGTCCTATGGCTTTGAAGGGAAGCAAGAGAAGAAAAGGATAGAAGAGATAAAGATGGATAAAGGGAAGAGGGAAAAGAAGAATTTTCCCATATGTGTTAACTGTGGAAAGAAACACCCTGGAACTTGCCTGAAAGGAATGGGAGTTTGTTATAAGTGTGGAGGAAAAGGGCACAAAGTACGTGACTGCAAGGGTAAGAAAATGGTTTCAAATGTACAATGCTTCATTTGCAAGGAGTTTGGACACTACGCGAACCTATGTCCTAGTCATCAGACTATGACGCAAATGATGCTATTGGATAATAATCAAGTTATGATACTACCACAGATGAAGAGGAATGATTAGAGTTCTTATGTTGATTATGTCAATTGAGTGTTGTACCAACAATGTACTTGTTATAATAATTATGGAGTATATAAGGATTGTACTGCAGTACTATTTCATTAAGGACTTGAGATTGTGTGGAACAATGAAAAGTGACTCAATAGCAGGATAAATTTTTGGAAAATATATGGTTGAGAGAATGATAAACCATAATATAGTTCTGATACCGAGGTAGTGATTTTCGAATAATACATGATTATTTTGGAAAAAAATATATTGGATATTCTTGACTACCTTGGAACTGATTAATGATTTGTATATTCCATCATTGTTGGGGTTTAAAACATTTTTGGATTGATGAAGTATATCCAGCATTCTATATGGAATAAGGGAGCACGAATTTAATCAATAAGGAATATGGTAATACATGATGAAGGTATTCATATGATATTACGGGGTAAAAAGGATCTATATTATGTTTACCTTCCTTATAAATGTTAGACTGTGAGTTTGGACAGAAGTATTTTGGATAGTTCTAGTTTGGATTATTTTGGATTGCCATAAAAGGACAACCCGGAGGTCGGGCGGCAACCCGTCGCGTCCGGCAAGGCTGCGAGACTTGAACCCGCAACCGAAGGGCGACAAGGGTGTATCACCTACCACTGGACCATGATATGTCCTGGATTAAATAATGTAGTTTTTATTAAAAGATCATGTAGATGAATTATAAATTCGTTTATTTTAGAACCCTATACGAATAGTGTAAATAGAATTTTTTTTACATTCTATTATCTTTTAGAGTGAAAGATGAGTTTGTGGTAGAAATTTATTAATGGATAAAACTCTAATTATCTCCTTATGATCTTAGCCAATCTCATAAATAAATTCCTCAATATTAAGAAAAGAAACTTTGAACAAATTTTTTTTCCTAGATGGTACCTTAAATCATCACTAATTTTTGGCTTTGGGATTGTTGGCCTTTTTATAGCCATGTTCTCTACCACTCTCCATCAGATAATTGATGGTTAGATTTTTCTTCCATATCCATATTTTCCTACATGGAACCCTAGTATGTGTTATTTTCGGTAATCTTCATACTTTCGACTCTTTATTTTAAATAGAGGCCTCATTAATTCATTTTTCGATGTGGGATTTCAACTAGGATACTTTGAAACGTCAAAAATGTGTTATCCTAATACCCTATGTTTTGTTGAACCAATGGTATTTCAATTCATCATAGATTGATGAATTTAAGGACCTCAATTTTATACTTGTTTGCGATTGGTGACCTCAATCACTACCTATAAATATTTACGTTTTTCCTCCGATTATATGTCTCCAATTTCAACCAATGTTCTCCTAATCGAGATCATAATTTGGTGGTGACCCTTTGATTTCTATTTTCCTCATATTAAGACTAAATTTTAGTAACCCAATTTCCGATTTGGGTTTTCCCACAAATATATTTTCTACTTTCAACCTTTTATTTTCGAAGAACAATTTCAAATTGCGAGGACGCAATTTATTGAAGGAGGGGAGAATGTAACACCCCAAGATTTCATAGTGTGTTATTTCTTCATAATAATTTAATAACTTGCACTACACGCAACACCGAGTTCAATTGCACCATGACTTACCAAAAAAAAATCCATTAAAAGAGGTCATGAATAATATTAACTAAATTTTAAACTTTATATAATCCTTATAATTTTAGAATCCATATTATGAGTTTCTTAGTCATAATGCAAGAACAGATTCATTTTCAGTATTGCACTTTTATCAACTTTTGATAGTGAAACCTTTTTAAATACAATATTTTAAACTTTTTTACTAAATGGAGACATCAAAAAATTTAAAATGAAACATCACAAGCTTCCACAGTACGCTTTCCTTTGAATAAAACAGTAGCGTGTGTTGTACGCAACTTCGAGTTCTAACATACCGTAACCAATCAAACTAGCTGTTATGAATAGTAATACTTACTTTTTGAAGTTATATATATTTTATATTTTAAAATGGACTTCATTTTTGGATTCGGAATATCAAATTTAGCCTAAGGTGAAATTTTGGTACTTTTCGGATAACTTTCATATTTTGATGAATAGTGAAAATTACTAAATTTTAATTAAAAACAACTTTTTTAATCAAAATAATTAATAGTGATAAATTATGAATTTGAGTGGTTTTAAAGTATATTTAGAATATATTTTTACTATTTAATATAATGTTGGTCATTGGACATAATTTTACAATTAAACCGAACATAAACAAGTGTCAATCTTTTGATAGATATTATCTCTTAAAAAACACGCTTTTTGTTTTGACAGCGGGAATTAATTTTAAATTAATTTCTGCCACTTCTGTGTTTAGAATTTAGGAAAATGGATTCCATATTTGGAATCAGGATGTTCAAATTGTGTAAATAGTTAACTTTTATTTTTAGATATTTTGAATAATTACTGCGGTAAATATTTTATTTACCATGGTTAAAGGTAAATCCGGTAAATAAGGGTTAAAAAAAATAATATTATAATAATACTAAATTACCCTAAAACGTGTCTTAACCCTATTGGTTGATAAATGGTCGACCATGGGCATCTTTGTGTCAATTTTGGGACCCCATGGATCCACTTGTAAGTGATAATGACACTTTATTTTAATTAAGTCAAAATGAATACAAAAATGACACAAGCATATATCTTTTAGCAAAACAATTGTTACATAGAGTTATATAAGTTGTATTTTAGATTATAAATATTCATTAGAAAGATAAATAGATTTCCTACATAATGATATTTTATTTATAATTTTTAGACATTAAATAATTTATTTTATTTATGACACAATGATGATGCAGTAATTACTATAATAGTGAAAAATTAAAATAATTGATATTATAAATACCCAAATAAATATAATATGAAACTTTTAATGGATTAAACTAATTTTATAGGATAATATGATATATTAGGATTGATTTAATTGACTTTGTTCGAAGTAATCAATCTGTTATGAGTTTCACAAAAATCAACTATTGAATAGTGTCAAAATTGACAAAAAAGAGTTCTTAAAACAAATATTATATTATTAATTGATATTAAATTCCTAAAAATCTAAGGTTCGGCCAAGAGACTTACATTATGATAGGTTAATCATTAATGGACCACTTTGGGGTCGCTTGGATGTATATGGTAAGTTTATTAACCATATAATATAAAAATACAAAGAGACATTGTAAAAGTGAAACTAATTAACTTAGAGTTAATAATTAAAGATAAGGTTAATATAAGTACCCAAACCTGTATAAATTCTATTGGATGAGTTCTTTTCGACCCATACCCACCTCAACCTTTGAATAGTCAACTTTGGAGCCATTATAAACCGAATATGAATTTATTATAAATTAATATTTCTAGCTTTTCCAAAGGTGCCCCTCACCCCTCTTATAAAAGGGCACTCCTCCTTCTCATTACTTCACACCTCTCAAGCCACTTGGCTCGTCCAAACTCTGCCCAACTAAGCTCCCTACAACCCTCTCCTCCTCCTTGAAGCTCCCCCTTAGGCAGAAAGCATTTCAAGAAGTCCTTTGGTTCCAACCAAAGTGAGTTACCTAAATTAAAGGTAACGTTTTATCTTAAATTATTTTCATTTATTTTGCTTCTTCAACCCCCAAACTCTTTTTATTTACTTTCTTTTGTAACAACAACAGTATCCTCAATATACTAGGATGTTGTTATAAGAAGGATTCAAACTACACATACACACAACTCCATCTAATGGATGGTGAACATAATGTTTCTGTGGATGGCAAACTAACGCCTCACGAAACGATGATTGTTCAAATACATCTTACCGCCTCTCATGGTGGCCATTATGATGGCACTGTAATTAAATATGATATTAATGATATATATTTTATATATAAGCTTCTGTAATTCCATTTTATTTCATACCATTATTCGTTTCATGTTGTATATACATACGATAATTTCATTTGAGGAAGTGCGGACTACCGCCCCCTTAAAATGATATGACTCGTTCATACCACACATGGAACGTATAAAGGATGGTGTTAATGAACTTAAGTAACATATATAAAATATTATATTATACTAGAATAGTAATATACCTATGTATCATTTGGATTCAATTCTTTTAAAATAAAAATTAAATGGAAGTAGCGTTCGTGCATACGTACGGACTACCGTCTCCACGAACGCGATGAGATTCATTCTCCATCGTATCCATTCAAGTCTTATTCTCATTTTAGGGTTAAAAATAATGTTAATATCATTATGATTATGAATAAGATTTAATCTATCCATTACAAACATGTCTTACGTAACCAAACATTTAAGAAGAACGAATCGATTATCACCTGAAACGACGATAATACTAAGATATTATTAATAAAGCAATGTTAAAAGATCATATATGATATCATATTAATGTATATGATTCTTTTATAATTTAATAACAATTATTTCACCATTATACAGGAGGTTAACCTACCCCAACCAAGGAAAAGTACAAGGTAAGGGTTATTTCACAATCTCTTCATTATCCGAGGTTGTTTATACGTAATAATCTACTGAGATCTTTTTATCATCCACATACATGTTTCTTAAAAATGTATTTCAAAACATTTTTACTATTTACTAAAATATGAGTTAAAGTCATTTATACCCTTTTTGACTTTTATAAGTGGTTTATAAAGGAATCTTTCCGTAATTTTCAAAACAAGGTCCTTTTTAACCTTTTCGACAGAATTGAGGTAAGAATGTTTTTTTAACTTATACGGAGGGTGCGGTTATTTTACGCCGTTATAAAATCTTCAAAGATTTCCTTACAAGCTTATAAGAATATTTTCAAAGAAAATGTTTTATTTTATATGGATCTTAAATGGTTTCAAAATGAAAGGAGATATTTCTTTAAAAAGAATTTTGATTTCATCTATGTCAACATCCTTTGATGGATTTTAAGATTATTTGAAGTTGATTTATTATGATACAAAACTTATATATTGTATTGAAAGTTTTGTGATATGTTTGACTATGGATGTGCTATTTTTATACCATTCATAGTTTATGGTGAAATTATTGACATTTCGTATGCTAGTTTTAATACGAATGTTTATGTTATGTTTAAACCTTTTCATATGGGAATGCATTGGACTTATTAAGTGACGGGTGGAGCCCGCTATAGCTCCTCGATGCATCGGTAGGTCTCATGAGACAAACTAGTGTCTTGGCACAAGGCCTTGACAAAATCTTATTTGTAGTCTTGGCACGAGGCCTTGGCTATGTGGTTATGATAGTCTGGCATTATGCATTCCAACATTATGAAAGTGGTTATTGATATTGCATGTGATTATTCGATTAGTAGAATATCCATGTGAATTAGTAAATGGCATTATTTCATTTTTATTTTTGCCATACCATGTTGAAAGTTCAAGTTTAAAAGGCTTTTGTTTTAGTTATACATTGCCTTAAATGTTTATTCTTATTTATGAAAGTTTCCGCTATATTGTTATCCTTACTGGGCATTTGAGCTCACCCCTTTTCTATGTTTTATTTTTCCCAGGTAGTGAAGAAGTAAATTATGAATGACTTGCAGGGATATTATGAGGGGTTAATAGTGTGGATATGAAGACTTTGTTGTTGTAGTAGTTTTTCACTTTGAAATGTAATGTAAAACTTTATGACTATATCTAGTGTTTCCAAGGCTACTAAACCAATCGGTCTTTCGGGATTTGATCTTTCTTGTGATCATGCCAATGTTACGAAGTAATGCACCGACTCTGGGTAGCTGGGGTCGGGGCGTTACATATAAGTGTGTGGAAAATAATTTAAAATGAAAATAGATTTACATAATTGAAATAATACTCAATTAATGAAATTTAAGGGTATTAAATAGTATTATATATAATTTTCCCAGTTTCGAGGGTAATTCATATGATAATCATTGATGATTATAATTTATATTAATTTGGAAAAAATTTTATAATCTGAAACATATATTGTTATATTAATTAATAAAATGTATATATACTGGTAATAGAACATTATATATTGTATAATATATATTATAATATAGTTTAACAATAAGGATGTTTTTATAACCAGCTTTGACGGTGGTGGTGGAAATAAAAACTCACCGTCCTAGAATGCGATAAATAAACAAAATATGGAAGAAGTTTTTATTTTTAGAAAAAAAATGAGAGGGATGCTAATTGAATAATGATTATAACTTAGAAAAAATTTAATCCATGTATATAAAATATATAGGATTTGTCATTTCACTTTGTATATATAGGTGTGGAGTGTAAAATAAAAGTGAAGAACATGAAATGAAATTAAATGAAAACAGAAGAGGGTTTTTCCTCTGTAACTTCTTCTCCTTGAGAACCTCCTTATGAAAATTAGATTGATCTATTTTTTATACAAAATGGTTATCGATGTGGTGGTAGAGGTTTGATAGAGTATTGGTCATAAAATAAACAAGATACAAGGTTTATAGGATGTGAAAAGAATAAGTGGTATGATGTGGTATTTATAGTGGAGGAGAGGGGTGTTTTTGGAATATTTTATTTATTTGTTTATTATTTTGGTGGAAGAATACGAATAGATTAAAAATTATAAGAAATTATATAATAATAATGAATTAATTTTCATGATTATGGTAATACATCAGCCAAAACACTTTTATGACTCAATAAATCATTTATTTGTTAAATATAATAAACTACCATATTTCACTACTCACGAAAAATTATACTATTTCAAAAAAATAAAACAAATTCACCATACGTATTTATCAAAATTTAGAATTCTAAAATTTAATCCATTTTATGAAAATTATTTTCTAAATATGAGAATAAAAATATTTAAATAAAATACTCATATATTAATAAGATATCGATTTTACAATTTAAAATGATTTTATAAGACTTTCAAAAATTAATTAAGGTATAGTGAAATTTTTATATAATTAAAATTAAAAAAAATATTTTTGTAAATTTCTGATGAATATAAAATATATATTAAATAATTATAGTAATTATTAAACATTAAATAAACATTTACATTTTATAAAAATACCAACAATTATTTTATATTTTAAAAAATTTATTTAATTAAACTATGTTATAATTATATCATATCATCCTTTATAATATTCCACAATTTTATTTAAAATTTCATAGTTGAGGTTAATATTCTATTGGTCATGTTACTATTCCAAAATTAAAGTAAGTGTTCATTTAGTATATGTTGATGAACTTCTTGAAATATCTCATATTTCATTCATTATTAAATTATAATGTTTGTATTTGGTTTTATATATGATGTTTATGTGATTTATAATATATGACATTATAAGAATTGAATGTCACTGATGGAATTTTTGGTGGGTAAATTATTCCCCTTATGATATTTATCCCACAATTTTTTTACATACTAGGGATCAAAAAGGTGAAGGTACTAATCCTTCATGGCATCCTCATGTTCCAACGATTCCTCATTATACATATGGTTTGGACATAGTACATTGACCATGTGTGTAGTCTTATTTCATATACCTTTTTCATTATTGTCCATGATCATCAATGACTACTCCTCAAAAGAGAGATCATTTTCCAATGTTACCACATCTGAATTCATTATATGTGAGGGATTTGGTAAGTACATTCTGAAGAGGAATACATGGAACATGTCATGTGCATGAGACATTTTTGGTGGATGCTCTAGTTGATAGGCCACATCTATGAAAAAATTGGGAATATTGATGGGACTGATGTACTTAGGACTTTCCTTCCCCTTTTCCCCTAATATCATGATCTTATTCCATAGATATATGTGGAAGACTACCATATCTCTAACCATATACTCTAGGTCCAATCTAATATTGTCTGCATAGATCGTCTATCGACATAGATCTGTACTGATGTGATGTTGAATGGTATTATGATTTTATATAGTTTCATCAACCATTTAAGGTCATAGTATATTAATTTAATTGATTTCATCTCACCATGTCAATGTTATTCATATTTTACCATATATTTCTTTATATTTATCCATTTAGATTCTTTAGTGAAAAATGACCTGGAATGTGAAGTATACTAGTGGTGCATATTTGTCTCATCCACCTTAATTCTCCTAGAACATGCTCTCAAAATTCCTTACAGTGTTTGAATACACATCCTTGATTTCCCATCATTTTTAGGATGATAATCCATACTGAAGTTCAACTCAGTGTTTGGAGAATGTTAGAGACTATTCTATAACATGGATGCACATCTCAGATCTCAATCAAATACAATTAATAGTGGTACTCTATTCATACGTACAACATATAAGATTTATATCCATCATATAGGATACATTTATAATGTTCATGAATTGTGATATGGTGATATTTATTTGTAATATTATCCACAATAACCTATAATGCATTGTTCCTCTAGATTTATTTAGAAGATCGGTGAAATGTCCATTGTGATGCATTCCCACGACCATGTTTGTATGGGTAATTTTTGCATTATCCACTTAGAATTTTTTCTTTCATCCGTCACTTGTTTATATAACTTACACTTTGATTTATACTCATTGATCTCATTATTCATATTGTCCTACCAATACTGCACTTAGAGATCTCGATATATCTTTGTGCTTCATGGGTGAATAGAGAATTTTGAGTAGTGTGTGTCATTTAGAAGCACGTTCATTATATTTGGATCATGTGGTACACATAATTGTGACCCAAAAATCATAAATCCTTCTTTATTAATACAAAACGCTAGTGAATTCCTATTTCAAATTTCTTTCACGTTTTTTTTAATTTCCAAATCATTTCCTTGAAAATCCTTTAGTTTGTCCATTTAGGATTATTATGAAATAAATTGAAATTTTTTTGATGTTATTTATACCTTAATGACTTCCATTTATATCCTTTTAGAATATAAGAATATTGTATCCTTCCCAGTTCTCATTATTTATATTGTTGTAGGATTCATTCTACATAGACCACCTACCACCTTATTTACATTATGAAGAATTTTATGGAATGATAATTCAAAATACTTATTGAAATCTAACAATATTCATTATAGAATAGTAATCTCTTTCTATGTGATTATATACTGGATTATTTTTTGATAACTATATGTACTTAAAAATTCTCCCAATAGAGATAGCGTTGTAAGATTTTTAATTCAATGATCATAGCTGCCAACTCCAAATTGTGTGAGGGATAAATGTTATCATAAATTTTCAATTTCATTGATTTGTAGATTATCACATTATCATTTTAAATAAATATATGAATTAATATCTCCATTGAATCATTTTTTAATCCACAATGTTTTCCCCACTTTTCGGAAGTGTTAGCACACTCATATTGATTTTCCCCCTTTTAAAATATTTGAAATAGTCTTCACATTCACTAGTCGAACAAATATTTATCCCATTCCGTGTTATCTTGGTTGGTGGAATTTTATATAATGATATGTTATTCTTATATCCTCAGTAATACCATGATAGACCATGGAATCAATGGATCTCCATTTTATATGTTGGCATGGGTTGCTTCTCAGTTGCCTTTTTCATTGAATGGTAAATAGATATCCCATTTCTAGTGATAACATTATCTATGAATGATACTTCATCCATACAAAACTCACACTTACTATTAATTTCATTTATTTTCTCCCTTCAAAAATTCTTCAAGACATCATTTAAATTATACCCATGTTCCTCCTTTTTCATGGGTAATATTAAAAAAATAATCGATAAATACTAGCACAAATTTGTTGAGGTAATAGAAAAATACTCAATTTATTAAATCCCTAAAAATTGTTGGATATATAGTGACTATAAAAAGACTACTATAATATCATATTTTCTTTACATTTTTCGAGAGGTAATTATTGGAATATCTTCCTTCTTCGCCTTTAATTGGTGATATCCCGACCGAATTTCCACCATAGTGAAATACATGGAACTATGTTGTTGATCAAAAAAGTAATATATATGTGGTTTGGAATACATGTTTTTATTAGTATCACACAAATAATTCTACAAGTTCATTTATCCATAATTATTCTACAAAAAGAGGATAGGTGCAACACATAATGAAGCATTCTGGTGTATATTACCCTTTTTTAGAATCTCTTATAACTACATCTCCAGCTCTTCCTACTCTATAGTGGATATTCTATAAGGTATCATTGATATAATTATAAATCTAGGAAAAAGTTCAATTAAAACTCAATCACATGATCTGGAGGAATGTTAGGAAAATCATAAGGGAAGGCACTAGTGTAGTACCTCACAATCGGCATGTCATCGAGCATGAACTGCTCCTTTTTCTCAATAATTTGATCTAGATATTTTTTTCATATACAGTAGTACCCACACTTGTTATGATGATTATAAATGAGTTTAATCCTCCTCTATAAAAATTTATTTAATTAGAGTATGATATTTTATGTGATCAATGATCTACCTTTCCATGATAGTTGATGGTCGATTTGTATAACGATAGACAGTCCCTTCCCAATATGTCATCAAACACAACAAAAGGAAGTATGAATATATTTTTTGGGAGGTTAACTCAACAAAAATTAACTAGGTATGAATTATGTATTTTTTACTCAATTATTTACCAATTTTATATACTCATAGTCAACTAAACCCCAACTTTTTAAGTGGTTTTTTGAATAGATCTTCTAAACGTACAAGATATGGAAGAATGCATAGAACCAAAATAAAATGTATGTTCTCTATTCATGAATGAATAACTAGAATACATGTAAGCACATCAATGTTGTTCTATAACTCACTATTAGTGATAGCATATTCCATCCCATGCTTCCAGGGAGTTTGTTGTTGTTAATTTCCGCTAACAACCCTTATGATAGTGTAATTGTTTCCAAAATTATAGTTTCCTTAAAGTTGAAACACTGAAATTCATGTTCAGTGTTGATATGAACCTTCCATTATTCTTCCACATTGGTGGATTCTTCATCTGCATTTGAAATTTATTTGCAATATTCCCCCTTATTTCACATTTGAATTTTTTAAGGTCCTATTTAAATATTTACTAGGATTCTTATTCCCACAATTTTTACAGGTGGCATGTTGGGTTTTAAATCCAATATGGGATTTATGTTTTGATCTTCCCATATTAAACTCCTTTTTTGGATTTTAATCTCCTATCCCACAAGACCACTAAGAGCCTCCAATATCTATCTAAACCTTATTGGAACAATATAAAATATCCTAAATAATATAAAACTCTCATATCTCGAATAATTTTTGTAGACTCGGTTTTATTCCACTAAAGAAGAAATACACCATGATTTCATTATTCATCACAATGCCAAGGGAATATCATACTATCATTAGGATGTTTTCATTGTGCACCCTAATCGACTCATCCTATATTTTCATCATTCAAAGAAAATCCCTTTCGATATTAAGATAGAGTTTTAGGGGAAAATTTTAATTGAATAATATCTTCCTGAAATATTCATCTTCCTTTTAATCGGTTATTTCATTGGTCTTTTTCATCCTGATTAGTGTCCACCCCTAATATACTTCCCATCAAAATTATTGAGCACCAACACAACTATATATTCTTATGAGAATAAGAGGACCAAGAATATAATCTTAATAGTGATAATCCATTGTTTTTCATAGTGGGGGTCATAATATCAACAAAACATGGGAGGCCTTTGTCACATGATGAATTTAAAGGCAACATGGAATTAAATTAAAGAAGAATGTAGTTCACTCTAATTCAAGATATTATTAATAACATGATCCATTTCAGCAAGTATGGTCATGATGTTTTGATCTCAACTTCCCATCAAATTTTTCATTTCATTAGGTAAGCCATCACATTTCCTTTTATATTGATTGTTAGGATGTAACCTATAATGTATAGTAAATATCATAGAAAAAGAACATGCAATTTTGGAGGATTGAATAATTTAATAATGATAATATAAGAAGGAACCCCATGAACATAAAAGGGTAAACATGTAAAAGTATATCCTAACTTGTTATACCCAATGTGGGAATATATGTTACCCATTGTGATAGTAGTATACCAAAAATTCTAACTAATGTCTCAAGTCATAATCTAAAAAAATAAATAGACTATACACTCATACCAATTGTACCATAGACAACTTTTTTACATATTTGATTACGTGAATTTAAGTGGAATTTAACATCAAATACAACCCAAGGATCATAAAGGCATGTGTATTTTAAATACAAGGTATATAATTTGAATTTATAAAACCAAAACAAAAACATATATTATTTAATATCAATAAAGATATCCTAAGATACATTTTGTTCTTTTATTTTCATATGATATCCTAGGTAATTCATGAAAAAAGGGACAAGATAAAATGCATAGGAAGGGAATAAAAAATAGAATAAATCGTATCACATGGGATTGAAGGCAGAACATGATGACATAAAATGTCATGGAATGTAAATAATCATATGAAACCATAGAATATATTACATGGGTTCATGTATTTTTTTAATAATATAAATATGGAATTGACATAAAACAAGATATAATTATGAGTTGAGAATAACCTCCAATACCATTACACATAGATGGTTATGAGTCAAGGATAACCACCATGACCATTTCTCATGATTAGTATGATTCAAGGCTAACCAATAAGATAATTAAACATGAAGTCTCATGATACTAATCGTAATCGAAAGAATTGGGGTTAAAATCAGATCAAACATATTTTCATGAATATGTGTTCCACATGTTGAATAATACATATATAATCAAACATAAACATAAGGGTTACCAATCGAATGAATTATGTATCATAATCATGTCCAAAGGCATAACAAAATGTAATATCATAAAAATGTCCATGAATAAATTGATTTAAATCATACATGAAAATTAATAATTTAAAATATTCATAGTTTATGATAATTGATGTCAAATTGAGTAGAAATTACGTAAATTGTTTTTAAGACAGTTCAGAAATAAAACATTTTAGTGCGTTTTGATGAAAATATTAAATGATCGTTAAAAAAGAAAATGAAAAAATAGTTTTTATAAAAAAATAAATTAAGAAATGGAATTTATAATTATAAAATTAGTTATTTTTTAAAAATAATGGTGAATTATAAGATATTATATATGCTACATGAAAATTGGATTGAATTGTGGATGATCCCTTTAATCAGGTTTTCATATCTGAAATAATTGGCATGGGATCCTTCTATAAACATGTATTTCCTCATCAAAGAAGGATGATATATCATAGATACATTATTTTGGAACATATGAAAATACTATTAAATAATTATATAAAAATTTAAAATAATTACAATTGGTTAATGAAAGAGAATGTGTATCCCAATGGACATATGGAGGTTTGTAACGAATCCCATACCATAGGTTGGAATGTGTTCAACAATGTATCTTAATGTCTAGGATAACAAAAATTAGTCCATTTATTGAATAATTCATAATTTCATCGACATGTATTTTAATTATTTTAATTTTATTAAGAACATTTATAGTTATTTTTATGAGTTATAGTGTTCAATTTCGTCATTAATATGTGTTTTTTTGGTTTTCATGATCGGTTCACATATATACATGTATGGAAAAAAATATAAAATGAGAATAGTTATTTAAATTGAAATAATAGTAACTAACAAAATTAAAGTATAATAAATGGTCTTATATATCAATTTTTTATATGTGAGGTTGATTCATTAGATAGAATGTTAATGTTAATCGTATAGATTAATTTGGAATTTTTTCAATCATCTTGAACTAATTTTGATATATTAATTATCATTATGGATATATACTATTTATAGAACATTAAATAGAATGAAATAAATATATTATAATATTTTTTGAGAATAAAAATAGTTTTATGACCAGTTTTTAAGGAGGTGATGGAAATTGAAAACTCATCATCAATGAATGCCATAAATATACATATCAAATATGACGTTACGATTTTTAGTCAAAAAAGAGGGTAGATAATTGATGATGAATTAATACCTCAACATAATAAAATTTTATTATATAAAATACACAATAGTAATCATGTAACATAATGATATATAGGTGAGGATAATATATAAAAAGGAATGAAAATGAAAATAAATTAAAAGAAAACAGAAGAGGGTTTTACCTCTTGAAATTCTTCTGCTTCAGAAAGACCATATGAAAAAGTGATAGGCCATTTAATTAAAAAACAGATCTTATATGTGTGTGGGGGGAGAGAGATTTGGGAAATTATTTGTTATAAAATAGAAAAATTATAAGTCATTGAATTTGTGAGGAGAATAGGTGGTGAGGGGTAGTATTTTTAGTAAAGGAGATGTGTTTTTTTATTATTTTAGGCATTTGTTTATTATATTGTCTCCTAATTTTTTTTAAATATTATCACTAATCAAATTAGAATAAATAAGTATAGATAGATATTATGATCTCACATAATCTATACTTCATCTATTAATGAATATATCATGAATTTGTAAAATATTATAAATTACCATATTTTACTATTCACTAAAAAGTCATATATTTCCTAAAAACACGAATATTTCACTGTAACCCTATTTTGAAATGAATAGTTGAAAATGGAATCAACATAATGAAAAAATTCTAAATATGAAAATTTTAATTTTCATATAAAATCCAAATTTATTCAAAAAATAATGATTTTTAAAATATAACACATTTTATTACACATATATGAGAGCGAAATATAATTTATGAATTTATATTATGAAAATAAATTTCCTTTTAAATAATTATATGAATTAGAATTTTTTTAATAAACTTTTACATTAAAGAATAATATGATCAATTAATTTGTCATATAAAACATTTATTTACATAATCGTTAATATAAATATATCATATTTTCCTTTTTATGATTACCAAATCTTAATTGTGTGATCATAAGTGAGGTTACTATTCAGTTATTCATTTTACTTTTTCAAAGGTTAACTTACCATTCCATCAGAATATTTTTTCTTAAATTATACAAATACACTTTATTTCGTTCAATCTTCATTTATAAAGGTTGTATTGTGTTTGATATTTGATGTTAATGTGATTTATACAATATTAAATTATAATATGGAATTTCATGGATAATGTTTTGGATCATTCTAATTTTTTTCTGGAAGATAAATATAGATGTCAGAGTGATCTCACATAGTCTTATAAACAAAAACAGAGTCTCTAATTAATATAAGTGTTTTCTTTAAAAATATGGGAATTTGATGTTAAATAGTCTAGATTTCCTATAGGGTTGGAAGAAACTCTTTGTAGAGTCCACATTATGTAATTCTATTAATAAAAAAATTCATATGTTTTGAATATTATATAATAAAAACAATATAATAATAAAAGATATTTAATTTTTATAAGAGTTTATTATTAATTAATAAATGATGATTTGATTTTAAATTATGTATTAATCTGATAGAGAAAGTGTTTTTCAAACCATCATGTTTGATTTAGTGGATCATAGTAATGATCTAATCCAAAGGAATAAAGGCTGTTAATTTTTATATTGTTTTCTCTTTTGTAATAAGATTTTATATTGTGAGTGATTGTTTTTAAAAATAATTTTGCTGACCATTTTGATAAATATGAATTACAATTCAGAAAAATCTATAAATTTCCACAATATAAGAATATATAAAACTATTCTAATGTAATATTGTTTATAAATGATAATACTATTTTATATATGATATTCGATAAAATATAATGGAAATACATTACACTACGATCCATAGAGTATTTTAAATATTAATTTATTTTTTTTATAATAACACTCAAAACACATAGATTTTATGTATGATACATATGCTTATTTATTTGATATACCACCTATATAAAATAAGTATTATTTCACTACATTAAAATATTTACTCATTTTCCATGATATTTTTATAGAATTTATTATTTACAATATTTTTTTATTATGATGGAATATTTATTATTTCAATTTATATCAAATAAATTATTATACATGTAAGATTCCATTTAAAAGTCATTTTTACAACCTATAATAATTTAGGATGTTTTGGAAACTAATGAGATCCTTTAAAAGTCTTATGTTTGATTACCAAAATATATAATGGGATATTTTGATTGTAAATTATTCCTGGTGAATAAATTTACATATATGGATTTAAACATTGAAAAAATATGTTATTAAAAACATATAATTTGATGTTGTAATGTTTATATATCTTAATTGTATGTACAAAGAGATGATCATTGGGAATATTGTTACTATGTATCATCATTATTTAAATAATATTTTTTAAAATATAGAAATCAATAAATTGTTTTTAAGAGGATTTATAAGATGTTCATATAAATGATTTAGAGGAAGTAAATAGAGATTTAATTAGTTAAATAAAACCCTAAATTTGAAGTAAAAATAAGTCATCTTTAGTGGAATATCATATGAGATTTCTTTATTGAAAAATTTCTTTCTGATTAATTTCTTTGTAAATAAGTTAGTGTGTAATATATAATGTAATTTAAATATCAATTTAATAAAATATATTTTCATAAAAAATCAATGATGTTCTAAAGAATGTTTTTTTAATATTGATGTGAAATTACTAAGAAAATATTTTTATTAAGTATAGAAATAAATTTTGAATTTAAATGGTATTTTGAAGAATTCTAGATGTGTTTCTCGTTCTGCTAAATAATATATATAACTGATTCATTTATTTTATGGAAAATAAATATTTGAAGTTATGGATTTTTTCTGATTATCTATCAATGGGATGTTCGATGGTCATGTAGAAATTTTGGACGAAGTGGTTTTAAGGATGTTGACTGATGATCAAAAAATTAAATTAATCACAGGCTTTTATTTATGGTTGCTAGAGATTAGTAAGAAAATTATATAGATATGTGGATATAAAAATACCATGTAAAATATATTTATATTTTTTATGACATGATTTTTAAGAATTAATGGATTTAGTTAAACAATATTGGATGTTACTTTGATAAGTATGTTATTTTCATGACTCATATACTCTTTTCACATTGTAAAATATCATATTAGGAAAATTATGATGTTGATTTATCAATATGGAAAATTCACATAGTTTATTTAGTGACATATCCTATCAATATATCATTTTCATCCATTCAGTCAATTCATTTAGATTTTTTATTTATGTATTTGATTTTCACATAGTCATTTCCATGAAGTTTTTGAAGTTCAATGTGGGACACAAAGATTATTATGTGATTTAATGAACATTCAATTTATATTATTTGCTAACTATATAACTAAATTTGTATATATCCAACTTCTACTAAACATTTTTCTAAAATTTTAACAAATTTAAATTTCCACCACATAGCTGATTACCATGATAATGATTTGGATCTAGCTAATTACTACAATGGAGATGACATTATAAAGATGTTTAATTATGAGATGTTTTTGAAGAATTGAGTTCATGAAGACCAAAATAGTTATAAATAGTATCAATGAATGAATATAGAGTTTCTAGATTATGTACATATATATTTTAATGGATATTTATATGAGTTTCAATGATATATAATCCTGCATGAGATAATTTGAAGAATCATATTTGAAAAAATAAAATGATGTATCAAAAGGCCCTTAATATATCTGAGATAATCGATATGATCATGTTTTGATGTTTTAGGATATTATTGATCGATGAAGATGAGTCAAAAATTATGAAGGAAGAAGATATTAATTAATTCAAAGACAATATAACATTCATCGTAGAATGATGTTGAAAAATATAGATGAAAAACAAATTAGAAATCCTGATATTCAAATGACATAAAAATATATTTTTATTGGTATCTGAGGTAGTTTTTTAGTTTCAAATATTTAAAAGGGGTTTAATCTTCTAAAATTCATGGATGATAATAAATGGTTACACGTCTATAAATAAATAAATATTATATGAAGATTATGTTGTTGAGAATAAACATAAAACATGTGTCACCGATATTTAAATATATTATCCTCAAATTACCTTTTACAAGAAATAAATTTTTTTATATGAATGACACTCCTGGGGGTAAAATCCATTAACTATCCATGTATGGAGAAAAAAATATACATGGAACTATTTTGATTTCATTAAAAAGAAACAACAAACTTGCTATAATACATGATAAATGAGGAGATATTTACAGGAAAAAAAACTTATTCTAAGTGGAATATAGTTAATATGTAGTATAAAACATATCAATATTCAATAATAATGAAAAAATATGAACCCTATAAAATTGAGGCAGTATTGAGTTATGTTGATGATTATTGTATTTATATTATCCATTATGACTATAGTATGAGAATCAAATTATGGCATATCATCAATATGATGTTGGATAATAGTAAGATAAATTTTTATTTTCTAGGATGTAATTATGTCTTTCATTTGATGAATCTAAAATTTGGTAAAATATAATTGGTTGTATAAATGTTTATCAAGCCCTGTTTTGTTTTCTAGGTTAGTTCTATGATAATAATTTCAGGATTATACCCTTTATCATTATTTTAATGAAAATTTAGGGAAGGATATGTATGAGTGGGGTAATAAACACCGTGCATTGAGGAAGAAGTAATCAACACTAAATGTAAACATCATTATCATATTCTTGTGTTCATTTTTCATTAGGCTCTTATGTGCATGATTTATGAATACATGTCAGGGAAACCATATATCCATTTTCTAAATATGTAATAGAGGTAATAAAATGAATATTCAAGATTCAATGTGATAAAAATTCATCCTAATCTGATGCATCGATATCCCTGATCAGTGTGGTCATCCTTATGTGATCTTTACTATTTGTATCAGAGAATTATAGACCTCTAAATAGATTCAATGATTAATTTATTTTGAATATTTGTCATATATATTATCAATTTATAATTTAATGAATACTTGGAGGAATTTTATCTATACTAAGTATGAGCCCGATGTAATCCATGAAAATGATAAATATAATGAATAAATACTAATGAAATCTGAATACATCCCTCTCATCTTAAGATGACGATTCATTAATTATCCAATGATATAATTCTGAGTAAGATAAGTATTTCCTTTACATTGATGATATTTTAGTTGAATCTAATATCAATAGAATGGAATGTTGTACTACTTATGATTTTTATTAAGAGGTATTAAATACATTTTTCCAATATTCCCCAACAAAAGAACAAATAACAACCGGTGAAGATATTTCTTTAGTGTTTTTGGTAGTTTATTGTTCAAAGGAATACCTCACAATAATTGATCAACCATCATGAACATGAATCTTTGATATGAGAGTGCATCAAAAGAATATGATTCTATTTGCTAATGTCACTAGGAAATGATGTTAAAATAGTGAAATAATCATTTTTCTTCAACAAAAATGTTCTATATAAGGGAATGAATGGACTTTAATAAATCCAAAAGAAAGAAAAATCCATTGGGGGCTTCAAGAGATATTCCCTGATTTGGTATAATATTTATTACCATCATCTTTCTCAATAGTTATATTCTTGATTTCAAAGAAAATAAAATCACATATCATGAATCATTTATGAAAGAGAGACATAAAATTCATGATGATTATGTTATGATGATCTATTCATAATGTAAATATAGAATCAAGATAGTGTAGGATGATAATTTTAATCCATAAAATGGAATGTGTGCATCTTACACTGATATTTGTAATTTCTATAATTACTGAGGATTGGTATTCATAACAAGATTAAATAAGAGTGATTAACTCATGATTTGTACCCATAGAAACATAAATGGAGGAATTTTATCCAAAAATACCATTATATAGTGGAAATAATATATTAGAATCATCCAATGAAAAATCCCAAGTAGTCCCTAATAAAAAGTTTACAATCCATTTTTATTAAAAATATATTTCTAATTATACATCTATGCATTGAGGAGGGTTAAATAAAAAACACCACACAATTGATTATGGAATGGTAATTAAGTCAAAAACACTACATCTATAGTGAACTATGATAAGGTAAAATGTTTTTTCTATAAATAATCTCCATTGAAACATAAAACAACACAATTAGAACAATGATGTCATTCTAGAAGCACCAGTTATCAAAATAAATGATCAAGATATGTTAGAATGTGTTGGTGATGTGAAAGATTTTGATATAGTGAAGATGATTTATGGAATAATTTTTCAACACCTTATTTTTAATAAAATCATATATAAATTGGGAGAAAAGTAATTATAAAAAATTACATATAAGTAAATAAAAAAAATCATGTTTCAAATATATAATATTGTTTGAATAATCTATGAGATACATGAAATGGATGTGGTCATTTTGAAGTCAATTTAATTTATAAATGATTTAATCATAGAAGATTAAAAAATTATTGAAAAATTCCATAATAGTTATTGAATAGAGAGAATCCAACTGTGGTGATGAATCGTTTTAATAGTATTCCTATAATGTGTCAAAGAAGATATATAACTCAACCATGGGTAAATTTATGAATAATGCTAATGAAAAACACACATAAGGTCAAGAATTTTTCTCCACTAAATAGAATATGTTTCTTCTTTTTTAGGAGAATATTTCACACCATGGAGTAGTCTATTTAAGCAACGTATTTCACTATTATTGGAAGAATGACATGGGAATAAAGGGTAACATTGGTATATGAAATAAAAAAATTAACTGAATTGGTAAGGAGAGTGAAAAATAAGGCTTCTAGATCTAACATGAAAGATTTGAATATTCTAAATGAAATAAAAATCATTTTCTAAACTTACAATTACAGAGAAAGACAAATATAAAAATCCCAGATTGAGGAAGATTATAAAAGAAATTTTAATATTCCACATGATGATATATTATATCATGAATGGTTTTTAGTAATTAAAGTTAGAAAAATATCAAAATCCGTGTGTGGATGTTTCAAAAAGGATGGACACAAATCACATGTTGATTAATATCAAAAGTTTAATATGAAATACTGACGATGAAGTAGAAATCACAAGGTGCTAAATATACATTAATGTCTAGTACTGAGGAAACACAACCAAACAATGTTGTCATAAATGAGAGTACATTTTTCACGATGCACAAAACTACAAATATATAATGGAAAATCACCATTAAGGGATCATCCTCATAAGAATATAAAAATAGTGGTTTTCTATTTCATAGAAACAGTTATCTTCTTTTTTTCTCTTAATGAAAATAAAATATGATACACTATATTGCTATCAAATTTTTGTTCACTATTAATTTACCATAAATTTAATGTGATGCCTATTTTTGTAGGTAAACTAATGAAGAGAATATATCTATACCTACAATATGGAGTATTCATTCCATGTATTATGGAAGTATCATTCCTAGTTTGATAATTTAACACTTTTATACAATATTATTTGTTATAAAATACTATAGTTCACACATGATTATGATGATATAACAACCATTTTATAATTATTGATTTAAAGTAATCATTCATGATGTGATAAAAATTGGTTCCATGATGAAATTGAAATTAATAATATTAACTAATTAAAATATCCATCCTTTTGATGTTATTCTTAAGATTATCCATTGAAATTATTATCTAAAAAAATTTCATATCCTTTTTTGGCATAAAAAATGGACAAATCTAGTAGGAAATTACATATGAGGGCATTGGTGAGTCATTTGGTCTAATTCTATTGCCCCTTTTCAAAATGTAGAAACAATATCTCAACATAAGGGGGAGAGCATTAATGAATCGATAACATAAAAATAATCATTGTGATTTTTGGGGACTAATTTTACTATTATATACATCCAATTACAATTTATGTTTTTTAGTTTATTTGTTAAGAAGACTAAATGTATTTTATGTTTAATATCTCTTATAATTGTCTATATATCTTTTATTTAAAGTTTAACTCATTTATTAAATCATATTGAATAAAACAAATTCAATCAACCTAAAAATTATTGTATAATATCTTTGGAAATGATAAAATTTATAAGATACCAATTTGTGTCAGATTTTTAATTGAGAATTGACTGCATTGATAACAAAATTAATCACTCGTGTTTTCTGTATCAGTTTATCTCCCATAAATTAAGAGTTGAATATTTGGAATAATATTTATGAAAAATGAAATGATAACATATTCTGTTATGGAAATTATATTTCGTATCAATAATTATTTAATTGGAAAATAAATAAAAATGTATTGAATATATTAATAGAAAATATTTATAACACTTTTTCAATATTGATATTGAATATATATATAATAGTGGGAATACTTATCATACTTTTTGTTCATGTTTCATTTTTTAAAAAATTTATTAAATGATGAATAACATTTGAAATATTATGTTATTAAAGAAAAACATGATATATTTTCATTGAGGTTTGAAAGATTCTTTGTTGATTAATAAAGTGATGTTTCCAAAAAACATTCTTCGTTATGTTGAGATTAATATTGGGATAATCATAGGTTTTTTATTGAAGAAGAGTATTGTATTTGGTTTTTCCTTTGAATATCATTTTATGATAATTTTATATTCTGAAAGAAATATTTTAAGTGTTGTATTTTTTATCAATAAGAATCCATGGGATATTTAAGGGTCATAAAATTCATTTTTTATGAAGGTGTTTTAGGTGTAAGGAATTATGGGTTCATCTTTATAAAAATAAAAGTCATATAATTGCAGACTAAAGAGTAATATCTACAACATATCTTGAAATTTGGAAGTAAAAATACCATGAAAAATATATTTATATTTTGAATTATTGAGTTTTTAAGAAGACGTGGAATTTAGAAGAATAGGGTAGTATTTTATTCAAACAACTCTTTAATTTTCTAGATCTATGTAATTTAATCATCTAAGAGAATATAGATTTAGTAAAATAATGTATCTAATTAATACTTATTACTATTTTGTATAGCCAATACAATGATTTAAAAGATTTATGTATCTGATTCATTCACTTATTTGATTAACAATGCTGATTTAGTGATGTATCCTATTTCCGCATATCTATTTCCATGACATGTTGAAATTTTAATGTAATCTAGGTGGATTATTGTGCAATGTAGCCAAATTATTATGTAAATTATTTTAGAAACATGTAACCAAATATTACATAGAACATTTCCATATAGATTGGTTTAGAAATGTTTTCTATGAACAATGTGAACCACATAGTAGATTGCTTCATCAATGATTAATATGTAGCTCATTAAAAAGACACAGTAAACTTTATATGACATGGACATATCATATGTTTTTTAAGAACTTTGATCTATTGAAATGAATAAATATATATCAAATCCTAGAATGAAACTTTATCCATGAATGGATACTCAAATGTTCTTAAATGACAGTTATTCATACATTAGATAATGTAATGAATTATGTTAAACTAAATGAAAAATGAATTTTCAGATATAGTGAAGAATACTTAATGGTTTCATAATACTCACAATATTGTGATTTTGAGAAAATATTCATAAACCTTAATTAAAAATCTTCAAATGTAGCTGATATCATTGAATTATTTAGTGGGACCTTGAAAAAAAATCTTAATTTAAAATTATTAAAAACATGGTCAAATCATCATAAATAATATAGGAGAGCAAGTGGTTTCTTTTATATAAACATTTTGAGACTGAGTTTGGTTGATTTTATCGCCATACCATGAATTATGGTTGTTATAAAAATGGATAGGATTCCTCTTATTGATTTCTATCATTCCTTGAAAATGTTATAATTATTCCCTTATTTCCCTTGTGAAATATTCCTTATGAATTATGAAGACTCTATCTCCCATCATGAATTACGATAGTCCACTGGTTGAGAATTAGTATGCAAAGGTTGATTGATTTTATAAATAGGTAAGGGTATTATTTTTTATAATTAAATTGTCTTTATCAACTTTATTCCATCAAATAATGATGATAGAAGCCATTATAATTTATTTAAAAGCACACTTTTCTTTATTAAACCACGAAAATTAATAATCAATATTGAGTTATTTTAGTGTTTATTTATTCTACTATTGATCACGTGATTGTATTATAAATCCAATAAATTATATCAAAAATACATTATTAAAAGTATCATTATTATGAATTCAATAGTTTTAAAAGACAAATAACATATTTTTTTTATCATTTCTAGTTATATTATAAATAATATTACACTGAAAGACACAATATTTCCAGATGTAGAATACTATAAGATCATATCATATGGTATGATATGAAAGAAATATATTTTTTTGAACTAACTCAAATAATATCATATGTGATATTATCTTATATCGTTCTGCCCAAGGTTTATTAATAATCGGGGTGCATAAAAAAATAAAATATATGTTCTGAAACATTAAATATTATAGGGGTTATACGATTCATCCAATTGTATTAACCAATTTGATCATAAAATAAAATTAGGCCTCTATCAGATTATATGATATTGAAAAAGAACTACATATCATAGGTATTAATCATATTTTTCAACTAATAATAATTCATAATATATATTGTGATTTAGAAATTAAAAATTATAATATATTTATGAATGTGGTTATATTTTATAAATTTTAATTAATTTATAAGTACTATGAAATATAATTTTTTATTTTCCTATAATAATAAATTATAAAAAATTTAAACATATTTCTCAATTTAGAAAAATTAAATCATTTTATAAAATATTATTTCATTATATTATTAATGTTTATAATTACATTATATTATGTGAATAATGTGTATTCTTGAACTATATGATATATATATTCATAGATAATGATACTTACATTACATTCTTTTAATTACTATTGAAGAATTTGTTTTCATGTACAATGACCTGGATTATAATTTTGAGTTATAATGTTGAAAATTATTGTGGAATATTATTTGGGAATTTTTTGATTCATATATTTCATGCATTTAATTCTCTCTTCTGTAATGTCTCTCTAAGAATAGGTACATAGGGTTGATCTACGAACTAGCTTGTTGGATTATTCATTTTTATAGACATTGGAAATTACAAATATATATATGATTTTAAATGATGTTCATGTACCATAATAATGATATGCATTTTAATCTTTATGAATACGCTTGGATTCTATTTTTGGATGAGTAACAAAAACATGTTAGTTGTGTAATTATTTCCACATTAATGTGGTATGAACTCATTAATTTAGATAATGTTATAGGATTCAAAAATAAAATTATTATCTGAAGGAGTACACAAGTTAATAAAAACATTTTTATGTAGTGTTTTCAAGAGATACAAATGGTCTGACACTCGTAACATTTCTGTGAAATTTGTAAGGCTTTTATGAAAAACAATTAAAATTAAATAGCGATATTCCTTCCAAAGAAGATGTTATTAAGACCTCAATCACTCGATATGGGTGTTCCTTATTGTGTTGTTTCAATTAGTTATCTTATATATGTTAAGGATGCAATAATGAAATATTAATGGTCGTGTGCCTTATTCATGGAATTTTCATTGGTTTATAAAATATCATAAACCATAATGGATAGGATGCTAGTAAAATAGTATAGATTAAATCCCTTCAAAGTATTTGGATAAAGTCTTTATTCATTAATCTGTCATTCAATCAAATATGATATGAATGAGAACGTTTTTGCTACTATATATAGTCATAGATTATTTAAATGCTCAAATTGGAGTATTTTATAAAGAAATATGGTTGTAGGGTAACTAAATTATTATGTTCTACAGGTTCCCCAATTTTATTTGGAGTACATCCATTAAATTGTTTTTTCTTTAAGGTGATATTGTCAAATGGTTGAGTGGTTAGAGTTCTCGAACTTGTATTTTTTTTATTAATTATATATATCAATATTATTTAGCCACATAAATTAAAAAATGAATATGCTCACTTTCATATTAATTCATATCAATGTGATCTAATATATACTCTATAAGCACACAAATTGATTTTATTTCACCCACTACAAACGTGATGTGAATTTTGAATGGAGTTACAATGTATTGACCAAAACTTTTCATAAATAGATATAATATATTAATATATTGTTATTCATTCTATAACATAACAATCCTAACTGGAATCATATTGGTCTGGTTCTTTGAGAAACATGGATATATATACAACTTGATAATAATTGAACTACATCATCTCCCACTATTATCTTCATAACTATAATCCATCTTAAGCATATCATACATAATAAATTTTATCATAACATGTTGAATGGAAATGAATTAAAAGTTTATCATAGATTCTCATTAATGGTGAAAAATGGATAAAATAATGCTCTCATATTCATAACATGAGTAAATGGTAAGGGAACACAAGATTAATATTTGAAAAATATAAATTATATATAAAATATCATAATTTAGATTTGTAACTTAAGGGATGTCATTTCAAAAGACATAATGCTTAAAAAAATTAATATATATTGTCCATGATATCAAAACATTGTTATTAGACATAGATTTGTTTCATATACATAAGTATAGATAATATTATATTAATGATACCCATTGAGCCATTCATATCATGTTAGTCTACAGAAAAAAAATAGTGAACCTAAATATGGATTTAGATAATATATTTTTTTCTTTATTTTGGGCATAAGATAAACTCATGTGTAACATATTTCAACATTCATGGTATAAAGTACCATGTAATCAGTTTTTATCCGGATTGCGATAACTTCTCATGTACACATTGATCTCGTAGAACATTAACATTTTCATAGTTAATTGGAGGGATACATAATTAAAATCCCACAAATCAATGAATGAATATAATATATATGTGATAAAAATGATTAGAAAAAAATCATTGTAGTATGACCTATTAAAATGAAACATGTTTGATGAAAATTTATTTATTTCCTCATATCATTAATTGAGTAAGAGTAAAAGGTTTTATAAATACTATTTTTTTGTAATAATAATCCATCAATAGAAATAATAGGGTTTATACCATTCGATCTGATACCCAAATATTCTTATTATAATCAAGGGTTTTTTGTTTATGAATAAAACAAACTGTTGAAATATCATTAACAACATTTTAGGGAAAATACACCTACGATGTTGAAAACTACATTTGAAAATGTAAAGCTTTCACCACTATTTTTGTAATAATTTAATTTTAAAATAAAATTTAAAATAAATAAATGAATATTAAAATTATGGAGTCTTCATGATGGTGGGAAATTATATTAATATCGTATATGTTAAATGAATACATTCATTTAACTCAATTGTAAAAGGTCAAAAGTACCCTTTCCCGAAAAATAAAAATAACTTTTCTTTTTTACCCATTTTATATGAGGTTAAATATGGGTAAAATTGATCTAAAAAATCATTTAAAATTCTGTTAAAATTTTAATGAAAAAATTCTATAATATAATGACATGGATGTGAAATGTTTTTTTCCTTATGAGATAATACTACAAATTTTACTAAAAAATAATTGAGGAATATATTGTAAAAAAGATGTAAAAATAAATGAAAATAATTAATTTTCTTGAAATAAAAATATGATATGAAAATTAATGATTTTATCAAGATATAGATATTTAGATCTAATCATCATAATCTTTATCATTGACAATCTCAGTAAATAATGAAATTGTATCCAAAAATCCTTACCACTTTTGAATCATTAAAATCATAATACACACGATAGAAGAAACATTACACAGGTTTCTATATCCCATAATATTCATTATAAAAATAATATATTAAATTATTTGTTAGTATTTACACCTAAAAAAGATTCGAATTGTGAATATGTAATGCTTCCAAAAGAAATTAATGTGAGATGAAAACCCCTCACCTCAACTCTCAAATTTCATGATAAATGTTTGAATATCTTCTATAATTAATATATATTTATTATAAATATTTTAGATTACCATAATCATATATATATTATCATATATTATTTAATTCTAAAAATTGAAAATCGTTTTATCAATAATTATTTATTTAAATTAATGTTCTAGGTGATAAGTCCTTAATTTTTCATGATTGTTAATCAGTAGTTTTAGTACTTATGAATGTATTATGTTTCAATAATATTGATATTTAAAATTCTTATACTATTTTCATAGGAATTAATTATATAAATAATTATTACCACCCATTAAAGCATCGAGAGAAAATTGAATTTTATTATTCATGGAGATGATGGGTCGTACGTACGCATGAACATTATTTCCATTTTTTGATGGAAATAATGAAAGAAATGTAAAAAAATGAACCTATCTATACTAATTTTTATATCAAACAAATCATATTTATTCATTTATTATTTCTTTATTACTATACATATCAATATTATTTTGAAACCATGTCACATTACACAGAAGAGGTGGTAATCTACATGTATGCGCATGCAACACAAATTTTTAATGGATTTAGTTTAAATATGATAGATATGATATTATATTTTTATATGTCTAAAATTAAATTAATATCATATATTAAATTTAAATCCATAATTATATCCATCCTTGAGAGGTTGTGATAGAAAATAATTTATATTAGGTCACAAGAAGGTAGTCATCCGTACAGATGACAGACGATTTCATCTTCTATTTTATGGAAGAGGAGATTGATATGGGTTATTATAAAATAATAATTACGTAAAAGTATACATGAGGTAATTTTTATTATTATTTAATCATATTTTAAAATTATTTCATGGAGTTAAATGAAGAAATAATTAAAAAATTCCCTGTTAATAACAATACCTCTTCTTTAGACATCCTTTTTTAGGTTTTCACAAAATAACCTTCATAGGAGTTATTTATAATAACGATAATGAATCTATGATTTAGATTTTAGGTAAGGAGGGTATTTGGGTAGGTAATGGTTGATACAAAATTCATTTGATGTTATAATAGGAGAAGAGAGTGGGTTCCCTATTATTAGTGTGGGAGAGGATGGACATAGAATCTGTTAATAGAAAATGATATTACCTTGATTTACACAAAATAAGTATCAGAAATAAATATAATCAGAAAAATTATATGATATATGGTATAAATATATCCATAAAATATGAATTGGACATGTTTTTATGTAATGTATACTTGAATATGTTTAGTTTGGCCCCTATAAAACCCTTTTTATCCTTTACTGCGTTAACCGTTTATTATTATTATTATATATATACTAATGAAGAATAAACCAATGTTTAACATATTATATATTATTAATCATGATTATTATATATACAGAATCCATTATTTCAATTTCAATTCATTTATTTGGAAGAATTTAATTTAACATAAATCTAGGAATTGTGACCAAAGTGTAGTTATCTAATGAAAATTACTTCATGAGTATAAAAATATTTTTTTATAATTTGGTCCTAAAAATTATTTCAATTACATAAATTTGTATAATCATAATAAAATTTAACGTTGGATAAATTTAAAAACCATATTAAATAATTGATCTTGTAAATTATTTAAATGAAATTCACATTTTAATAAAAATAATTATTTATCACTATTCAATGAAAAATAGTATTTTTAGAATAATATAAAAACATTTAAAAAATATTTTTTGACATGTATATTTAAAAATATATGTTCATTTATTGAGATTTATTTTTTGAAAGTGGAATAATTTACTCTTTTATTTCTTAAAAAATGAACAATAAAAATTATATTTGAGGAATAATGTATTTTTCAAGTATACAAAGGCTTTGCTAAAATTTAATTACATATTTATCATTTTATTTTATATATATAAAAAATAAATATTATTTTAAAATTATGGTTATTCCGACCCATATGATAAATTTCAATGATTATATTCTATTGTTAATGATTAAAAAATAATATTAATAGTGTATTGTTGTTCATTAAAACTCGGTGTTGCATGTACCACAAACTATTAATTAAATTAAATCTATTTGAAAAAAATCTATTTTTTAAAATCATTGGGTACTACATTATAACCCCCTTAAAATGAATTTATCCATAAAATTTCCATCCCATTTATTAAAAAATTATTGATAAATTTTCCTCAATATATCATAAGGTTACCACATAGTTTAATCTAGTTTGATTTCTAATGAAACAATGATACCCATGTGAGAGGTTATGTTTAATATCATTTTCTCTATACAAGCCTAAAAATTCATATTTTATTATTTGTTGGAATGATCTTGATCCAATGGTGCAACCACTGAGTACAATACATATAAAGGATCATGTATGTACTTCCATAGGAGAGTTAAATAGAACAAATCATGAAAATGAGGGAGATTCATTGAAACATAATAGTGATAAGAAACTATCCCTAAACGATAAATAATATCTAATTTTCTAATATACCTAGGTTTTAGATTTTATTTCATTTTAAATACAATAATATTTTATAAATGATAAATTTTTATAAACACCTTCTCACCAACATCAAATTCCATATAACATCAATGATTAAAAACATATTATTTTTGTTGAGATTATTCCATTGTTATGTGTTGCTAATTAGATATAACCTTATCTTAAATTTCATCATCTATCTCATTTCCTTATATAATTATTTCTCCAACTGTATCAATTAATTTTTTAGATATGCATATTATTCGGTATATGGATTCTTAAATATCCATCTGAATGGTTGAGTGAAAAATATTGTTGTATTAGTACTCAGTTTGAGGAAGATGTTAATCCCAAACACTTTTTTAATCGATTGATAAATATATCAACATATTCTCCTGGTCTTGAATGATTTCCATTGACTGAACATTCATTAAAAACTGGTAAGCAATGTTGAAACTCAACTTCATATTTAGATCTTACTAAATACATCCCCAAAACATTTAAGTAATCCCCAAATCCAAATTTGATATAATAGAATATAGTACAAAATTAAATCATACCACATCCTTAATGATTATCTTGTTATACTGAACTACTGATAAATATTCTCTGATATTAATGAAGTGTTATAACATCATTTGGTGGTCAAAATAAACCCTTATGAAATTATTTACATTAGAGTATTTTGGGAGATTAACGACAATATATATGGTTATATATTCTAGTTTCCATTTTTGTAAGGGTGGTGTTTGTAATATCTTACTATAATTTTTTTCACTAAACCTTAACTAACTAGCATATCATGAGATGAGATAGAAATTATACGATATATCTCTTTACTCAATAAGAAATGAGATTATTATTTAGATATCTATACCAAATTGTATATATTTAATTTAAAGAGAATAAAGAACTATGAGATTCCTATAACATATCCTTCCTCAAATTTATTATCAATGGAACAGACACCCCATTTATTAACATATTCATTCTCTAATAAACTTGTACACATTCAACAAAATTTTAAGCCTTGTTCTCCAACTAATTATTATCATTTTACACATATTTAATCTTATCTTGGATAGAAGGATAAAAACTCATTTGAGAAATAATTGATTTATCACATCCAATCACAATATCAAAATTTTTGCTTTTAAAATACATAAATATCTGATCCACTTTAAAACTCATCATAGACAGTGTAGAATAATCCTTTCAAATTAAATCACGATAAACCTTGTTCTCTATTCCACTGTATAAATGTATTGAGAAATCATAATATTTAACCAGTTCATACCATCTTCTATAGTGGGTATTAAATTCCTTCTAAATGAATATATACTTAAAATATTTATGATCAAAATATACACATCACACCTGTATAACTAAATATAAAACAACAATATCATTAATTATAAATTGTCGATGGAAAGTCCAAATCATGATATGGGTAACTTTTGATAAGAACATTCAATTTTCATGAGGCATAAACTATCACAATATCATTATACATGAGGAAACATCCCATTTCCTTATTAAATTCATCACTAAAGATATAAAATCCTTCTCTTCTATATGGTTATTTTTTAATAGGTGTTATGATAAATCCTCTGTTCTCATACATGATATTTTCCTCACATTCATCAGTTTAGAAGAACTTGTATCCCTCCTAATAATTAATTTTGAGTAGATTAGACAGTAATGAGAAATATTATAAAATTAATCGATAATTTCTTACAAAACCAAGAATAAATGGAATCTCATTCATATTGTTTTTTCTAGTAAATTTTTTAAAAACAATTGTCATTAACGATTCCACAAGTATACACAATCATGGGATTATATGACCCAAGAATGAAACTTTTGGTAGCAAAAATGCATAGTTTGAATTTTTTTCATACTAACAATCATTCCTACGAGTATTTAGCTCAATTCTAAATGGATTTTTAGGCTCATACATTCACTTTAGAATATATAAGATTACCATATATAATGAATACGACAAATGGATCATGGTAATATCTATTAAAGATAACCATTAAATATTTAATGAATTATAGTAATTAGTAATACTAAATGGAATTACTATATATTTATAATTTCCATTACATGAATGGAATAATTTATCGGGTATGCTATATATTAACCCCCAACTAATTAGATCTATAATAATGGTCCATCATAGAAACAAACAGAGCTCTACTTAATTAGGATAGAAAGTCATCAGTACAAGTTGGATGATACCTCATCTTGATTGTGATTTTGTTTTGTTCCCTATATCTAATTAAAAGTCAAAACAATCCATCTTTCTTCAAAAAAAAATAACAAGTGCACCCCATGGTTACACAGTAGGCTGAATGAATCTCTTTTCAAAAATCAATTGAATTTTCTTCTTCAGTTTATATAACTCAATCAAGGCCATTATATAGGGATTCATTGAAATAAGTGTATAAAAAGTTATGATTTATATTGAAAATGAAACACCACTATTAAATGGATGATGGGGAAACTCTTATACTCAAACATAATAAAGATCGCAATAATAGGTATATAATCAATGTTGATTTTCTCCCCAAACATATGTGAAAAAAACCCTTTTATGTAGGAATAAAGGCCTATACAATAGATGTGATTTCCATTGGATATAATATTTTTTATTGTATATAAAGATTATCATATGTTGGTTCAGGATATAAAACATGAGTTCCCATCCTCGAGAGTTTATTTTTTATTTATGTGGAGAAATTATATCCATGCATAAAGAAACATAAAATTATACTAGTAGGAGAATAATAGGATTTATAGGAAGCACATTCCAAGAAACATATATTAGACAAGTCTCATAGACTTGTGATGAATCGTAATACAATTATGGGTTCTCAATTATAATTTAATATCTACTAATTGTGGTGGATCTTTGATGTAATTTAAAAAATATGTAGATATAAAACACTGGATATATCCATAGTCAAAAAGAAAATTAGGCTTAACAGAATTGGTGGAATGTGTTTCTTCCACAATTTCCTTATTCTAACCCTCATTATAAATAATAATAGCAAGAGATTCTACGTTTTCTGTCAACATATGAGGTTGCTAAATTTGATCATAGTCATTAATAATTAAATTTTTTCATTGGTGTGTATAATGGTCAAAATCCATTCATTTTAATCAATATAATGTGTGTGGTTCAATCAATGTAGATTTATATATATTAACACCATTAATTAACATAATCCCATCACATCAGAATTTTATTGTTATATGACCTTCCTTTCCAAAAATAAAACATTTACTATTCTCATTCTAAAAATTTATACCACATTTTCTTCCACACATTGAGCATTTTTTAATTCAAATATCCACCTCTCCATGATTTCTTGAAATTTCATTGAATTCCAATTTTCTATTCTTTATAAAATCATTATATTGATGGGAATCTACGATATAATTTCCCAACACGAAATTAAATAGAAATATTTCCCTATATTTACCGATGTACCTTATGGATAACACCATTTAGATATAGGATTTTTTTACACAAGAGAATATAACAGCATTTATTTCATGTTGGATGATAATAATAAAATCATGTGTCACAAATATTATTAAATTCACCCCAGATGTACATGATGATTCTTCAATCTTATTCTATATCATATGTAATTCCTTATCCATTATCAGGGGAATAATAAAAGGAATTTAGTTATTGAATATTAATCTCTAAACATACCCCACATCATGAAATTAATTTCTTCAAGATTCCTGTTACTTTTTTATATGATTCCACCATTGATTTTATTTTTCATACAAATTATAGACATATCATGTGACATTTACATTCTATAAAAACTGGATAATGGAAAATATATTCTCAATGATACTATTACATTTCTCAAAGCAAGTGGATAAATATAACCACTAAAATAATGGTTGTGCTACCTTATGAATGAATAAATTGAATGGTGTTGTAAGAACCTAGTATTTTTAAAATGGTATGTATCCATTAAATTTTGGTATAATTTTAATTTATTAACCATATATGTATGCCTAATATGATCAAAATGGTCTCAGGGTTTTCAATGTCTTGTTCGGCTCATGGAACACCGTTTTTTGGGTAAAAAGGACATGTCACAGGGTTAGAATAAATCATATGAAGCTAGAAATTAGAGAGATATTGGTTTCATAGTTTTCCCTAGCATCTTCTTGGGTTTTCATAGCTATACAAGAAATATTGAGTTTTTATAATAGGTTTTCCACATGGTTGGCATAAGATTTTCCAAACTATTTGGCCTAACCGTGTGACGAAACCATGAGAAGGATAAATTTGGGTTATTTAATTGTTTTTGCTATAAATTATGTTTTAAAACAAAACCAAAACATCTCATTATTTTCCCCATGAAATGAGGATTAATTTTTTATGTTTTAAATCCCAAAACCATCAATTTTAGGATTTACGATCAAGAGTCTACCCAGAGTTTGATTTGATTTTCGTTCTTCCCATTGGATCTGCACTAGTAAGTTCTCAATATCATTCTAACCGTTAGTCAATCATCTTTCTATCAATTATTCTATTTAGATGCAAGATGATTTTCCCCAAAATTCATGCCACTAATCAATTATTAATATATATTATATTCCTAGCCAAGATAGAGGCTGATACTGTATGAGGAGAGTCAAACAAGTATGAGGTAGGTGGTCTATAAGATTTTCATCACGTTTCATTGTTTTTTAGACTATCGTGTTGTAGGGATGGTCTCATCAGGTGTCCCTTGATTAATTAATATTTATTTCTTTTAGTAGTTATAAGTGTGTTCTAAGACCCCTGACATATATGATTTTCATTTTTTGTGTTTACATCCACGACACTAATCATCCCACGTAAGATATTCATCCAAAATTGGGATTTTTGTGATTTGACTAGTGTGTTTATCCCATTCTTTCGTTGTGCCTTAATAGGAACATGATAAAGGTAACAAATTCTTTTATAAATTAATGATTTAATGATAATTTTCCAGTACTAATTATTCTTATTAGTTGGCCCACATAAGGAAAGTGATTCAATTTATAAATCACTATTATATTTATTATTTGGAAAGTATAAATATGCATATGAACTATAATTATTAAATAGAAATTAATTTTAGTTTCACCTATATAGAAAACCACTCCATGATAATGGAATTGGGAGGATTGAACCACATTCTTTGGATATGATACATATAATTTAATTGTATGGTGTCATCCCCTTAAACCATTTCAAACTAATCATATGAATGTATTGTACCAAGTGGACTTATCCATAGCTATGATTAATTACATGACCTTAATTGTTAAATTAATTGAAGGTAAGGATCATGATTTCATTTTTATAATGAAATTTTTAAAATAGTGTTTATACTCAAGTTAGATTTTAGATTCGATATGTAATTACTTAAGCACATGTGGTTTCCATTTCATTTCAAGGATGTTGGTTTCTTTTGTTTAGAGAAATGTTGGAACTGGATCCTCGTATATTAGTGGATGTCTAGTACAACATAATAGTCTCTATCCATTACTTTTATAGGATTAATTAGATATACTCCTTGGGTCTCTCATGGATTCAATGGACATGATAATTCATGGTTACATCCTTGGGATTGGCTATCTCTTATCTCATTTTACCTTTAATGTTTTCTTTGAACTCAATATGACTAATTATTGTGGAATGAATTGGATGATTCTCCTTGGATTAAAATCTTCCAATTTTTCTTGGTTTCTCTTACTACTGAGTTGATAACCCTTGAGGTCAAGGTTTCCTAGGTTATTAACGTGGATCCCCTTTATTATCAATATCAATATAGGTTTATTAATAACATCATGGAACCCTCACAATTAATATTACGAGGTGACAGTAGTGTTGGATATACCACACCTTACATAGATATATACATTGAACCTTAAATAATTAATAAACTAGTTACATGTTCAAACACCAACATTGGGCTTAAGAATGCACCTAGATATTTATGATATTGTACATCGTTACATTTATATATGAATGATTCCACACAATATCTATTTATATTATATATTCTGGATGGAATATATTCCATTCTTGGTGGCCTAAAATTATATTTATAACACACTATATGGGATATCGTTTCTAAATGAGAAGTCTACATGTATAAAAGTGTCGATAAGTGGAAGTGTTAGGATTAAGACACATGACATTTTGATTTCATTGGATGGTGCTGCTAGCAGATGATCAAGCTTAGGCTTGGGAATTTGGGGATAATGTTTTTTCCATAATGATACATTTGAATAACAAGTATTTCCCACTTCATTGTATCCATGTTTTTCATATGTCTAGACACATTACACAAGTCATCATCTTTTTTCTATCACTATTACTTATTCATTTATTTATTACTAGAGTATGTTTCCACTGTGTATTTATATTATTACTAATGACACTGCTTATCACTTATTTTTATATAATTATCCAACGTGATACACTCTTATAGTGATGTAAATGTCTCCCCACAGACCCACCTGATTCCCTCACTACTTGTCAGAATCCTCTATCATTCATGGAGATGCTCTTGATGCCATGTGGACAACCGAGCTTGGGGAACCTATTAAGTGTCATCCGGGTTAAGGACATCAAAAGTTTGGATCATATCCTTTCCATTATTTCTTTACTATTTCGATAAAACATATTGGGTATTATGGAATCTTGTAAATTGGATATAAGCTATTATTTGGAATCATAGACCCTTTTTTGGGATAAAATATGATTTGACTAAATTATATTTTTTGTTCTACTTTTAATATTAGAGTAGTTATAATTTCACCCTTCGGTGATGCACATGGAATGTACTCTTGTTGATTATTATTCTGATTAAGCATCTTATTTTTTCTAGGTACTCATGATTTGTTGGAATGTATCATTTTTACATACATCTTCGTAGGCAACTATAATTCGCATGCCATTCATATTTACATTCAATATACATACATTTATCAACATTCATTTTCATTATATTCATATCATTATTGAGTGAGACTAATATATATATATATATATATATATATATTACATTTTTTTCACCTAGGATATAATTCAGTGATTACAAGTTTCAATTCATGAGGAGTGATGGAACCTTGTTGGTTAGAATGTGTAATTTACCAAGTCGATCCATTAGATAAAAATGAAATGGCCATCATTTTCAATGATAATGTGTATGGTATCTGATTCACTGGGAGTGTTGATTCATTCTATATGAACTATGATATATAAAAATTAGAAAATTCACAATGTAAAAGTGAAACATAACATTTATATAAAATAGTTTCTTTTAATTGTTTTTGCAATGTGTAGTTGACCTATCATCTATTGGAACCATTGTAACATATACTAGAGAACCTAAAAATACTTGGACTTCTAAGAGGGTGGTTCAGGATGTAAACAAATCTTCTTCTAGACCTACTACATATCATATTAATACTTTTATTGAGGTGCGTTCATGGAATTTTTAGACCAATGCCACCATGACATCCTTGTGCGATGTGCGAGGAGGTCGGTGATGACCATGCTCTAGATGTGGTGTGCCTTGAGTTGTTAGTGTAACCACAAATACATCCACATGACGAAGTTCTTATTATTCCCAATATGCACACTTATGATTAGTTTTGTGATAGTTATCAACTCCAGATGTAGTTTATGATTTTTCTCAAAGATCTGCACCTATGATCATTGGTCTAACAATTGAGTCCCATTAGAAGAATCCTATTAATATAATAGTGGATAATTTTTCATGGGATGGTGAATATTGGTTATGTTCTACCAAATTTATCTTTTATCCTCTTAAGTCACCTCTTGAGAGGAGGGTCCAACATGTTGCATTATTTAAAAAAGCACTAGTGGGATTATGTTATCTAGAATGGTCATTATTATGGAATGGAATGTGATGCTTTATAGACAGCCATTTTATGATTAGTGATTTCATCAGATGTTGAGAACTGGTAGTACAAGAGAGTTCATGCATTTCCAGAAGGGTTATATTTCATTTATAGAGTATTCATCTTGTTTCATAGAGTTACATTTCTTTTCACAGCATCTATATAATGATGAGCTTTCGTATGCTAGATTATTAGAATATGGGCAACTGTATTACATCTATTCTCAAGTGAATTTCTTCTTCATACATCCCTTTTTTTGAAATAGTAAACCAGGTTCTGATCGTTGAGGGAAACCTGAGGGACAATGACAGTACAGAGAATAGAGGACCAGTTTTGAGGTATCCTAGTAGTTAATCTAGTATAAAATAGTGATCATTCGATGTTTTTATCTAGGTAATTGTTAGGAAGAGTACCCATAATAGTATATCTAAGTTGTTCTATCAGTGTGGATGATAAGGGAATCTGAAGCCTTAGTGTGATTGAGATCCACTTGAGTTTCATAACTATAACCATATGGGGAATCATCATAGATTCTATAGAATCATTACATCACCTTATAGTGTAAGAGATTTCAGACCATATCCACATTTATGGGAAGTTTCTTTTATGAAACATTTGTAACATAGTAGGAATATAAATAGTAGCAATGATTGAGAAGGAGGTTCTGGACATTGTAACAAGAATCGGGATCACCAGAAACCCCAATATATTGGGTATCATTATGTTATTAACACTATTTCACATGGCCATAGAACATGTCAATTGCATATAATACAGTAGATACCCAAGGATCAGGGTGTATGACTATCTACGGTACAAGCTACTATTATAGTATGCTCTACAATAGTATCTATTTTATATGATATAGGTTAATCATACTCAATCAAATATTTGTATCTTATGGAATGTATGGGGATATAAATATTGTATTACTATGGTGTAACCACCTAGGATACACCATTGGGAGTACAATCATAGGGAATATTTCCTTTAGTGACTTCCCCCTTGAGGTAGGCTTTCCCCCAATCTTGTGGTACCTCTTTTTTACTCAAGATAACTAGCTTAAATTTCATCCAACAAATAGATTGGATGGATCAACATTATACCATTATAAAATTATATACTTTTAATGTATTTTTATGTCAAAAGAGGGAAGAAATTATCTACAAAAGGGTTAGTGGGGTGTCCAGGATATTAGTACTAGACCAGAGCATCATGGTCTCGGTGGAGTGACTTCCCAAGTTTCTAATATCTTATTGGTGAATCAAGTTTAACATCATGATGAAATCCCATTGGTTGTAAGTCATTTAATGAATGTATTTTTCAAATACCATTTTGGATTACCTCTTCATGGAGTGGTATATTCTATGATCAGTCATGTTCTAGGTCCATTTCTAGTTTCCATTCATCCATGAAGGATGGAACCTATTAATCTCTAGTAGCTTAAGTGGAAGGTAAAGGATTTACATGTCAAAGTTTTTATATAACCAAATACTTCCTCTGGGGATTTTACCATGATATTATATTTCAGTGGAAATGGAAACTGTAGTTTTTTTGAGGATTATTGATGGTTGAACTACCTTATGGTCTAGAACCAGTATGATTTTCATTATATAGATGATCTATTTTTCCAACATCGAGGATCTAGGGTGTTCTCATTGATTGACCAGAGATCAGGCTATTATTTGGTGTCATTCAGACCATCATACATAACTTGTATTACCTTCTGTAGTATGTATGGTCATTATGAGTCCCATTTTATGTTGTTTGGTCTTACGAATGAGCCTTCCATTTTCATGCCCCAAATGAATAAGATGTTCCACCCATATCTTGGTTTTTTATGGTCTCTATAAACGATATATTTGTGTTTTCTATGTCTCATAGAAACAATTCTAAATTAATTGATATAGTTTTGAGTAAAATAAGAGTAAATATTATTTATTCCATGATTTATATTTGGGATATATGGATTGAGAAATTTCACGGATCAGATCATGTTATCTCTGAATAAGAACTATCAGTTTACTAAGAAAAGGTGAGTGTTTTCATTTCTTGTTAACATTCCATGAAAATTATTCATATACATATTTTCATAAGGTTTGATTGATATTATAGGCTTTTCAAACATTACTCCTCCAAACATGTTTGACCACTTTTTGGTCTCCCGAGATGGGTGTCAAGATCATGTGGTCAGAAGAGTGTGAGAAATTCATTCAGGAGTGAAAAGGGAGGCTTGTCCCAGTACCCATTCTAATTCTACCAGAGCCCTGAAGATGTTATATAGTGTTCTAGGATTCATCAGGTAATTTACTAAGAGTAATGATGATGTAATAGGATAGTGTCTTTGCATAAAGATCTCTACATTTGAGGCCTCATGAGTGAAATTACATGACAGACATCCTTGATGTAGCTGTAGTTGTTCATGCCTTGATTTACTAAATAATTATCTAATTTTTGGGTGCTTTGTGGAATATACATTCCACACGATCCTAATGTATAACATTTAATACTGTGTCTTCAATCTCAGAGAGTGAATAGGGGTTGAATATCTTCAGTGTTTTTAAATTGAGTTTACCTTTATTCCAAGGAAGGAAAGATGCAGTGGAAGATGATCTAAGTCAACAAACATAGGAACATGCTATATAGGACGTCAATGAAGAATAGAAATTAATGGGATACTTTTATGACCTAAATCTATTTTTTCATGATAGTTATGAGTATTATTATATCTCATCCTTGATAGTAACATCTTCCCTCATTAAGAAGGTAAAGAGTAGGAAATTTTCAGATCCTGAAGGCTTGGTTCTCGATGGGAGAATTTCAAGAGATGAAAATCTTTAGGATTGGTATGTAGAAAGAGAAGAAATAAATTGTATACATTGATATATCTAGGTTATATTATATATGAGAGATAATGTGATTCATTAATCCCATGCTTCTAAGTGGGAAACTCATACTAGAATCTCTATAATGTATAGGAATATATTACACATGTATTGGTGGCCTGGGATGAAATGGAAAACAATGGGATTTATCTCTAGGTGTTTCACCAATTAGTAGGTGAAGGTTGAGAACATGATGCGTACATGACTATTATAGCTACATAAAATCCGTAAATTGAAATGGGGAGGTGTTTCTTGTTACTTTTTTGTAGGCTTACCTTAGTCATCTTGTTGTAGATACTTTGTGTGGGTATTCATTAACAGACTGAAAAACATATCCCACTTCCTTCTTACCCAATATTCATTCTTAGATTATGTTATAGGAAGATTGTATGTATTTGAGATCATTTGACTACATGAGGTTCCTCATACTATCATTTTAGAGAGGGGCAATTATTTCACATCCCTATCCTAGAAGGAGTTGTAGAGGGAAATCAGTATAAAGGTCCTTCTAAGAACAACCATTCTCCCTCAGATAGATGGACAATCATAATTGGTGAAACAAGTTTTAGAGGAAATTATGAAATCATGTTTACCATATCATGGATGTTTCTGTGAGAAATGTAACTCTTTCTGTGAGTTCTTCTATAATAATAGCATTCATAAATCAATTCAAATGTATCCATTTGAGTCCTTGAATGATATACCATTTTGTTCACCCCTTTGATGGTTAGAGGTAGGGGAGGAAGCCCTAATTGTTACAAGTCATGTGAAGAAGAATTCAGGGTAGGTTCTGCTAATCAGGAATCATATATCTAATGCATAGTCTAGATAGAGATTTTATGAAAATCATTGTAGACAACTTCTAGAGTTTGAGGCAGGGGGTCATGTTTTCCTGTGGGTAACACCCAGGGTTGGATTTAGATATATATAGATAAAATAGAAGATATTGACACAAATTATCTAACTATTTTTTATTCTAGAGAGAGTCAGTTTGGAAGACTATCGGTTTCCACTACCTCATAGGTACCATACCATAGAAGAAATCTTCCATGAATCATAGGCTCGTGGGTACCTTTGTGACATATCTAATTATTTTGATCATGAGGATGTTGGGTTAAGTGTTCATGATACCATTAATTATTATCCTATACACATCATCCACCAGAGAATGATGTTTATCTAAGACTGGTAAATCCCTATAGTACAGGTGCTATAGCAGTGCGCCCATGTAGAGGACCAGACATAGGAGTTTGATGCTAATGTACATGCCTAAAGGATTTAATTTTTCCCATATAATGTTTCACCTACCTCGGAAGATGAACTGGGGATGATATCTTGTAAGGGAGAAGACTGTAAGAATAAGGGTTTTGGCTGAATTATGGATCAACTAAAATTTGATATAATTTTCTATTATGGGCTCAATATGGATGCCTAATGAGTTCACAAAGTACTCTGGGGTGTCTAGGGATTGTTCATAGCCCAAAACCTAGTTTTTGGGAGAATTATGATAGTTTCATAGGTATATCAAATATTATAGTGATGAATTCATAGTTAAATATAACCATGTGAGGCTATATTGTGAAGATATATATGGAACAAATTTTTTTGTAACCGTGTGCTAGGGGCAGAAGAACTGTGTGAAAAGTTAATAGTTTTTAGCATTACTTTTTTAAATGGTTGAAACATGGTTTTACTAACCTTTTTTCCTAAGCATGGGGAATTAATATTCCTTTAATAGACTATTCATGGGTTAAGAATGGTTTGAGAAATCGTGCGAAGGAAAAAATTTGGGTGATTTTATGCGTTTCCCCAGAAATTTTGTGTTAAAACAAAAAATCTTCTCTCATTATTTTTCTAGAGTACAAAAGCATCATTTTCATTTATTATGTATAAAAAATCCATTTATTTTAGGAGTTTCAGTCAAGCATCTGTATGTTGTCTAATTCAATCAATGCTTTTCTCTTTTGGTCCACACCTGTAAGATGTCGAATCCTATTTAATATTTCACCATTCATCATTATATAAACAATGCAATTTATATGTAGGCACATATGCACAAATTTCATGGAATTGCTCTATTATAGAGATCTATTATAATATATGAATAAAATATACGCTTCAAATTGATGAGGAGAGTCATACATGTATGTTGTAGGTGGCCAATAACTCATACCTCTAATTTCATAATTTTATAAATTGTCATGTGGTCACGCTAATTTTATCAGGAACCACCTGTTTAATAAAATTTCCTTAGTTGTATTTATTAAAACTGTTTTATAAGACCCATTCCAAATATGTTTTTATTTGTTGGTGCTTATGATGAAAACACCAATTAGCCTGTATAGGGTGTCCATCCGTAAATGGGATTATATTTCAGAAACATTCCTGGTTGTGCAGCCATTTGGGTGTGTATTAGATTCGCCTAGAGAAAGGTATTACTTCCTTGTTTAAATGACAATTGAAAGGATAAATGGATAGTACCATGAATTCTTATCAGTTGACATGAAGATGTAATGTTCCTCAATTAATAAATCAATGTTTAATGGATAATTTGGGATTATTATTAATTTATATGAATCAAACATATAAAATGGAGATGTATTTACATTACACATCTGTAGCACACTATGAAATGTATATGGAAGGCCGCAGAGTGGACCTCATTAATTGGATATTATTTAAATAATTTAATTGAATGGTTTTATTCCCTTTATCCTTGTAACACCAATGAATGGAAAGTCATTTACCAAGGGGACGTAACAAAATATATAATTAATTGCATGGAAATAAATTTTAAATGAAAAAAAACCAATATTGTTCCTAATTACAATTTGATCTTGAAACTAATATTTTAATAGTCAGACTCGAGTAAGATTTTATATTCTCAAGGGAATACCTTGAGAACTTGTGAATACCATTTCAATTCAAGGAGGTTTATTTCCTTGGTTTAGACACACCTTGGAACTCAATCCTATTCCATTAGTGGATTTCTATGACACCATAGGATACCTCCATAAGTTTTGTAGCATTACATTGACAAAGTTTGTAGATCCATCATTAATTATTTAGAATTGAGATGCCCTGGTTACATTATCGGGACTGGCCATTACATATCTCATTTTACATTGGTTGTTTTCCATGGACACAGTTAAATTCATTTATGTGGAATCCCTTGAATAATTCTCCTTTTATTAGTAACTATCCCCTATTTATGTCTACAATTACTACTGATTTTTTGTCTCTTATTGTCCATGCTTCCCTGGTTATTACCTTGGAACCCCTTCATTATTAATATCAATTCAGGTTTCTTTGTTACATCTTGGAACCATCACTATTTATATCACATGGTGATATTAGTGTGGAATTTTCCACACATGACCAAAATATAAAAACATGATTGTAATTAATCAATCAACTGATTACATTCTCATACACCATCTTAGGGATCAAGAAGGGGCATGGGTATTTATGTTAATATACTAATTTACAGAAATATATGCATTACTACACATTGATTTAGATTATATTACACCTAATGGATTTTATAAATTCCATTTTTGGTAGCATACAACGATTTATGTCAAAACCAATCTGGACAACAATTGGTACCTAGGAAAACTGGTTGTGTGAAGGTGTTGACAATGGGAAGCATCAGAGTTCTGAGAGATTATTTCTTGATTTATTTAGATGAAGCTAGTAAAAGATGAATGTGATAGATATTGGATTTCCTGGGATAGTTTTGTGTCATTAATATAAATTTATAATGCATCTGTCATCTCATACATTGTATCCATGATTCTTATATTTTTGGAGTATTGTTTTGTGTCCACATCATTGGTGTTTCACTATTTATTGTTTAGTTTTTTATTGATTTACTGTGTCTATAATATGGATTAATTTTACTACTAATTCCACTACATATCTCCTAAATGTAATAATATTTTTCAACTATGCTAAAATCTAGTAATTATGTCATTGTATCCCCATGGACACACACTAGGCCCTCACTGTTAGTCGGTAGCCTCAAGCATTCAATGAGATGCACTTGAGGCTAGGTGGCCAACTCGGATCGGGGAACCTATTATGTGTCAGCTGAGTCCAGGGTGTCTTAGGTGTTCCCTCCTTTCATAATTTGGTATTAAAACATGATTCATAGCTAGAAAAAGTTTTTAATACATAGAAAAGATATTTTTCATTCTTACCCACATAAAAAATATTAGGTGGAATATAATTGCATTATCCATTACATTTTTCATTAACACTATTCATTTGAGTTATATCTATAAAGTAATACCCAAAAACATAGTGTGTTCATCGATAATCAAAGTGGAAACCACAGAAATATGAAATATTATTTATATGATTTCATAACAATGATATCGTATTTTCAATAATTGAATCTTTAGGTTTAACATATTTCATACATAGACATCATAAATTCAAATCCTCCATGAAGGTTCATAAATATTGTGTTAATTTCCAAATCATATCCCCTAGGAGAGTCAATCAAGTGTGAAACAAGAAAAAATTTCATGAATCATTAAATGATCACGCCCAATCCCAATTTTGAATTTTTAGATTTATTTCCCTGAGTTACAGATATAACAGAGCCACATCCACATATAGAATGTTGATTGTGATGTAGCTTCATGGAATACTTTCACTCTATTGTTCATTAAATTCCAAGACATTTTCCAATACTTCAACATACCCCAAGGGCTTTCACTAATTTTCTATCATTCTAGTTTCAAAAGATTCACTTACCTTTCACTAATAAAATCTATAGGGACCCACACATTTCATATATATATTTCACATATTCATAGATAAGTATTATATACATAACATAACATTCCAAGGTAGAATCATATAGTTCTAGTTTCTTTTGAAACATGGTCACATAAAAAATAGTTCAAAATAGAAATACATCATATCACATTAATTTATTCATAACTATAACCCTTCTTATACATATCAAATAATCTACCATTCTATAAAACATGAGTAAATGAAACATTAAAAGGGTGCCCTCCAATGCTTAGTAATGATAAAAAGTGATATATCACTGATTACAGAAGAACATCATTAATATAATGATATGAGAACAAGATCATAAAAATGAACACTATACTATAGATATAAATAATCTTAATCATGATTCATGCAATAAATCCTGGAATTTCATAATACATTAATCATAACAAAATCATATAATATAGACAATGGGAGTAAAACATTCGAACAAGACATAGATATGTGAAATATTAAAATAATATAAAATATTATGATGATGATACCCACCCATAAATTCTTTGTAATGGGAAGTGATTTCTGTATCCATTTAATTTGTAATTTTTATGGTTATATGTGATTGTTTATTTTTTTTGAGTTTTTGGTCAAGGCTAGAGGTGTATGAGTTCTATAGTTGGAATATATGTTGTATAATGTTTAAAGAATGTGAGATGACAGATCAAAACTTTGGTATATGGTAGTTTCATGATTTCAGAATGAATAAATGTGGAAATTTTAAGATATATTCATTTTGTGTAAGTGAAATACTCTTCATGTACAAAATTAAGGATGAGGTAACAATTTTTTGGTGAATTTTGAAATTTTAATTAAAATAATAATTTTTATGTCATACAATATTTACATGAAATTAAAATTGTGGGATGAAATATTTAAGGACCTATTATGGAAATATTTTATTCATTCAAGCATGCATTTTCTACCTCAATTTTTGGACAACCCCTAGGTTCTCCGAGAGGATATTCTACCCCCTTTATCCAACTTTGATTCATTGGATCTGGTTGATTCCCATTGAAAATGGGTTGGGAGACCTTTACATCATATTGTTTATATTTATAATGATTTTACCATGGGTATTCACTGTAGTAATGTAGTTTTCAATTGATGAATGATTTGGAATGCATTTTGATGATCTTTTTATGCAGTGTAGGTTGAACCATGGGTATTTCATTCATTTTTTATTTGAAGACATTTCTTATTCATCCTGAATTACAAAATGATTTTAAAATATTCCATGATGAATTTAATCCCTCATTTCCATTCATTTTGTATCAATGTGATTTATTTTACTCTTGATTTCATATGGGGAATTATTTTGTTGGATTAATTGATGATAAATAATAGGAAAATAAAAATTGATTGGGGAAGGAGAATGATTCAATTGTTTTCATTAATTTGAAACTATTTTGATATGATGGACTCTATGGGTGTGAATCTTAGATTAAAAATTATGGCTATTGGGGGTTTTCTTACTTTTAATGATATGTGTTGTGACATTTATGTCTGTAGTGATATTTATCCAAAACAGAAATTGGATAACAACCTATATTTTGATAATAATATAGTTTCCCAAGAATATTTATTATGTGATAAATCCACCAAATTAAAGAGGAATGTCCTAAAATACCCTTTTAAAATATGTAAAATTATCATTCATGAGTTGTGATATATGGTAATGTTTGGGGGAGATATTGTGTTTTTATGATGCAATGTGGAGATCATGGGTGGGATTTGTTTGTGTGTCGAGTGTGGTGATGTGGTTTTTGTTTATATGTGTTTTTAGGTGGTGAGGTGGAGGTTTTTTTTTATGATTTTGTGGTAGTGATGTTGTGGTTTTTGTCCATTAATTTTTTTCCAAGTGAGGTGGTGGTTTTTTTGACATTCTTTTTTGGGAAGAACTGTTGTGGTTATTTAGCTATGCCCTTTGGGTGGTGATGTAGTGGAAATATTCAACTACTTTGTGATGGTGAGAGTTTGGTATTTTTTACATTTTTTTGGTAGATATGTGATGGAGTGATGAATATGAAGAGATACTTGTTTTGTGTGGTTTCTCTATCCTAGAGGACTAGTTAGTGATGGAATGATTAATTAGTAATAATTGAAATAGATGAGGTTAGGTTTGGTTTATATGATGGAAATGATTAATAAAAAAATAAATGAGGTTTTATATGATCTAATGTGATTGAACCTTATTAATGAAATGAATAGGATTGATAATTGAATTAATTGGGATTGTGACATGTGTCTTGTGGCATGTGTGATGTTATGAATTTTGTAGTTCCAAAAAAAGTAGAAATATTGTGTGTTGGTTATTGTTTGGTTGTGAACGCAAGGGTTGGGATTTTGTGAGGCACTATGTATATACTAGAATATTCATTTTAATTTTTATATTCAGGCCACCTGTATCGAACACAATGTTCTAGCACTCATATTGTCACATGGGTGGTATTTTTTCTAATATCACTGTGATGAAGATGCATGTATGGTCATATGCTCTTTCCTTCTCCCTCTTCTTGGATGGTAGAGATTCACATGATGGGTTGGATGGATTTTGTTAGTGCAGTTGGTTATATTTTGGGGTTTTTTAGTTGAGATGTGATGACTATGATGTGGGGAGGTGGTCGAGGTGTTTCCGGGTGAGATATGATGTGATCATACTATAAGGAGGATTATGGTGGGAGTCATTCATGTTAATATGTGGGAAGAAGGTTGATTTACTTCATGTTAATTATACCATACTACTCTTGTTATAGTTTTGATGAGGTGGGCTAGTTGTTTTCATGAGACATGTGATGTGACCTTGTTGTTGGGTGGTGACCCAACTATTTATGGGCATAATCTGATGTGACCATGAGGTGGGGAAGTCACATATGTTATTTAAAATATATTAGTGCAAAATGGTGTATGATGTTGTAGCATGAGGTCTGAATAAATTGGGAATGTGGTGCAGGGTACCCTTTATGAATATGTGTCCTATTATGACCTAATAAAGTACTTTTCTTATTTGATGAGCATGACTTGGTGATGCTGATATGAATAATTGACCAGTTTAAGGGTTGTGGGTTCTATTTATTACTAATGAGTTAATTTTTATGCTTCTTTCACATGTCCATGAGGGAAAATGTTTTTCTTAAAAATTATATTTTTATTCTCACAATATCCATATAAACTAATTTCTAGGGTTCCATGATGATTACATGAACTGATTCAAACATTACTAGCTGAAGACATAGGAAAGTAGATTCCATGATAAATTATAATTACATTGGTTATTTATTGTAGGATATTTTTATATATATTACATTAATATATAATTAATTTTTTTATAGTTTTGGTTTCTTTTATATAATTTCATGGAGTTTCTTATTGTTCATTCTTCTTGTCTGTTTATCTTATGTAATTATAGAGTGTAATGCCTCCCATTTAAAGAGTTTTTTATACCCTTTGATTCTATTTTCCAACTGACGACCTACATGAGGTGGTACTCAATTGTCATTATCTCTCCATCGCCATTATAGTATCTATGAAGGGAGGGGCTTATGAATGTGTGGTATGAAAGGTGATGGTTGAGGGTTGGGACAGTGCTTAAAGAATGTCACGGTAATGACTACATGGTTCTGTATGGTAATAGTTCTATATGGACTTGGTGTATGATATAGTTCAGAGATACCACCTAGTATAAGATATTTTAATAATCCCCATGATCTTGCACACTAACTATTATAATAAAAAATTAACATGTGAGGTGATCCTTCTTGTTGATTAGAGACATGGTAGAGGTACTTGCATCTTGATGACCAGTGTTCCAATTTGTGATGGGTTGTTTTGAAAATGTTAAAATAATAAAATGAGTCAATTTAAATAAAAATTATCGGAATAAATGTTTTTTAACAACAGGCATAAGACCTTATTGTTTTCTTTTTGAGATATGGATCTTGGATGCCATATGTGTGTGTTGTAGGTAATATTGGATCTTCTAGAAGATCTGGTTCATCACCATAGTGTTTATCTAGATTAGGAGGATGACTAGTGAAATCATATGATTCATGATTTATAGATGTATCCCTTAGGGATGTATTCTGAAAATTTTTTAGAGGTGGAGAAAAATAATTGGATGGAGGATATCGAGATCAATTTCAATTTGATCTAGGCCACAGTTGGATACTAGTTCCCTTGAAGAGACATTTAAATGGTGTAGAATTATTATAGTTATTGGTTCTATATCAACATTAGGTGATGAATGTAAATTTTTAATGGGATGAATTTCAAATGGAGTTCCAATAATATTTCCTTTCATCCAACATGAAGGTAGTGAAGAGTCAATATATTCATTCTCCTTAGTAAGAGAGTATGTCAATGTATGGGTTGGGGATTGAGATCAAATAAATTCTAAATTTTCAACATATATTATTCTAGATAGGTAGTCTCATGTGTTATGAATTGCGGAGACAAAATTTCCTTCTATCCAGCATGAATATAAATTTTTTCTGTTGGAGACATATCTAACAGTTCATAAGAAGGTATAGATGATCCATCAAATGCAGTCGCAATTAGGTTTTTTGAAAGAGGGTAATCATTGGTGTTCATCAGGGATAATAAATTCCAGTTTTATTTATCATTTTATATTTCTATCATGGTTTTGATGTATTGAGAATTTATATCAGTAGTTTCCTATCCAGTCTTCCAGGTCCAGTGGGTTCTATGGTTTTCTACGGGACTTCAGGACAGTGTGATTCAGTTATGGGGTTTGTGGCTATCGGCATAACCGATCCCATGTGGTTACTTAAGATCATTTTGGTGGATGTGGACTGGTTCAAGTCCATCCTTAATCAAAATGGAAAACAAGATTGTTTCAAAACCGTTTGAAGAAGGAATATTATTTGTTCAGGGGAGATGGAGTAGGTAGGGGTTTACCTTCAGTTGTTATTTATGTTCATGGAACAATATCCAAGAATATTTTTGGACTCTGTCATCGAATTAATGGTAGAGGTTATGGGAATTGAATGTTTCATGAAATTGAAGTAGTAGTGAAAGAGGGTGAAAATTTCATCAGAGGTATGATTTGTTTGTTTAGTACCCTAGTTTGTGCACTGTTTAATTTCAGATCATCATAATACTTTCTTGCACAATCTATAGTCTATATTCTAGTAATATATGTTGAGAGATGTACATGGAGGCCATAAAAACTTCTTTTACGTGTTATAGGGGTGTACATATATGATGGATCTTATCCGCCCTTTGAGGATCTGTTCATTCTGTAGATACATCCGTAAAATTCCATACTAGGAATCAATTGGTTGTGTTCCATAACAAATTTTACTAAATTCTTCTATAATAGAGTTGTGTTTTCATATATGGATGAACAATGGTTGGTTATCATTAGAGATCCGTGTTTTTAGGTGGGTAATCATCATGTTGAGCCCCAACATTCTTTGGTGATAGTTTTTTTAATATAATTAATAAACTTTCTGATGGTGGAGGTTCCCAAAGTTATTATGGAGTTCCTGGATGTTTTCTTGATGTTTTTTTGATGATACCCCCATGAAGGTAGGTGGAGATTTTGACAGACTTCAAATATTGTTATTCTCTCATTTCAATGGATTTTTATCAGATGGAAAATTATGATATGGACTAGTAGATGGTATATATTGATGATCTAATGAATAATGGTTTTATGGAGCCTAGTTTATCATCATGGGGTGATATAGTGTTGTTCTCCAAGAAAACATATGGTCGCTTGTGGTAGTGAAAATATTACTTGAGCCTAAATATTGTGATGGTAAAGATATATTACCCACATATAATTATTGATAATATTTCATACATGTTTTAGGCGTGATTGAGTTTTCTACGATTGACTATTGTATAGATATCACTCGTTTTGGGTGAAGGATGGTGATATCATGATGAAATCTTTCAGATGTAGTTATAGGTAAATCTATTGTGTAGTCTTACAATTCCTTGGTAAGAATACAATATTCTTGTCTATTGCGATTATGAAATCTATGATTCATGTATTCATGTATTAGTTCATTGTTTTAATAATCGATGATAATTTGATCATCTTGATGTTAGACAAGGAGAAAATCAGTAATCTCATATCATTCATGAAAACTACATTGATTCCACTAACTCGTTGAATGGTTATCCAAGTGTATTCTTTCAACAAAATAGATGCATTTACATGGTCATGTGGTGTGTCAAAATGATTTGTATGTGGACCCATTAATGTTTTGGGTAATAGTTTATTCAGAATCACCCAAGAAAATGGAAGAGCTTCACATCATTATTAATCTTGTGTTGCTATATTTTGAGGTTTATACTAGATTCATAATGATTTAAGGCCCCATTGGCATCACTGACCTAGATGTAGTAGGTTTTTAAGAGACTGCATAGTTTCCCAAATCATGTAGTTATCCAATGGGTATGTTTGTTAATTCATAGGTTCTTTATCTTGTTGAGGAAGGTGTCATGTTTGTGGTATTTTTGAATGCTCCATAACTATTTTTAGGCTTCATGTTAAAACGGAATAAGCAATTGTTCTCTTATGGGTATATGATGTATTTTTTTCATGATCATAACAATGAAACTCCAGATCTTGAGCTAGCAGAATTTTGTTTCTCTAATGTTGTGGAGGAATTAACTCATTAAGGTGGAATAAATTCTTGGTATGGATTTGGATCGAATCATGAAAATGAATGTTAAGTTTATTTTACAGAGGATGAAATCATCACAAGATCATTAAAATTATTATTCCAATCATAGGAGTATGAAATTTTAGTACGAGGTTGGGTGTAACGCCCCAAGATTTCATAGTGTGTCATTTCTTCAAAATAATTCAATAACATGCACTACACGAATCACCGAGTTCAAGCGCACCATGACATATCAAACAAGCCGTTCAAAAGAGGTTATGAATAGTATTAACTATATTTTAAACTTTATATAATCCTTATAAATTTAGAATCTATATTATGAGTTTCTTAGACTTAATGTAATAACAAATTCCTTTGTTTCAGATAAAAGAAGTATTTTAAAAAAATGCACTTTTACCAACTTTAACCCTTTTTAAATCCAATATTTTAAACTTTTATATGTTAAATTTGACTAAATAAATTTACTCTCTAGAATGGGGACATAAAAAAATTTACAATGTAACACCCCAATCTTCTGTGGTACGCTTCTCTTTGAAGAATGTGATAGCGTGTGTTGTACGCAACATTGAGTTCTAACACACCACAACCAATCAAACAAGCCATTATGAATAGTAATAACTACTTTTTGAAATTATATATATTTTATATTTCAAAATGGACATCATTTTTGGATTCGGGATATTGAAATTATCCTAAGTTGAATTTTTGATATTTTTCTGAGAACTTACAATTTTTATGAATAGTGAAAAATACTTAAAAAAAACCTTTTTAATCAAAATAATTTATAGTGATATTTTATACTATTTAGTGGTTTTAAAGTATAATTTGAAAATATTTTTATCATTTTATCCAATGGTATTCATTATAATTAATTTCACATTGAAATTGGACATAAAAATTGTCAATCTTTTGATATATATTGTTTCTTAAAAACACGCTATTTGTTGTGACAGCGGGAATTAATTATAAAATTAATTTATAAAAATTATATGTTTGGAATTTTTTAAAATAGACATCATTTTTGAAATAGGAATATCAATTATAGCTTAGGGTGAAATTTTGGCATTGTTCTGAAAAACATCAATTTTTGATGAATAGTGAAACTACTAATTGGTAGTTAAAAATATGAATTTTTCATAAAACATAATTTTACCGCTTCTGTGATTGGAATTTAAAAAATCCTAGAGACACGGTTAATATCAAGTAGTAAAATGTGGTTCAATTAGATGAAAATTATTTTTGGTGAATAGTAACTTTTTACTTTTATTTACAACTGTTAAAAGTAAATAGGGTAAGTAAGGGTAACAATGATATTAATATTACCCTAACACATCTACCAATTATATTTGACAAGTTTATATTGACCAAAAAGAATCTTAGGAATAAAATATTATCATTTAGGTCTACTTGTATTAGATTAGGACATTTATTATTATTTAATTCAAAGAAGAGTTAAAAAAGTTAAAATCAATGTTTATTTAATATAAAATTTCTCATAAAGGGTTATACATAATTAAAATTGGATTTTAAATATTAATTAGAAAGATAACAAGGTTTTCTACATAATGATACTTTATTTATAATTTTTAGACATTATATAATTTAAATAATTTAGGACACAATGATGATTTAGTAATTACCTAATTAATGAAAATTTTGAATAATTGATATTATAAATACCGAAATAAATATAATTTGAGACTTTTTAGGAATTAAAATAATTTTATAGGTTTATATGACATGTTAGGATTTATTTAATTAATTTTTTGAGAAGTAATAATCCTGTTATGATTTCTACAAAAATCTATTATTCAATAGTGTCAAAATTGACATAAAAAAGTTTTTAAAACAAATATTATATTATCAATTGATATTAAATTCCTAAAAATAAAACGATCGGCCAAGAGTCTTATATAGTGATATTTGGATCATTAATGGACCACTTGTGGGTCTCTTGGATGTATATAGTAAGTTTATTAACCATATAATTTAAAAATATAAAGAGACATTGTAAAAGTGAAACTAAGTAACTAATAGTTAATACTTAAAGATAAGGTTAATATAAGGACCCAAACCTGTATAAATTCAATTGGTTGAGTGGTTTTCGACCCATAACCACCTTTAACTTTACATAATCTACTTTGGAGCCATTAGAAACCGAATATGAATTTATTATAATATAATATTTCTAGCTTTTCCAAAGATTCCCCTCACCCCTCTTATAAAAGGGCATTCTCCCTTCTCATTAACTCACACATTCACAGCCTTTTGGTTCGGCCAAACTCATCCCAAATACTCTCTAAACTTCCCTCACTTAATTCTAGAGGCCTTACATTACTCAGAAAGCCAACTTAAGGAGCCATTTTGATCAAATCAAAAGGAATAACCCGAACAAGAGGTAATGATTTCACCACCCTTTTTCAAGTTCCTTTCTTCTTCCTCTTCTTCTTTCATTGTTATTACAAATCTAAAATAAAAAATACAGTATATTATATATTATTTTATGTTATTATAAACATTTTAAAACCATATTTCAGTAATCTATACATCCTTTGAATAACATGTCACCATACGTGCGTACGTACGACTTACCGTCTCCACGTCGTGGTGTAATTGTTATTCAATAAATTATTATTTGGATGGACATAATAATGATATATAATTCATTTAAATAATAAATATAACATGGTAATGATTCTTTATATATGATATACCATCCAATTAAATATTATTTTATTATAAAAAGAATGATATTGTTGGTCGTGCGTACGTACGGACTACCGTCTCCACGAACGCGATGAGATTCATTCTCCATCGTATCCATTCAAGTCTAATTCTAATTTGATGATTAATAATAGTATCTAAGGACTTGATATAAATCTTCATATGATTAAGATACAACCTATCCATGACAAACACAACTTATGTAACAAAACATATACAAGAAAACGAGTTAGTTAACACGAGAATCAACGATAATACTAAGATATTATTAACAAATGAATGTTAAAAGATCATATATGATATCATATTAATTTATATGATTCTTGTATAATTTAATAACAATTTTTTCACCATTATACATTAGTTTAATCTACCCCCATCCAAGTAAAAGTACAAGGTAAGGGATTATTTCACAATCTCTTCATTATCTGAGGTGGTTTATACGTAATAATCTACCGGGATCTCTTTATCATCCACATCCAAGTTTCATGAATGTGTATTTCAAAACATTATTAAAATTTTAAAGAATATGTATTAAAGTCATTTATACCCTTTTTTGAATTTTTATAAGATGTTTATAAAGGAATTTTTCTGTCGTTTTCCAAACAAGGTCCTTTTTAACCTTTTCGACATAATTAAGGTAAGAATGTTTTTTTAACTTATACGACCGGTGTAGCTATTTCTCCGCCGTTATAAAATTTTCAAAGCTCACCTTAAAAGTTTATAAGGATATTTTCAAATTAAATGTTTTATTTTATAATTATGTGGCTTTTAAATGATTTCATAATGAATATTTTAAGAATTTCTGAAAGGTACTCTTTATCAAAATCATAATTTTAAATTTTTTTAAATATTTATCATTCTATATATTTTTAATTAATTTCCATGATTTCAAAATGATTTTAAGGATTTATTTATGTACTTCTTTTAAAAAGTTTCGAAGTGGAATGGGACACTTTGATTCAAAAATCTTATTTAAATTAGATCCTTAATAAATGTGTGACTTTCAAATGATTTCAAAAAAAGAGATATTTCTCACAAATAGTTTTGATTTCATCTATGTCAACATCCTTTGATGGATTTTAAGTTTATTTGAAGTTGATTTATTATGATACAAGACTTCAATATTGTTTTGAAGTTTTTTTGATGTGTTTGATTATGGATGTGTTATTCTTATACCATTCGTGGTTTATAGATGAATTATTTACATTTCGTATGCTAGTTTTAATACGAATGTTTATGTTATGTTTGAACCTTTTCATATGGGAATGCATTGGACTTAATATGTGATGTGTGGAGCCGGCTATAGCTCCTCGATGCATCAGTAGGTCTCATGAGACAAACTAGTGTCTTGGCACAAGGCCTTGACAAAATCTTATTTTTAGTCTTTGCACGAGGCCTCGGCTATGTGGTTACAATAGTCTGGCATTATGCATTCCATCATTATGAAAGTAGTTATTGATATTTCATTTGATTATTCGATTAGTATAATATCCACGTGAATAAGTAAATGGAAATTATTTCATTTTATTTTTTCCATGCTACGTTGATGTTCACTTTTAAAAGCCTTTTGTTTTAGTTATACATTGACTTAAATGTTTATGCTTATTTATGAAAATTTCTGCTGTATTTGTTACCCTAACATAACATTTGAGCTCACCCTTTTTTATGTATTATTTTTCCTAGGATTCCAAGAACTAAATTTTGATTGATATGCAGGGTTAAGACAAGGGAATAATGGCATTCATAAAAGATTATTTATGTTGTTTTGTGTGTTATGAAGTGTAATGTAACATTCATGTATGTTATCTATTTTCCAAGAATGTTAAACTGTTCGGTCCTTTGGGACTTGATTCTTTGTAATCATGCCAATGTTATGTAATAATGCACCGACTCAGGGTAACTGGGGTCGGGGCGTTACAGTTGGTATCAGAGGAAGTTTAGCAATATCCTTGGAAACTAGATTTAGATAAACTCTGATTAGAGCACATAGCCCTAAGATAGACTTTGAGGATTAGTATATAAGAACATCCTTGAATTTTTGTATTGTAGAGATTTTGTGAGTTTTCCGAGCAGTACATCCCTATCTGGATACGAGCAGGTAGAGGCGGCTCTGGCATAGATGTACCTAGGGGTAAAACCGGAAAACACCGCTTTGAGCTACAATCGAACGGAAACTGGTGCATTAAAACGGGCCTTGCTGCACTCTTGGTTACGACACTCCCAGGGGATATACATAGGATAATTCTCATTTTCTTTACAAACCATTATGAAGGACTCATGACTATATACTCACTCAAAGAAAACATTTTTATGATTATTGATTATATCCATAAACTGTTAAATTTGTGTTAGGTATTTTACAAGTATGGAATTATTCATTGAAATTCATAAATTGACCTAGTTTATGCTATTATATAGAAATGGTTCCTAGTAAAAGGATTGTGAACACCCGTAATACATATGTTCCAAAGAGTAAGAAGGATCACATCTTTAATGGTATGAAGACATCATTTAGAATGGAAATAGTCTCCCACGTATTATCATCATGTAAAGAAATATTATCATGTGTGGATAAGATAATAAAAGATTTTACTGAGTCCAATGGCTTTGAAGGGAAGAAAATGAATAAAAGGATGGAAGAAAGAAAGATAGATAAAGGAAAGAGGGAAATGAAGAATTTCCCCATATGTGATAGCTGTGGGAAGAAACACCCTGGAACTTTCCTGAATGGAATGGGAGTTTGTTATATGTGTGTTGGAAAAAGGGCACCAAGTATGTGACTGCAAGGGTAAGAAAATGGTTTCAAATGTACAATGCATCATTTTCAAGGATTGTAGACACTATGAGAACCTATCATCAGACTATGTAACAAATGATGCTATTTGATAACAATCAAGTTATGATACTACCAGAGCTGAAGAGGAGTGATTATAGTTCTTATGTAGATTATGTCATTTGAGTGTTGTATCAGAAATTTAATTGTTATAATAATTATGGAGCATATAAGGATTGTACGATAGTACTATTTCATTAAGGATTTGAGATTTTATGGTACTAAGAAAAGTGACTCTACAGTAAGTTAAGCTTTTTGAAAATTACATGGTTGATGGAAAGATAAACCTTTATATGGTCCTAATATTGAGGTCCTTATTTTGGAATAAGATATGGTTGATTTGGATAAATTATATTCGATATTCTTGACAGCCTTGAAACCGATTAAAGATTTGTATATTCCATAATTGTTGGATTTTACAACATTTTTTGATGGATGAAGTATGTCCAGAATTCTATATTGAATAAGGCAGAATGAATGTAATAAATAAAGATTATGGTAATTCAGGATGTTTCAGTGTTTTAAAAGAATACATGATAAAGGTATTCATATGCTATTATGGGGTAAAAAGGATCTACATTATCTTTATCATCCCTATAAATTTTGGAATGTGAGTTTGGACAGATTTATTTTACATAATTTTAGTATGATATTAATTTTGGATTTCCAAAAAAGGACAACCTGGAGGTCGGGCGGCAACCCTTCGTGACCGGCAAGGCCACGAGACTTGAACCCGCAACCAACGGGCGACAAGGGTGTATCACCTACCACTGGCCCACGAGATGTCCTGGATTAAATAATGTAGTTTTTTTAAAAGATCTGGTAAATGAATTATAAATTCGTTTTTTAACCCTATAAGAATAGTATAATTAGAATTTTTTTTATGTTTTATTATCTTTTAGTGTAAAATATGAGTTTGTGGTAGAAATTAGTTGAAGGATGAAACTCTACTTGTGAAGAATATATTTTTCTTCTTCTCTTATTCTATGAAGAAACTAAATCTTATTCTTTATTTAAGGAATCCTAAAACCAGAAATGTGTTATCCTAATACAATTTGTTTTGTTGAACCGATGGTATTTCAAATCATAATAGATTAATGAATATAAGGACCTCAATTTTACACTTGTTTATGATTGATGACCTCAATCACTACCTATAAATATTTTTGTTTTCCCTCCAATTATATGTCTCTAATTTTCACCAATGTTCTCCTAATCGAGATCATAATTTGGTGGTGACCCTTTCATTTCTCTTTTCTTTATATTGAGACTAAATTTTATTAATCCAATTTCTGATGTGGGTTTTCCCACAACGATCTTTTCTATTTTCAACCTTTTATTTTCGAAGAAAAATTTCATATTGCGAGGATGCAATTTATTGAAGGAGGGGAGAATGTAACACCCCAAGATTTCATAGTGTATTATTTCTTCCAAATAATTCAATAACTTGCAATACAAGCAACACTGAGATCAAGCGCACCATGACTTACCAAACAAGCCGTTCAAAAGAGGTTATGAATAGTATTAACTAAATTTTAAACTTTATATAATACTTATAATTTTAGAATAAATATTATGAGTTTCTTAGACACCATGTAAGAACAAATTCCTTTTTTTCAGATAAAAGAAGTATTTTTAAAAAATGAACTTTTACCAACTTTAACCCTTTTTAAATCCAATATTTTAAACTTTTATATATTCAATTTGACTAAATAAATTTATTCTCTAAAATGGGGACATAAAAAAATTTACAATGTAACACCCCAAGCTTCTATGGTACGCGTCTCTTTGAATAATGTGATAGCGTGTGTTGTACGCAACATCGAGTTCTAACACACCACAACCAATCAATCTAGCCATTATGAATAGTAATACCTACTTTTTGAAATTATATATATTTTATATTTCAAAATGGACTTCATTTTTGTTTTCGTAATATCGAAATTATCCTAAGTTGAATTTTTGGTATTTATCTGAGAACTGCCAATTTTTATGAATAGTGAAAAATACTTAAAAACAAATTTTTTAATCAAAATAATTTATATTGATAATTTATACTATTGAGTGGTATTAATGTATAATTAGAATATATTTTTCCCATTTTATCTAATGGTATTCATTAGAATTAATTTCACTTTGAAATTGGACAAAAACAATTGTCAATCTTTTGATATATATTGTTTCATAAAAACACACTATTTGTTGTGACAGTGGGAATTAATTATAAAATTAATTGATTCAACTTATATATTTTAAATTTTGTAAAATATACATCATGTTTGAATTCGAAATATCAATTATATCTTAAGGTGAAATTATGGCATTGTTCTGAAAAACTTCAATTTATGATGAATAGTGAAACTACTAAGTGGTAGTTAAAAAACTGAATTTTTCATAAAACTTAATTTTACCGCTTCTGTGATTGTAATTTCGAAAATCAGAGAGACACAGTTAATATCAAGGAGTAAAATGTGGTTCAATGAGAAGAATATAATTTTTTGTGAATAGTTCCTTTTACTTTTATTTACCACTGTTAAAAGTAAATATTGTAATTAAGGGTAAAAATGATATTAATATTACCCTAACACATGTCCTAATTCTATTGGACAAGTTTATCTCGACCAAAAACAACCTTAGGAATAAAATATTATCATTTAGGTCCACTTGTATTAGATTAAGACATTTATTATTATTTAATTCAATGAAGAGTTAAAAGAGTTAAAATCAAATTTGATTTACTAAAACATTTTTAATATATGGTTATGCATAAGATAAATTATATTTTAAATATTCATTAGAAAGCTAAAACTATTTACTAAATAATGATATTTTATTTATAATTTTTGGACATTATATAGTTAAATTTATTGATGACACAATGATTATGTAGTAATTATGTAATTAATGAAAAATTAGAATAATTGATATTATAAATACCCAAATAAATATAATTTGAGACTTTTTATGAATTAAAATAATTTTATAGGTTAATATGACATGTTAGGGTGGATTTAATTAACTTTTTGAGAAGTAATAATTCTTTTATGAGTTTTACAAAAATAAATTATTGAATTGTTTCAAAATTGACATAAAAGAGTTTTAAAAACAAATATTATATTATCAATTGATATGAAATTTCTAAAAATCTAAGGATCGGCCAAGAGACTTATATCATGATATGTCTATCATTAATAGATCACTTGGGGTTCTCTTGGATGTATACAGTAAGTTTATTGACCATATAATATAAAAATACAAAGAGACATTGTAAAAGTGAAACTAATTAACTAAGAGTTAATACTTAAATATAAGGTTAATATAATGACCTAAACCTGTCTAAATTATATTGGATGATTGGTTTGAGACCCATACCCAACTTAACCTTTATATAATTTACTTTAAATCCATTATATACCTAATATGAATTTATTATAAAATAATATTTCTAGATTTTCCAAAGATGCCCCTCACCCCTTTTATAAAAGGGAACTCTCCCTTCTCATTAACTCACACATTCAAAGCCTTTTGGTTCAGCGAAACACTGACCAAATACTCTCTCAACTTTTATCACTTAATTCTAGAGGCCTTACTTTAGTCATAAATCCAACTTAAGTATCCCTTTTGATAAAATAAAAGGAAGAACCCGAAGAAGAGGTAATGATTTCGCCACACTTTTTCAAGTTCCTTTCTTCTTACACTTATTCTTTCTTTGTTATTACCATTATAAAAAATAACTCCAGTATATTATATATACTTTTATGTTATTATAAACATTTTACAACTATATTTGAGTATTCTATCCATCCTTTTAATAACATGTCACCATACGTGCATACGTACGACTAACCGTCTCCACGTCGTGGTGTAATTGTTATTCAATAAATTATTATTTGGATGGGTATAATAATGATGTATAATTCATGTAAATAATAAATATAACATGATAATGATTATGTATATATTATATACCATCCAATTACATATTATTTGATTATCAAAAGAATGATATTGTCGCTCGTGTGTACGTACGGACTACCGTCTCCACAGACGTGATGACATTCATTCTCCATCGTATCCATTCAAGTATAATTATAATTTGATGAATAATAATAGTATCTAATAACTTGATATCATTCAGGATATGATTAAGATACAACCTATCCATGAAAAACACGACTTATGTTACAAAACATATACAAGATAACGAGTAAGTTAACACCCGAAACAATAATAATACTAAGATATTATTAACAAATCAATGTTAAAAGATCGTATATGATATCATATTAATGTATATCATTCTTGTATAATTTAATAACAATTATTTCACCATTATACAGGAGGTTAACCTACCCCCATCCAAGTAAAAGTACAAGGTAACCGTTTATTTCACAATCTCTTCATTATCCGAGGTTGTTTATACGTAATAACATACTGGGATCTCTTTATCATCCACATCCAAGTTTCATGAAAGTGTATTTAATAACATTATTACTATTTTACAGAATATGGGTTAAAGTAATTTATACCCCTGTTTGACTTTTTATAAGATGTTTATAAAGGAATCTTTCTGTCATTTTCCAAACAAGGTCGTTTTTAACCTTTTCGACAGAATTAAGGTAAGAATGTATTTTTAACTTATACGATGGGTGCGGCTATTTTTCTGCCGTTCTAAAATTTTCAACACTTCCCTTAGAAGCTTATAAGTATATTTTCAAAGTAAATGTTTTATTTTATAATTATGTTACTTTTAAATGATTTCAAAATGAATATATTAAGAATTTCTGAAAGGTACTCTTTATCAAAATCATAATTTTAAATGTTTTAAAGATTTATCTTTATATATATTTTTAATTAATGTCCATGTTTTGAAAATGATTTTAAGGATTTATTTATGTATTTATTTTAAGAATTTTCGAATTGGTATGGGACACTTTGATTCAAAAATCTCTTTTAAATTACTTCCTTAATAAATGTGTTACTTTTAAATGATTTCAAAAAAAGAGATATTTCTATCAAATAGTTTTGATTTCATCTATTACAACATCCTTTGATAGATTTTAAGTTTATTTGAAGTTGATTTATTATGATAAAAAACTTCAATATTGTTTTGAAGTTTTTTTATGTGTTTGATTGTGGATGTGTTATTATTATACCATTCGTGGTTTATGGATGAAGTATTTACATTTCGTATGCTAGTTTTATTACGAATATTTATGTGATGTTTGAACAATTTCATATGGGAATGAATTGGACTTAATATGTGATGGGTGGATCCCGCTATATCTCCTCGATGCATCGGTAGGTCTCATGAGACAATCTAGTGTCTTGGCACAAGGCCTTGACAAAATCTTATTTGTAGTCTTGGCACGAGGCCTTGGCTATGTGGTTACGATATTCTGGCATTATGCATTCCATCATTATAAAAGTGGTTATTGATATTACATGTGATTATTCAATTAGTAGAATATCCATGTGAATAAGTAAATGGAAATTATTTTATTTTATTTTTTCCATGCTACGTTGATGTTCATGTTTAAAAGGCTTTTGTTTTAGTTATATATTGCCTTAAATGTTTATGCTTATTTATGAAAATTTCTGTTGTATTTCTTACCCTTACGGAGCGTTTGAGCTCACTTTTTTCTATTTTTATTTTTCTCAGGATTCCAAGAACTATATTGTGATTGATATGCATGGTTTATACAAGGGAATAATGGCATTCATAAAGGATTATTTATGTTGTTTTGTGTGTTATGAAGTGTAATGTAACATTCATGTATGTAATCTATTTTCCAAGACTGCTAAACTGATCGGTCCTTTGGGACTTGATTATTTGTTATCATGCCAATGTTATGTAATAATGCACCAACTCTGGGTAACTGGGGTCAGGGCCTTACATTGGGGACCACAATCCATTGAAGGGTTTTTCTCTACATAGGTTGTGAATGTTTTGAAGCTATATTCTGTTTTCCCTTTTTTTCTTTGGGAATTTTGAGGTGTTAGTGAAAGTTATTGTAATGGTGTATTATTTGTTCTTTCTACCATGGTATTAGAGGATCCATGTTGTCTTCCACATGACTTATCTTTTTTTTTTCTTAATTATGACTCCCTTTTCATTGACTGGGGGAATTTAGATATCTAGGATTACATGACAATTGTGGGGTTCTCAATGAAGTTCTAATATCTCTAATATAAGTAACTATATTGGAGAACCATTTCTTTGGTTCTTGAGTGGTGGAAAGAATATTTCCATTTGGGAGATTACATGAAAGGGAGAGACACATATGAATTCCTAGTACCCATAACTGTTATGAGTTTTTTTTGAAATGTTTTTCTTTCTGGTGATATGTTTGATTTTTTTTGTTATGAGATATTTTCCATGGTTTTTGTTGTATGTTCTGGGATTATGAATTAATATATGAAAACTGGAAGAAATGTTTCATTATCAATTAACATTAACAATGAGGTGATTAAAATCACAAGGTAAAGTCAGTGCCATCATGAAAAGATAGTATTTTGACATGGAGGATTGAATTTATTGATTCATATGTTCAGATTAGTGTAGTATGTATGTTTTATTAGTTGTTGGTTTGGACACATGGAGTTTGGATGGGCGTGATGATGTGGATTTATGGTTATGATGTTGTGTGAGTTGTTTTGGGTCTATAAAGTTTGGAATGATTAGAAGGAGGTGGCATTTGAGGTATGACGACATCATTGAAAGGTATCTCGCAGGGTGGTTGTATGTACCCCATTCCTTCTGGGATTGATTTTGAATTATCAAGGGAGAGAATCATTTGAGAGGTACCTAATGAAATGAACTATGACATCCTGAAAAATTTCATTCATAGATTGGGTTGTTGGTTTTGATTAAGGGAGGTTTCGGATTTTTTGGATGGAAATTAGTGAAACATTAGTGTTGTTGTAGGAAATACATGTCGTATCGTGTTTAAAGCATGTGAGCTTGTGGTTCACATCATATATAGATGGATAATTCAAATAATTTAAATGTAAAGAGGGGAAATAAATGACATAGATTCACATTGGATAAGTGGAGTACATTATTTGTATTAAATACAGTCTGATGTGATGATTTTTTGGGTGAAAGATGAAATTTTCTGAAATTCAGTGAATGACATGCCATGTAAAGATTACACAATGTGAAAATTTAAGGATATAGGATTTGTATTCCCTTTCATGGATGTTAATATTAATTTGGTATTGGATTTATTCCCTATCATTCTGGATGAATTCTATGAACCATGAAAATATATTCTATCTACCTTCCTCCCATATTTATTCATTATATCCAGTGGATTCACATTTGTTATTAGCGGTAATCCCCTTCCATCATTATGGTTTCTTAACCCGTCATTATTATCTAGTGTAATCACTATGTGTAAATTTTCTATTTAGGGTGTAATATGGGCTATCTGTTAATGATATGTTTTTTCGGTGTTGGATGATCTATGGGTTTTTCGTATGGTTTTTATTTACAGATGTTTCTTTTTAACATTGTGCAGCACAACTAGCGTGAAATGATTATTTGAGTTAGGGAGTCCCTTGTTTCTCTTTAGTTTGTAACATATTGCAGTGCTTTTATCTATTTTATGTGTGGACATGAATCTGATGTAATAATAAAAAATAAATGATTGGGTAATTTCAATTTAATGGGTAAGAGTAATTATTCACCAATTTTTATATCTTTGATATTATTGTGATATAATGGATTTCATGGTCTCGATTTTGTACTAAAAACTGTGTTTATTATGCGATTTTTTCAGATGGATCATATGTGTTGTGACTATTTTTTATATATTTTATTTTTCTAATATCATCAAAAAATTGAAATTGTATAACAGATTATATTTTTTTGACAAACCATTTCTACCTGATTATAACACCCCTAAAGGAAGTGAAATTTGAAAAATCTCCATTTCTAAATCAGTAATATGATCTTTTATGTGTTATAGTTTTTATCCATGATGTGTTGAGGTGATGTTTGTTTGTCATACGATGTGGGTATGATGAGTGACTTGGGTCATGATTTTGGGGTGGTGAGGTGGTGGCTATGGGGACATTATTTTGGGGTGTCCATGAGGTGTTTTTTTGTTGTGCCTTTATGGAGATGAATTGGTGGTTTATTTTCTATGAATATATGCTGGTGTGGTGTAGGATAATTTTACCATGTTATGGGGAAGTTAGGTGGTTCTTGTTTGGAACTTTTTTTCGGTAGGTAAGGCAGTGGTTTTTTGGCCGTGATTTTAGGAAGGTGAGGTAACAATAGTTTGTCCATGATTTTTTTAAAAATATGTGTTGGTTTGTGGAGATGATGGGATTCTATGGATGTGTTTTTTCTTTTGTCTAGAATATAATAATGTGATGGAAGAATTAATTGATAATGATTGAAATTAGTGGAGTTTTTTCTGTAGAAATGGATAAAATGATTTAGGAACAAATAAATAATGGGATGTGTGGTTTAATGTTGTTTATTCCTAATAAATGAAATAATGAGCTAGATAATTGAATTGATTAGTAATGTGAAATGTGTTTTGTGGCTTTTGTGATGTTATACATTTAGAAGTGTTAGAAAAAGTAGTGTTCTTGTGTATTGGTTAGTGTTTATCCAAGAACCCCTCAGTTGTAATTGTGTGAGGATATATGTATATATTATTATATTCCTTGAGATTTCTATACGCACATCACATAAGTCAAGCACTATGTAACAAAACATGTATAGTCGCATGAAGCATGTGTTCGCCAATCTTATGGTGATGAAGATGGATGGTTAGACACTTTATCATTACTTATCTCTCTTCTAGTTTAGTAGATATGCACATGATGGGATGGTCAGTGGTGTATCAGTGCATTAGGTGATATACAAGTTGTTTTCAACATAGATGTGATGACTGTGTTGTGGGGTGGTTCCCCAAGTGTTTTATAGAGAGATATGACTTGTTCATGTTATAGGGAAGCATATAGTGTGTGTCTAGCATGGCATGAAGATGCCATGAGGTTTATGTCATTCATGTTCATGATAACACACTATTCTGATTACAATTAGGATGTGATTTCCTAGGTATTTTTTGGGTAAGATGTAATGTAATTGTGCTATTAGGTGTTGTACTTGGTGTTTTTGGGAATGATGTGATGTGGCCGTGTTGTGGGGTTGTTGTGTGCATTATTAAAAATATATGGGAGTTCTATGATGTAAAACATTGGGGTGTGAGAGGGTAAAACCAGTAGGAATGTGGTTAAGTGTACCCTTTACTGATTTTTTTGTATTATGTTATTATAAATGGTTTGTGTTGTTTGGTGAGTAGACCCAGGTGAGGATGAGATGTATAGTTAACCTTTTAGGATCTATTAGTTCTGCTATTTATTCAAGAGTAAATTAGTATAATTATTCACATGTTCATGAGAGACATTGGACTTCATGATATATTTTCATATTTTCTAATACTATATATATATAATAATTTTTATTGTTATTTGAGGATTATATATATCGGGCCAGACATTACTAGCTCACACCATTGATAATTTATTTTTACTACAAAAGTTTTTCATTTGGGTATTTAATTTTGAATTAATTTATCTGTATAGAATTTATTTATACATATATTTTGGAAATATTTATGTTTTTATATACAATGTTACGTAGTTTATTATATTTGATTCTACTTACCTCCAAATCCTAAAATATTATTTAGGGTAATACTTCTAATATCATTTTATTTTTACACGATCGATGCTAGATTCCATCCCAGATCCCATAGGATGAAATCACTCAAGAGTCAATATATATTATCCCTCTTTACAATATTTTTAATGGATGGGTTCATAAAACACATAACTTATTAGGCATTGGATATGTATAGGTGCACTTACTTTGTGAATAGGAAAACATCCCATTTACCCTATTTTGGTATAGGGATAACCTATCATGTATACTAATTTTAGGGAATGGTATAACATCCCATGTACCCTTGAATATCATAAAACAATAATACATACCAAATTAATTGGAGGAATATATAATTAAAGACCCACCCATTAGATAATGAAAATCATACATATTTATTTCAAATGCTAATACAATTTTTATCACACTATAACCCAATAAAAGGATAAGGGTTTCATAAAAAATTTATCATATGAGGAACCATTGCAAAGAAACAGGTTTCATAAAAAAAACATTATTTCATAATAGAATAATCCATAAAAGAGAAAAGGGTTTCATAATCATATCTTCATTATAATCAAAAAAATCGAGATAAACAATAGGGATGGTATCATTGGATCATATCTCCATTTGGGAATAAGTATAGTCAATGATCTTTTTCATTTATGAATCTTAGTAATATTGAACTATCATTTGGAATCTTCATAGGAAAATAAATTTTTTATTTTGAAAATAAAATTTTAAAAACTATTTGTTTCCAAATATTAAAGGAAGTATGTTTTTAATGTAAATTTACAAAAAAAAATAACATTCAAATAATTGAGAATCCATTATTCTAGTAATTTTCATTTAAGTCCATTTAGGTTAAACGATAATATTGCATTCACTCAATTTTAAAATACTCAAAAATTACAACATTAATAAAACCAAAAGAGGATTCTATTTAATTTTTCATAAAAAAATTAAAAAAGGGTGAAAATCAATAAATAAAATCATTTTTAATATAAAAATATTATTTATATCATTTTAAAAAACATGGTCCTTGAAGATAAATGATTTTAAATCGAAGTGAAAAATAATGTCAATTTTCTTTAAACAGAATATGTTGGCTTATTTAGTACATTATTTGAAGAAAATTATTGATAAAATAAAATTTCATTAAATAAATAGAGAAGATTAAACTTTATGATTTTCATGAGAGATATATAATAAGTTTTAATCATTTTCAGCTTAATCATAATCTATGTATATAAATAATTAAATTTTATCATAATAATATTACAACATTGGTAACATGAGAATGTTAGACCCAATTGAGAACTAACATATATAGATTTTTATATTCAAAAAATTTAATAATAAAATCATAAAATAAATTATTTGGTAGTTTATGAATGACAGAAAATAAATAAGTGTTGAATATGTCATGGGTCCCAAAAAATATAAGTTAGATGAAAATACCTTACATCAAGTCTCCACGTCCTTTGTATTTATTCAAAAAACTATTTTAATAAATTTACTATTATTATACATTTATTTAAGACCCATAATTATATATATATATATATTAAAATATATTATTTTCTTACATATATTTATGACACTTTTATTCAAAATTCATAATTAAAATCAGAATTCTATGTATAAATTACATCACTTATCGTGTATTTGTTGGATCAACAGTTTTCTTTCTTGTAAAATGATTATGGTAAAATTACATCCCTAATTTAAATAATTATATAAATATAATTTATGTTCATAATATAAATATTCAGATTAACCAATAAAATCAGAGATAACAACATGAATTACGCCATTCATAGAGACAGTACGTCGTACATATACATAAACATTATTCCCATTTTATGGTGGATCGCTAGAAATAACATAAAATAATAAATCAAATTTATAGAATCAGTTTTAAATAAATATACATATTAACTTAATTAATCCCTATATCCGTCCATTTTAATAAAAAATGATACATGTACCACATTGCTTCATGAAGGATGTAGTGCACACATATGAATAAGTAATATTATTTTTATCAATGGATTAGAATGTAAGAATTTTTATGTGATATTAAAACTATAGATGTATAATTATTTAATAAATATCATATATATATATATACACATTAAATCAATCATTGTCTCCATATTTGGGTGGTAGTGATGAAATCAAATTACATCGTTTCGGGAGTAGGTACGTTGTTGAACACACGATAGATACTTCTTTTTCAGTTATATTAATACAAAAGACGGATATAGATTATTTAATTAACATAATAAAATAAAATTATATTTCATATAATGTTGTAATTATTTAATCATATTTTATAAGTATTGTAATATGTTGAGAAATAAGTATATCCAAAAAACTCAATTATGAATAATACCCCTTATTTGGAAAACCACTTTATGTTTGATCTAAAAAACTTATCATGAGGGGTTTATAATCAATATATGAAATCAATGATGGGGGTATGGATGTAAGGAATTTATTTTGGATATCTTATATGAACTAAATGTATTTTAATGTGTGATGGATAAGTGATAAGGGGTTCCCACTTATTTTTGGGTAGATAATTCAATTAGAAAATTTTAAATTATTAAATTATAATAATGTATTAAAAACAAAATGTTCCAGAAAATTATTCAGTATTGAACAAAAAGGTGATAAAAGTTAAATTTTTCTAGAAAATTATCATAGGACTGGGATTTAGGATATTTAAACAATTTAAAATTGGTTTAAACAATTGGTAAACCCATTTTAACATTGACCGTGCTAATTAAGTAATACAATTTTTTACAATTCATTTAGACAAAAAATAAATTAAATCTATTATTTAATATTAATATTAATGATTTGAAATATGTAATCAATTTTATCATATTAAATTCATAGAATTAAATACTTTTATTTAAAATCTACTTCCCATAGTGACGAAAAAATAGTTTTCTAAAGAAAAGGTTTTCTTAGTTATAAATTGTTTTCCTAGAAACCTAGATTATAATGTAATTTATATTACCAAAATTGGATTAATCATAATATTATTTTACTAAATCTACATTTGAAACAATAGAATTAACATGTGACTTATTTATTATATAAATTATTCTAATAAATATATGTATTTTTCATTAATCATAAAAAATTTAATTATTTGAAAAATTTATAGAAAATTAAATCTAGGATAACATAGATGGCCTTATTGAAATAATGAAGCTCCTTTTTTAATTAGTGCAATAAAAGTGTAAAAAATTAATTTTCTAAATCTTTTCTCAATAATACAATAAAAACCCTATTAATAAAAGAATATTTATAAAGAATATAATGATATTAATTAAATTAAAGTAATTATTTGCTGGCCTATTTTCACTATTTGTAACCTTTATATACAATTTTATAAAATTATTTATTTCTATTCAGACCTCAAAGCTAAATGTTTAGGTTATAATGATCATGATTAAATAATAATATTAATAATATATTGTTTTTTATTAAAACTCCTTAATTTCTATAACATAAGATATAAAAATATATATATAGTTGATAAAATATGAATTTCATAAAATCACATGGGTTTAAATTTTTTTACAATTCCATTTCACAATAAGAGGCCCAACCAATATAAAATATGTCTATCACCTAGTTGTATAACTAGGTACATTCCTTTTTATTTGGAGGAAGAACCAACCTTTTTTATCTATACTAATGTACACCTAAATCCCATTCCATTTAATAGAATAAAGAACAAACATATATATCTTCTGTTATTAGAGATATATACATTAATCTATGCTCCGTCTACTGAATGCAAAATCATCAAAAAAAACTAGGCACATAGGAAATATAAGGAATTAAGAACCATAGAAACCGATCTTAAACAATTATTATCAGAATGTTAAGGCAGTTGTGATCTGTTCATGAAAAAATATATCAAGATGAATTTCTATTGAGTGTGCTCTAGTGATGATTGTAATTGTGTTAAAAAATTTTGTTTCTATATATTTCATTAAAACATAAATATTAATCAAACATATTTTTTTGACTAGTTAAATAAAAATCATTTTATAGAAATTCTTTAGGCAATGTATCTTAAAAATTATACTAGACATTGAAATAACCTCGAAAATTATATCCATTTTGTTTAATATTTCATTAAATTATTAGGTGTACATGTGAATGTAATAAACAACATCAATATTTTTCAATACTTATTTCCATGATAATTCTTCATTTGTGTTTCAAATTTTAATTTATAGAGAAATTAACATTAATCTTGTTATGAATTGATCCTGTATAATGCTATATAAAAAAACTTTTGAAAAATGAATTGATCTATATATATATATAATCTACTGACATGATCTTCATTTATTCTTACATAATTTTTTGGAATTTGTCATCCTATGATAAAAAATAAATAAAAAATAATCATAAAATAATTAAATCCAGCATATCATTTGATGAAATATATTACTTATTTGAAATAAATTACAATAAATATTATAGTAAAATAATAAATTAATTATGATCATAAAAAATATAAAACCATCTTTGTCCCGTTAATGATGAATCTATAATAATCTTGTCATAATCTGAAATTCCTCATAATACCTACTATATCTATAATGATAACTTTAGAAATCATTAGGATTATAGTAGTTTAATGCAAAATATGTAACAAACATATCATGTTCCATGCAATAATCAAACTATGTTTAGTGAAAACATCATCTATAATCCATAAAAATTATTCTATGCACCATAATCATTTGAAAAGTATTTTTGATGTAATGGGATACACATAGAAAATTTTCATTACTTATGAAAAAATATGGAATTCCCAAAGGAATCAAAATATATTAGAAATGGAAATAATCAACTAACAAATGAATACATAATTAGACAATCAAATGATGATATAGAATGTAGGTAATCAATTCTCTCATAAATTATAATTATCCAATTATGAAAATTTCAATGTATGAGTTATAACCCAATAAACACCATGAGATTTTTAAAAATGAAAACTACATTTTATAGAGTATAACACATTCATAACCCAATATAAATTACCCATGAAAAATATTACTGAAATATGACTAGTAAAATCTAGTATTTAAAATAGTGGGTAATAATTGGTTTAAATAATTTATGAAATATATATAAAATTCCCACATAATATAAATTTATTAAAAAATCATAGTAAATACTCGCACAATTGTTACTGAAGTTAATTTATTATTAAAAAATATCTTCTCATCAAAAATTGTTGTTATTTACTTTCATGAGAAAAAATTATTATAAAATTGTGTAAATTTAGAAATATTATTCTATAAAATGGATATAATTTAATATAACATCATATCAAAATTAACATAGCGATAGATTATTCGGTTTATATAATGTTATTATGTTTTCAGTGAATATAAGAAAATATTAATTTTTATACAAATATCATATATTTTAAATAAATAATGTAATTTAATGTCTGGACATATTTTATATTTATTATAAATTTTAATTATTTTTAATTTTTTATAATAATCTGTTTATATTCATTTTAATCACCAATTTTTAGGATTTTTTTATATATCTTTTATTATTCATGAAATGAATTTTTATGAATATTATTTTTAACATCATAATGTATTTAATTTTTATTAAAAGAAAAACCCTAATGAGAAATTATGTATTATAAATTTACAATATATATATATATATATATAATTATATAACTAGGATTTCTGGTCAAAGAGATAATGTAAAATCATTTTTCCATGTAAAATTCATATTTTAGAGGAAATATTTTCCTCTGGATTTTGAGATAATTTTTAAATTAAATTCAATCAATTATGTAAACTGAATCATTAAAATAGGCTTCAATATTTTTAATAATGTGTTTCAAATTTGGTAAAGGGGTCCCATTTATTTTTAGTCATTAATAATAATATCTGTAGTAAATAATTTACACCATGGTAAGTGTAAGTTGAGTAATTGAAATAAAAATGACATGATAAAGACTAAAAGGTAACCATAAATCTTGAATTCATTTAACTGGATTAGTATCTTAAATCAATAAAAAAAACATCATATATATGACCACTTTCTTAATTTGAAATTATTTTTACCATTAATATAATTTTGTAATGTGTAATGGCATCATTTCAACCACTTTCTTTTAAATATATATTATGTGTTCTAAAAGGGAAATATAGAAGTTGTGAATTAATATTAATGGTTATTTATAGTATACAAAAACTACATTCATGAAGTTATCTAAATTATAATTTTAATTATTTATACAGTTATCATAAATAATTACACATCAATGACATTTTATTTAATAAATTAAATGAAGAATAAAAAAATATTTTCAAAATATTAAAAGTAATATCATTTGAGTGAGATTTTATATTACAATAATTATTTATATAAATAAAAAACAATTTTATTTTGTTTTTTTTATATTAGAAATCCACCTTTTACTTGATGTCTTCAAATTTAAAATTAAAAAATTAGTGAAAAAAATTAAATTACAGATATTTTATAGTATATATTTATTTATAAAATGATTTTATATTTAAAAATTCCTACCATCTATATAGTAATTGGTATATTGCTTAAAATACCAACAATGTTCATTAATTATGAAATTTTCCATTTATAGTAATCATATTGAACCTTAGTTAGTAAAAACAATTTTCATGGTAATTACCAAAAAAGAATAATAATGTTATAACCAAAAGATACGGGTAAAAATTTAATATAAACCCATTTAAATGTGTTTTATGATAGTATTTAGACCCATACATACTCAATATTTTTATTATATAATGTTTACCACTTCTACTGCTTAATGTTTTTTATTAATTTAATATTTTATGAAATTCATAAAGTGCCCCCTCCGCTCAATTATAAAAGGGTACCTCCCCCCGAATTTTCTTTAGTCATCATAAATAAATTTGGTTCAGTAATTAAATACCTAAATCCCTTATGTACATCCCTTCCCACTTCGAAAATTATATTCCTTGATTATAAAACTTTATTTTGAATTTGTTTTTTGTAATAGTGTAGAGTTTTTATGAAGAAGACATATTGTTCTAAACCAATCATTTTTTTTACATCTCAATAAAATAATATTCAATCATTATTATTTATTAACATTATCATTTCCCATTTAATTATATGATTTTGTGCGCATTTTTTTCATATATCCATCTCCTCTCAGATCAAATTGGAAGTAAACCCTCGTTCGGTTTAATGGCAGCCTGAATCCTCGTAAACCGAGGTAATACATTTTCAATCACCACCACTAACATATTATTTTAAGGAAATATTTAATATATATATTTCAATATATTATATTAATAACATATTTTTATTTCTATAAATATACAATATCATATAATTTTTTAACATTTCATTCATTTTTGAATGATAATGTCGTTCGTGTATATGTGGATATTACCACCTCAAGGAAGAAAAAAGATTGGGATTTCATAACCACATAATAGGAATGTGATATAAAACGGAATTTAAACATATAATATGATATTTAGATTCTAATGATAATTTTTTGATATATGAATTACTAATTTTCCATCATGGTCATTGAAAACTAGAAATATTACATATGTATACATACAACATACATTCTCTATGATTGAAACATTGTTCATTTTTCATTAACAGAAATTATGGGTGGTTGAAAAGGAATCAATTATATATAAAATAATAAATTATTTCGTGAATATTATCTTTGAGATGATGGAACAATAATTCCTTTTACAATAGTCAAACTATTGATGTCAATTTGGGTATATGAACTAAATATCTTGAAAACAATTTGTCTAGATTTAATTGATTTAATATTTAAATTTTACATAGAAAAAACAAAACAAAATAAATTCACAAAATTAAGTAGGTTATTATGAATGTAAATAATTAATATAATTATATTTTTCAAGAAGAAAAAGAATATATGTAACTAGTCAGACTTGAATTAAGGGGTTTCATAGAAGAATTTCTTTTCAATCAGTTTTAATAATCCTTCATTGTATTTTATATTTAATGATTTTGGATGTAATGAATACTTATTATAAATTTTAATTAAATATATTTTCTGAATATTCATTTTGTAGAAATAATCAGTTCATTGATTAATTATCTCTTCAACAATATCATCTTTTCAAGAGATTTCACCTAAATTACCACAGTAGTAGTAAATATAGGTTATTATGCAATTATTTATTTTAGTGATATGTATCCACATAATATTTCATATATTATATCATTGGTCTCTTTATATTAATATAATTTAATGCTTCATATTTGGTTTTTTCATCCATAGATATTATGACTCATAAGATACCCAAATAATAAGGGCATATCTCACAATTTCATCTTCATTCAAGATTATTTATTTTGAATCCTCTAGATAAAAAATATTTAATATTTCTATCTTAATCTCAAAATATTTTTGTATCCTAAAGTTATTTTTTATAATATATTTTTTCATTTCATTTCAACTCTTTTTGTACTTCTATGAACAAAAAAACATTTCTATTGAATAATGTCATGTTTTCCAACGATGTCATGAATGTTTTTATTAGACATCCTTATTTTCCATAAATTGTTATGAACCTTATTTTTAATATAAAGAAATTTTTTATTAAATTTACTTTTCAACTATTTAATATTTTAAAAATAGTTTAAAAACAATAATCATTTTGTTTTCTAAATACAAAACCTTTTTACTTTTAACCTAATTTATAAAAAGAATATTTTTTAACATATCTATTATGAAGCTAATTTTCCAAGATTCATGGACAATAATTTATATGATTATTATTTTCCATATTTCCATAATTATTTTTAATTAATTTTTTTTCATAATATTGTGGAAAATGTATGTTTTCTTAGTTCGATTTAAAATGCAAACTATATATTCCCCAAGAATAATTTTACCTATATATTATGGTATTTTTACATATAATTTTTAAAAAAATTATTTGACCCCACAAGTGGTATGCTGTAATGATACCATCATTGTTCGTTATCTGGATGGTTTATAATCGGCTTGAATTAATATATATTAACAGTTCATATGGTAGTTCTTCAATTTCATATTATATTCTAATAATGTGTTGTATTTTTATTAACCCAATTCATATGATTAATTCCTTGGAATTATTAAATGATGTGCAGGGACCTATAAAGCCCATAGATGCATTATCATGTATACTGAGTGGAAATAATTTCGGTATTTGTTTGAGGCCTTAAAAATTTATAAAATATGTATTGGAACACATGTGTAATAATAATTTCTTATGATTTTTTAGAAATTAGTGTTCTTTTTTTTTCAATACACACAATTTCTAATTAATATTTCACTACACACAATATTAGTTTAACATGTTATGCACACAACATTGTGTTTTAACAAAACCAAGATATATCATTTTTATTTATATTTAAAGATTTCAAATTTAACATATCTATTAAAAATACCAATATAAATAGTAATAAAAACATTTCAAATTTTAATTTTAATGGATTTTTCTATATAATGTATATTTCGATTAATTTACATAATTTTTGGTAACGTCATTACATATGATCAAAAATACTTATTTCTTGAAGAAGTATTCATTTTAATATTTTTTAAAAAATAATACATTTATTTTTTGGAACATTTTGAAAATGAATTTGATAAAATAAAACAACCTGAAATACAATAATAGAAATAGCTTAGGGAGATTTTTTTATGTTTCAAAAATGATTAAATTTTTTACGAGTAGTGATATATACATAGTTTTAGTTTAAAACATACTTTCTATTTAATTTATTTATAACTATTAATTATATTTTAAATTGGTTTTAATATAAATATATATTTAAATTATAAATCCATTAATCAAATTATGGTGACCTTAATAAATTAAAAATTGTATTATGATATAAAAACATTGTATATTTTGAACATTTTTTCTTCAATAACATGTTTCACCGTCGCATCTATGAGATTAATTTAAAATTAAAATATTTCAACTTCTATGAATGGAATTTTGAAAAATTTATTACATATTTGGAAACAAAATAATTTATATTATATAATAAGTTCAACATAATTAATGACTTTAAGGAATAATAAACACCATAATGGTTATTTATTGTGGTTATGGTAATATTGGGTTCTATAGGGCGGTTAAACCAAAAAAATAAGTGTAAAAATTTACCAATACATATCAAAAACCCATTTCTTATATATATATTTAAGCATTATATATTTTTGGATCAATAATACTATTCATTGGATAATTTTTGACATGAACAAGTGTGGTAATGATTCATTCATTCAAAAAATTAGTAGTCTTCCGGTCACACCACTTATAAAAGGACAACCATTCTTTTGTCCTCCTCATGCCATAAATCCGTTTTTATATAGATAATAAATTCCAAAATATCTTACCAAAATATATACTATAATACTAAAAGTGATATTTTTTTCTTAAAACAACCTTATAAAGGCTTTTTGTTTTATTATATGAGGATACCCAAAGAAGAGATAATTTTCATCAAAGAACATTTTTTTATTTCATACCTAAAAACTTATGATTAATATTATACAATTATTAAATATAAAAATCAATATAACACATAAAATAATATTTTATTTTTTTAATTTTCATGACCTAAAACCATATCCACTTCCACTGAATGAGTTATGAAATCATTGTTTGTGTTTGCAGAAGACTACAACCACCTTAACCAATGTCATACGTTTTTTCATTACCACCTCCCAATTATAGAAATAATGATGTATTTATTATTTTTCTATGAATTTTATTATATTATTATAATTTTTGAATTATTATTTCACACCTTACATTATATTAAATATTTTGTGGGAATTCGATAATGTCGCTCGTGTGTACAGTAGACTACCATCTCACTAAGCGATATGATTCGTTAATGAATTGCATGGAATATAATAAGGATTGTTTTAAAGAAATTATGTGATATAAATTACATAATAATTATTCTATATTGAGAATATATCATTTACCATATTTATTTAAATCATAGAAGAAAACATAAAAACAATTTGTGTGTACATTTGTCCAACCCTCTCCATGAACGATGTATTTAAACTTCTAATGCTAAATGATATATATTTTTGTAAATAAATACACACATAATATATAATTTATTTATATCATGGTTATTATTATTTAAATAATAAAATCATGTTAAATTTTACTGGACCAAAAAAATTACAAATTAAAACACAAACAAAAATAAAGTGGTTATTACCCAGTAAATAACAATAACATCAAATTGAAAATAAATATGTTATAAAAGGTCATAAGAAAATAATATAAAGTATTATATATAAAATATTATTATTTAATAAATATATTAAATTATATATATTATACATGTTTTTTTAATTATAAGATCAAAATTCAAAAATTAAGGTATGGGATTTTGGTCTCAGTTATCCTTTTTTGGGACATCTGTTATGTTATGAACCTCTATTATTTTGTGAGGTTTATATAAGTAAATTTGGACTTTTAATAAGTGGAGTTTATTTATTGTAATGATATTTCATGTTTAACTTCATTTTGTTACTTCATCGGTCTTATGATTCAAAGATATCAATGTGGTAATGATTTTAGTTTACAATCCAATCATTCATTAGGATTGACTATTATTGCGTTTATGAAGATAAAATATTATTATAGAACACGAATAAAACTAGTAATTTAATTATAATATAGTTATTCATGATATTTTCACGTGTTATTACCATTTTACAACTCTTTGGAACTTAAAATAAAAGATAATTTTGTTTATGAAAATATATCATTAATTTTTACATTAGTCGAAAATCAATTTTTATCCAAAATCATGATTTCAAAAAAAAATTATCAAAAATATTTTTAATATTTTCCAAATTTATTATTATGGAAATTTCTTAACCATTATTAATTTTAAAATTTTTTTTTAATATAATATTCATGTCTATTTGAACACTATATCGGTTTGGATTTTAATGAAAAAGGTGAGAAGAATATTTTTCATTAACACTCCCAACATGAATAATATTTTTTTCTGTCACAAAAAAATAAATATTTCAAGAATCCCATATATGTTTTAAATGTTGTTTTCAAAAAAAATCTTTAATATTTGGTAAAATTTTATATAAATTATTTTAAATTAGAAACTGATTTTCAAAATATTTTAAAAAGTGTTTTTCGATGTGAAAAATCTATTTTTTATCACAAAATATTTTAAATGATTTATTGATTATTTTGTTATATGAATAAATATATATTTTTATAGATACTTATTTTAAAAATGTTTTATGAAGATTTTTTTATTCAGTTATTTTCAATGAAATATTTTCTTCCTCAAAACTTGTTTCTTGTTTTCCACTCATAAAAATCATTATCTATCTAAGATGAAAACCATTGATGTAACATATTATTAACTAGTTATATGAACTATGGATACCATAATTATTCATATGAGAATGATTTTTTTTGTTTTGAAAATATGTTTCCTAATCAAATTTCTCTTCTATGGGTTATAGCATGATAAAATGTTTTTGAAGCGCCATTATTTTCATGGGTTATACTATGATAAAATATTGGAAAGATTATAAAACCTATCCCTTTTACATTGTTTATCATATGATGAAATTATTCTTAAATCCACTTCATCACATGGGTTATGATATGTTGATTTATGATATTTTGGAGAGCATATATATGAATTTCATTAAGTGGCATGTGGGAACAATAATGCCCTCTAATGAATTGGGTAATTATTTATATCTCATTAGATTGATATTATTTGAATTAGAAGTAAACCCAATTATATAAGTCACATTGTCTTTTATTATGGTATTGGGATTGATCCATAACTACTATGATAGTTTTTTGATCGAACATTTTACAGTATAATAGGCCTATAAATAATCCTTGACTAAAATTGATATAATTTTCTATGTTTATGTGTGTGTAAAAAATTTGTTTCTCACAGCAATGGAATTATATCATTGCGGATGAGTTTTTATTTTACTTATGATTAATGTTTTATCAACATGAAAGATTTATTCCATGGATAAAAATTATAATCTTTGATAAGATGGGTATGTCTTAAAAATGTTTACCCATGTTCTCAAACCCTATTTTTCAAGTTATTCTTACATATCTCCCTTGTATACCCTTACAAAGCATCTGAGATCACCCATTATTTAGTTTAATTTTAATAAGTTATGATGGAATATATTAAATATGATATGCCTAACAAGGTTGGTAGTTAAAAATATAATAGTTTTGTATGATTTTGTTTTCATATGGACCTGGTTTTTTGATTCCATGTTTCCAAATACACTAAACTATTACAGTCCATAGGTGTTTTTTGTGTGATGTAATGAATAAAAATTAAAAATGATTCAATAACTATGTATGATAATATTATGTTTATATATTAGGTATTATAGGATAGGTTCAGATGTCATTTTTAAACTAGAATGAGGAAGCAATTGATAGATCCCAAAGGACATGTATAAGGATTAATCTAATGAAGAGTTAGTTTATAGTAAAAATTTGATGAATTTTTGTCAGGGATAGGGTGAGTGGATTCTAGGAAATTATAGGCATGTATTGATAAAATACATAGTTTTGGATCTATCATAGGTCTATCCAGGGGTAATAATATTGAAAAGAGAACATTGAGCTAGATTCAATCATCACATAGTGAAAAAACATGACTAATTGAACACTTGGTTTGACACTTCAGTGGGATATTATTTGGAAAATCACAAACTATTTAGGAGCCATTAATAAATTTTTGAATAGATAAGGACTATAAATAACCTATTATAAACCTATGTTGTCAAAAATTAAATAAGGTGTTATGATTTAGAAATCATATATGTTTCTTTCTCCGGATTTTGTTGTTCCCTAGTATGATTATTGTTTCAAAACTATGTTTTTTTATTTGGTCAATGGATGGAACCAAAATGAACTATGTTAATTATGATTGATATATACAATGAAATGATTTTCCTCATGAGATACCAAACATTATGACAGATGAAATTAAAAATCCCATATTAAATTCCAAAAAACATTCTTATACTATGAATCAAGATGGAATTATAATTCAACAATGTAGGGAACTATATCGTGTTTAGTAGATAAAAAGGAAATGTCCAGCTTCATTCAATGAGTCTTCTAATCCACTAAATGGTAAACAATGGATCAACACCATTGAATGTAAATTTTTATTTTTCTAGTTTTCACAACATGAAAACAACATTTTAAATTTATATTATTCATAATGTGTAGTGGATCAATGGGGGAATCTTATCATGAATATGAGGTAATAATATGAAATTGACTCAATGAATTGGGATTATTTCATGAACATATTTCCCAATAATAACTATCAACATATAATTCATTTGAAAAATAAATAATTCATTCCCAGAGAAAAAAATAATAATGATGAATCTATTAGTACCTTTGAGAAAAATATTACGATAATTTATGAGGTATGATTATTGTATTATCATTCATCCTTAAATTATGGTTGATCGATTCTTCCATAGAATAAATAAACATACAAAGTGGGTTTTCAAAGTGAGACATAATTATCTATCAAGATATTTTTTCAATGTCCTATCATGGTGGAAATGGATGTTTGAGTAAACTATCAATATCGAGGTTTTGATAAAAAGGGAACATCAGAATTAAATGTAAAATATAAGAACCTTGTTAAGAAGAATCTAAGACATCATTCAAGTTGCTAGTGTGGAATGAAGTGTGTATTAAATTTTAGTGAGGTGACTAGTAAATCTTCTAATCTTGAAAGGTAAGGTTATTATACAAATGATTACCAAAGAGACGACAATAATCAAACCAGTAAGGAAATTAATAAAAAACTACCTATAATTCACCACCCAAACTCATGGATTTAAAATGAAAGGAGTAGGGGAACTTTTATAACCTATGACCAAATCTGAAGGTAAATTCTGATTATCTAAATAAAGATACTATTAATCTAAGAGACAAAAAAATATTATGTGATTTCTATTTTTTACAAGAGATGCGATAATGACATGGTGAAATTTTCCATTTCCATCGACTCTAATACATCTAACTTTTTTATTTTACTATAGGTCTACCGTATATTTCACAAATAAAGAATTTGATGAGTGTATCAATATTCCAACCAAACTAATATATGTTAAATTGTAAATGAATACCTAAAATGGTATAATGATCACATATCAAGTGTGTTATTCTTCTATTATTGAAATTTGATTGATTGCGATTCATGTAGATGTTTTCAGTATTCATATGAAAGAATTTGATTTCATCTTAGGAATTCATTGAATTTATTGTCATAAATAACCAATAAATTAACCCAGAAGCGATTTCATATTTGATATTATACCTCATCATATGACCATCCACCAATGTGATGATAGTAAATAATATCTAATGGATATTACATCCATTTTATAGTTCTGAATTCCCATTAATAAGGACTATGCATCTCAGATGGTTGGGGAGAAACTCTACATCCGTTTTGTGCCTATTGTGCCTATATTTTTGAATGCCTATCTGCAAAATTTTATTAGAATTCCATAAAAACATGACGTTCAGTTCTCATAGAACTCATATATGTTGTCATACGATTTTCACAGACTCCCTATATAATGGATCTGATTTAGTTTTATGAATTAATTAATTTAATGTAGAAAAAACTTGCTAAGGGATTCATTATTCCATGTGTGTCACCATTAGGTTCACTATTTCTTTTTGTTAAATAGAATGATGGGGAAATGTGACACCAAATTTATTATGGGGAGCTAAGAAAGATCATAAATAAGAACAAGAATCACCTTCAATATATTAATGAAAAATTTGATATACTATAAAAAAGATGATAATTTTCAATGATTGACATTCAATTTGGATATCATCTATTGAGGGTCAATAAGGAGGACTACCCATGTAATAATTAAGTACATGTTTAGGAAATAGTGAGAAAAAGTGACTTCATTCGGTCTTAACAATCCCCCCTCTGTTTTTATGGATTTAATGAATACATTATTTTGAGGTTACCTTGATATGTTTTTGGTAGTATTTATAGAAAATATTCTAATCTATTCAAAGATAAAGGATGACCATGGTAATCACTTGAGAAATCTACTGAATACCATGAGGAATGAGAAATTTTATGAAATTTAAAAAAAAAATTATAGCTGCAAATGGGTTCATTTTGGGTCATATAATCTCAGGAGATGGCTCATTTTATGATCCATCAATAATGGGGGATATTTATTGTTAACATAGACTAAACATGGTGACTGATATCTATTGCATTCATGGGTTATCTAGATATTATCAATAGTTTTTAGATAAATTATATTAAATATGTAATCCTATAATGATGTTATCGTGAATGGGATCCATGATTGTATGGATAGATAAATGTGATGAAATGATCATGGAAATTAAAATAGATATTATTCAGTGAACCTATCATTACATTACCCTATAGTATAGAATGGCTTTAAATACATAATTTTGCATTTGAGAATGGATTGGTTTGTGTTCAAATGGAGAAATACATGGTTATAGATTATGCCTCATGAAAACTGTTGATTCATTAGAAAAATTATCTAATTTCCTATTTGGAGTTAGGTGCGTTAATATTGTCATTAATGATATAATAGAATTATATTTTTGTAGAAATTTTTGATATATATATGGTAAAATAATATCGAAATTACATATTCACATTCAAGTTGTTGAACATGAGTCATAATAGATAGTAAGAGATTATTACAGGTCATAATTGATAAATACATTACCACCCTAATAAAGAGAAAATACTAGAAGATTATTTGAGATTAAAGGCTCATGCAAGGTTACGCATGATGAGGATCATAAAAGATAAAATATTTCTAGATATTCAAGGGATATATATGTAAATATAGATGGAAGGGAAAAAGATTTCATTTCATGATTGAACATTCAAATATTTTTCCAAGTAAATTTTAATTATGAACATAAGGAATATATAGAGCTAAAAAAGAATATTAGAAATGTTCATGATTTTAACCTTGATCATGATGGAATGATAAGTTTTATAAATTGTGTATTTGTTATTTCCATACGAGATCAGAAGGAGATCTTAGGGGAAACTCACCGTTTTCCATCCTCTATTGACTTGGAATGTATAATTTTGTATAAATATTTTAGAGAGTATATTATATTGGAAGGTATGGAGAGATATATCTTAGAGATGGTATCTCAATATTTTGTATGTCATCATGTCGGGGATAAATGATAAAATTTTAGGGGTAAATTTCATTTATTACCCATAATAAAATGGAAAAGAGAGAGAATCAACATGAATTTTATCATTGAACATGTAAATAAAAAATATTTTTCGTAATTTTACAATGAATATATTTGTTTTTAGACCCAACACAGTGTAATTTCATTGTAAATTTTCACATTTTTATGTTTTTCTAGAATTTTGGGCATAATCTAAAAAATGGCATAATTTTGGGATTTAAATATTTTATTTTTATTTAGTATTTCAAGCCTAACATTTATTAAACTATTTGAAATTGTGAATATTTTATATGATCCCATATATTAAGGACTACATTTCGTCATTTTAAGACACAAGCTCAGTCCATCAATTGGTGTCCCAAAATTAGCTCATAACACATGTCTTGAATATTGTTCAAAGGTCTATAGTGTTTTAAATATGAGATTATATATCAATGTTGGACCACCAAATGAATCTGAAATAGAATATGGAGTTGGATAAATAATTTAAAAAAAAATTAATTATGGAGTAAATGAGGGAATCATCCATTTGGATGGTCATTAATTCACCAGAAATAGGGGACATGGAATATAGAGAGACTATATGGGTTTATAAAGTTGTCACAGTGAAATAGTCCTAACACTCACTACACATGTCCATGTATGTTGAATTGTTTAGGGGAGACACACAATACAATAGGGAACACATTAAATGGATGGGTTGATGCATGAATCTAACATTTAAAGGAAATAACACATATAAACATTCAAAGAAACAATATGTCCTATAATATGAGGAGAGCCCCTCAGTCCCAAATCATTCCAACCCACCTCATTCCTTCCAGTGTAAGCATTCATGTGGAGAACAACAATGCCTTATTTATCTTTTTTCATTATTCATATTTATTTATATTATGTTTATTCCGTATTCAAATTAGATTACCCCTTCTTTCATGGAGGGGTTGAGTAATTAGTGATTGGGCAAAGGGAAGAGGGATCTAATTTTGTGATATTTCAACTTCTGATGTTTTTAATCAAAGGAAATCATTTTTATTTAATGAATTATTTGAAATATAATTTATTTTTGAATTTAAATTAAATTAGATTTAATTTTAATTTATTATTTAATATTAAATTTCTTTGATTTTGTTATTGTTATACCTTTGGTGAACTATTCATTATTTAATTTGATTGGATAATATTTGAAGAAAATCAAGTAAGGGATTTATTATTTATTAATAAAACATATGAAGAAATTAAGATATTCCAACTTAGTTATTTGGGGGAAATTAACACTGTATTTGGTATTTGCTAAAATATTATAAATATTCCACTATGATTTCAAGACATTGAAGTGTAAATAAATCAAAGGTGAATCGATGAAACAACTTCTACATAAATCATTTAATAATTTTTTTAATACAAAAGATAAATGTTTCTCAATAACTATGATAGAATTACCAAAGGGAAACCCGAAATGGAATCCAATGACTTCCCTGTCATTATAAATACACAATAACAATAAAAAATATATTGATTTAAAAAATCATTCAAACCTGATATTTTTTAATTACACCTATCTTAAAATACTTCTCCTTAGGGAACAAAATTATGGATACCACTTTTTACTAAATCATTGGGGGATTTAAATATTTTTCCCAACATCATGAAATTCGTGGTTCAAAACTAGCACAACTTCTAGAGATTATGTGTAAATATTCATTACTAGGACCTCTAATGAGAAACTATGGGTTTTTTATAATGATATGTAGAGTGTAAAATACCATTATTCCATGGTATGCTTCTCTTTGAAAAACACAGTTGCATGTGTTATACGCAACTTCGATTTCTAACACACACCACAACCAATCAAACTAGCCGTTATGAACAGTAATGTCCACATTTTGAAATTTTATACATTTTTTCATTCAAAATGGACTTCATATTTGGATTTAGAATGTCAAAATTATCTTATGGTGAATTTTTGGTATTTTTCTGAAATCATTCAATTTATAATAAATAGTGAAAATCAATAAATTTTAATTAATTTTTTTTTAATTGAAATAATTAATATTGATAAATTATCAATTTGAGTGGTTTTAAAGTATATTTATAATATATTTTTACCACTTAATAAAATTTTGGTCATTGGACGTAAATTATTTATTTAAACCGGACATAAGCCAGTGTCAATCTTTTGATAGTTATTATTTCTTAAAAACATGCTTTTTGTTTTGACAGTGGGGATTAATTTAAAATTAATTTCTGCCACTTCTCTATTTTGAATTTAGAAAAATGGATTCAATATTTAGAATCATGAGGTCTAAATTGTGTAAATTGGTAACTTTTATATGTAGACATTTTGAATAATTATTTCGGTAAATATTTTATTTACCATGGTTAAAGGGTAAATCCGGTAAATAAGGGTAAAAATAATATAATAATAATAATAATAAATTACCGTAAAATGTATCTTAGACCTATTAGTTGATAACTTTCCGACCATGGGCATCATTGGGTTGATTTTGGGACCCCATGGATCCACAAATAAGTGATAATGACACTTTATATTAATTATGTTAAAGTAAATACAAGAATGACATAAGCATATATATTTTAGAAAAAAAAATTAACATAGAGAAATATAGGTTATAGTTTCAACTATAAATATTCATTAAAAAGATAAAAATATTTCCTATATAATGGTATTTTATTTATAATTTTTATACACTTAATAATTAAATTTAATTATAACACAATAATGATGCAGTATTTTCCATATTAATGAAAGAATCAAATAATTAGTATTATAAACGTCTAAAAAAATATAATTTGAATGTTTTGATGCCATCCACGAATTTTATTTCTTAATATTATATGTTAGGATTTCTTAAATGATATTGGTTCTAATTAATAAAGTTGTGGAGACTTTAACAAAAATCAATTATCAAATATTGTCAAAATTGACATAAATGAGTTTTTTAAAAAATATTATTTTATTAATTGATATTATATTCCTAAAAATCTATGTTTCAGAAAAAGGAATTATATAATGATAGGTGTATTATTAATGGACCACTTGGGGGGTGTCTTGGACGTTTTTAGTATGTTTATTGACTATATAATATAAAAATACAATGAGACATGGTAATATCAATCTATTTTACTAAGTGTTAAATCAAAATGTTAAAGTTAATACAACGACCCAAACCTGTCTAAAATCTATTGTTTGAGTGGTTTTAGACCTATAACCACCTTAAACTTTAAATAATTCACTTTTGAGGAATTTGAAACCGAATATTAATTTATTATAAAATAATATTTCTTCCTTTTCATAATGTGCCCCTCACCCCTCTTATAAAAGGGCACTCCCCCTTCCCTCTAATTCATACCTTAAAAGCCTTTTGGCTTGGCTAACCTCTTCCCAAATACCCTCTAAACTATCCTCCCTTCATACTATAGGCCTTCCTTTAGTCAGAAAGCCATCTTATGGAGCACTTTTTATCAAATCAAAAGGATGAATCCAAAGAAGAAGTAATTTTTTCACTACCATTTTTCAAGTTCCTTTCCTCTTCAACATCATCTTTCTTTGTTATTTCCATTCTAAAATAATAAATCAAGTATCTTCTATATAATTTTATTTTATTATAAATATTTCACAACCATATTCAGTTTTCTATCCTTCCTTTGAATGACATGTTACCATACGTGCGTACGTACGGCTTACCGTCTCCACATCGTGGTGTAATTGTTATTCAAAACATTATTATTTGGATGGATATGATAATGATGTGTAATTGATATAAATAATAAATATAACATGATAATGATTCTGTATATATGATATACCATGTAATTAGATATTATTTTAATATCAAAATAATGGTATTATCGCTCGTGCGTATGTACAGACTACCATCTCCACTAACATGATGGGATTCATTCCCCATCGCATCCATGCAAGTATAATTCTCATTTGATGATTAAAAATAATTTTTAAGGAATTGATATCTTTCTGGATATGAATATGATAAAACTTATAAATAACAAACACCTCTTATGTAACAAAACATATAAAAGAAAATGAGTAAGTTAACACCTGAAACGACGATAATACTAAGATATTATTAACAAAGCAATGTTAAAAGATCATATATGATATCATATTAATGTATATGATTCTTCTATAACTTAATAAAAATTATTTCACCATTATTCAACTGGTTAACATACCCTCAATCAAGGAAAAGTACTAGGTAAGGGTTCATTTCACAATCTCTTCATTATACGAGGTTGTTTATACGTAATTATATAATGGGACCTCTTTATCATCCAAATCCATGTTTCTTAAAAATGTATTTCAAAACATTTCTAATATGTTATATACTATGGGTTAAAGTCATTTATACCCTTGTTGACTTTTTATATGATTTTTATAAGGGAATATTTCCTTCGTTTTCTAAATAAGGTCCTTTTTAACCTTTTCGACAAAATTAAGGCAAGAATGTCTTTTTTAACTTATACGGAGGGTGCAACAATTTTCTACCGTTATAAACTCTTCGAAGAGTCACTTACAAGCTTATTGGAATATTTTCAATGTAAATGTTCTATTTTATAATTATGTGACTCTTAAATGAGTTCAAAATAAAAAGAAATATTTCTCTAAAAAGGTTTTTGATTTCATCTATGTCAACATCCTTCGATGGATTTTACGTTTATTTGATGTTGTTTTATAATGATACAAAACTTCCATATTGTATTGAAAGTTTTGTGATATGATTGACTGTGTATGAGCTATTTTTATACCATTCATGGTGTATGGTTTACGTATTGACATTTCGTATGCTGGTTTTAATACGAATGTTTATTATTTGTTTAAACCTTTTCATATGAGGATTGTATTGGACTTAGAAAATGACGGGTGGAGTCTGCTATAGCTCCTCAATGCATCGGTAGGTCTCATGAGACAAATAGATGTGGAATTGGACGAGGCCCTTTCCCTATTTGATTTATGGTTTTGGCCTAGGCCTTAATCATTTATAGACGTCTTGGATGAGGCCTTGCCAAAAAGTTTCAGAATGTCCGGCATTATACATTCCCTCATTATGAAAATAATTTTTATGGTTCATGTGGTTATTTTACTAGTAGAATACCATTTATTATTATTTATTGTGGCATTATTTACTCATCTCATATTCCTACCATAAAAGCAATTATGATTATTTTTGGTAAAGGCATGTGGTTTTAATTATTCACCATGCTTAATATTTATGTTATCTTCCGCTGTATTGCATACCCTTACTGAGCATTTGAGCTCACCCCTTTCTTCTGTTTCATTTTCCCATGATATGAAAAAGTTAATTATGAGTGACTTGCATTAATTATTTAGGATTCTTGGATATTTCTAAAGGAATAAATTCGTGTTGTATTTCTTTTCTAGTTGTAAAGTTGAACTTATGTATGAATCTTGTTTCCAATAATACTAAACTAATCGATCATTGTAGACATGATTTTCTTGGTAATCATGAAAATGTTATATAATAATACACCGACTCTGGGTAACTGGGGTTGGGGCATTATAGTTGGTATCAAAGGAATTTTAGTACAAAACTTGGAAACTATATTTAGATAAACTCTTATTAGGGCACATAGCCCTAAGATAGACTTGATGATTAGTATAGAATTACATCAGAGAATTTTGGTATTGTAGATATTTTGTGAGATTTCCAAGAAATACATCCCTGTCTGGATACAAGCATGTGTAGGCGGATCTAGAACATATGTACCTTGGGGTAAATCCTGAAAACACCGCTTTGAGCTAGATTCGAATTGAAATAGGCGCACGACTATGGGCCTTGCTGCACTCTTGGTTACGACACCCTCGGGAGATATGCTTAGGATAATTCTCATTTTCATTACAAACCATTAGGAAGGGTTTATGAGTATATACTTCTCAAAGCAAACATTATTTTATGATTAAGGATTATATCGATAAAATGTTGAATTCTGTTAAGTGTTTTAGAAGCTTGGAATTATATATTTCGAGTCATTAAATAATCTAGTTTATGCCATTGTTTAGAAATGGTGCCTAGTGGAAGGAATGGAAACTGTATCAATTAATGAAATCCATATAGGTATTTCCCTACTACTCGAGATAATTATTGTGGAGCTAGTGACACAACTGGTGCTAATCAGCTAATCACCATACTGGGACAACTCACTCAGGTAATGAATAATAACATTACCCATATGAAGCACCCATATCCACAACATGGAGGATCAATGTTAGATCACTTGATGAGGAAACAACCACCAACATTCTATAGGATTACAAATCCATTAGTGGATATCAAATGGATAAATTCATTAGATAAAATATTCAATGCATTTGGGAGTAGTGAAAGGGAAAAAGTTATCATGGAAGTTTACCGCCTCCCTGAAGATGCTGATCAATGGTGTTCATTGATTAAAAACAAAAAGGAAGATGATGAAATATTAAATATAAAATGGAGAGAGTTCAAAGAGATTTTCATAGAAAAATATTTTCCTCATGACCATAGAGCGGATATGGAAAGTCAATTTCTGTGTCTAAGGCAAAATGAGGATGTGAATGTGGCAAAGTATGAGGATATCATTACAAGGTTAACAAGGCGTGCTGTAGATTATATACGTAAACCAAGAAGTATGATTTATCATTTCTTTTATGGGTTAAATCCATTTCTACATCGAGAATTAGTATCATAATCCTTCACATCATATGATGATATTTTATCATGTGCTCTCAAGGCAGAAAATGAATTATCTAAGTCTTATGACATTAAATCAACGAAAAATAAGAAGAGATCTACCGAACACTATGGGAAAGGAAATAAGGAATCCGGGAAGAATGGAATAACTAAATTTCCACTCTATGATAATTGCATAAGGAAGAACCCTGGTGCATATCTAAAAGGAAAAAGATTATGCTACAAATGTGGACAGAAAGGTCATTTATCAGGTTATTGTAACAGAATGAAACACGCTACCAATTTTCAATGCTACAATTTCAGAGATATGGGTCATTATGAAAATGAATATACTAAGAATTAGGGAAACCTACCCAAGAAATGGCCAACAGAATAATGTTGAGATTATTCAATCACTACTGCTGAGGTTGAAGCCCCGAAAGTCATGGTGGTGGGTAATTTAATTGTTTCCTCATGTTTAGAAAATGCTTTATTTGATTCGGGATCATTGAATTGTTTTATAAATTCCTATTTTGCAATGAAAATTCGATATTCCCAATTTGATTTAACAAGGGAGTTTTCATTTAAAAACCCTAATGGAATTATCATTGCTACATTGTTCTATGGATCTCTTCCCATTAGGGCATATAAATTTTATTTATCTGCTGATCTCATCGTCATACCCATGACTGACGTTGATATAATCCTCGATATGGATTGGCATTCAGACCATGATGTGAAAAATTATTATAAGAATAAGTAGGTTACGATTTTTTGTGATGATGATAAAGAACACATTATCTTTAGAGGATAATCGTCACCACCTGATTCTTATCTAGATCCACCCCCAGTAGCTCAATTAAATTAAATTATCGGGGATGAAGAGAATGAAATAACTATGGGTGAGTAATTGAATGTTCAAATATAGGATGTACCTATTGTGATAGAATATGATGATGTGTTTCCAGAATATTTACATGGACATCATCCAGAACGAGAAATTGTGTTTTCCATTGATTTAATTCCTGGTTCACGGACTATATCGAAGACCCCGTATAGAATGGACACTATGGAATTAGTTGAACTAAAGAAACAACTAGAGAAATTGAGTAATAAGGGATTTATTCTCCCTATTGACTCTCTATGGGGTGATCTTGTCCTTTTTGTTTAGTAGAATGATGGATCTTCGAGGTTATGTATCAACTACATGGAAATAAAAGCTATAACAATAAAGAAAAAGTATCCCCTACCTCGCATTGATGATTTATTTGACCGAATACATGTAGATAAATACTTTTCAAAGATTTAACTTCAGTCTTGATACAATCATTTGTGTGTGAATAAGGAAGAAATTATGAATACAGCATTTCAAACTTGGTACGGGCATTACAGGTTTATAGTAATGCCTTTTGGGATGACTAATGCACCCTCGGTTTTCATGGATCTAATGAACATATTTTTCATGGAATATCTCGATGATTTTTTAGTGGTATTTATTGATGATATCTCGGTATAATCTGAAAGCTACAATGACCATGAAAATTACTTTTTCATTTTCATTAAGACTCTTATAAGATATGAATTATATGGGAAGTTTAGTAAGTGTGAATTTCGGCTTCATGAGATCTCTTTTCTTGGCCATTTTGTCTCTACGGATGGAATCTATGGTGATCCTTCTATGCCCAAGGAAATCCAAGAATGGCCAGCCCTAACGAGTATAACTGAGGTACACAGTTTTATTGGTTTAGGTGGTTTTTATCGGGTTTTCGTCCAGAATTTTTCCCGATTGGCTAACCCTTTAACGAAGCTCACACGTAAAGGGTTTAATTTTTTTGGAAAAAAGTGTGTGAAAAATGTTTTGAAGCACTGAAGAAGAGATTAGTCAATGCTTCTATATTGAGTCTACCATCGGGGAATGATGGGTTCATTATTTATAGTGATGCATCGAAAAAGGTCTTGGTTGAGTCCTTATACAGAATCATAGAGTTATTGCCTATGTATCAAGACAGCTAAAAATTAATGAGAAAAACAATCATACTCATGATCTTGAATTAGCTACTATAATGTTTTCATTGAAGATATAGAGACATTATCTCTATGGTGAAAATTTTGATATTTGTACTGATCAAAAGAGTTTGATGTATATATTCTAACAGATAGAACTCAACATGAGGCAAAGGAGATGGCTTGAACTACTCATGTATTATGATTCCATGATACACTACCACCCAGGGAAGGAAAATAAGGTGGCATATGCTTTGAGTAGAAAGGATCATGGAGTATTGAACAAGATTATAGTTAAATAGGATCCTGTATACATGGATCTAGTAAAGATGGATATGGGAATCATCATGGAATGTGAAACATCAATTCTTTTTAAAATGGATTCCAACACATCATTTCTATAATGGATATATAGTTCTCAGAACGATGATGAAGAGTTTCAAAAGAGGATTAAATCTATGAATCATGTGAGATTGAGTGACTTTGTGTATGCAGATGGAATTTTGAAATTTGGGAAGAGGCTTTGTGTTCCTGAAATACCATATCTAAAAAGAGAATTTTCGGATGATGCTCATAGTTCCAATTTTTATAAACATTCTGGGATCACCAAAATGTTTAGAGATTTAAAGGAACATTTTTGGGGGAACAAAATGACAAGGGATATTGTTGATTTTGTGTCAACATGTATGGTTTTTTACAAAGTGAAAGCTAGAAGGAAACAGCCTGGAGGAGTCATGCAACCTCTTCCAATACCTGAGTCAAAATGGGATAATATCACGATGGACTTTTTCACAGGACTATCAAAGACACCTAGAAGGAACAATGCAATATGGATTCTTATTGATCGTCTTACCATGTCAGCACATTTTCATGATATAAGAGAAGATCTACCACTTGAATGTCTAGCAAGGCTATATATTAATGAAGATGTGAGACTTCATGGATAAACCCTATCAATTGTTTCATATCATGATCTCCATTTTACATCAAGATTCTGAAAAAGTCTTCAGAAGGCCTTAGATAATGAACATAGTTTGAGAACTTCCTACCACCCTCAAACTGATGGAAAATCAGAACAAACTATTTGAACCTTAGAAGACATGTTGAGATCTTGCTCACATGGCTTTCAGGGTATATGGTATCAATTTTTACCTATGGTAGAATTTCTCTATAATAATAGCTTCCATTAAAGTATTCAGATAGCACCACATGTAGCGTTATACGGAAAGAGATGTCGTACATCAACCTGTTGGGATGATATTGTTGAAAGAAAACTCATAGGACTAGAATTGGTGGAGGAAATGATGGAAAAGGTAAAGGTAATCCAAAACCATATCAAAGCAGCTCAATGTAGGAAAAAGAGCTATGCTAACAACCGAACGAAGGATTTGTAATTTCAAGTAGGAGATTATGTTTTCTTGAAGGTATATCCATGTAAGGGTGTCATAAGTTTCGGTAAGAAGGGGAAATTGAGTCCCATGTTCATCAAACCATTCGAAATTCTAGAATGAATTGGGGTTGTATCTTATAGTTTGGCAATGCTGCCAAGTCTCCCCAAATATCATGATGTGTTCCATGTATCACTGTTGAGAAAATATATGCTTGACCCAAAGCATGTACTCACCTATGAGGAAGTAGAACTGAAACCTGATCCGTCTTATTGTGAAGATCCTGTCATGATTCTTGATATGAGAGAACTAGTGATGAGGAACCAGAAGACTCATCTGGTAAAAGTTCTATAGATAAAAAATAAGATGGAAGAGGAAACGTGGGAAACCGGGGAACTTATGATGATGAAAAACCCAAGTATTTTCACGAGGTAGTATTCTATAAATTTTGAGGACAAAATTATTTTAATATGGAATAATGTAACACCCCAAGCTTCCACGGTACGCTTCTCTTTTAATAATACAGTAGCGTGTGTTGTACGCAACTTCGAGTTCTAACAAACACCACAACCAATCAAACTACCCGTTATGAATAGTGATATCCACTTATTGAAATTTTATACATTTTATCATTCAACATGGAATTCAAATTTGGATTCAGAATATTGAAATTATATTAGGGTTAATTTTTGGTATTTTTCTGAAAACATTGAATTTTTAATTAATAGTAAATATCACTTAATTTTAATTAAATCAGCTTTTTTAATCGAAATAATTAGTAGTGATAAATTATGAATATGAGTGGTTTTAATGTATATTTATAATATATTTTCACCACTAAAGACAATGTTTTTCATTGGACATAATTTTACATTTAAACCAGACATAAACAAGTGTCAATCTTTTGATAGATGTTATTTCTTGAAAACACGTTTTTTGTTTTGATAGTGGGAATTAATTTTAAATTAATTAATTCCACTTTTGTGTTTTGAATTTATAAAAATGGATTCCATATTAATAATTAGGAGGTCCAAATTGTGTAAATTGGTTACTTTTATTTTTAGACATTTTGAATAATTACTACGGTAAATATTTTATTTACCATGGTTAAAGGGTAAATCCAGTAAATAAGGGTAAATAGTAATTTTATAATAATAATAAATTACCCTAAAACATGCCTTAAACCTATTGGTTGATACATGTTCGACCATGGGCATATTTGAGTCGATTGTGGGACCCCATGGATCCACATGTAAGTGATAATGACACTTTATATGAATTATGTTAAAGTAAATACAAAAATGACATAAGCATATATCTTTTAGAAAAAAAATTTAACATAGGGTAATATATGTTATATTTTTTACTATAAATATTCATTAGAAAGATAAAAATATTTCTACATTATTTTATTTTTTTTATTTTTTTTATAATGGAATAATTAGATTTATTTATGACACAATAATGATGCAGTATTTTCATTATTAATGGATGAATCAAAGAATTAGTATTATAAATGTTAAAATAATTAAAATTTTAATGTTTTGATGCCATCCAAGAATATTATTGGTTAATATGACATTATAGTATTGCTTAAATGAATTTTTTTCAAATTAATATTTTTTTTATGACTTTCACAAAAATTAATTATTAAATATTTTCAAAATTGACATAAATGAGTTTTTAAAACAAATATTATATTATTAATTGATATTTTATTACTAAAAATATAATGATAAGCCAAAAAACTTATATAATGATAGGTTTATTATTAATGTACAACTTTAGGGTCTCTTGGAAGTTTATAGTAAGTTTATTGACTATATATTATAAAAATACAAAGAGACATGGTAAATGTCAAACTATTTAACTAAGAGTTAAATCAAAAAGATAAATTAATAGTGTAACCCAAACCTGCATAAAATCTATTGGTAGAGTGGGTTGAGACCTATACCCACCTTAACATTTAAATAATCCACTTTTGAGCCATTATAAACCGAATGATAAATTTATTATAAAAAAATATTTCTAGATTTTCTAAGGTACCCCTCACCCCTCTTATAAAAGGGCACTCCCCCTTATCTCTAATACACACATTCAATGCCATTTGGCTCAGCCAAATTCTGCCCAAATACCCTCTAAACTATCCTCCCTTCATACTAGAGTCCTCACATTTGTCTAAAATCCAACCTAAGAAGCCCTTTTGATCAAATCAAAAGGAAGAACCCGAAGAAGAGGTAATGTTTTCACCACCCTTTTTCAAGAACCCTTCTTCTTCAACTTCTTCTTTATTTGTTATTTATTTTGTAAAATAATAACTCTAGTATCTTATATATACAGTGATGTTATTATAAATATCGTACAACCATATTCAATATTTTACCCATCCTTTGAATGACATGTCACCATATGTCTATACGCACGTCTTACCGTCTCCACGTCGTGGTGTAATTGTTATTAAAAACATTATTATTTGGATGTGTATGATAATGATGTGTAATTGATGTAAATAATAAATATAATATGATAATTATCATGTCTATATGATATACCATCCAATTATATATTATTTTAATATCAAATAAATGATATTATCGCTCGTGCGTACGTACAGACTAACGTCTCCACGAACACGTAGAGATTCATTCCCCATTGTATCCATGCTAGTATAATTCACATTTGTTGTTTAAAAATAATGTTTAAGGACTTGATATCATTCTGGATATGAATAAGATACATGTTATCCAAAAAAACACGGCTTATGTAACAAAACACATAAAAGAGAATGAGTAAGTTAACACCCAAAACAACGATAATAATAAGACATTATTAACAAAGCAATGTTAAAAGATCATATATGATATCATATTAATGTGTATGATTCTTGTATAATTTAATTACAATACTCAATCCAATTTTTTTGGTATTTTCATCTAACACTTTTAAAGGTAAGTGTGAACCCAAACAATTCGAACCACATAAAAGCCATTAAAAAGTAAAAGACATGAAAATAAAGACTATTTGGAGCTACCCCTCCCCAACAGCTAAATCAATTAAACAAGTCTCCACCTTCGCATGTCCACTCCGCTAGCTATCTTATATAGGGATGCATGGGCCCGGTACCAGTGGCAAGTGCCATACCCTCTAATTCGTCCAAATCCTGATGGTTATGCGTTGGCGGACACTTCCTGCTCTGAAACCACATCTGAAGAAGATCCTCATAGTATGACTGATGACATTCACATTAAAAACATAAAAGAAGAACCAGGAAAACTAAAAAACTTTCACAAGTTCAGTCAAATGCTAAACTTTCACTTGGAACAATATCTGGCTCGACTTCTTGTGCAATGTCGATTACCTGAGTCCACTAGTTCCATCTTCATGGAACGTCCCCTCGGATATAGGGGAGGAGAATTAGAAATATTTGGGCTAAGGACGCATAATGAGGGACACTTCTTGTTTCCAAGACTTGATTGATTAGTGGGAGAACCACCACCCATGATGAGAGGAGCATTTAGTTTTTCAATTCCAACAGTATTTTCCTTGTTTATAGGGGGTAGGATAGACTCCCTTCTTCCATGCCAGTGTTGGAGAGGATTTCCTTGCATATTGACCTCCTTCCATGGTAGAGGGTGAATCAATAATTTAATAACAATTATTTCACCATTATACAGGAGGGTAACCTACCCTCAACCAAGGAAATGTACAAGTTAAGGGTTTATTTCACAATTTCTTCATTATTCGAGGTTGTTTATACGTAATTATCTAATGGGACCTCTTTATCATTCACACCCGTGTTTCTTAAAAATGTATTTCAAAACATTCTTACTATTTTATATATTATGGGTTAAAGTAATTTATACCCTTTTTTACTTTTTATAAGATGTTTATAAAGGAAACTTTCTGTCATTTTCCAAACCCGGTCCTTTGTAACATTTTTGAAAAATTAATGTAAGAATGTATTTTTTAACTTATACGGCGGGTGCAAAAATTTTCTACTGTAAGAAACTAGTCGAAGCTTCCCTTACAATATTATAAGAATATTTTCAAAGTAATTGTTCTATTTTTTAATTATGTTACTCTTAAATGATTTCAAAATATAAAGAGATATTTCTCTAAAAAGGGTTTTGATTTCATCTATGTCAACATCCTTTGATGGATTTAAGTTTATTTGATGTGGATTTATTTTGGAAACAAAACATCCATATTGTATTGAAGGTTTTGTTATATGATTGACTATGGATGTGCAATTTTTATACCATTCATGGTATAATGTAAAATTATTGAACTTTCGTATTCTAGTTTTAGAATGAATGGTTATGATATGTTTAAACATATTTATATGATAAATGTATTGGACATATTAAATGACGGGTGAAGCCCGCTATAGTTCCTCGATGCATCAGTAGGTCCCATGAGACAACTAGAAGTGGAATTGGCCAAGGCCCTTTCCCGATTTGATTTATGGTTTTGTCAGAGGCCTTAATCATTTTTAGATGTCTTGGTCGAGGCATTTAAAAAATGTTTCAAAATGTACGACATTATATATTCCTTCATTATGAAAATAATATTGATGTTTCATGTTTTCATTCTACTAGTACAATTCCAATGATTATGTTTTATTACGGAGTTATTTACTCAGCTCATATTCATGCCTTAAAAGCATTTATGTTTATTTTTGGTAAAGGCATGTGGATTAAATTATTCACCATGATTAATAATTATGTTATCTTCCACTAAATTTCATACCCTTATTGAGCGTCTGAGCTCACCCCATTCTTATGTTTTATTTTCTGAGGATATGAAGTAGTTAGTTATGAGTGACTGACAGGAATTATTTAGGAGGCATGGATGTTTCCAATTGAATAAATTCGTGTTTTATTTCTTTTCGAGTTGTAAATTTGAACATATGTATGAATCTTGTTTCCAATAATACGAAAATGATCGGTCGTTCACGACATGATTTCCTTGTGATCATGGAAATGTTATGTAATAATTCACTGTCTCTGGGAAACTGGGTTCGGGGCGTTATAGTTGGTATCAGAGAAAGTTTACTACAATCCTTGGAAACTAGATTTAGATAAACTCTAATTAGAGAACATAGTCCTAAGATAGACATTGAGGATTATTATATAAGAACTTTCGAAAAGATTGGTATTGTAGAGATTTTGTGGGTTTTCCAAGAAGTACATCCATGTCTGGATACAAGCAGGTTGAGGCGGCTCTTCCACATATGTACCTAGGGTTAAAACCTTAAAACTCCGCTTTGAGCTAGACTCGAATGGAAACTCGTGCACAACAACGGGCCTTGCTGCAATCTTGGTTACGACACAGTCTAGGGATATGCTTAGGATAATTCTCATTTTCATTACAAACCAATATGAAGTATTTATGAGTATATACTTTTTCAAATAAAACATTTTTTTTATAATTATGGATTATATCCATAAACTGTTGAATCAATGAAAAGTGTTTTAGAAGTTTGGAATTATATATTTTGATTCATAAACTAATCTAGTTTATTCGATTTTTTAGAAATGGTTCCTAGTGGATGTAATAGAACATGTATCAATGAACGCACTCCATGTATGGATTTCCCTCCACCTAAAGATAATTGTAGTGGATCTAATGATGTAACTAGTGCTGATCTTCTAATCACCAATCTCGGACAACTCACTCAGGTTATGAATAATAACCTTACCCATATAGAGCACCAAGATCCACAGTGTGGAGGATCAATGTTAGACCATTTCATGAGGAAACATCCAATGAAATTCAATGGGAGTACAAATCCATTAGTGGCTGAGAAATGGATAAATTCATTAGAGAAAATATTCCATTCCTTGGGGAGTACTGAGATGGAAAAAGTTATCATGGCACTTTACCGCCTCACTAGAGATAATGATCAATAGTGGTTATTGATTCAAAACACAATGGAAGATGATAAAGTATTAAATATGGAATGGAGGGAGTTCAAATATATTTTCATAGAAAAATACTTTCCTCGTGACCCTATGGTGGATATGGAAAGTCAATTTCGGAGTCTGAGGCAAAAGGAGGATGAGAATGTCGCAACGTATGAGGGAAAAATTACAAGGTTAGCGAGACATGATGCAAATTATATAAGTAACCAATGAAGTAAGATTTATCATTTCATTGATGGGTTAAAACCATTTCATAATGGAGCATTAGAATCACAATCCTTCTCATCATATGAAGATATTGTCTAATGTGCTATAAAGACAGAAAAGTAATTCCCTATGTAGTATAACTTTAAATCAAAACAAAAGAAGAATTGAACTGATGAACACTCTGGGAATGGATATAAGGAATCTGGGAACTACTGGAAATCCATGTTTTCCCAATGATTCTTTACCAACGGTTTTCTTAAATCATTGGTAAAGAAAACCTTTCCCAACAGTTTTAGGAAACCGTTGGGAAAGGGGTGTTGGAGGCACCATTTCACAACGGTTTAGTAGAACCATTGCGAAAGGGGTGTACAAGGAACCCTTTCCCAACTGTTTTTAAAAACCATTGGGAAATGTTTACCCCAAATACAGAATCGGACGCTACTCTCCCACATTCACAACAGAACCATAATTTTTCCAGCACGTGGATCCTCTCGTGACTTCCCCCATCCGAACCTGTGAAACTCCATCTGAATCATCTCAAAATAGGTATTCTATTCTTCATACCCATAAAATATTTAATTGATAACTTGTATTTATTGTAATTCATCTCATATTTTAGTTTTATGTTTTGATTTGATGTGTGTATCATTTTTTGTGTTTTGATTTAATCTAGACTTTATCCATTTCAATCCATTTAATTTTTTAAATCATTAACCCTCAATGAAAAAAGAAGCATATCAAATTCATTGCTGATGGACTCTATATTTTCTATGTATGTGTTTTTTTTTGTTTTTTTATCTTATAAGTAATCGTCACTTGGAAATATATTTATATGTCTTTATTAATTTTTAGCAATGTTTTTATGAATGTTTTCCTTAAAATTCTTTGAGGAAAGTGTTTTATTAAAATGAAATTTTTTTAATAAGGCTTGTGTAATGTAATTTGTTAAAGTACACTATGTGACTATGTTTGGTATTTAGAAACAAATGAGATAACTGGTGTGTGAGAATGTGTTGTAAAAGAGATTCCATGGTTGGTTAAAGACTGTATTTACATTTTGAGTATATTAAGGAGTTGTTTTAATAAAATTTTGCGAAATTTACTTTAGTTTATTGGTGAAAACTGGGAGCTGTAGAGGTGGTTCATGATTAAGACAAATAATTACTGCTAAACATGTGGATAAACCATGAATAGTTGTGAATTCTTGAAATGTTTGAAGTTTTTAGTCCTTTTTTATTTGGAGTTTCCTTTGATGCTGATGTTTCTTATTGATACCTATGATGGTTATTTATTTTAGTTTATAAATCGGCTGAGACTCCCCCACCATGTATAGTGTATGAAATGTCTAACCTTATTTAATCATTCTTTTTACATAGCCTATGCAACTTCTAACCTCATTTAATCAGTGAACTCAAGTCATTAATTCAATCCTTCATTCTCACTAGCATGTAAGAAATTGAATGATGTAAACCCGTCCTCACATGATTTATTACCTTAGATTGTAACAACCCGAGATTTTATGAGAATTATTCTATTTAATTTCTTTGATGTATTTTGTTGTATGCTACACCAAGATTATCTTGCGATATATGAAACAACATATTAGCTTGCAGTATATGCAACACTATTCTTGGATCATGTTACACACAATTTCAAGTTCATTTGATAGTAGTTATTCTACGCATCATTGAGTGTATATATATATATATATTCAATGTATAAATGAACTATGGTTTGATTCTATTATACGCAACAACAAATGAATCTTGAATTACATGAAACCATGACCTTCCACGATAACATTTGTTATACGCAATACCAAGTTTCACTAACCGAGATATTATTATAATATTATTATGAATTAGCAGTTATGAATAGTAATACCCAATTTTTGAAATTTTATGAATTTTATCATTAAAAATGAACTTCATTTTTAGATTCGGAATATCGAAATAATTCTAGCAGTGACAATACTGTTGATCGGCGGGTACTGTAGCGGCGGCAGGGCACTGTAGCGGTGGCGGTACTATGCGGGTACTGTAGCAGCCGGGTTACTATTCACAGAATAGGAATTTGGCCAAAAAATTGGGCCTACAGTCTATGTAATGGGCTACAATCCCACTGGGCCTTCGGGCTATGTAATGGGTCTCCCTCTACCCAGTTAAAAGAGGTCTTTGCTTTGCATTATTAATAAAAAATGAGGCTTCACCCCCAACCTTTAAAAAATAATTAAAATTAAAAAAAATTTACCCACCTCCTAGGAGAATTTGAAAATTTACATAAAACTTATTTTTACTACATCTATGAGTGTAATTTTGAAAATCCAAGAGATACAGTCAATATGAAGGAGTAAAATGTGGTTCAATAAGATAAAAATATTTTTTCTTGAATAGTAACTTTTTACTTTTACTTACCACAGTTAAAAGTAAATAGGGTAATTAAGTGTAAAATGATTTTATTATTACCCTAACACATATCTTAATTCTATTGGATAAGTATAATTCTACCAAAAACAACCGTAGGAATATAATATTATCATTTAGGTCCACTTGGATTAGATTAGGACATTTATTATTATTTTATTTAAAAAAGATTTAAAATAGTTAAAATCAATGTTTAATAAATAAAACATTTTTAATATAAGGTTATATATAATATAAATTCTAATATAAATAATCATTATAAAGCTAAAAAAATTTCCTACCTAATGGTATTTTATTTATAATTTTTAGACATTATATAATTTAAGTTATTTATGACACAATGGTGATGTAGTAATTACCTAAATAATAAAATATTAATATAATTGATATTATAAATACACAAATAAATTTAATTTGAGACTTTTTATGAATTACACTAATTATCAAGGTTAATATTGTATTTTATTATTTATTTAGTTAACTTTGTTATAACTAATCATGTTTTTATGATTTTTACAAAAATCAATTACCAAATAGTGACAAAATTGGCATAAAATAGTTTCTAAAACAAATATTATATTTTTAATTGTTATTATATTCATAAAAAACTAAGGTTTAGAAAAATTACTTAGATAAGGTTATATATATAAATAATGTAAAACATGGGGTTGTTTTGGATGGTTATAGTATGTTTATTAACCATATATTGTAAGAAAACAAGAAGACACGGTAAAAGTTTAATTATTTAACATAGAGTTAAATATAAAAGATAAGGTTAAAATAGTAACCTAGACTTATCTAAAACCTATTGGTTGAGAATATTTGGAGCCCTCCTCACTTAATATTCAAAATAAATTAATTATTAACTATTATAAACTGAATATGAATTTATTATAAAATAATATTTTATTTTTTTCCAAAGATGCCCCTCTCCTCCCTTATAAAAAGCGAACCCCTTCCTGTTTCTCTTCACACCATTTTTAGCCTTTAAGCTCGGCCAACCCCTTCCCATTAATATTATCCACTTCCCTAGAAACATTCTGGAGGTTCTGGTCTTCTCAAAAGACCAAATCCACTTCTTTAAGTGGAAGCTTAATGGAGGTGCATCGAAGAAGAGGTAATCTCTTCTTCTGATTCCCTCAAATTTCTTTCTTATTCTACTTCTTATTATTTTGTTGTATCATTATAAAGTAATAACAAAAGTATTAAATATATACTTATATGTAATTATAAATATGGAACAACCCTATCTTACCTTCTATCCATCCTACGGAAAATGAAATCACTACGCGTGCGTACGTACGGAATACCGTCTCCACGCCGTGGTATAATATTTTTTCAACCACCACCTTAATTGGATGGGTATAATGTTGTAAATAAATAACTATATATGATTATTTTAAAATGATATTGATTCTGAAATATTATACATACACTTCAATACAATTCCACGATCATGGGAATGATATCATCGTTCGTGCGTACGTACGGACTACCGTCTCCATGACACGATGAGATTCATTCTCCATGTTAACCATTGATGAATGATAATAATGTATATATAAAAAATAATAATGAAATATATGACATAATAATGATACTAGATTTATGTATGTATGTCATCTACTTAATTCCATTCAATTCTATAAGGAAACAAAAACAGCATTCATGCGTACGTATGGCCTACTATCTCCATGAACTATGTATTACATTACATTTATCGATCTATCATATATATATATATGTATATGATGAATAAATTTTATATATAAATCATTTTTTACATTCCGGAATTAATTAAATCCAGATATAAGTAACAATATCTAGAACAACAAGTCAAAACATGTACAATAAATGAAATGATTTTACACATATCCCAGCTTTTACATAGAATTTACAACAGAATGGGTAATATAATGTCATAAGTAAACTATATATGATATCATAACAATTATTAATCTTCTGTAATAAGTCAATGACATTATTTAAATAATTATACATGAGGTTTGGATACATACAAAGCATATCGGATAAGGTAAGGGATAACTATTCCAATCTCGCTCTTATCTGAGATTGTTTATTCGTAAGTATTTACTAGGGTTTTTGTTATCATCCATGTCCCTATTTTATAAAAAAATTTTCATGTATGTTTAATTTCCTTTTTACACATTTTTTAATTTTACCACATGTTATTAAAGGAATCTTACTTTTGTTTACCACATGAAGAACTTTATGAATTTTCTGAAATAAGTATGAGGAGAATGTTATTTTGATCTTTTACGGCGTGAACGGATTTTTACGGTTTCATAAAGCCTCATTTTAATGAATCTTCCTCTACATGAATACATGATTATATTCAAAAAAACCCTTTTATATTAAAATTACATGGAATTTTTTGAAAATAAAATTATTTTGAAGAAGAAAGGATACATTCATCAAGAATTCATTTCAAGTGTTTTATCAAAACTATTTTCCAATCTAAAATGACATTATTTAATATGATTATGTTTCAAGTATAATGACTCCATTATTTACATGGTTTGTTTCTTCTTATGATGAAATGATATCCATTTTCTTATATGGATTACGTTATGATGGAATGATGTTTAAGAATCCCATTCTATTACATGGGTTATGCTATGATGTATTATTTATGATTTTATGGCACACGAAAGAATGATTTCATTATGAGATAGGTGGGACCTATATTTCCCTCCAATGAATTGGGTAAATATTTATATCTCATGAGATAGACATGGCTAGAATGGTAAGTTAATCTGGTTCAGTGTTACAGGACTGAAACGTGGAGTGAACTCGATTCAGAAAGGGACTTTGTCCACTAAGATGGTCATGACAGTAATGTCTTGGCGACTATAGAAATCATAACACATGATGAATGGTTTCCACAATTACATGTTTTATTCCCGTGGTATTTAATCATGATTGATGTTCCTTTATGATATATGCCTTGCATACTTCCATGATTTATGTATTTTTTCATGATTTTGATGTTTAAATTTTATGTTCAAGTTTTTGCATTCAAATTTTTATGGACTGTTTTATGTTCTCAATGATTTACCATACTTAGAATTTTAGCACACCCTTATTATGTATTCTTTTCCCCAGGATATGATGAAAGGTTTTATGTATGAAAACCAAAGGGGACGATCTTTATGGGAGATGTTGAAGATCATTCACCATGATTAGAAGATTATATTCTGACTTTCCAAAGACACTAAACTAATACAATCTTTGGGCGTCTGTTTTTGTCATGTATTCAGTATTCCGCAAAAGTAATGTAATGTCGATGTAAGTCACGATTTGGGTATCTACAGTTGGTATCAAAGTGAAGGATTAGTTAACCTTTGGAAACTAGGATGAGATAACTTTAGTGAGATCCCAAGAGATATTTCTAAGTTATGTCTAGGGATGTCTCTAAGGTTAAATATATGTATAGGTTATAGTCCTATAATTAAGGTAATGATATTAGAATTAAACCCAAGGTGTTATATATTTAAGGTACTCCCCCTTTAATATGCTGTTTTCCAAGCAGGATTTTTGCCACTCACACTATTCTTTTTGGGTTTTAGAAAATGGCTGGAAACAAGATGATTCTCGATAATGGAGGATATGATGGTAAATGGAATGATATTCTTCATGGGAAAACAAATGAAATAGGATCTAGAATTACAAACATTGTTATTATTCCTAATCAGCAATCTCATAATATGATCAATAATCTCAAATTTGGTATGTTTCCTGACTAAGCTAATATGAGAAAGATAGAGTTTCATGATGATCATTGTGGAAAGAAAGTTAAATTTATCTCATGTAAATCATGTGGGAAGAGGCATCAAGGAGAATGTTTCAAAGTAACTGGAAGATGCTTTGATTGTGGAAAATAAGGACACAAATCCAGTAAGTGCAAAAGAAATGGTTCAGTTAACACCATGGATAAGGATAATGGTATTGCTACGACATCAACAATGATTGGATGTTTTAAATGTGGAATGTATGGGAATTATGGAAACCAATGCCCAAAGGGAAAATCTCATGAAGAGAATCTGCATGGTCATATGGGTAGTATTTATGTGGATGATGATGAGGAGACTACAAATTATATATGAGATGAAAGAAGTGTTGAAGCTTGGTCAGTGGTTTAGGAAGGTAGTGGAATGATTGTATGTTTATCAAGAGTTATGTTGTATTAGTAATTTAATGGTACTATGGAATAAAGAAACATCTAAGGATTGTTACGCAATTGTTTTTCTTAAAGTATTTCAAAGTATATGTTCAATGATACTGGTAACCATGAAAGGCTATTCAGAATTTTTGGATAGAAGATGATATGCGCATAATGAAGGGATAAAGAGAGAATAAAATTTTGATAGTATTCATGAGCTCATGACTGATATAAGGACAAAGTGATAGCATGGTTTCAGTATATAGAAATTTTGGGATTTTCGTATGTGGAATGAGTTAACTTTTGATATAAATCATCTTTTCACTAAGGTTCAATGGGTATTCATTTTTCAAAAGAGTGCATGATTAAGGAATTCACATGTTTGGAATGTGACTAAGAAGATATATCTTCTGTTATATGGGGGATAAATGATGGTATTCACGTGCTTGTTATGTGACCTTTCAAGTAACCATTTTCTTTATACTATGATATTGGACTGATGTATTTTGGATAATCCTAAAGAATAGAATGTATTATGTTAGACATAAGATATTATTATTTTAGGATAGAACTTGTTTTTCAATATTATTTATGGAATTTTATAATTGAATAGTTTTATAAAAAGGACAACCCATAGGACCAGCGACAACCCGTCACGTCGAACAAGGATATGAGAATCGAACCCAAAACTGAAGTATGACAGGCCTTTATCGCATACCACTAGCCTACTGGAAGTCCCTGGTTAGTATAAATAGGTTTTATTTTATTAAGTGCTATGATAGATGATGTATAAGTCCTTTTTTGGAACCATATACGATTAGTCTCACCATAAGATGGACATATAAATTTTGCTAATCTTTTGTTTGAGATAGATGGAATGCCCCATCATTCTATCACATGATCTGCTAACACTTCAAGAATGAAAAATTGAACTTCATTTTTTGAAGATATGAAGTAGAAATTGTTCAAGGCACGAACAACGGTGAGATTGTACCAAAATAAAGTAAGTATTTCTTCCAATTACTTAACATTAGGGAAATGATCTTGAAAACCAAAAATGTTGTCCTAGTGTCCTTATATATGATGAATTAGATGGTACCATAGATCGTAACAAATTTATGGCTCTGTGATTGTTGGATTTTTCATACCCATGTTCTCTACCACTCTCCATAAGAACATGATGGTTAGAATCCTTTTCCATAGCCATATTATCACATATGTTCTCTTATGTGGAAACACAATGATTAGTTAATTTGGGTAACTGTTACGTTTCATACTTTATATTTTAAATTTATGTTTTGGTATTCCGTTTTTCGATGCAGGTTTCAATTAAAGATACTTTCAAGTTGAAAACCATTTATAACCTCGACGAATTTCGAGGGTGAAATTATTTTAAGGGGGGTAGAATGTAACAACCTAGGATTTTATGAGAATTATTCTTTTTAATTTCTTTGATTTATTTATTTGTATGCTACACCAAGATTATCTTGCGCTATACGCAACACCGTATTAGCTTGCAGTATACACAACACTATTATTGGATCTTATTACACACAAATTCAAGTTCATTTGATTGTAGTTATTCTACACAACATTGAGTGTATATATATATATATATTCAATTTATAAATGAAATATGGTTGGATTATATTATATGCAACAACAAATTAATCTTGCAGTACACACAACAGCAACCTTCCACTATAGCGTGTGTTGTACGCAATACCAAGATTCACTAAATGAGACATTACTATAATATTATTATGTACTAGCCGTTATGAATATTAATACAAAATTTTTGAAATTTTAAGAATTTTATCTTTCAAAATGGACTTCATTTTTAAATTCGGAATATCTAAATTAGCCCAGGGTGAATTTTTGGTATTTTTCTAAAAATATTCAATTTTTGATAAATAGTGAAAACACTGGGTTACTATTTTGAAACCGACTTTTTATTTAAATAATTATTTATTTTATGTAAATTTATTTTTGGTCAAAAATGGATACATAATTAATATATATGTTTAATTTAATTCATTGGAGTCATTTTATAATAATTTTAGATATATTAAAATTTTATTGAACTTTTCATAGCCTTTTACCCACCTCCTAGGAGAATTTGAAATTTTATAGAAAACATAATTTTACCGCTTCTGTGAGTGGGATTTTGAAACTCTTAGAGACACGGTTAATATCAAGGTGTAAAATGTGGTTCAATAAGATAAAAATCGTATTTTGTAAATAGTAACTTTTTAGTTTTACTAACCACAGTTAAATGTAAATTGGGTAATTAATGGTAAAATGATATTATTATTAATCTAACACAAGTCCTAAATATATTGGATAAGTATAATTCGAAAACAAACAAACTTAGGTATATAATATTATCATTTAGGTCCAATTGGATTAGATTAGGACATTTATTATTATTTTATTTAAAAAAGAGCTAAAATAGTTAAATTCAATGTTTAATAACTAAAACTTTTTAATATAGGGATATAAATAAGATAAATTAGAATATAAATATTATTTATAAATATAAAAATATTTCCTACCTAATGGTTCTTTATTTATAATTTTTATCCATTAAATATTTTAAGTTATTTATGACACAATGGTGATGCAGTAATTACCTAAATAATGAAATATTAAAATAATTGATAATATAGATACCCAAATAAATTTAATTTGAGAAATTTTAAGAATTAAACTAATTTTATAGGTTAATATGACATTTTATTATTGATTTAATTACTTTATTTGAACTAATAATGTTGTTACGATTTTCAGAAAAATCAATTACCAAACAATGTCAAAATTGACATAAAATAGTGTTTAAAACAAATATTTTATTATTAATTTTTATTATATTCCTAAAAATCTAAGGTTCGGCCAAATTACTTATATAAGGTAATATATGTTAATAATTAACCACTTGGGGTTCTTTTGGCTGGTTATAGTAAGTTTATTAACCGTATAGTGTAAGAAAACAAGAAGACACAGTAAAAGTTAAATTATATAACTTAGAGTTAAATCTAAATGATAAGGTTAAAATACTATCATAAACATGTATAAAACCTATTTGATGAGAGGATTTTCCCCCCTCACTTTATATTCTAAATAAATCAATTTGGAGTTACTATATACCGAATATGACTTTATTATAAAATAATATTTTAAGTTTTTCCAAAGGTGCCCATCTCCTCCCTTCTAAAAAGGGCACCCCTTACCTTTTCTCTTCAGACCATTTTGATCCTTTAATCTCGGCCAATGCCTACCCATTTATCTTTTCCACTTCCCTAGAAACATTCTGGAGGTTCTTGACTTCTCAAAAGACCAACTCTACTTCCTCAAGAGGATGCTTAAAGGAGGTGCGTCGAAGAAGAGGAAATCTCTTCTTCCGATTCTCTCAAGCTTCTTTCTTCTTCTACTTATTATTCTTTAGTTATATAATAATAAAGTAATAACATCAGTATTAATTATATACTGATATGTTATTATAAATATAAAACAACCCTATTTCACCTTCTATCCATCCTACAGAAAACAAAATCACTGCTCGTGCGTACGTATGGAATACCGTCTCCACGCCATGGTGTAATCTGTTTTTGACCACCACCTTACATGGATGGGTATAATGGTGTAAATAGATAACTATATATGAATATTTTAATGTTATATTGATTCGGAAATGTTATACATACACTTAAATACATTTCCATGATCATGAGAATGATATCATTGTTCGTGCGTACGTACGGACTAGCGTCTCCACGACGCGATGAGATTCATTCTACATGTTATCCATTCATGAATGATTATAAAGAATATATAATGAATAATAATGAAATATATGAAATAATAATGATACTAGATTTATGTATGTATCTCATATACTTAATTCCATTCAATTCTATAAGGAAACGAAAACAGCGTGCATGCGTACGTACGGCCTACCGTCTCCATGAACGGTGTACTTCATTTCATTTATCGATCTATCATATATATATATATAAGCTGAATAAATATTATATAAAAATAATGTTTTAGATTTTTGAATTGAGTAAATTAGGATATACATAATAATTTCAATAACTAAATGTTGAAACACAATCAATAAATGAAACGATTCTACTCAAATAACTCCTTTTACATCGAATTTACAAAAGAATGGGTAATATAACGACATAAGTAAAATATATATGATATCATAACAATGAATATGATTCTATAATAAGTCAATGACATTATTTAAATCATTATACAGGAGGTTCGGAAACATACGAACCATATCAGACATAAGGTAATGGATAACTATTCCAATCTCGCTCTTATATGAAATTGTTCTTTCATAAGTATTTACTGTGGTTTTTGTTATCTTCCATGTTCCTATTTTTTTAAAAAAAAATTTATGTATGTTTAATGGAATTTTTACCCATTTTTTAATTTTACCACATGTTTTTAATGGAATCTTACTTTTGTTTACCACACGAGGAAGTTTTTGACTTTTCCGACCAAAGTACGAAGAGAATGTTTTTTTAACTTATAAGGCGTGAACGGATTTTTACGGTTTCATAACACCTCGTTTACATGATGCTTCCTCTACAAGATTGCAGGATTATTTTCAAAAAGACCCATTTATTTTAAAATTTCATGTCATTTTGTGAAAAGAAATTGATTTTGAAGAAGAAAGAATATTTTCCTCAAGAATTCATTTCAACTGTTTTATCAAAACAATTTTCCAATCTAAAATGACATTATTTAATATGTTTCTGTTTTAAATATAATGTATCCATTATTTACATGGTTTTAATCTTTCTATGATGAAATGATATCCTTTTTTTATTTGGATTTTGCTATGATTTCATAATGTTTATCAATCCCATTCTATTACATTGGTTATGATATGATGTATGATTTATGATTTTGTGGCACATGAAATAATGATTTAATTATGACATGGTTGAGACCTATATCTCCCCCCCAATGCCTTGGGTAAATAGTTATATCTCATGAGATAGACATGGCTGTTATAGTATGTTTATCTGGTTTAGTGTTACAAGACTGAAATGAGGAGTGAACTCAATTCATAAAGGGACATTGTCCACTGAGATGGTCATGGAAGTAATGCCATGGATACTATTGAAATCATAACATGTGCTTAATTGTTTCCACAATTACATGTTTTATTCCCATTATATTTTATCATGATTGATGTGACTTTATGATATATGCCTTACGTACTTCCAAGATTTATGTCTTTGCTCATGATTTTGATGTTTAGATTTTATGTTCAAGTTTTTACATTAAATGTTTATGGACTGTTTTATATTCTCTATGATTGCCTTACTGAGCATTTGAGCTCACCCTTTTTATGGTTTCCTTTTCCCATGATATAAAGAACGGTTTTAGGTAAGAAAACCAAAGGGGAAGATCATTATGGGAGATGTTGAAGATCTTTCACCATGATTAGAAGATTACGTTCCGAGTTTCCAAAGACACTAACTAATATGATCTTTGGGCGTCTGTTTTTTCATGTATTAAGTATTCCGAAAAAGTAATGTAATGTCCATATATGTTAAGATTTGGATCTCTACATAGATAGTGTCCAACATATAGAATATGATCTTTTGAATTCATCAGTTAAACAGGATCATATATTCCATTTCCCCCAAGATGAATATACGAATATAACATTAGGGTCAATTAAATATGGTTCTCAGTGTACGTTGTATATTATGTGTCCTTCTTGTCCATTTATGAATTTTATGAGGGTGGGGAGCTTTTCACTACACATGCTGGAATGTGTAGACATCCATAAAAATGTTAGATAGGTCAAAAGTTTAATTCAGTAATGTTTTTATCATTGACATAATTTATTATTAATCTCAAATTAACAAATAATTGTTTTGTCTATACATAATGAAATTAAATATTTTTACAAGCCATGAACAGCCTAGTCGTGTAGAAGCCTAAAATTTATTCACCCATGGGGTGCACATGACTTGGGGATGTAATTTGGTAATGAAAGGTAAGGCCATAGAGGTTCCAATAATGAGTTATTGAACATGAGTGAATGATTTGGGATTCATATAAAACATAATGGGACATGAGGAATGTACCTATTATATACTTAATGAAAAAGAATATAAATTAATTTTTATTTAATTTATGAGTACATGTTCTTTACATTATTTTAATAGTTCACTGCATCAACTAGAAACTTCTTTCGTTATCATTTACGTAAATGTATTTTATATTAAAGTTCAATCCTATTGAATTGTTTATGACAAAATGAATTATATAAATTCTTTTTATAGAATGGAAAGATGTTGGATGTATGAAACCGATTGGATATCAAGCGATTTTCAAAACAATTTAGAGAGCTTTATATATTTTTCATTTCACACTGCTTCAGATAGTGGTCGCATACACTACCCATGTTCCAATTGTGTTTATAGACCTTGGTTGATCCGTGAAGAAGTCAGCTACCACATAACCAAAAATGGTTTTCAAGAAAACTACTTTGTGTGGTATCACAATGGGGAGAAAATGAAATCTCCAATTGGTGATTGTCAAAATGAAAAGACTGGAATGAAGAATTTGTTAGATGATCGGTTTCCGTTTATTAGTCATTATGAAAAAGAAAGGATTTAAACTCAAGAAGACTTCGATATGAGGACAGCTGATGCATCTAGTGAAAATGATGATATTGAGAGGGTGAAAAATTTGAATGATGCTGGCACGACTCCAATATATCGACAATGATATAAAATGAAAAATCTGGAATTTTTAATCTGATTGTTTCATGGGAAAACTATTTATGGGATTTCTAATACAGTAACTGATTACATTCTTACCATCTTGAAGGATTTACTTCCAGATGATGCAGATATTCCCTCAAACCACTATATGTCATGGAAGTTTGCTGAGGAACATGGATTTTCAAGAAACAAAATTCATGATTTCCTGAAAGAATGCATTATATTCTGTGAGGAAACTGCTGAACGGAGTGATTGTTTAAAATGTGTCACATCCCGCTGGATGTCAAAATATGATGGAACAACATACCGCATTCCACAAAAAGTAATGTGGCACTTTCCATTGATCTCTATACTTCAAATTATTTTTATGTCTGATGAAATATCAGTAAAAATGACATGGAATTATACTGAGTGAAAGAAGACTAATGATGAATTTGTTCATCCAACAGATGAATTTTCATGGCAGATATTTGATGCTCAACATCCTAATTTTGCAGTTGACATGTGTAATGTGAGGCTGGCTCTTTCATGTGACGTATTTAATCTATTTGGGTAGATGCTTACTTCGCACAACAGATGGCCGGATTTTATACACATTTATAATCATCCTCCATAGTTGTGTATGAAAAAACCTTTCACTTTTAGGAGTATACTCACATCTGGTCCTTCTGATCCTGGAATTGATATTGATGTATACATGCACCTTTTAATAAAAGAGTTGAAGATTATTTGGGATGTGAGTGTGTGCCCATACGATGCATGTTTGAAAGAAAAATTTTAGATGCGTGTTGCGGTTATGTGGATGATTAATGATTTTTCATCTTATAGAATGATGTCTGGATGGAGCATGAAGGGAAAACTATCATGCCCTATTTTTCTGAAGAATTAATGATCTCGAAGACTGAAACATTACCATAGTTTCTGTTTTATGGGGCATTGGAGATTCATGCCAAATGATCATCCATATAGAATGAATCATCAAAGATTTGATAATACCATAGAGACTGATGATCCACCTCAGCGTATGTCTGGAACTAATGTTCTTAATGAATTGAATGATTTCAGTTTTTCATTCGGGAAGGGTCAAATGAAATCGGGAAAAACAAATAATTTTTAAATCGAAACCTGTTACAATTGGAGGAAGAGGAGTGTCTTTTTTGATTTTCCTTATTGGTCAACCAATTTGTTACGTCATTTATTAGACGTAATGAATATTGAAAAGAATATATGCAAAATTTTGCTTTCGATTCATCTAAATGTCAAGGGGAATACCAAAGTTGATTTACAATCTCGGCGTGACTTGGTGGATTGGGGCATCAAACCAGAATTACATCCTATGCATATCAGTGGAAATAAATGGAAACTTCCATGTGATTCTTATGTGATGACACCTACAAGAAAAAAACAATTTCTGGAAGAATTAGAGACTATTAGAGTTCTTTATGGCTATTCAAGCAACATATCTGAATGGGTCAATATAAGAGAGTTGAAGCTAAAATCTTTGAAGACTCATGATTATCATGTTCTACTGCATGAGTTGCTTCCAATATCAATCTGTCGCCTTTTTTCCAATTATGTAAGGGTGACTATTATTTGTTTGTAAAATTTTTTAGAGATATTTTTTCTATGTCTATTCCATGTATTTCTTGCCAAAAATGTTGACAGATGAACCATTAATTATGTGTGAGTTGGAGAAAATATTTCGTCCATCATTTTTCACATGCATGCTGCATCTGACTGTCCATATTCCCACTGAAATACTTCTCACAGGACATGTTTCTTTTTGTTGGATGTATCCAACTGAAATAAATATGTACACATTAATGTCTTATGTCCAAAACAGGAATCATCACAAAGGTTCTATCGTGAATGGTTACATGGATCAAGAATGTATGGACTTCTGCTCAATGTATTTTTCAATCTCACTACAAGAATGAACAGACCCATGAGAAATGAAGAAAAATAGTATGAGTAAATTGAACCCAGTTTTCCATCACTTCCTCAAACTGGGGAAATTCTTGGATCATATACATTGTATACATTAAATCATGAAGAGCGGGAGATGGCACATCGTACAGTTTTTTCAACTGTGATTTGTTCGATGACTATATCCTGTAACAAAATTGAATATGTATATCTTATATATATTCATATATATATCTGTTAAAATATTCATATTTTTTATCTACGGAGAATATAAAAGAATGATAAACAGGAAGAATCGTTCTTTATCTTTGAGAGGGTGAGAGACTTTGCATAGCAAAGAGTTTTAATCTTGGTTAAAATAGAAGGTAAAAATATTAATGGTAATAATAATTATATTAATATTTAATTAATCTTAAAAGTATTTTATATTGTAGGTATTGAGTTTGTATGAAGAATCTGTCTATGAGGAAATAAGAGCTTCAGATTTTGGTCATAATACCATGGTTCGTGATAGAAAATCAATTTTTATCAATGGGTACAAATTTATTGTCACTGAACGAGCAAAGAACATGAGAACACAACATGATGGTGTTATGGTTACTACCACAACAGATTGTTATGCTAGTTCATCAAATAGGAGAATACAATTTGAAAATGTGGGTTATTATGGAGTCGTTGAGAAAATAATAATATTGGATTATTACTCTCATGGATGAGTGACAATAATGAAATGCCATTGGTTTGATTCGATGATGAGACATGGCACATTTATCGATTATTGTGGATTTCGGGTAATTAATAAGACTCTCACTCTTGCTACTGAAGAACCATATGAGTTGCCATCAATGGCTATGAACGTTTTTTATTTCAAAGACCAACTTCGACCTGAATATGGTGTCATTGTTGAAGTAATTCCAAGACATATTTTGGACGATGGTGATAATGGAATTGACACTGTACCTAGTGCCATTGGAAACAATCCATTTATTTCTTTTGATGACTCCTATAGCTCAATTGTCAGAGTTGATTGTGAACCTGATGTTGTGGTTGAATATATATAGAATCATTCATCCATGATCTCAATGATTTTGGTTTACCTCGAGTTAGGTTTTTAAGGTTGGTTATATTCAAATTGATTCAGTATTGATCAGAATATGTTTTAGCTGACTTGACCGTTATGTGAATTTTCAATGTTTATTGATTGAATTTTTATTTTTATAGAATTTTCTAATTTTTAATTTAACTGTATTGAAACCTTGTCAAACAATATTTCTAACTTAGTGAACATTACAACTTCTATGATTTATTAAATCCATTCCATTCCTTCTAAAACAATTGATAGCTAAATTACCAATGAATCCCTTTATTCCAACGTATATTTAGTTTTTTTGGGAAAAACATTAGTTTCCTTTTTCTAATTAATTACATATTTGTTTTCAAAAGCAGGATATGCATCCAATTGAAGAGATACGAAGGAAATAAATGATGGATAACAGTCGTCGTTCCACCATTAGTGCCTATGGTGAGTACATTATTTCAAGTATATATATTTATGGAATATATAATGTCACGTGATTAATTTTTTTGTTAAATTTTTTGTAGGATCCACCTATACGTCGACAGTTATTCGATGAGGAGCCTAGTACTGGTTCTAGTACTTAGGCCAGTGGTACGAGGAGGGTTTCGACCAGAGGTGGATGAGCAGCTTCGCGTATCCGACTAGACCCTGCCCCTCCCACTAACATGTCATTATTCCCACATTTTTATCCCGATGTGTTGTTAGGGACACACGGGATAAATAGGCCTCCCAATTTTTCTCCACCTTTTTCATATTTTGGCGCATTATTTTTATATCCCATGAATATTCCCACTCCCCAGTCAAAATCCAGTCATACAGCTGTCCCATTTTTCTTCCTTCTACTTTTGTCTCTCCTAGCTTCTATATTCCATCATATTAGACTCATATTACACCACAGGGTCATCAATTAGTTTATGTGGGTCCAGCGGTGCTCATCAATCAGACTGGCTCATGTATATTTATAGAACCCTAACAAATTTTTATAGCAATATTTATTTTCATTATAACAATTTTTGATAAAATATTTGTTTGTCTTTCATTAATGATACATCTACTGACTAGTGGTGGGGGAGGGGTCTTACATGCATGCGATCAGTGCAGAACCTCCACACACAGGTTATAGTGGATTATAATGAAGAAAACCAAATGGTTGAGAAAATAGGGCAGCAATGTCGGAGTTTTTTTGGCGACTCTTTCCTAATACTCCAACATCATTCCCGTCAGCCCAATATTGTGGAGGGATTTTCCACATGAGGTCAAGGATAGAGCTTGGGTAGAGATATGGGTAAAAAATATATTTTATTTAATTCAATTAATTATGTTTGTATTTATATGAATTAATATTTTGATGTCAGCATCGATTTAATTTTCCCGATGGTGAGGGTGCCCGACCAGAACATCTAAAGGATTTATGCGATATTTGGAGAGCCTACAATCATAAGTTTTTTATTGGATGGAGTGCTAGAGTTGGCACTATGTTAGAGGTTTTACCAGTAAGGGATAATTGTCCTATAGAGTAGTATCATCAGTTGATTACTCATTTGATGACTACCCCGTTTAAGGTATGAATTACATGTGATTTATTTAAGTAATAAAATTCATTTTTTTAATTAATATTATTGATTGAATTATATAATTTTATTTAGGAATCATCTGTAAAAAAACATTGATGAAAAAAAGTTCCTCCACACTAGGACATACTACAATGCTAGATCATGAGAGGTAGCATGTATGACAATTGTTTATAAGTTTTCATTACAACTTACACATTATTTTGTTCCTCAATTAATTAATCGTTTGTTATTATTTTCATATAAATTTAGTTTTCAATGTCATAGTAGAGGCAAATACAGAATATTGAAGGACATGTGCCTCAAGAAAAACAGTTTTGCTCGAGTAGATGGAAAAAGGATGGAAGTGCCGTCAACGAAGCGACTCACCAGCAGATTGTAAGTTTTCATCTGTTGATTTTATATTTTAATATCTATTTTTTAACTCAAAAATATATTTATATTTGTAACATCCTGCTTGAGAGGCCCTCAATGTCCAAGAACCAGACATGTTTGGGCCCACTGATTACTTACATTAGGTTTTGGGAGAGAAGCATCGTGGCAGAGTACGCTGCCGACCTAGGATAGCCCCAACGAGGTATTGTCCCTCATCAGGTACAAGTTGTAGTGCCACCGAGCTTCATCAAGTTAGGGCATAGGTAGAAAAGGATTAGAAAAGGGCCAAAGAGGTGGTAGAACAGTTTGTTAGGGAAAACAGTGCATTTCTGAAATTTATTGAAGTTCTACGTCCAACACATCGACCAGAGGCCAGCCCAGATTTTTATGAATATATGTCATCGATACATTCTATATATGGTGCACCAGGTGGTAGTTCTAGTGGTGGCTAAGATAATGTCCAGCATGATGATAAGGATGGCGAGGAGTCTAATGTGGAAGAGGAGGGAGAGGCGGAGGGTGAGGCGGATGGCGAGGGATAGGAGGAGAGCGAGGCAGATGGAAAGGGCGAGGAGGAGGGTGAGGGCGAGGAGGAGGGGGCTGAATAGGGTGAGGATGATGATGGGGACGAGGACGAGGGTGATGATGATGGTGATGATAATGATGGTGATGTGGGACAAATTGATCCATTATTTTTTTACTAATATTTCTGATATTTGATGTCTAATCTATTCTAGTTGTTGGTTTTATCTAGACTCGTAGTATAGTATTGGAGTTGAGTTGTTTTTATATATTCTCTGTTTTCATGGATGTTGTATTATTTTAGTGGTTGTGGTGTATCTTGATCATGTTTATGGAGTTTTTTGTGTTTGGGAACTCCCTGGACAGCCCCCCTCCTTCCTGGACCCTGGACAACCCCCCACCATCCTCCTTGGACCCCAGACAGCCCCCTAGAAAGTCCCCCGGATAGCCCCCCGGACAGCCCCCCACCACCATCCTCCTTGGTCCCCGTACACCCCCCGGACACCCCCTGGACTCCCCGCCGGACAGCCCCCACCCTCCTCCCTAGACCCCGGACAGCCCCCCATACAGACCCTCAGACAGCCACGCGGATTTCCCCCACCCTCCTCCTTGGACCCCGGACAGCCCCCAAACACCCCCCTGGACAGCCCCTCTGCACAACCCCCCACCCTCCTCCGTAGTCCCCACACAGCCCCCCACCCTCCTTGATTTCACATGATTTTTTAATTTCTCTGATCATGCAATGTTATTTAGGATTATTCCATTTCTGTATGTATTGATTTATATGAATTTCTTGGTAAGCTTATTAATTGAAAAGAACAACTATCATACGGAAAACTGCCTCAATCTGAGGCCCGTTGTGGCCGGCACCACTCCAAGGGTCTCATGTTAATTTGAAATGGACACCATTTTATGTGAAAACAACAACTAGAATACGAAAAACCAACCAAACTGATTTATGTTGTGTTGATACATTAGCACAACGATTTATGGGTCATATGTGATGTGTGTGAGTCATCCCCACCTCAATCTGAGGAGTGGTGTGGCTGACACCATTCAAAGCTTATCTATTTTGTTTAAAATGGACATGATTTTAAGTGAATAAAACAACTAACATACGGAAAACCGACCAAAAGAATTCGGAATGTGTCGTGTTTAATTCAACCCCAACTATATCTGAGGTGCGGTGTGGACGACACCATTCGAAGTGTCTCACTTTTGTTTGAAGTGGATAACATTTTAAGTGAAAAGTACAACTGGCATACAGAAAACTGACCAAATGCATTTGGATTGTGTTGATACTTTAGGACAATGATCCTTGGGTCATTTTTGACATGTAAGAGTCAACCCCGTCTAAATCTGAGGCGCAGTGTGGCCGAATCCATTCATAGTGTCTCCCTTTTGTTTAAAATGGACATCATTTTAAGTGAAAACAACTAGTGACATACGAAAAACGAACCAAACACATTCTAAATTTATTAAAGATTTGGGAAAATGATCAATGGGTCATATGTGACATTTACGAGTCGACCCCACCTCAATCCGAGGCGCGGTGTAGCAAAAACCACTCTTAGTGTCTCTCTTTTGTTTCAAAAGGATGTCATATTAAGTGAAAACCTCAACTGGCATACGGACACCCGACGAAACACATTCATATTGTGTTATTACTTTAGGAAAATGATCCATGTGTCATTTGAGATGTGTATGAGTCAACCCCATCTAAATCTGTGGAACGGTGTGGCAGATACCACTCTAATTGTGTCTCTTTTATTTAAAATGGATAGGATTATAAGTGAAAAGAACAATTGACATACAGAAAACTAACCGAAAGCATTCAGATTCATTTGATAATTTATCACAATGATCCATGGGTCATATGTGACGTTTACAAGCTAGAACAGGCTCAATCCGGGTCGCAGTGTTACCGGGATCACTCTAAGTGTCTATCTTTTGATTAAAATGGACAAAATTTGAAGTACATTTGGAAATGCGACCAAACACATCAGGTTTCCATTTATACTTTAGGATAACGATCCATGGGTCATATGTGATTTTTACGAGTCAACCGTGCCTCAATCCGAGGCGCACTGGGGCCGACACCGTTCATAGTGTCTCTCTTTTGATTTAAATGGACATCATTTTCAGTGAAAACAAAAAGTGACATACGAAATACTGACCAAACTAATTCCAAATGTGTTTATGCTTGAGGAAAATGATCCATGTGTCATATGTGATGTGTAAGAGTCAAACCCGCCTCAATCCGAGGTGCGGTGTGGCCGACACTACTCCATGTGTCACTCTTCTGTTTCAAAAGGATATCATTTTAAGTGAAAACATTAACTGGCATACGGAAAACCGACCAAACACATTCATATTGTGTTGATAATTAGAAAAATGATCCATGGGTCATTTGAAACGTGTACAAGTCAACCCTGTCTAAATCTGAGATGCGGTGTGGCCGGTACCACTCTAACTGGGTCTCTTTTGTTTGAAATGGACATGATTATATGTTAAAAGAACAACTGACATACGGAAAACTGACCAAATGCATTAGGATTCTGTTGATAATTTATCACAACCATCCATGGGTCATATGTGATGTCTACGAGCCAACCCAAGCTCAATATGAGTTGCGGTGTGGCTGGGATCACTCTATGTGTCTCTCTTTTGTTTAAAATGGACAACATTTTAAGTACATATGGAAAACTGACCAAACACATTCGATTTCTATTGAAACATTAGGAGAACGATTCATGGGTCATATGTGATGTGTAAGAGTAAACCTTGCCTCAATCTGAGGCATTCTGTGGCCGACACCACTAAAAGTGAGTCTCATTTGTTTAAAATGGAATTCATTTTATTTGATAACAACAACTGGAATACATGAAACTGAAAAAACAGATTTTTATTGTGTCAATACTTTAGAAAAATGTTCCATGGGTCATATGTGATGTGTACGATTCAACCCCGCCTCAATCTGAGGAGTGGTGTGGTTGACACCATTCATAGTGTCCCTCTTTTCTTTAAAATTGACATCATTTTAAGTGAAAAGAACAAGTGACATATGAAAAACTGACCAAACTCATTCGAAATGTTTTTATGCTTTACGAAAACGAACCATAGGTCCTATGTGATGTGTATGAGTCAACCCCACTTCAATCGGAGGTGCGGTGTGGCTGGAACCACTCTAAGTGTCTCTCTATCATTTCAAAAGGATATCATTTTAAGTGCAAACATCAAATGGATTACATAAAACCAACCAAACGGATTTTTATTGTCTTGATACTTTAGGAAAATGATCCATGGGTCATTTGAAACATGTACTAGTCAACCCCATCGAAATCCGGGGCACGATGTGGCCGGTACCACTCTAACTATGTCTCTTTTTTTAAAATGGACAGGATTACAAGTGAAAAGAACAAATGGGATATGGAAAACCAGCCAAACGCATTCGGATTCTATTGATAATTTATCACAACGATCCATGGGTCAACTGTGACGTGTACGAGCCAACCCAGGAAAATCCGAGTAGCGGTGTGGCCTGGATCACTCTATATGTCTCTCTTTTGTTTAAAATGGAAAAAAATTTAAGTACATAAGGAAAGCCAACCAAACGCATTCATATTCTTTTGAATCTTTCGTAGAACGTTCCATAGGTCATATGTGATGTGTACGAGAAAACCTCGGATCAATCTAAGGTGCGGTATGGCCGAAACCACTCAAAGTGTCTCTCTTTTATTTAAAATGGACTTCATTTTAATTGAAAACAACAACTAGCATATGTAAAACTGACCAAACGGATTCTGATTGTGTCGATAATTTATCACAATAATTTGTGGGTCATATGTGACGTGTATGAATCAACCACGTCTCAATCAGAGGTACATTGTGGCTGAAACCCTTCATAGTTTCTCTCTTTTGTTTAAAATGGACATCATTTTAAGTGAAAACAAAAAGTGACATACGAAAAACTGACCCAACACCTTTGAAATGTGTTGATGCTTTTAGAAAATGATCCATGGGTCATATGTGACATGTACGAGTCAACCCTGCCTCAATCTGAGGCATGGTGTGGCCGACACCACTCTAAGTGTCTCTCTTTTGTTTCAAAAGGATATCATTTAAAGTGAAAACATCAACTGGCATATGGAAAAACAACCAAATGCATTCAGATTGTGTTGATACTTTATTACAATGATCCATGGGTCATTTGAGACGTGTACGAGTCAACCTCGTCTAAATATGAGGTGCAGTGTGGCCGGTACCACTCTAAATGTGTCTCTTTTATTTAAAATGGACAGAATTATAAGTCAAAAGAACAACTGGCATACGAAAAACCACACAAACGCATTCGGATTATGTTGATAATTTATCACAACGATCCATGGGTCATATGTAACGTGTACGAGCCAACGCATGCTCAATCCGAGTTGTAGTGTGGCCGGGATCACTCTACGTGTCTCTCTTTTGTTTAAAATGGACAACATTTTAAGTACATATGGATACATGACCAAACGCATTTGGTTTCCATTTAAATTTAGGAGTACGATCCATGGGTCATATATGACATGTACGAGTCAACCTCGCCTCAATCCAAGTTGTGGTGTGGCCGACACCACTCAAAGTGTCTCTCTTTTGTTTAAAATGTACATCATTTGAAGTGAAAACAACAAATAGCATACGGAAAACTGACCAAACAGATTCTGATTGTGTCGATGCTTTTGCACAAAAATCCATGGGTCATATGTGATGGGTAAGAATCAACTCTACCTCAATCCGAGGAGCGGTGTGTCTGACACTATTCATAGTGTCTCTCATTTGTTTAAAATGGACATCATTTTAAGTGAAAACAAAAAGTGACATATGAAAAACTGACCTAACGCATTCAAAAATGTGTTGATGCTTTTGGAAAATGATCCATGGGTCATATGTGACATGTACGAGTCCACCCCTCCTCAATCGAAGGTGCAGTGTGGCCGACACCACTCTAAGTGTCTCTCTTTTGTTTCAAAAGGATATCATTATAAGTGAAAACATCAACAGGCATACATAAAACTGACAAAACGCATTCAGATTGTGTTGATACATTGGGAAAATGATCCATCGGTCATTTGAGACGTTTATGAGTCAACCCCGTCTAAATATGAGGCACGGTGTGGCCGGTACCACTCTAACTGTGTCTCTTTTGTTTAAAATGGACATGATTATAAGTGAAAAGAACAACTAGCATACGGAAAACCGACCAAATGCATTCATACTATGTTGATAATTTATCAACATGATTCATGGGTCATATGGGACGTGTATGAGCCAATACAGGATCAATCTGAGTCGCGGTGTGGCCGGGATCACTCTAAGTGTCTCCCTTTTGTTTAAAATGAACAACATTTTAAGTACATACGAAAAAAGGACCAAACACATTCGGTTTCCATTGAAACATTAGGAGAACGATACAAGTGTCATATGTGACATGTACGAGTCAACATCGCCTCAATCCCAGGTGCGGTGTGATGACGCCACTCAATGTGTCTCTCCTTAGTTTAAAATGGACTTCATTTGAAGTGAAAACAACAACTAGCATACAGAAAACTGAACAAACAAATTCTGATTGTGTCGATAGATTAGCACAGTGATACATGGGTAATATGTGACGTGTATGAGTCAACCCTGCCTCAATCCAAGGTTCGGTGTAGCCGAAACCATTCATAGTGTCTCTCTTTTTTTTAAATGGACATAGTTTTATATAAAAACAAATAGTGACAAACGAAAATCTAACCAAATGCAATAGAAATGTGTTGATGATTTAAGACAATGATCCATGGGTCATATGTGATGTGTAAAAGTCAACCCTACCTCAATCCAAGGCGCGGTGTGACCGGGATCACTCTAAGTGTCTCTCTTTTGTAGAAAATGCACAACATTTTAAGTACACACAGAAAACTAACCAAACGGATTCTGATTGTGTTAATACTTTTTCACAACGTTCCATGTGTCATATGTGAGGTGGTCGAATCAACTCCACCTCAATTTGAGATGCGGTGTGTCAAGCACCACTCAAAGTGTCTGTCTTTTGTTTCAAAAGGACATCCTTTTATCTGAAAACATCAACTGACATATAGAAAACTGATAAAATTCATTTAGATTGTGTTGGTACTTTAGGACAATGATCCATGGGTCATTTGAGACGTGTACGAGTCAACATAGTCTATATACGAGATGTGGTGTGGCCGATACCAATCTAACTATGTCTCTTTTGATTAAAATGGACATGATTATGAGGGAAAATAACAAATGGCATATGAAAGACCGACCAAATCCATTCGGAATCAGTTGAAACTTTAGGTCAATGATCCATGGGTCATTTTTTACGTGTATGAGTCAACCGCGCCACAATCCATGTCGTGTTGTGGCTTGGACCACCCAAACTGTCTCTATAATGTTTAAAATGGACAACATTTTAAGTACATACAGAAAACCGAACAAACGGATTCTGATTATGTTCATATTTTAAAACAACGATCCATGGGTCATTTATGACATGTACGAGTCAACTCCGCCTCAATCCGAGGCGCAGTGTGGCCAACACCCTTCAATGTTTCTATCTTTTATTTAAAGAGAACTTCATTTTAAGTGAAAACAACAACTGACATATGGAAAACAGACCAAACACTTTCGGAATATGTTGATACTTTAGGAAAATGATCCATGAGTCAATTGTGACATGTATGAGTTAACCTCGCCTCAATCCGAGGTACGGTGTTGCCGGTATCACTCCAGGTGTATTTATTTTGTTTAAAATGAACATCATTTCAAATAAAAACATATGGTATATGAAAAACCAATCAAATTCTGAATTGAATTCCGAATTCCACATATAATAGTCATCTAAATTATAAATTTAATTCTAAATGAATTATGTATGTTTATAATTACATTACGAATTCTGATTTAATTCTGGATGTGTATATTTCCAGGATACATTATATGTTAAATGTGTAAGAATTTTTTCTCTACATGTGTGTGTTAGTTAGTTATTGTAGGTACAATAAATTTATATGTATGTGTTTGTTTATTGCAGGTACAATAATTGGAAATGATTGAAAATGAGAGGGAATGGCTACTGTGCAAATTGCACAAAAATGAGAGGGTAGTTGTTGTGAAAATTGCAGGCTTCTGGGCAATTTTCACAGCATAGGATATCACAACGGTTTGAATCTATTGGCATAGCCTCTCTGAGTATTTTTTTACCAACAGTTCAATGAATCGTTGGTAAAAATCCTTTCCCAATTACTTAGAAACTGTTGTGAAAAAAGCCCTTTGCTTTTTTTTCCAACGGTTCAAGACAAACCATTAGAAAATGTAATCCTAATGGTTTGGCACAACCATTGGGATAGGTTCATTTTTTCTAACCTATCCCAATGGTTCAGTGTAAACCATTGGGAAAAGCATTCCCGAAGGCTTACTTCCCTACGGTTTCCAGAACCGTTGGTATAAGATATACCAACGATTCTGAACCATTGGGAAAGTCTATATTTCTAGTACTGGTGAGGAAGGGAAGAATTGAATTTCCACCCTGTGATAATTGTGGAAGGAAGAACCCTTGTTCCTATCTAAAAGTAAAAGGAGTATGCTAGAAATGTAGATATAAAGGTCATCTACCTAGTGATTGTAAAGGAAAGGAAGATGCTACCAATGTTCAATGCTAAAATTGTAGAGAGATGGGACATTATTCAAATGAATGTCCTAAGTTTTAGGGAAACATACCTCAGAAAATGACAAAGGATCAATTCCAAGATTATGAAATCACTACTGCTGAGGTTGATGCCCTGAAAGTCGTGGAAACAGGTAATTTAATGGTTTCATCAAGTATATAATATGCTTTATTTGATTCTATATCATCACATTGTTTCAAATATTCCTAGATTGCAATGAAAATTAGACGTTTCCAATTTTATTTAGCAAGGTATTTGTTAGTTAAGACCCCTAAGGGAAGTATCATTGGTATAATGTTCTGTGGATCCATTCCCATTAGGGCATATAAATGTTTTTTATTTGTTGATCTCATCGTCATACCCATGACTGAATTTGATATAATCCTCAGTATGGATTGGATTTTGGACCATGATGCGAAAATTTATTATAAGAATATGGAGGATATGATATTTGATGATGACGATAAAGAACACCTTATCTTTAGAGCAGAGTCATCACCACCTTATTCTTATATAGATCCACCCCTAATAGCTCAATTAAATTCAATTATCGGGTAGGAAGATAATGAAATAACTTTGGGTGGGGAAAAGAATGATCAAATATAGGATATACCTATTGCGAGAGAATATGTTGATGTGTTTATGAAATATTTACCTGGAGATTGTCCAAAATAAGAAATTGAGTTTTCCATTGATTTAATTCCGGGTTGAAGGCCTATATCGAAGACCCCTTATAGAATGGAAACTATGGAATTAGTTGAACTAAAGAAACTACTAGAGGAATTGAGTAATAAGGGATTTATTCACCCTACTATTTCTCCATGGGGAGATCCGGTCCTTTTTGTTAAGAAAAAAGATGGATCAATGAGTTTATGTATCGACTACAGGGAAATCTATGCTATAACAATAAAGAACAAGTATCCCCTACCTCGCATTGATGAATTATTTGACCAAATGCATGGTGCTAAATAATTTTCAAAGATTGACCTTCAATCTAGATACCATCAGTTGTGTGTGAAGAAGGAAGACATTCCGTAGACAGCATTTCGAACCTGGTACGGGCAATACGAGTTTACAGTAATGCCTTTTGGGCTGTCTAATGCACGCATTATTATCATGGATCTAATGAATATAGTTTTCAAGTAATATCTCAATGATATTGTAGTAATATTTATTGATGATATCTTTGTATATTCCAAATGATACGAAGACAATGAAAATCACTTGTTCATTATCCTGAAGACACATAGAAGACATGAATTATATGAGATGTTTAGAAAGTGTGATTTCTAGATTCAGGGGATCTCTTTTCTTGGCCATATTGTCTCTAAGGATAGAATCTCTATTGATCCTTATATGACCAAGGAAATCCAAGAATGGAAAGCCCCGACGTGTATAACTGAGGTACACAGTTTTATTGGTTTAGCAAGTTATTATCGGTTTTTCATCCATAATTTTTCCCGATTGGCTAACCCTTTAACGAAGCTCAAACATAAAGGAGTTAAATTTGTTAGGAAAAAAGAGTGAGAATAATGTTTTGAAGAACTGAATAGAATATTATTCAATTATATTATATTTACTCTACCATCGGGGAATGATGGGTTCATTATTTATAGTGATGCATTGAAGAAAGGACATGGTTGTGTCCTTATGCAGAATGATAGAGTTATTGCCTATGCATCACGACAGCTGAAAATTAATGAGAAAAACTATCCTACTGATGATCTTGAGTTAGATACTGTGATATTTTCTTTGAAGATATGGAGACATTATCTCTATGGTGAAAATTTTGAGATTTATATTGATCACAAGAGTTCGAAGTATATTTTCTCACAGAAATAACTCAACATGAGGCAAAGGATATGGCTTGAACTACTCAAGGATTATGATTGCATGATACACTACCACCCTGGGAAAGAAAATAAGGTGGAATAGGCTTTGAGTAGAATGTATCATGGAGTTTTGAACATTATGATAGTTGAAAAGGATCCTGTATACATGGATCTAGTAAAGATGGATTTGGGAATCACCATGGAAGGTGAAACATCAATGCTTTTTCAAATGGTTGCCAAACTATATTTACATGAAAGGATAAAGAGTTCCTATATCGATGATTAAGAGTTTCAAAAGAATATTAAAGCTATGAATGATGGGAGATTGAGTGACTCTGTGTATGAAGATGGAATTTTGAAATTTGGGATGTGACTTTGTGTTCCCGATATACCTGATCTAAAAAAAGAATTTTGGGGTGATGCTCAAAGTTTAAATTTCTCTATACACCTTGGGAGAACCAAAATTTATAGAGACTTAAAGTATGATTTTTGGTGGGACAACATGAAGCTGAAAATTGCAGATTTTGTGTCAGGATGTATGGTTTTTCGTTAAGTGAAAGCTGGAAGGAAACATCCTGGAGGATTCATGAAACTTCTTCCCATACCTGAGTCAAAATGGGATAATATCACGATGGAATTTTTCATGGGACTATCAAAGACTCCTAGAAGGAATGATGCAATATGGGTCATTATTGATCGACTTACCATTTCGACATATTTTCATGCTATAAGAGAAGATCTACCACTTGAATGTATATCAAGTCTATATATTAATGAAGTTGTGAGACTTCATGGAGTACCCCTATCAATTGTTTCGGATTGTGATCCGCGTTTTACATCAATATTCTGGAAATGTCTTCAGAAGGCCTTGGTTACTAAAAATCGTTTGAGCACTACCTACCACCCTCATACTGATGGAAAATCAGAACAGACTATTAAATCCTTAGAATAAATGTTGAGGTCTTTCTCACTTGACATTCAGGGTATCTGGGAACAATATTGACCTCTATTAAAATTTTACAATAATAATATATTCCATTCATGTTTTCAAATGGCACCATATGTAGAGTTAAATGGAAAGAGATGTAGCACACTGACCTGTTTAGATGATGTTGTTGAAAGAGAACTCATAGGCCTAGAACTGGTGGAGGGAACGATGGAAAAGGTAAAGGTAATCCAAAACCACATTAAAGCAGTTCAAAGTAGGCAGATGAGTTATGCCGACAATCGAAAGAAGGATTTGGAATTCCAAGTAGGAGATCATGTTTTTTTGAAGTTATCTCCATAGAAGGGTGTTATACGTTTTGGTAAGAAGGGGAAATTGAGTCCCAGGTTCATCAGACCATTTGAAATTCTAGAATGAATTAGGGTTGTAGATAACCATTTGTAAATTCTGCCAAGTCTCTCTAAAGGTCAAGATGTCTTCTAGGTATCACTGTTGAGAAAATACATGCCTGGCCCAACGCATGTACTCATCTATGAGAAATTAGAACTGGAACCTGGTCTGTCCTATTGTGACGAGCCTGTCAAGATTCTTAAGACGAGAGAACAAGTGCTGTGGAACTGGATGATCGTCTGGTAAAAGTTCTATGGAGAAAAAATAATATGAAAGAGACAACGTGGGAACCTGAGGAACTTATGATGAAGAACCACCCATGTCTTTTCATGCAGTAGTATTCCAAAAATTTCAAGCATAAAAATATTTGAAATAGGGGAGAATTTAACACCCCAAGATTCCATGGTACACTTCTCTTTTAATAATACGGTAGCGTGTGTTTTACGCAACTTTGAGTTCTAACACACAGCACAACCAATCATACTAGCAGTTATGAATAGTAATACCCACTTATTGAAATTTTATAAATTTTATCATTCAAAAATTAATTCATATTTGGATTTGGAATATCAAAATTATTTTAGGGTGAATTATTGGTATTTTTCTGAAAACATTCACTTTTTAATGAATAGTGAGAATCACTAAATTTTAATTAAAAACAACTTTTTAAATCAAAATAATTAATAGTGAAAGATTATGAATTTGAGTGGTTTGAATGTACATTTAGAATATATTTTTTCCACTTAATAAGATATTGGTCATTGGACGTAATTTCACATTTTTACCAGACATAAACAAGTGTCAATCTTTTGATAGTTATTATTTCTTAAAAACACGCTTTCTGTTTTGACAGTGGGAATTAATTTTAAATTAATTTTTGTCACTTCTGTGTTTTTAATTTAGAAAAATATATTTCATATTTAGAATCAGGAGTTCCAAATTTTGTAAATAGGTAACTTTTATTTTTATACATTTTAAATAATTACATTGGTAAATATTTTATTTACAATGGTTAAAAAGTAAATCCGGTAAATAAATGTAAAATAGAATATTATAATTATAATAAATTACACTAAAACGTTTTCTAACCCTATTTTTTGATACATTTCCGACCATGGAAATCTTTGGGTCTATTTTGGGACCCCATGGATCCAATTGTAAATGATAATGACACTTTATATTATTTTAGTTAAATTAAATTAAAAAATTACATAAGAATATATCTTTTAGAAAAACAATTTTAACATTGGGTTATATATATTCTATTTTTGACTATAAATATTCATTATAAGTATAAAAATTTTACCTACATAATGGGATTATATTTATAATTTTTAGACATTTAATAATTAAATTTTTTTATTACACAATAATGATATAGTATTGTGTTTATTAATGGAGGAATCAAATAATTAGTATCATAAATCTTAAAATAAATTTAATTTGAAAGTTTTGATGCCACTCAATAATTTTATTGGTTAAAATGACATGTTAAGATTTCTGAAATGAATTTTTTTAGAATTTATAAATTTTTTATGAGTTATAAAAAATCATTTATTAAATATTCTAAAAATTGACATAAATGTGTTTTTAAAATAAATATTATATTATTAATTGATATTTTCTTCCTAAAAATATAAGGTTTTGAAAAAAGACTTATATAATTATTTTTGTATTATTAATGGACCACTTGGGGGGCTCTTGGAAGTCTATAGTAAGATTATTGACTATATAATATAAAAATACAATGAGACATGGTAAATGACAATCTATTTAACTAAGAGTTAAATAAAAAAATGAAGTTAATATAGTTACCCAAACTTGTATAAAATCTTTTTTATAGAGTTTTTACAAATACCCACCTTAAACATTATAAAATCAACTTTTTATCCATTAGAAACAAAATATGAATTTATTATAAAATAATAATTCTATCTTTTCCTAAGGTGCCTCTCACCCCTCTTATAAAAAGGAACTCCCCATTCTCTCTAATTCACACATTCAAAGCCTTTTTTTTCATGGCCAACCTATACCCAAATACCCACTCAACATTCCTCCCTTCATACTAGTGGCCTTACATTAGTCAGAAAGAAAACCTAAGGAGCCCTTTTGATCAAATCAAAAAGAAGAACCCGAAGAAGATGTAATGTTTTCACCACCCTTTTTCAAGTTCATTTCTTCTTCAAATTTTTCATTATTTGTTATTTCCTTTCTAAAATAATAAATCTAGTATATTCTAGATACTATGATGTTATTATAAATATGGTATAACCATATTCAGTATTATATCCATCTTTTGAATGACATGTCATCATACGTGTGTACGTACGGCTTACCGTCTCCATGTTGTGGTGTAATTGTAATTCAAAACATTATTATTAGTATGGGTATGATAATGATGTGTAATTCATGTAAATACTAAATATAACATGATAATGATTATATATATATTATATATCATCCAATTATATCTTATTTTAATATCAAAATAATGATATTGTCTCTTGTGCGTATGTACGGACTACTGTCTCCATGGATGCGATGAGATTCATTCCCCGTCGTATCCATGCAAGTCTAATTCTTATTTGATGATTAATAATAATTTTAAAGGACTTGATATCATTCTGGATATGAATAATATACAACCTATCCATAACTAACATGTCTTATTGAACAACATATATAAAAGAAAATGAGTAAGTTAACACTCGAAACGACGATAATACTAGGATATTATTAACAATACAATGTTATTAGATCATATATGATATCATATTAATGTATATTATTCTTTTTTAAATTAAAAACAATTATTTCAACATTGTACAGGAGTTTAACCTATCCTCAACCAAGTAAAAGTACAAGTTAAGGGTTCATTTCAAAATCTCTTCATTATCTGAGGTTGTTTATATGTAATTATCTAATGTGAACTCTTTATCATCCACATACATGTTTCTTAAAAATGTATTTCAAAACATTATTACTATATTATATATAATGTGTTAAAGTCATTTATATCCTTGTTGAATTTTTATAATATGTTTATTTTGGAATCTTTCTGTCGTTTTCCAAACAAAGTTATTTTTTTAACCTTTTCTAAAAAATTAAGTTAAGAATGTCTTTTTTAACTTATGCGGCGGGTGAGGAAATTTTCTACTGTTATAAACTTGTAGATGCTTCCATTACAATCATATAATAGTTTTTTCAATGTAAATGTTCTATTTTATAATTACATGAATCATAAATTTTTTCAAAATAGAAAGGCTTATTTCTCTTAAAGGGGTTTTGATTTCATCTATGTCAACATCCATTGATGGATTTTAAGTTAATTTGAAGTGATTTATTATGATACAAAGAATACATATTGTATTGAAGGTTTTGTGATATGTTTGACTAGGGATGTGATATTTTAATACAATTCATGGTTTATGGTTAATTTATTGACATTTCATATGCTACTTTTAGTATGAATATTTATGATATGTTTAAACCATTTCATATGAGGAATGTATTGGACTTAGTAAGTGATGGGTGGAGCCCGCTATAGATCCCCGATATATCGGTAGGTCTCATGAGATATCTAGACATGGAATTGGACAATGCCCTTTCCTAATTTTATTTATGGTTTTGGTCAAGGCCTTAATCATTTTTAGACGTCTTGGTCAATGTCTTGAAAAAATGTTTTAGAAAGTCTCAAATTGTACATTCCCTCATTATGAAAATAATATGGATGGTTCATGTGGTCATTCTACTTGTAGAAAAAAATGATTATGTTTTATTATGGCATTATTTACTAAGCTCATATTCCTGATATAAAATCTGTCATGTTTATTTTTGGTAAATGCATGGGGTTTCAATTCTACAACATGATTAATATTAATGTTATCTTCCGCTGTATTGCTTACCTTTACTGAGCATTTGAGCTCACCCATTTCTTATGTTTCATTTTCCTAGGATATGAAGAACATAGTTATAAGTGATTTTTATGAATTATTTAGGAGGCTGGATGTTTCCAATGGAATAAATTTGTGTTGTATTTCTTTTCAAGTTGTAATTTTGAACATATGTATGAATCTTGTTTCCAATAATATCAATCTAATAGGTCTTTAGAGACATGATTTAATTATGATAATGCCAATGTCATGTAATAATGCACCAACTCTGGGTAACTTGGGTTGGGGCGTTACAGAGAGAACATTGTTTTAATGGGTTATGAATCTCAATACTATGTTTTTTGTAAAATATGTTTACAATACTCTGGTTTTTATTTTGGACCACTCATAATTACACTAGATCCACAATAGACCATGAGGGAACTATTCGCCAACAATTATCCAGCTAACAAATTCAGCTCACCTTGCTTGCACATAATGACTTTAAATTATGTGTTAACACGATTCCTATAATACCAATATTTCATGAAAATTCAAGTGAATACAATAATCATCACATTCATTAATTATTCTAGGTTTGTAAAATATTAAAATTGTGAGGAGTAGTAGTGGAGAAAATGAAGTTGAAAGAATTTCATTTTTCACTTGAGGGTGAAGATAAAGAGTGGTTGTATACCTTACAACATAGAGAAATCCAATACTGGGATGATCTCTAAAAATGTATCATGAAAAGTTTATTCCAATCATATTAGATGATAGAAATTATTAATCTGATATACACCATTCGATAAGATACCATCATGACCTGTTATGAGTATTGGGAGTTATTCAACAAACAAATTTCATGTTACTAGTACAAAACAGTGGAAGAGCACCACATTCTAGTGTTTTCCTACCATGTTCAAATAGAAATGATAGGAAGCTTTTGGATGCATCCTCATAATGATTAATTATTGAAAAATCCACCAAAGAAGCTCGAAACCAAATTAAAAAGATAGATCAGAACTCAAAGTAATTTGGATCAAGGGGAACTGGTTTAATAGGTATACATGAAGTAAGAACTTCTGACTTATCACCTCATCATAAAACCAAAATGCAAGAACTAAAAATCCTTGTGAGATAAATTTCCATGAAAAATGTGAGTTAGAAACCATCTCCACCACAATTATGTGGAATATATTCATCTCCCAATCATTACACTAATCAATGTGCAACAATACCAGATATAGAATGTTGGGAAACTACAATTTTGTAATGATTATTCCCACACATCATGAAGGGGGAAAATGACAACAAGGATTTTACGCTCAATTAATCCATTATAGTTCGTATTTTAAATAGTAATTTTAAAACCACATTCCTTATAAAAATCCATTCCAATAATGAAATGTTCAACCACCACCTTTCCAATGTAATAGTTTTTAACAACATCCAATATGTTCTCAAAAGACCAACCATGAAACCGATTCTGTAGAGATATAGAAGACGATGAAAATCGTGGACAATAATTTTGATATCCTTATCGATATTATAACCATGAATTAAGAAAAAAAATAGCCAAAGATGTACCTAATCAAAATGATAATATCATTATAATCAATACTTGAAGCTGTATGGAGATTCGACCATATGGACCAAGAACGACTGATGATTCCTAAAAAACATGAATATAAAATCATTTACCCCATGAAAAAGGAAATAACACAAGTTTAATAGTAATAAAGGAAGAAAAGTGATAAGAAAGAAATATTCCCTTCTACACTAGCATTATCCTCAAAGGGTAAAGAATAAATACATAAATAGTGATCCATGAATACATTTGAATTAATTAAGTCACCATTCCCTTAGTAGAGGAAATTTTAAAAAATCCAAAAATATGTGATGTTTCTTTAATAAATATTCACCAAGATAAATAAGAGATATGGAAATGAATGAATCATGTTTTGAAGGAGTGTATTACCTTTGATGACCCTACATTTCTGAAAAAAAAAGTTAATGTATAAGGATACACCCTATTCATTGAAGAATTGGTTATTTAAATTTTTTCAGTGCATTGTGTTACATTGGTGATTTCATTAATGTAATGTCTAAATATACCTTCACATCTAAGAAAATAGGTTGACTATATCCTATAAGAGTGATGATCCAAATAGAAAATCACTCCATTATTTTTCCAGTAGGGATTGTGGAGTATGTTCTAGTGTAAGTTAAAGGAATCATTTTTCTTGTGGTCTTTTACGTACTCACCATGGTGGAATATAATGCATCAACAAATTCACTGATAATATTTAGAAGAACATTCCAAAATGTACCGATGACTGTTATCATTGTGCATGAAGGATCCCTGAACATATAGCTAGGATATATCAAGGTGAAATTTAATATCCTTGACTCAATAAAACATATCAATTAACCATTTTGTCTTTACAATTTACCATGGAGAAGGATGTGATCCCCTCAATGATTCGGGAATTCTATGAGTATTCTTCTATTTAGAAAATCACACAATTAGATTATAGAGTACTAAAAATTGTGGAAATTTTGAAATAACATCTTTATTATATCATAATATACTAGAAGATACTGATATGATATCATTTTTAAATTGAGTACAAAGATTTGAGATAGGATAATTGAATTCATTATCATCCATAGAATATCAAAAATTTCATTAATTAAAACCCCATACAAGTTATTTGAAATATGTGTATCTAACGGACAGAAAATTTTTTATTATGATCATTGAAAAAAATCTATATGGGATCCAGGAGAAAACTCTGATTGAAATTCTAAACAGAAATTCTCGAGACATAGGATGGAGTCTATGTGATATACCTAGGATAAATCCCTAGTTCTTCTCACATATTGTCTTTTTAGATGAAGACTCTTGACCTATTTGTAGCCCCATAAGAGAATAAACCTCAAAATCATGGATGTTGTTTGGAAATAAGTTGAAAAATTGTTCGAGGTTGACATAATTTACACAGTTTCTAACTGTCAATGGTTCATCCCCATCCATGGAGTTCTGAAAAAATGGTTGACCATTGTGGAAAATGAAAAGAAGGAATTAATTCCTATTAGAGGACAAAATTATTGGAGGGTGTTCATTGATTATAGAATACTAAACCAAGTCACCTGGAAAAATATGTTCCTTAACCTATCCATTGATCCGATGATGGAAAAACTTGTATGTAGAACATATTACTAATTTTTGATAGATTTTATGGTTATATTAAGGTCCTAGTTTCCCTAGAACCCTAGAAGAAGATGACCTTCACCTATCCGATCAGAACTATTTCAAACAATAGGATTCCTTTTAGATTGTGAGATTCCCCAAGTATATTTTGATGATGCATGGTATGAATTTTATATGATCACATCTAATATTACCTTGTGGTATTTCTTGATGAATTTACTATAATTTGGAATTCATTTTATCATTTCTTATTAAATCATGTGAATGTTATTTAAACATATATAGATAAAACATTGTCTTTAAACATAAAAAAGTGTCACTTCATGGTAAAAAATGTAATTAAACTAAGAAATATAATTTCTAAAAAGGGAATTAGGGCAGATAAATATAAAATATAAGTGATCAACTATTTTTCATAACCCACCTATGTGAGACTTATAAGATCATTTCTATGGAATGTTGGATTTTATAGAAGATTGATTAATGATTTCAGTGTGATTTCTCTTCCACACTATACATTTATCTTAAAATAAGCTTACATTTTTTTAAAGACATATTTTTGTAAGAATTTTATGAGCTATAGAAGAATCGGATTACCCCATTGATAATGTAACCCCCAAATAGGGATCAACATTTTGAGATACATTGTGAGGCATCAAATCAAGATGTTGGAGCAGTTCATTCCAAAATAATTGACATAAAATCCCATGTCCTCCCATATAATTCAATAAACATGCATAAAACTCATGATACCTAAAAAAACTCAGTAAAATTTTATTATTGTTCTCTTTATGTTTGATATATTCGGGCTATACATCCTAGGAACAATAGTACTTTTTTTTCAAACAATGCAGTACTCAGGTATTTGATGAAGAAGTTCTATACCAAACCAATTATAATGAGGCAAATACACAAATTATAGGATTTTATCCTAGATATTAATGAAAAAATGGGAGATGACAATCAATTGGATGGCCACATTAGTAGACTTCACATCTTTACTGAGATAGAATTTCATGATCTGAAACCACTCAATGATCACAACCCCAGAGAGTAGATCTAAATTATAAAGGATGTTGTACCATGGTATGTTGACATGGTAAATTATCTAGCCACATCTCATTTACCTTTTCTCTTTAACTCTAATTAAAAAATTTAGCTCAAGGATGAATCTATGTTTTATATCTGAGGTCCATTTTATATGGAAAATGTGAAATGGTCATGTCATAATAAGATGTCTTCCATCAAGTGAAATAAAATATTTTTTCAATTTTTCAATAGAAAATATTATGAACCCTATTTTAGACATTATATAACTACGTGTAATGTTTTGGAATTTTTATGGTATTATCATACATTGTTTATCGATTATCATATTTTATATAATGAGAAAACAATCAATTATTTGAATCATTTAGAAAGGAAAGAAATTCCCCAAAACCCCATCATTTTTTTAGAATATTTGATGTTTAGGGAAATGATATTATGTGGGCATTTCCCATGAAATTTTAGAAAACATATATTTTAATTTCTTTTTATTATGCCTCATAATGGGTGGAAGTCAAAGCCACAAAAACTAACGATGCCAATGATGTGTGTGATTTTGTTAGGGAAAATGTTTTTAGGTTGGGAGTGAAGAGATCCATAATTAGAGACCTAGGGACACCATTCTTAAAATACAAGACATGATGATATGGTGTGTAAATATGTGTTTCAACAGAAAACATACAAACCTTAACATCCCAAAACAAATGGAAAATATAAAATAAAAAACCAAGATATTAAATAATTTTTGGAGATAATAATCAAACTAAACCAAAATTATTGGATCCAATGGCTTGAAGAAAATTTATTGGAATACCAAACATCATATAATATTCCCATTGGTATAAATCTGTATCGATTGGTTTATGGAAAAGGTCCCCGCGTAGTGAATTAATTAGATCACCCATCACACAAGGCTGTGAAAAATGTAAATTTTGATTTAGAGAGTGTTTTGTAGGAGAAAAAATGCTGTTATAGGAGATGGATGAAATTAGACGAGAAATTTTTTAAAATTAATGAATTTACAAAGAAATAACCAGGGTGGTAAGTGAAAAATAGATTAAACCAAAGAACATTCAATATTTAGACCATATTATAGTCTAAAATTTCATACTAATGATAATGAAATGTAAAAATATTTCTTGGTTGGAAGTCACTTTTCTTGTTACTAATGTCTATCCTTTTTGTTCCATTTTGGCTGAGAAAAATGAAGGGATCAACCCATTCACTATAAATGGGAAGAGGTTGAAGAAGTTCCTTGGATTTTTACCTCAAGAACTGATGGAGGATCTCAAAATTCTCTAACCCATCTATAGATTTCATCTTAGGATGTGAGGTAGTGAAAACAATTTTAAACAATGAAAAAACTAAGGGAAAATCGTTTTGTCCCAATTTTATTTGGATTTGGGCATCAGTTACCCCTTACATCATCCCTTTTAGCATTAGTAGAATGTTTCATACACTGGTAGGAGATATTTTTATTTCTAAAGAACCTTCATTGAAGGAGACCACAATGAATGAATATGAGAAGTGGAAGAAGACCAAAAGAATTATGTAAAAATGGATTTCACTTTTTATGATTATCATTTAATCAACCTGCATTTTATCTAAATAATTTTTTGAAATTTAATGATAAAATTGAATACCCACACATGAATTATCCTTAACATTACTACTCTATGAAACATTATTTTATTATAAATATTGTGGTTCCATGTCTTATATTTCAATGTAGATAATATTTAAAAAGTAAAATAGAGAATTAAAATTTCAATGTGAAGCATGGATAATAAAATAAGGACTCATGATCTGAAGGAATTAATTTATTCATGGAAAAGAAATTCCCAAACCATTTATCACTCTATGATTTTCTAAAATATATGGGAAATGATTTGTAATTTTTATTTATGCCTTGAGATATTTTCCAAAATCTTATGTCCCATTCCCTAGTGGATTTCTATATCATGTACACCCTATATTCTCTCGAGCATAATTCTTGAGTGGTCTTGGGAAATGCCACGCACTAGAACATGAATTTGAAATTTCATAAGCTATGATCGTGGAAAAACACATTCAATATGATTGAGACAGATATTGATAATCCAATTATCCTTAAAAAACCAAATTTGCATCAATATTTATTTATCCAATAGAGACCTTGAAATACATTATTATGGATGAGACATGTTTTAATCCATTTTTATCCATTACTACTATACATATAGTAATATCATGATATTTTATAGTTGATGTGTGGCGGTAAAGGTAATCATCGTAAATGGGATGATTTAAAATGGGAGGAAGATGTGTAGGTTTCTTATTATGGGAATTGTAAACAATTCTTGAAACAATAATTGCTCTCCATTATTTTTCCCCACATTAATATAAAAATTAAAATAAAAAAACCAACCAAAAATGGAGAAAATGGTTTGCAATTTAGGTAAACCAAAAATCATCATTTCTAGGCATATTCTTTTAATCATACCTATTCAGGTGGTGGATGTGAGGATTATTCTAAATTATAACTTTTGAAAAAAACAATTAAATAGGATCATTAAATAAGAAAAAAATGAATTATAAATAAAAATAATCAAGAGAGGGCACAAATCATTTTTTATGATTAAATTAATCAAAATCATTACATTGAGTCTTGGGTAAAGTTAAAAGTTCTTAAAATTATAAGGGCAGAGATTTATTAATAATATTACTTTGAATATCATGATTTAATATTTAAGAGTTAAAATACCCCTTGAGATATATTTGTAAATATAAAATCCAGGAATCCTTAAACATTAGAGTCATTATAACCATAAGTTAATGTCTTCATAATTTTATTTGTGTTGTGTATTTAAAAATTGGACAATTTTTTTATTTTAAAAAACTATGTAAAAGAAACATATTCTCATGATATGGCCATAAATATACTTGAATTATATCATGAGTGACTAGTGAAAAGAATCAAAAGTGATGTAAATCATTACTTATAATGTTTAATAATAATGAATTGAGGAGAATAAATGAATGAAAGGATATGTTTCATCATTTTTCAAATGGGGAATGTAAAATATATGAATTGGATTTTTCTTTTAAATATGTGAATTTCAATTGATATTTTATGTTTAATTTTAATGGTTGGTCTGATATTGATAATTGGTAGATTATATTTCATTGATATTTTAATATTAATAAAAGTGGATCCTACAAATTTTCTATGTTAAAATATTATTCATGAGGAAAAGAATGGTTTATTTCTTGTGAAATTTATTGATAAAATAATTTTTATCAATTTAATTTTAATTTTAATTTTTTTAGACTAACCATTATATTATTTAATTGTAAACTGTCACATTTTTATTTTTTGGTAGACTTTTGAGCTTAATTGTAAAATTGGATTAATTTTGGGATTTAACTATTTTGAGTATATTATATAATTGGGAAATTAATTTTTCTAAAATACTATAAATTGTGAAATTATTTTATTGTATGATCCCAAACATCTTTGGATATATTTAATCCTTATTGTCAACAGGCTCAATCCATCAATCAATGGCTCAAAATCAGCTCACAACACATGCCTCAAAAATGTTCGCTGTTATGCAATGTTTTAAATATGATATTACAAATCGATGATGGATGCCCAAAAAATCATACATATGATGTAAATTGTTATTTAATTTAGCGAAAATAATCATTAAGAGGAAATTCATGGTTCATATATTTTTTTTGTCCATTAATGCATGGAAAACCAGAGACATGGAATATGGAGATGATATATGGGTGGGTAAAATTATGAGAGTGAAATGATCATAAGGCTCGATACCCATCAAAAAATCCACTGACATTGTGAGGGAATATTATAAATACAATTTGAAAACCCATTAATTAAGAGGACCATGTAAGAATCAGGCATTTAATTAGTCTAACACATGGAATCTTTTAAAAGAAAAATCTAGCCTATAAATGAATGAGAGTACCTCATTCCCAAATCATTATAACCCATTCCATTTGATTTGGAAGAAAAAAATCCCAGAGGATAACAACCCTAAATTTTTCTTCCTTTTTATTCCTTAATATTTTTTTCATCAATGTTTATTTTTAATTGATATTGATTCAGCCCTCCATGAAAAGATCTTTATAATACTTTGTGATTGAGTGAATGCAAGGGGGGGTCTGATTTTGTGATGATTGAGTTTCTGATGTTTTTATTTAATTAATTATTTTTTATTAATTTAATGGGTTCCAATTTAATTTAATTTTTGATTTAAATTAAATATGATTTTACATAAACATATTCTTAAATCTTAATTTTTTTTGATTTAAATATTATTCTACCCCTATATTATGTATTAATGTTTTACACTAATTTGATAATCATTGATGAAAATCCTGTAAGGGAGTGTTTTAGTGATTACTAAAACTTGTTCAGAAATTATGTTAAACTAATTTATTTATTTATGGAAAATAAATAACAATTTCGTAATTCATAAATAATAAAAAATAGTAAATCATGATTTCTACACATTAACATGTTATTAAATCAATTTTGAGTCAAAGAAATAACTGTAAATAAATCCATTTAATTATTTTTCTAAATCAAAAATATTCATTTTTCTTAAAAACAATGATAACTTCTGAAAAGGGAAACCCCAACAAGAATCCAATCGCTTCTCTCTAATTATAAAAACACCAAACATCTCAAAAATCTATTTCTTTCTAAAATCATATAAACATTATATTTTTTTGTGACACCAATATTAAAACACTACTCCTTTGAGAAAAACATTCAGGTTACAACTTTTTACTACACAGGTAGAGGGTATAAACGTTTTTCCACACCTCATGGCAAGCATGTGTCAAACATCCCAGGACATCTGAAGGAAAAAAATGTTATATCTGTTGTAGTTAGAATCCTTACTATGTCCAATATCTTCATCATTATAATATAAAATATTCCTCTAGATCATCATACCATGATATATAATAAGGATGTTTTAAGGCTGCATGGAGTACCATATTCAATTGTGTCAGTTTCAGATCAGAGGATCACGTCATTGTTCCGGGGAAGTACCTTATAATATTTTGATAGAGAAATGATATTTAGCTTCTCATATAATCCAAAAATAGTTTGATAGTGTAAAAAATTCAAACCCTATATGATATGATGAGAACATCATTATTGTGTTTGAATGGTTGTTGGGATCCCAAACATCCACTATGTGTATTTTCATAGAATATAATCTTTCACATAATAATTCTTATGGATCCTTATTAAACCCATAATATAATTAAATGTTATGATATAACATGCTAGAATTATTTTGGATCCAGAAATCTATGGGGTCATTAGATAGTTGATGAAATACTATAGAAGGTTAAATCAATTCAGTAAAGCATCATGATCCCTGAGAGATTGAAGAAAAAAATATTTATATAATCAGTATTGAGATCTATATTTTTATGTTGGTGAAAAAGTGATTCTAATAATTTTTTCATGGAATAATATTATGAGATTCACGAATAAAGGGAAACTTATCTCTAAATATATGAGTGAATATTAAATTCATGGTCGTATGAAGATCATATCCTATTACAGGGTACATTCAAAAAACCTCACTCAATTCCATGATTTGTTCAATTTATCTCTCCTGAGGAATTATATTGAAAATCTATCAATTGTTTTAAACTAAGAGGCCATACCATGGATGAATGTTCATACTTATGAGGAATTTATGGTGGATATTCTTTATCATAAAGAGAAAGTCATATGAAACAATACAACTCACCTTCTCAATGTGTTTTAGTGAAACCACCAATTTGAGGATGTTGTGTAAGAACATCAGGATATTATTATGAAGATGTGCCCAAGTTTTTATGTATTAATGTGATAAATTTTGATGGATAATTTTTATTTAAAAAGGTAGAATGTCACAAAACCAAATTTAATGATCTTATTTTGTTTTATAAAAATAAAATTTAACTGATATCATTGATTCCATGAAATATCATGTTAATAATTCCCTATACACAAAACTGGGTAAGCTTCCATTGTACACAAAACATGTTTTTAATAAAACCATGATATATGATTAATATGTATATTTATACATGGCTATTATAACCTAGCCATTTATCATAAATATGTGAATATTAATAAAAACCTTTCAGTAATTAATTTTATTTTATTTATATAGTGAAAACATATCAATAATAAAATAACTAATTTTTGGTAAAGTATTTATATTATTTGAATATACAATATGCACAAAAAAAGGATTTTTCTGAATTTATTTAAAAAATAAAATATTTTATTTGAAATATTTATAAATTGAATTTTATAGACAAAAAACAATTTTTTAAATTACAATTTCAAAATCATATTAGGATGAATAATTGTTGTTTTTTTATAAATTTTCATTATTTGATGAATAATAATAAATTGAAATTTTAATAAGAGGATATCTTTTCAGTTAATTTATTTATAAACATATATAATATTTTAAATTGTTTTTAATATTAAATTAGTTCAATTATATATTTAATAATACATTTTTTTTTTCATTTTAATCAATTTCTTAGTGAAATTTATAATAAAAACATTGTGATCATTTGAAAAGTTTCCCATTAAAAACAATCTTCCTCATCAAGTCTGCAGGATTAGTTTTTAATTAATATTTTCAAATTTTTTGAATGGATTTTTACAAATTTATTCATTATTTATAATAATAATATTTTATATTATTATATATGTTAAAAATTATTTTTGAACAAAATGAATATTAAAAATAGATAAAATTATTTACCATAGTTAAGGTAAAAATTGGTTTATTTGAGGTTAATCCAAATATGAATGTGTTATAAATTACCTAAAACATGTAAAGTACATACTTTATGGAGTTATTTTGACCATAAATCTTCTATTGTCTTGAATATTAAATTTTGGAGTTTTTTCACATGAAATAAATTTGGGTGTAATTATTTATATCAAAATTATTATAGGTGCTCCACTCAGCACAGTTATAAATGGACACCCCTTATCATCTTCACATAACACCTTAAAATAAATTTATTTCGGACAATAACTAACAATATAATTTTTAAAATTATCTCATATAACCCTAAAATCCTAATTTTGGATATAAATTCAATCAATGAAGGATTTTGTTGCAAACCTATGAAGGATACCCAAATAAGAGGCATCAATCATCAATAAGATATTTTATTTATTAATCTACATCTACTAATTTTTATTTAAAAAATAAGTTATAATTACTATATTATCACATGTATCCTAAGATTATTTTATGTTACGTGATTTACCAACACCAATCATCAAAATTATCAAATGGGTTACGAAATCATCGTCCATGTGTTTGTTGGACTATTGTCTCTTGAATTGATGTCAATTATTTTTTCATTAACACCACTCAAAGCATGAAATAATGTTTATTTCAATGAACTTTTGAGTAACAAATGTGATCCACCCAATGTTTTTATTATCTGCGGTGTGTATGGTGCATTTAAAAACATCTAGATTCCAATATCAATTTTACCAGAAACTACCAATGGTTTCCCCTGTTGTAGCTTACTACATAGAATCTTTTCAATGGTAGAGAGACATATGGTTTTTCTATATAAATTACTCTTAGTGTAGTACATCAGGATTTGGGTACATAACCCACTTTCCTCACGTGTATTTAATTGGTGTGTCTTTGATTAGAATTCCATAAAATAGAGAGTTTCCATAAAATAGAGAGTTTCACTAAAATAGAGAGTTTCCATTAAATAGAGAGTTTCCAAAAAATATATTGTTTATATAAAATATAGAGTTCCCATAACATATAGTGTTTCCATAAAGTGGGTTGTTTCTATAATGTGGGGTGTTTCCATAAAGTGTGTTGTTTCCATAAATTGGCGTGTTTCCATAAAGTGGGTTGTTTCCATAAAGTGGGGTGTTTCCATATTTTTGGATGATTCCATAAAAATAGGAAAATGTGAAGTATGGAAGATTTTGGGGGTTTTTTAAGAATTCTTGGGACCAAAAATAAGGTTTCATGATCCATACACGGTTGGCACAAACTGTGTTGTCAAATCATGCTCCAAGGTACGATCTAGATCCTATTTTCTAGAAGATTACTTGTTTTTTCTCAATTAATTTGTTTTTGTCTTCAAAACGTTCCTATTTCTAGATTACTCCTTCTATAATGCTGGTGATCCCTCCCCACATGAGTTGAAGCCATTTCGAAGCCTTCCCATGGGGATTTCGTGTCTGATTGTTGAGGTATGTCACCATTAATTACGGATTTGTCATATTTTCATAGATCTTCTTAGATATACTTCTATGATCTCCATTGTTTCTCATATCTGATCTTATAGTGTGTATATCTACGTTTTCTGATGCCAACAATTACAATTTTGAGTCCATAAGTTTATATGTTAAGAGATCTAAGGCCGCTCTTATAGAATCCACCAGCATCCTTGTGCGGTCTTCATTTGTTGTTAAAGTTTCATCAAAAGCATCAAGGTAGGTAAATTATCTCTCAATTTTTCTTGATAAAATAGTTATTCTTAGATTCAAATTGGATTATTGATTGTAAAATTCATGGAACAGTATTCATTTATTTTGATTTACGGTTTTAGTGAAATTGCGTAATCTTGGTGAATAATTGTGAAAAAGGGGGTTTAGTTTCATGAATTTGAAATAATGATTTTAAATTATGGAATTTATGGAATTGAAAAATGGTTGATGGAAAAGATATTTTCAATAGAAATGGTTTTAAATAAAAAATGGACTTTTATTGAAACGGTTTGGAATTGAAATGGGTTAGCATTGAAATGGTTTTGACAGAAATTGTTTTCAATAAATAGTTGTTTTTATTGAATGGGGTTGTTTTGGCTTGATAGTTGTGAATATGTAGTGTGTTTTTATATTTCATATATGGGGCTTGGTTAAAATATGACCTTGTTCTCTATGAAAAATGATTAATGGCTCTTGGGACATTTCATATACGAGGATTGGTTGAAATATGGCCATGTGCTCAGTACCAAAGGGTAAATGGCACATGTGAAACAATTACCTTTTAGTGACTTGGTAGATCAATGAGAAACCTCTCATGAGTATGGAACTGTCATAACAAAGAAGGCATGGTTGGTTGCATCGGTCTGAGTAATGGATGGGTATTTTGATATAGGAATATTGGAAAATCATTGTCAAGATTGTTTGGTTATTTTTCTAGAAAATTATCTTGCAGGAAAATTTGTTTTCAATTTCACTAATATGGTTATGGTAATGAATGGTTTTGAAAACATGTTTATATTTAGTTATAAACAGATTTTGAGAAATTGTTTTATTTAAACCATTTAATATATTTTTTCTAACTCTTCTATCTTAGTGGAATGAGTAGGGATGGCATTGGGGAAAACCTACAGTGTTTTATACTCACCCCTTCTTCGGCCCTTTTGTGATTTTGTAGATGTTATCTTCCTGGACAGGGGAAGAGGTAGTGTTTCACATGGGTTTGGAACTACCTCGGGATGTTGCACTATTCAGAGATTTTGGTTCTTGGAGAATGTAGAGCATGGATTCTTGAGGCCTAGGTAGAGTCTGGTGTAGTTTATTCACTCGCTACTCTGATACATGGTTATACTTCTGTTGTTGCTTACTTAATTTCGTTTTGAGTGCATGAATATGTTGAGTTTCCTATCATCTGTTCATGCATCATATAGGTAATGTTTTGTTATGGTTGATAGTATTATTAGTTTCTTTCCTAAAGGTTAAATCATCCGCCACATGTATTGAAACCCTTTAGAAGTTATTTCCAGCCTTTGTCGTCTTGGGGATGTCGCTTAAGGCCTAGTAATTTCTTGTTGTACTCTCAAGCCAATGAGAATTGGTGGGTCATTACAAATGGTATCAGCTTTTTTGGTCCTTGCCTAACATGTAGTCATCTATGATTCTATTTTTGTAGATGAAATCCATTTTTTTCTATTCCATGTGTGGTAATCTTATAAAGGAGTATGATTGTCAGAACATGAAATGTATAGCATAAAATTATGTAGCTAACCCTTTTATGCTGAACTACATGTTACCAGGGAGTTTGGTAAATATGTTTTCGGAGACACTTCTAGGATTTTTAAATCTCACTGTCATGGGTTTATCCAATGAGGCGAGCATGACATAAATCAAAGATGAATGACTTCCCAATAAGAGGGAATACATAATTTCAAGAAGTGATCATTTTTTTAAAGAATGGAATTTGTTTTCAAATGAATGATTTTGAAAAAGTGAATTCATAACTTATTTTGAAAATGTTTTTATTTTCAAAATCATGTAATGTGGTTTCAAAAATAGATGAACATGAGGAAAATGATGATTTGGAAATAATGTTGTGATAGTTGATGTGATATAATTTGAAATGATAAGCCAACAGTTTCTAGAGAGTGATATTAACAAGTTTTGTTGTTATTTTAGAAAATTGCACATTCTCAGTGTCGTCAAAAACATCCCGAAGAAGCTGTGGATAATGTGGTTTCAACTGAACCATGTGTGAAACAATATTTGGTTCACAGTATTTTCTATGATTTTCATGTTCTGGACATAGGGAACATGAGGAATGGGCTACGACATGTGGATTATACAATACAATTCATGATACAGAATCCTCCTAATTTTTTGGGTGATTCTAAACCCGAGAAGGTGGAGGTGTGGTTATGATTTATTAATGGTATCTTCGAATTAGTCGGCACGCTAGTAAGGATAATGGTCAAACAAGTGATGGATATGCTCAAGGATCTTGCACGTTAGTGGTGGGATTTAGCAGTGCAGGCTAAATTGGATGAAGGACATACATGGGTGGATTTTGAGGAATTGTTCTACAAACAATTATATCCTCACACGTTCAAGATCCAAGAAAAAAATTGGACTCCTTTCAGCCTCAAACAAGAGAGTCTCTCTATGATAGAGTATGTGGCTATGTTCATGAACATAGTATGATTTGCACCAGAAGTCACGATATGTGCCTGTTTGAAGGCATTCATCTTCGAATCAGGGCTACGATAGGAGATTTGATCAAATATTGAAGTACATTGTATTACATACTATACAGAGATGGTGAAAAGAGGGACAATGAGGGAATGTGTTATCTTGAGATCTATGGGAGGAATCATTATGACACCTACAGGAATCGTTTGGAACTCAACCTATGGGAACAAGAGGAAAAGGGACACCTATTTCCATGGTGTAAGTGAAAATCAGACCCTGACGGCTGATCAGTAAACCTTCCTCCACGACCCCAGAAAAAATTAGGTTTTTTTCAATGTGGTTCACTTAACCACATACATCTATATTGTACGGGAAAACCTAGAGCATGTCATAAATGTGACACGATGGGACATCTTCAGCGCTATTATTGTATTTCTCCAAGGTCAAGTGCTCGAGACACTTCTCTGTTATCGCAAGCATTATGTGATTTAACGGGATGAGGATGGAAGAATAAGTATTGTTAGAAGAGAAGTGCCAGCCATGATGATTATAAAAATACCATGACACCTCAACAAGGAAAAACTCAGCAAGGAAACAAGGAGAACAGTATCGTGAAGAAGTAATTTTATAGAGCTCAATAGATTTTTATCGATGATCATGATGGACCTTGTACAATTAGAGGTACAATTATATTTTAATTCTACCTTAATGAAAGTGTTGTTTGATACTGGTGCATAAAATTCATTCACTACTTCTTGTGATGTTGACTTTCTATGTATAAATCTAGAAATGATGCCTTCTGTTTTGAAATTCCAAACACTTATTTGTGAAAGAGAATGTCAAGGCTTTGTGTGTAGAGCATTTGAAATAAATATTAATGGATCTGAGCTAAAATGGGACTTCTCGTAGTTTTATATTGATGTATATGATGTAATCCTGCATATTGATTGGCTATCAACATTGAAGGCTCAAATCGACTAATTCAAGAGAACTGTTTGTTTCATGACTGAGGACTACATCGAGCATATCTTTATAGAAGAGAGAATTCTATAAAGTCGTGCAAAGAGCTTGTTGGAATCAATGGAGGAGATTGAAGAAAATATATTTACAACTGTTGTGGATCATTTTTCAGATGTATTTCCCAAGAATATCTCATGGTTATCAACTCTACAGGAAGTGGAGTTTACAATTGATCTCCATCCGAGGACTAGTTATATTTTCCTTCCATATTATAGGATGGAAACAACGGAGTTATGAGAATTGAAAGTGCAGTTAGATGAGCTGGAAAGAAATGTTTTCATTCGACCATGTACGTCTCCATGGGAAGCACTGATTTTGTTCTTAAAGAAGGTAGAAGGAACTCTTCAGCTGTGTGTTGATTATCATAAGATTAACACAGTTGTGATAAATAATAGATATCCACTTCCACACATTTATGATATATTCGATCAATTATGGGGAGCTCTGTGGTTCTCCAAGATTGACTTGCAATCCGGATATCACTAATTGAGAGTTTAGAAAGAGGATATTCCAAAGACATCTTTCAGAAGAAGATATGGACACTATGAATAATTATTCATGACTTTAGGTCTAACAACTTCACCAGCAGTCTTCATGGCATTGATGAATCAAATATTTCAAAAATAACAGGATTCTTTTGTTGTGGTGTTTGTGGATGAAATTTTGATCATCTCAAAGACAAGGGATGATCATGAGGTGCACCTGGAAATAGTGTTACAAATTTTGATAAATTATTGTTTGTATTCCAGATTATCAATGTGTGATTTATGGCTAGAGGAATTACATTTCCTTGGCTATTTAATTTCAGAGAAAGATTTTTCTATTCATTCATAAAATATTGAAGCCATTATATCTTGGAAACCACTGAATAATGTGTTCTAAATATGAAGTTTTATTGGTTTATCTAGTTACTACTGACTCCTTGTGCATGATTTATCATGACTAGAATCACAAATTACAGCTATGACAAAGAAGAATGATCTATTCCAATGAATGGAGGAATTTCATAAGACTTTCCAGTTAATGAATGTTCATCTAAAATAGGCACCTGTATTGATCTTTCTATAATCATGACAGGGTTATGTGGTGTATTTTGAGGCATCAGAATCATCACTGTGTTGTGTTCTCATGCAAAGTGATCATGTGGTTTCTTATGGTTCAAGGAAGTTATGGTTTCAGGAGAATAATTACTCAGCACATGATTTGGAGTTATTTGCAGTCGTCTAAGCTTTGAAAACATGGAGACATTATCTTTTTGGTGATAAATTTACTGTATTTATGGATCAAAAAAGCTTGAAACACATTTTCTCAAATAGAGATTTGAATCTAAGGCAAATGAGATGAATGGAGTATCTCCAAATTTTTTTACTTTGACTTAATGTACACACCGGGGAAAGGAAATTTTGTGTTAGATGCTTTCAGTAGAAATTGGTATGCTCAGTTGGAGAAAAAAGCTATAGATAAATGGACATTGTTGTCGGTCATAAGAGATATGCACAAGGAATGTAAAGACCGAGGTGATGTGGTGGTTTGCTTTTAATCTACGCATGTTCAAGATTTAGAAAAAATGATCAAAGAGTTGCAAAAATATTATCCAGAATGTCTGGTTGTAAATTTAAAAATCAATGGTGGGGAGACTATTGGTGGCTGAAATCGTGATGTTGTTCTGTTTTGTGTTTCAGAGATCGGATGGTTGTACCTATGGTTTGTTAGGAACAACTCCTTCATGCTTACCAACATTCAATATGGGATATACTTCTAGGTAAATAGAATATTTATAAGGCTTTGAAGGTACAATTCTGGTGGACCGGTATGAAAATGATGGTAGCAATGTTTTCCTCTCGGTGCTTAACTTGTATGCAGGTTAAAGAATAACATTAGAGCCATGCCAATATGTTACAATCGTGGCCCATCCCAGGGTGGAAATGGGATCGAATAGCAATGGATTTTGTTATAGGTCTTCCAAAAATAGTCTGGAAACATGATTCCATTTGGGTAATAGTGGATCATTTAACCAAGTCATCCCATTTCATCCCTATTCTTGAAACTCAAATGGTGGATGATCATTCAAAAATCTATATCTGAGAAGTGGTAAAGAGGCATAGTGTACCGGTTTCAATAGTCTCAGATAATGATATGTGGTTGACATCTCGTTTCTGGAAATCATTACAGCAAGCTCTTGGAACTCAGTTGACTATGTGCACCGCATATCATCCTCAAATGGATGGGATATCCGAGCAGATGATACCAATGTTGGAAGACATGTTGTGGGTTTGTGTAATGGTTTGCGGTGGCTCATGGGGGATCATATAGTCTTAGTGGAGTTCTCATACAATAACAGCAATCAAACCTCGATACGCATGGCTCCGTTTGAAGCATTGTATAGGTGTCCATGTCGTTTCTCCACTATTCTTGGTGGAAATGGGTGAAACATCACTATTCAGGCCAATACTTGTTTTTGAAACAATAGAGAAGGTACTGTTGATTTGAAAGAGGATGTAGACAGATTAGAGCCATCATAAATATTTTTCAGATCACCATAAAAGACCATTGTCCTTCATTGTGGGTGATCATGTCTTCTTGAGGATCTCTCCAAGGCTTGGACATCATCTTTACAAGAAGCATATAAAGTAATCTCCTGGATAAATTTTCCATTTTGTGATACTGGAACGGGTTGGAGAGGTGGCATATCGGTTGGCATTACCACCACGGTTTAGGGTGGTGTATAATTTTTTCTATGTATCATGGTTGAAAAAGTATCAGAGTGATCCCAATGATGTGCCCAGATGTGTTCACGTTGAGCTAGAACCAAATGCATCACTTGTGAATATTTCAGTGTGGATCATGGATAGACAAGAGAACGTCTTGTATGGGAAAAGAAACGGCTTTGTGCGGGTTTTATGGAACCATGGCCAGATTCAAGAAGAGACTTGGGAACATGAGAAGGAAATTAAACCGTAGTGGTAGGAAGTCTTTTTGGCTAGCAAGGCATTTCTACATTCCTAGGTTATAAAAACCAATTGCGGGGATAATGAAGTACCCATGGTTTTTGGTAAAAAAACCCCCTTTCCTCACGTTTTTTTAAATTGTGTGTCTTTTATTGGGTTTCCATAAGATAGAGAGTTTCCATAAAATTTAGAGTTTAAATAAAATAGTGTGTTTCCAAAAAATAGGATGTGTCCATAATATAGAGAGATTCCATAAGGTTGTGTGTTTCTATAATCTAGGGTGTTTCAATAAAGTGGGGTGTTTCCATAAATTGGGGTGTTTCTATAAAGTGGGTTGTTTCAATAAAGTGGGGTGTTTCCATATATTGGGATGTTTGCATAGAAAGGGTCAAAGGTGAAGGATGGAAGAATTTGGAGTTTTTTAATGGAGTGTTGGGACCAAAATAAAGGTTGCATGATCCAGACATGGTCGTCACAAACAGTGTGGTCAAATATTGTGCAGAGGTAAAATCTAGATCCTATTTTCTAGGAGCATACACATTTTTCCTCTATTTATTGGGTTTTGTCTTAAAAATTCCCCTAAATCAAGATTACTCTCCCTAGAAGGCTGCAGAGCCCTCCCCGCATGGGTTTAATCCATTATAGAGCCTTCCCTTGGTGATTTCAAGTCCAATTCGTGGGGGATGTCACCATTCTTTATGGATTTGTCCAGTTTTCTTAAATCTTCTTAGATCTACTTCTTCGATCACCATTAGTTCTCCTATTTGTACCTATAGTGGGTAGATATTCATTTTTTGATGCCAAGTATTTCAATTTTGAGTGATGATCTTGGTATGATAAGAGATCTAAAGCCGCACTTGGTGAATTGACCTGCTTCCTTGTCAGTTCTTCATATGTTGTTATAGTTTCATCAAAACCTTTGTGGTAGGTGGATTTTCTCTCAACTCATCTTGAAAGAATTGTTTGTCATAGATTCAAACTGGATTGATGATTGTGAAATTCATTGAAAAATCACCATTTTTTATGATTTAGTTGTTTCTGAAATTGCAGAATCTTGGTGAATAATTGTGCAATAGGGGGTTTTAGTTTCATGAATTTAAAATAATAATTTAAAATAATGGATTTTATAGAATTTCTAAATGCTTGATGGAAAAGATAATTTCACTAGAAATGGTTTTAAATAAAAAATGTAGTTTTATTGAAATTGTTTTGAATTTAAAAGGTTTGTCATTGAAATGGTTTTGATGGAAATGGGTTTCACCAAAAAGGAGTTTTATTGAAAGGGGTTGTTTTGGCATGATGATTTGGAATATGTGGTGTGTGTTCATGTTGCATATATGGTGCTTGGTTTAAATAATACCTTGTTCTTGGTGCCAAAGGTTTAATGGCACTTGGGAAGTTTCATATACGGGGATTGGATGATATATGACCTTGTGCTCGGTGCCAAAGTGTTAATGAATCATGGGAAACAATTACCTTGTGATGACTTGGTAGATCAATGAAAAACCACTCATGAGTATGGAAATGTCATAACATAGCATACATGTTTTGGTTTTTGGGATTTTTTAATGGTTTGGTATGCTGTTATATAAATATTTGGTAATGATTTTAATGATTGTTTAGTTATTTTTCTGGAAAAATATCTTCCTTCAGAATTGGATTCAATTGAACTTGTATGGTTTGGGAAACTTGTTTATATTTAGTTATAAACTAATTTTGAGAATATTTTTTACATAAACCATTTTATATATTTGTTTCTACATATTCTATCCTACTTACAAGAGTAGAGAAGTCATTAGAGAAAACCCACAGAGTTTTATACTCACCCCTGCTTTGTCACTTTAGTGCTTTTGTAGATTATATCTTTTGGGATAGTGGAAAAGGTAATTTTTCACACCTATTTAGTACTACCTAGTAATGTTGGGATCGTCATAAATTTTGGAGCATCGATCATGTGGATCATAGAGTCTTGAGGGTTTTGGAGTGTCTATTGTCTTTTATCCACCGTGTACTCTAATGCATGATTATTCATCAATTTTTGCTTATATTATGTGGTTTTGAGTGTATGAAGTTGTTGAGTTTTCTTTTATTTGTTCAGGATTCATATAGTGAATGTTTGGTTATGGTTGGTATGTTTATTGGTTTATTTCCTAAAGGGTAAATCGTCCCCCACTTGTATTTGAAACCCTTCGGCATTTATTTCCAGCCTTTTTTTGTCTTACAGATGTCACTTAAGGCCTAGTAGTGACTCATTGTACTCTCAATCCAATGAGAATTGTAGGGTCATTACACATAGGAACTCACATAGGTCAATAAAATGGTTGTTTGGGATCATATCACCCTTTTTAAGGGAACTATTTCTTACTAAATGACTCTTTTATAGATTTTAGATATGTTTGTGGATATCATCCTAATCAAGATGCGTGATCAGTTACACCAACAAAATGATAATCAGTTATTTATCTATTATCTAAAAATGATAGGATTATTTTTGTGACTACATCTATTTTTATATGAGGTTCTCCATCATTTTCCTTTGATGGATGTTTTCTTATGTGATGAATTCTTATAACAAGGAGATTCAGAATGTGATACCACATCAAGAGATGGTTAATCTTACATGGAAGGGATTGAACCATTATGAGGAATCCTATGTATCATGATTATGGAGGAAATCAAAACCCCCTTAGTTCGTTGAACCCGTTCACATTAACATCATATGAATATAACATTTATGGTTTTTCTATTACAGTAGGAGTTCATGATTGTGTCCTGGAGGGACATCCAGTGTATCCTAATTATGGTGAGAATTAGAGTTTAGGTCAATTATTTATCAGTCTGCTGATGGATGTGGAAGAGTGGTCATACCATGGGATTGAATGGGCCCTGGATGTTGAATTTCCTTTGACATAAGTCTTACATTAAAGTGGTTTTTTATTTTATCTCATGAAGTATTAGGGGATACTACATATCTCTATTATTGGAGGAATGATTGTTCTCGTAGTTCAATTGTTCAGGCCTTTGACATTGAGGTTTCCATTGTAAAATATACGATTATATAGTAGATAACATGACCAAAGAATGTCCCTAAGCCCACGCGAGCCACCCACATTTTGAGAAAATATTGATGGTAAATAATCATTACAATTACTTGTTTATATGGGTATTAAATGTTGGGATATCCCTGGGAGGTCAATAAGGAGCTCGATCTCCGAAGAGGTGGACTGTGTATTTTGAATATTGCAAGAATCATAGTTTCCATAGTTCCCTTTGTTGGGACTTACATAGAGCAGTTTCCCTATTTATTGGGTTCTACTCCCCAAGAACATAAAACGTTATCATGTCTTCAGAGCCCCTCAGGACCTAGTGTTCTTGTATAGGCGATGTCACATGACCTGGTTGAATTTTCCATTAGAAATCGCATGATTGGGATGGGTGGTTTCATAGGTCATCGCATAACCAGGTTGACATGTCTAGAGAGTGTCAGATGATCAATTTGAATTGGTAATGGTATGACCATAGGAGTTGGTTTTGACAGATGGATAGTGTTTTATTATTCATTATGAAATGAATTAGAGGGTGTCAAATGTCTTCATTGACAACCCAATAGGATGTTGCAAGCCTTGACCAACATGTTTGGAGGTCGTCACATGTTTTGGTTGAATTTCCTAGATAGAATCATGATAGATAATTTTTCATGCACCAACATGACTATGAGACATGGATGACATGAGCAGGTGCCATTATATGAGTCATGTGACCTATTTGAAGGACATGACATTACATGAGTTACATGTCCATGGGGCTTCTCAAGAAAAAAGTAGCACACCCATGGGGGGACCATGTTACTTGTTCTGACATGTCCATTGGATTTAAAAAGACTCAGGTAGTATGATGAATGATCGTTTTCAGATCTGGATAACATTTCCTTGATCTTTCATGTGCCTTTTATGACATACACACAGAGCATGAGGTCCATCAAACACCTTTTTTTAATCCATTCACTTCTAGTATTTTTTTCACTCCCTCATATTCCCAGGGTGATGGATTTATTTAGTATCTATTTTTCAAATCTCACATGATATAGAATATGTGTGATATGTTCTTAAAAAATATATATATAATCCCTTTCCATGATCTATGAATGATCATGAGAATTTCATTATGTGTGGTTCATGATCATTCTTGCTATTCAATGACATATTACATAAAAGAAGACTTTCCAATTGTGAGATCAGTTGCTCTTAGATATCCATAATGGTGATTGGGTGTGCTCATGTGCCAAGATGTAAAAAATCTAACAATTTTCTAAGTGGTAGGGTTGGGGATTTATAGGCCTCTCCATCCCAATTGTTCCCCAATTTCTATTGTGTATTTGGAATAGATCCATGATGTAGTTAGAGAATGGCTCTGGCACCACATATCTTCATGAGTCTTCACCTTTCATTACTCCAATATCATCATCTGATTTTCAAAGACCAAATTTCCTCAAGTCATTACTTTTGTTATTGGATTATGTCCAATTAATGATGAAATCTTTGATCACATAGGAATGTTGAAGGAATTACATATTTTCATTATGAAATGTTCAAGAGACTTCAGTAATCAATGTGCATGATGAATGAACATCGTGAGATGCCCAATGCCTTGTCTGGGACATTTCTCAATGTGATAATGGACTGTCCATGGGTCTTCGTGGTATGAGGGTAGATTTTTGGGAGTATCACGCGACCGTGAAGTAGATATATTTATCGTGTCGTGAATATTTTAAACGATGAGAGGCTTTTGACTCCTCCATTTATTTCAATTGATTACTTTATTTATGGTTTTGAATTGATGAAATAACACATGATTAAATTCAAAGGGAGTTACTATATTTTTTTTATGATGTGACACATGATAAACAAGGGTCATATGGGGTTGCTCAAGAATTTCATGGAAGAAACCATCTGTTTATCCTTAGTTAGATGAAGTGGAAGCACATGGTTTCTTGTACCAACAAAAAGCCTTCCACGTGACGTTGCAGACAATTGGAATGTATTTCACCCGATGATTTGAACATGTAATTGGGGTCTCATAGTGTCTTGTGGGCCCCCAAGAGTGTGTAACATGTCTTTTATAAATGTTTGTAGATCCCTCTTCCTCCCTTTTTATTTTACTTTTTTTATTCTAAAAAGGTTCACAGGTCATGTAGGTTCTAATTGATGTTGATAAGAATAAGTATCCTTATGATTTGTTATATGTTGCACGATATTTATGAAAACTAGGGGCCTCAACTTTTGGACATCATTCCTTCACATACTTCATTTAATTTTTCTTGTATTATTAGGTTTTCATTGTTGACTACCTTTTTGGCATGGGTGAGCATATCAAAATGTCATTGAATGAGTATCAGGTGTTCGTTGAGCCATTATGAGAGTAGAAGGACATGTCCAGAGGTTCTTCACAAGACCTTCTGTTTGCTATTCATTTCACTTAGTTACATAAGATTACCCTATGACAGTACAAAATCTCATGTCCCTTGGAGGCTTACGCGATCCACGATCTTTGGCCACATTTCCTTTCCTTTCATTTTATTGGAATCAATTCCCATATTTAGGTATTACAACAGTTGTGATATTTTTTACTTCTCATTAGGGTGGAATCAAAATATCCCCCCCTGGTGAGCTACGTACTTAGTGACAATGTATCACTAATTAAGAAAGTAAATTCTAACCTGAGCCTTTGGTATTTTTATTAATCTTTGTATTGGGAGATATTTGGGCTATCAGGCGATGCATGGTATTCTCTAGTATGAATTATATATAAATGGGTGGAGGGGGGCTTTATCCACCAACTAACATTCTTCTAGAGTTATATTGATTTACTACCATGGCATACCCCTTCCACCAAAACATTTTACGAGTTCTAATTGATAGACTCATTCATGATACTCGATCTCCAGACCCTACATTTCAAGTACTCCCCTGAATGTCAATTTTTATTTGGGTGGCTACCCAATCCAAACACGAACCATAATTATGTAATTTCTTGAACTTCCCCTAAGGGGATTGAGATTTTCCTGTTTGTTTTGCGAGATCTATTGGATCAAGAATTTTATGGACTAATAATCATGAGACTCTCATGACCATGTTCAAGTGATGCAATTGTTTGGTTCCCTACGTGATTATGAGACACATGAGGCATTTTTATTAGGAAATTTTCGTACTCCATATGCAGTTCAAGAATACCATGTATATTCACATGATATTAATGATTATGATGATTTATTATTTCTTTTCCTTTTGAAAGGATTTTAAATTATTTTTTTCTAATGTATGACACTTATTATTATATAGACGGATTTCAGTTATAATCATTCTTCCTCATTTTCGGCAAATCAAAGGGACATGATTTCTCGAAATTTCAACACTACCATCGATATTCTATTCATAAAAATAACATGGGTCACAAGAGGATCCATTATGATTATAAATAGGAATACCCTTTACCCCAATAAATATCCACTATACAGATTTGGTATGATTGATGATGCTCCAATCCCCCTTCAGAATCTAATCTACCATTTTGTTGGGGTTCGTCTTCTCACAAATATGTCCAAACAACAATTTATAAGGATGGTTTCATTCGGAGATGATCATCCATTGGTGTATTAATACTAAAACATTCCATCTATCCCACTATGAGGTTGGTATCTGCTTATGGGATATCCACCAACTATGTAACACCCCAAGCTTCAACGATACCTTTCCCTTTGAATAACACAATAGCTTGTTTTGTACGCAACATAGAGTTTTAACACACCACAACCAATCAAACTTGACATTGTGAATTGTAATACCCACCTTTTGAAATTTTTAAAATTATATTTTTCCTAATAGACATAATTTTTGAATTTGGAATATAGAAATTAGCATAGGGTGATTTTTTGGAATTTTGTTTAAAAACATTCAATTTTTTGATGAATAGTGAAAAACATTGAATTATTGTTTAAAACCGAATTTTTGTTAAAATAAATAGTTAGTTAATAGAAATTTATATTAGGTAATAATATCTATATAATACCTATTTTTGTTTAATGTAATTAATTGGATTAATTTTATAATAATAATAGATATATAAAATTATATTGAACTTTTTACCATCATTTACCATCCTTCTAGGAGCATTTGAAAGTATGCATAAAATGTAGATTTACCACTTCTATAAATTTAATTTCAAAAATCCGGGAGACAAGGATGAAGTAAGTGAGTAAAATGTGGTTCTATAAGATGAAAATAATTTTTGGTGAACAGTAACTTTTGACTTTTATATAACTCGATAAAAAGTAAATATTGAAATTTAAGGAAAAAAATGATATTATAATTTTACAAACACATGTGAAAATTCTATTGGATAAGTTTATTTCATCTAATAACAACCACGGAAATAAAATATGATCCTTTAGGTCCACTTGGATAAGATTACGATATTTATTATTATTTTATTTGCATAAGAGTTAAAAGTGTTAAATTCAATGTTTAATAAATTAACCATTTTTAATATAGGGTTGTACATAAGATAAATTCGACTATAAATATTCATCATCAATAAAAAAATATTTCCTACCTAATTATATTTTATTTATAATTTTTATACATTATATAATTAAATTTATTTAGGACACAATGATGATGCATTAATTACCTTATTAATGAATGAACAAAATTATTTATATCATAAATATCAAAATAAATCTCAGTTGATACTTTTGATGAATTACAAGAATTTAAAAGTTTAATATTACATGTTATGGTTGATTTGATGATTTTTTATTGAATTAATCATGATGTTAATGACTTTAAAAAAAAAATACCAAATGTTGTCAAAATTAAGATAAATGAGTTTTTAAAACAAATACTATATTATTAATTGATATTGTATTAGTAAAAATATATTTTTTAGAAAAAGGACATAGATAAGGATATATATATTAATAATGAACCACATGGAGTTTTCATGGCATTTTATAGAAATTTTATTAACCATTTATAATAATAATAGAATAATACATGGTAAAAGGTAAACTATTTAACTAAAAGTAAAATAAAAAATAAAAGGTTAATATGGAAACCTAAACCTGTCTAAAACCTATTGGTTTAGAGTTTTTCGATCCATACCCACATTATCCTCAAAATTAATCATTTTGGAGCCATTATATACCTAATATGATTTTATAATAAAATAATATTTCATGTTTTTCCTAAACTGACCGTCATCTCTCTTATAAAAGTGTACATCCACTTATCTCAAAATCACACCTCCAAAGCCATTTTTCTCAACCAAACCTACTCAAATATCCTCAAAACTACCATCACATCGACCTAGAATACTTTAATTGATCTGAAATCCAACCTATGGAGATCTTTTTAGCAACTCAAAAGGAAACACCAGAAGAAGAGGTAATAATTTCACCGCCTTTTTGCAAAGTTTTTTTCTTCTTCCACTTCCTCTTTCATTTTTGTTTCCATACGAAAATAATAACTCCAGTAACTTATGCATAATGTTATTTTATTATAAATAAATTACAACCATATTAAATATTCTATAAAATTAAATAATAACAAGTCACCATAAGTGTGTACGTAATGCTTACCGTCTCCATGTCATGTTGTAGCTTGTTATTCAACACATAATTATTTGGATGGGTAAATAAGGATTATAATTGATGTAAATAATAAATATAAAATTTTAATTATTCTTTATATAAGATATACCATCCATTTACATATGATTTCACCATCAATATAATGATATTGTCGCTCGTGTGTACATTCGGATTACCGTCTCCACGAACGCGATGAGATTCATTCCGCATCGTAACCATTCTTGAATAATTTTTTTAATTATTAAAAATAAAATGAATAACTTAATATTATTATCGATATGAATAAAGTACATTGTATCTATAACAAAAATTACTTATGTAACAAAACATGTAAATGAAAATAGATCCAGTTAACACCCGAAACAATGATAATACATAAAATATTATTAAAAAATCAATATTATAAGATCATATATGATATCTTATTTATGTTTACAGTAATTTTATAATTTAATAACATTTTTTAACTATTATACAAGAGTTTAACATACCATCGACTAAGTTAAAGTACAAGGTAATGGTTATTTCTACAATCACTTCGTTATCTGCGGTTGTTTATACGTGAGTATAATGGGACTTCCTTATCACCCACATCCGTGTTTCTTAAAAATGTATTTCAAAACATTTTTACTATTTCATAGACTATGGTATAATTTCATATAAACAATTGATTAAATTTTTATAGTATTTTTATAATGTAATCATTTCGTCTATTTCTGAACAAGGTCTATTATGACCAATTGGAATAAAATTAAGGAATAAATGTTTTTTAACTTATACGGAGAGGGGAGTTATATTCCGATGTTATAACACCTTAAAAGTTTCCATTAAATTATTCTAAAAATATTTACAAAAATATTTTTTTTAATTATGCGATTTTTAAGTAGTTTCAAAATAGATAGAGATTTTTCTCTGAAATGGTTTTGATTTCATCTTTGTCATCATCGTTTGATGGATTTTACACTTATTAGAAGTTGATTTATTATACAAAATATTCCATATAATAGTTATGGATTTGTGTTATGTTTGACTATGGATGTAATATTTTTATACCATTCATGGTTTATGGTTCACATATTAATATTTTGTATGCTAGTTTTAATATGAATGTTTCTGTTATGTATCAAACTTTTCATATGAGGAATGCATTGGACTTAGTAAGTGATGGGTGGATCCCTCTTAGCTCCTCGATGCATCGGTAGGTCTAATGAGACAAACTAGTGTATTGGCCTAAGGACTTAAAAAAATATTATTTTTAGTCTTGGAACGAGGCCTTTACGATGTGGTTTTGATGCTTGAGAATATTCATCCCGCCATTATGAAATTGGCTATTGATACTACATATGATTATTCGTCTACTAGAATATCCATGTGAATAATTAAATGGAATTATTTGATTTATCTTTACCATATTATACTGAAGTTTAATTTTAAAAGTATTTTGTTTTGGGCTTATACATTTCAATAAATTTATATGCTTATTTATGATTGTTTCCTTAATATTGTTATCCTTAATAAGCTCTTGAGCTCACCCCTTTTTATGTTTTATTTTTCACAGGATATGAAGAAGTATATTATGACTGATCTGAAGGGGTAGTCTACGGGAGATGAATGTGTTAAAATGAGACACAATGTTGTTTATTTCATGTCATAATGTAATATAAAACTTATGGATGTATCTAGTACTTCCAAAGCTACTAAACTGATCATTATTTCGGGACTAGATATTTTATTATCATGCCAATGTTTTTTAATAATGCACTGAATCTGGTTAACTATAGTCAGCGTGTTATAGTTAGTATCAAAGGAAGCTTAGTACAAACCATGGAAACTAGATTTAGAAAAACTCTGATTAGAGAATATTTCCCTGAGATAGACATTGAGGATTCTAATATAAGATCTTCCTTGAATTTTGGTAATGTAGAAATGTTTTTTATTTTCTATGAAATACATACCTTTCTTAATATGAGAAGATAGAGGTGGATCTAGGATAGATATATGTAGGAGTGAAAACCCTGACAAGGAGTTTCGGCCTTGACCTGAGATTCCCTAGTACACGTCAAGGGGCCTAGCTGCACTCTTGGATATGACACTCCTGGGGTATATTCGTAGGATAATTCACATTTTCATTAAAAACCACTAGGAATGATTTATGAGAATATACCTCCTCAAAGAAAACATTTTTATTATTATGGATTATATTCATAAACTCTTCAATTATTTTTATGTGTTTTATAGGTTTCTAATTATGTATTGTGATTCATATACAAAGTTAGTGTATTCAAATTTTTATAAATGGCCCATAGTGGAAATAATGGAATCCATATCAATGCAAATAATCCATGTAGGGATTTATCTCCTTCTCAAGATGATTATAGTGGAGCTGGTGATGCAACTAGTGTAGATCAGCTTACCACCATATTGGGACAACTCACTCAGGTTAAGAATAATATCCTTAACATTATGGAGAAACCTAAAACACAACGTGGAGTATCAATATTAGATCACTTACGAAAGAAACAAACACCAACATTCAATGGGAATTCAAATCCATTGGTAGCTGAGTAAAAGATATGTTCTATAGAGAAAATATTTAATGCTCTAGGAAGTAGCAAAAGGGAAAAGGTTGTCATGGTAGTTTATCACCTCACAAGAGACACAGAAAAATGGTGGTTATTAATTAAAAACACAATGGAATATGAGGAAGTATAAAATATAGAATAGAGGGAGTTTAAATTTTTTTTATATGAAAAATAATTTATTCTTGACCATCGAGTGGATATTGAAAGTCAATTTCTGAGACTGAGGAAAAATAATGTTGAGAATGTCGCAAAGTATGAGGCTAACATTACATGGTTAGAATGGTATGTAGTAGATTATATACGTAACCCAAGTAGTAAGATGGATAAATTTTTCTATGGGTTAAAACCATTTCTCTGTCGAGCATTAGTGTCACAATCCTTCTCATCATACGAAGATATTATCTCATGTGGTTACAAGATAGAAAATTAATTATATAAGTCTCGCGACATTAAAGCCTAGAAAGAGTGGAAGAGATCTGTTGAACACTCTGGAAATGGAAATAAGGGGAATAAGGGAAATGTTGAATATACATCCTACAGTAAATGTGGAAAGAAAACCCCTGGTACTTGACTGAAGTGAATGGGAGTCAGTTACATGTGTGGTCAAAAATCCCACCATGTCAACACATTTACCTCATACAAGAGAGGATTTACCACTTGAATGTCTAACAAGACTATATATTAATGAATTTGTAAATCTTCGTGGGGTACCCCTATAAATTGTTTCTAATCATGACCCCCATTGTACATCAATATTCTTGAAGTCATTAGATGTCCTTTGATACTGAACTTTCTTAGAGCACTGCCTACCACCCAAAAACTGATTCACAATTAGAATAGACTATTCAAAGAATAGAAGACATGTTGAGATCTTTATCATGTTACATTCATGGGTTTTGGGATCATTGTTTACCTCTGGTATAATTTTCCTATAATAATAGCTTTCATTAAAGTATCCATATGGCAACATAAGAATCATTATAGGGATAGATATGTCACACACCAACTAGTTGGGATGATGATTGTGAAAGAAAACTCGTAGGCCCAAAACTTTTTAAGGAAACAATGGAAAAGGTCAAGATTATCCAAAACCACATCAAACCGGCTGAAAGTAGGAAAAATAGATATGATTATAACAGAATGAAGGATTTTGAATTTCATTTAGGAGATCATGTTTTATTGAAGTTATCTCCAAGGAAGCGTGTTATATGTTTTAGTAAGAAGGGTAAATTAATTCCAATGTACATCGTATATTTCAAAATTCTAGAACAAATAGGAGTTGTCTCTTATTTATTGGAAATTACACCAAATCTCTATAAAGTTCATGTTGTATTACACATATCATTGTTGGGAAAATAAATTCCCAACACAACACAAGTACTCACCTATGAGGAAATAGAACATGAACTTGATCTGTCTTATTGTGAAGATCCTATCAAAATTTTTGATATCAGAGAACAAGTACTGAGAATCCAGATGGCTCTTATGGTGAAAGTTCATTGCAGTAACCATAAAATGTAAGATGCAACATGGGATCTTGAGGAACACATGATGAAGAACCATCCAAATATTTTTATGATGTAATATTCTATAAATTTCTAGGAATAAATTATTGAAAGAGAGGATACTGTAACACCCCATGATTCTATGGTACATTTCCTTTTGATTAATACAATAGCTTGTGTGGTACACAACTTGTAGTTTTAACACACCACGACAAATCAAACTAGACGTTATGAATAGCAATACCCCCTTTTAAAATTTTTAAAATTTTATTTTTCAAAATGGATTTCATTTTTGAATTTGGAATATAGAAATTAGCTTTGGGGGAATATTTTGTATTTTTATGAAAACATTCAATTTTTTAGGAATTGTGGAAAACACTATTTTATTGTTTATGACCCACTTTATATTTAAATAAATATTTATTTTATTAAATTTATGTTAGCTAAAAATAGATACATAATACCTCTTTGTGTTCAATGTAATTCACTGGAGACATTTTATAATAATATTAGATATATAAAATTTTATTGAAAGTTTTACTGTCTTTTACCCACTTTCTAGGCGCATTTCAACATTTGAATAAAATGTAATATTACAACTTATTTGAATTGAGTTTCAAAAATTTGAGAGATAAAGTTGAAATCAATAATTAATATGTGGTTCAATATGATGAAAATAATTTTTTATGAATAGTAACTTTTGACTTTTATTTAACACTGTTAAAAGTAAATACGTTAATTAAAGTTAAAAATGATATTTTAATTACCATAAACATGTCTTAATTTTATTGTATTAGTGTATTTATACCAAAACCAACCTTAGGAATAAAATATGATCATTTAGGTCCACTTGGATTAGATTAGGGCATTTATTATTAATTTATTTAAAGAAGAGTTAAAAGTGTTAAATGAAATGTTAAAAAACTATACCATTTTTAATATAGATTTATACGTAATAAAAATTTGAATATAAATACTCGGTAGAAGCATAAATTTATTTACTACATAAATTTATTTTATTTACAGCTTTTAGACATTAAATAATAAAATTTCATTATGACACAATGATGATGCATTAATTTCCTTATTAATGAATGATTAAAATAATTTATATTATACATATAATGATAAATGTAAATTGATACATTTTTTCATTTCAATAATTTCCTATATTAATATGACATGTAAGTACTGATTCAATGAATTTTTTTAAGGATTCATGTTGTTATTACTTTCACAAAAACTGAATACCAAATATTTTCAAAATTGAAATTAATGAGTTTTTAAAACTAAATACTATATTATTAATGGATATATTATTCCTAAAAATATAATGATCATCCAAATGACATAGATATAGATAGATATATTAATTATCAACCACTTGGGGTTCTATTGGATTTTTATTGTATGTTTATTAACAATTTATTATAATAATACAAGAATAAATATTAAAAGGTAAACAATTTAACTAAGAGTTAAATATAAAAGAGAATGTTAATACGGTGACCTAAACTTGTTTCAAACAAATTGGTTGAGAGGTTTTCCACCTATAACCACCTTATCCTCAGAAAAAATCATTTTGTATCCATTATAAACCGAATATGATGGTATTATAAAATAATATTTCAAGATTATCATAAAGTGACCATCACCTCTCTTATAAAAGGGTACTTACCCTTCTATCAAAATCACTGCTCCAAATCCATTTGGCTTAGCCATCCACTGCTCAAATTTCTTCCCAACTACCCTCACTTAGACATATAATACATACATTGATCACAATGCTATCTTATGAATTACTTTTGATAATCTCGAAAATAAACACCCAAAGAAGAGGTAATAATTTCTCCCCATTTTTTCAATGTTCTTTTCTTCTTCTACTTCCCCTTTCATTGTTGATTCATTAAAAAAATAATAACTCCCATAATTTATACATAATATTATGTTATTATATATATGGTACAACCATATTCATTATTCTATCCATCCTATGAATAACAATGTCACCATACATGTGTACGTACGTCATACCATCTCCACGTCGTGATGTAGTTTATTATTCAACACTTCATTATTTATATGGGTATAATAATGAGTATAAATGATGTGAATAATAAATATAAAATTTGAATGATTATTTATGTATGATATACCGTCCTATTACATACTATTTCACCATCAATATAATGATATTTTCGCACGAGCGTACGTACAGATTACCATCTCCACAAACGCGATGAGATTCTTTCCCCATCATAAACATTCAAAAATAGATTTCATTTAGTGATTAAAAATAATTTTTAAGAACATAATATCATTATGTATATGAATAAAGTAAAACCTATCAATAAAAAACATTACATAAATAACAAAACATATAAAGAAAAATGAATCAGTTAACACCCGAAAAAATGATACTTCTGATATATTATTTATAAAGAAATATTAAAATATCATAAATGATATTATATTTATGTATGTAGTTAATTTATAATTTAATAACAATGTTTTATCAATTATACATGAGTTTTACATACCATCGACTAAGGAAGAGTACAAGGTAAGGATTATTTCAAAAAAAATATTCATTATCTAAGGTTGTTTATACGTGAGTATCTATGGGGGCCTCTTTATCATCCACATTCATGTTTCTTAAAAATGTATTTCAAAACATTTTTAATATTTACTAGACTATGTTTTAATGTCATCTATTCCCTTTTGGACGTTTTATAAGACCTTTATAAAGGAATCTTTCCGTCATTTTCCAAACAAGGTCCATTACGGCCTTTTCAAGAAAATTAAGGAATGAATGTTTTTTTACTTATATAGCGAGTGCAGATATTTTCCATAATTATAACACTATCGAAGTTTACCTTGAAACCTCATATTAATATTTTCAAAATTAATGTTTTCTTTTAAAATTCTATAAAATTTAAATGATTTCATTTTCGAAAAGAAAATTTCTCTCAAATGGTTTTGATTTTATCTATGTCAACATCCTTTGATGGATTTTACACTTGTTCGAAGTTGATTTATTATGATAACATCATTCATATTGTATTTAAGGTTTTGTGATAGGTTTGAATTTGGATGTGTTATTTTTATACCATACAGGGTTTGTGGTAAAAGTATTAACATTTTGTGTGCAAGTTTTAGTACAAATATTTTTGTTATGCTTCAGCCTTTTCATATAAGGAAAGAATTGGACTTATTATGTGACGGGTGGAGCCATATATAGCTCCTAGATGCATCAGTGCATCTAATGAGAAAAACTAGTGTCTTGGAACAAGACCTTCAAAAAATATAAATTGTAGTCTTGGCATGAGGCCTTGACTCTATGGTTATGATTTCAGGCATTATCAATTACATCATTATGAAATTGGCAATTGGTATTACATGTGATTATTCGACTAGTAGAATATCCATGTGAATAATGAAATGTCATTATTTGATTTATCATGGTCATATTATGCTGAAGTATTTGTTTAAAAGGCTTGTGTTTTAGACTTATACATTGCCTTAAATGTTTATTCTTATTTATGAAATATTCTACTATATTGTTATCTTTATTGAGAACCTGAGCTCACCCCTTCTATGTTTTATTTTTCCCAGTATATGAAGAAGTATATTATGAATGACCTACATGGTTACTCTATGGGAGATGAATGTTTTAAAAGGAGACACAATGTTTTTGCTTTTCATTTCATAATGTATTGTAAAACTTATGTATGTATCTAGTACTTCTAATGCTACTAAACTGATTGGTCATTCGGTATTTGATCCATTGTGATCATGCCAATGATATATAATAATGCACCAACTATGGGTAACTGGGGTCGGGGGGTTACAAAATGGGTGGTATCCCCTCTATTGGTGAAATTTATAATGAATTTGTTCCTACATTTGATGTTTGGAAATATCCCTTAAAGACAATAGTTTTGGGTTGGGGGATGATTATTATCATTAATGGTAAATTAGGTAATTAGTTGGAAATGTGTTCCCTCATTCCCATCAAGGATTGGATCAATATCATTCTTTACTACAGTGTATACAAGCTTACTGATATATGTCCTTATCAGTTCTCTTCTCAGCAACTCTACAATAAAAGTAACTCAAATTGGGAAATCATTTTAGCTGGGGATTATACCTCATAGGGATACTGAGTGAATTCAAAGTCTTCTTTGGACCTATGGTTGGTATTATTTATATACATATTTTTCAATGTGTGGATTTTCTTGATTAGGGATTCATGCTCATGGATCTAAGTCAGTATATTGTTGTAGCAGATGTGAATTGTAGAAGGAAGAGGCCTCAATATGGAAGTGTCAGTCCTTATACACCATTATTATATCCTGGTCTATATTAAGAAACGTATCATCCTATACAAGATCACTGGTCCAATCCTATTTTTATTAGGATGAATAGGGGTGAATTTTCATTTTTATGAAAACTACAACACTTCCATGCTCCCCGAAACCCTATCTGACCTCACATTTCTAAACATATATGGGTTCAGATCCATCTATCTAAGAAATATCATGGCTATGGATGCATAGAGCTAGCCTAATAGCTTTTATTTTTTCTGTTATCATGCACCAGATGGAACAATTATTGATAATGACACAGTTCCCTTGATGAAATGTAATATATGATCTCTCACTCAAATGGGGTTAACACAAATGGTATGGTCGAGCTAGATATTGTAGAATATTATGAAGGTTATTGATTTCCTCACTAGTATGGGTACATTAAAAGGATCTCACTTATTCAAGTGTTCAATGTTCAATGGGAGTGACATCCAGGAGTAAATAACCAATTTTAGAAAATTCTTGAACATGAAGATACTAAGGCCGAGATCATAATTCCACCTACTGATGATTCCATTTTACTTACCAAGATTATTCCAAGGCATGGGTAGCATACTACCCAAGTGTTATGAAAATCCAGTTGGTTCATCATGTGGTCAGTCCCATTTCCTCTACAACATCATATGATAGAGGTTATGATGGAGATTGTCAAAGATCTGTGATTGACATCATGAATGTGAACTCATTCGAGTGATGGCCATTCTGATGGTGAAACATATTCTATTGAATAAATTAATCCTCCATTTAAATCTAAATATCATACACCTATTATGATATGGGTTTATATGCAACCCTCTCCTGTTTTTCCCCTCATTCAACTAGTTAGTCATCCTTATATTAGGACTAATCCTTTAGTTAAAGAGGCTCACTCACAATGATAGATGATCAAAAAACTGATTCATTCCATGATATCTAGTACTCCCAATAAATTATTCTGTGACCAAGGGGAATTCCTTCACTGATTATATCATGACTTGGTTGGTAGTATATATTGACCAACAACCATTTTATGTAACTATGAAGCAAATCATTTTGACTGAGTGAGATCTAGAAACAAGTGAAATTGAATTTATCATCCGTATAGATGAAGATACTTTTACAATGAAGATGAGGGAGACATCATAGGACTTGGAGCAAGGTCATCAGTAAATAAATTTGATGTAAGTTCAGAAGAAAACCTAGAATATATTAATGTGCATATGTGAGGATAGTATTTCTAGTATGAGGTTCTATCATTCAATATCATCATTCTCATTGGAAACTCACAAAAGGGTCAAAGAGTTTAGTACATTTGTTGAGACTCTTCATATTGGAGTAGAATCCAATAATACGGGGTGAGCATAAATCTAGTGTTCCATTGACACTTCCTATAAAACCGTTATAGACTGTTCAATCACATTTTCTGAATTTTATCTTAGTTTACCCCTATGTTGCATTCGGATTTTATAGATTTTAGAGATTCTCGAAAATGTAGATATTCCTCCCTCTTTGTGCACAATATGAATCGATGAATTTTCTGAACATTCTATATTACTATCCTGTTTTCATTCATTCAAAATGTGAATGAAATTTCATTTCTGTGATATTATTAGAGTCAGAAACACTAACCATATTCTTTATATTTTCATGTAATCCTGAATTTCTAGATGTATAAGTTTATGTCATTATATATTCTTAATGAGAAGTAGTCATGAATACGCATCAACACAAGATTACCTACTGATGTATTTGTTCTATTTACCTTGAGATCACCTAATTTAGAGAAGTATTACTTGGTTAGGATACATGTAATAGATTTATATGTATCTATCTAATTATCATGGTCATTTTATTGGATGGAGCAACTCAACTATGGTTGAGGCCCTGTATTAGGCCCTATAAGCTTTAAGAGTCTAATAAACATTCATGATTTAGAGTATGATCATTGAGAATAGACCTTCTATTTCTTTCCATTTAAACTGTTTCATCTCAGACCATTGGTGTGATGTAACTTAGGGACCTTGAGCTTAGACATTTGGTGTACTATAGTTTAGGGCCTTTTAGATGGGACCATTGTTTTATGTAGTTTAGGGTATTTGAGTGTGGACCTTTAGAGTTTTGTAATTTAGGTTCCTTGATCTTGGACCTTTGGTGTGCTGTAATTTTGGGTCATTGAGCTTGGACACTAGGTGTCATATAATTTAGGTTCTTTAGGATTATACTTAATATTAATGAACATGTATAATAACGTAGATATTCTAGGAATGAAACAAAACACATAAATGTCATTGATTACACAATCGGTTTTTATAGATCACATGAATTGGAGATACTTTTTTCAAGGAAGAGATGTATTTTGTTTGGTGATTGAATCCATTATTTATAGATAGCATGAAAATGAATATTTGATCAACACTTTTTCCATGAATCATAGAAGATTTGTTGCTGTAAATATGGTTGAAGGGGAAATACTACATATGATAAGTGTACCTAGATATTTGGAAGACAGGTGATGTAATTCATAACCTAAAAGCCAATGTTTGTGAATATTGGTTGGAGAAGACATACTGGGTATGTCCTGTAGCACTCTAAGATGTTACATTTCATCTTGGTGTAACTTGGGATCATATGTATTAGAAGATTCTTTCTCTCAATGAGGAGATACCATTAGTTCTTGGTCAAAACGTTTATATGTTGATTTCATGTACAAGAAAATAGAACCTACACTTCTTCGGAGTTACGTGAATGATTTATGAATACTCAATCATATGGTTTATTTTGTTGGGTATGTGAAGAAATCTATCCCAGTAGGGATTTGGAACCTTTGAAAATTATAGATTCTATTGTAATTCTCATATTGTACTCTATTTGGTTTCGAATCATGAGGTGTGGACCATCAAAGGATAAGAGAATGGGGTGTCTCATTCCGCACCTGAAAAAAGGCACAAAACACGGTGACGTAACATCAATGATGCTGAATTTTCTAAAAACGTTTTCTTATGGTAATTGTACACTATGAGAATCATATATCTTATTTAACTGGAGAGAATGAAAATTGGTGGGTATTGTTCAATCAATCCTTTACAATTCAATGAAGACTGTATTATAGCTCATGGGTTTTGAGGGGCATCATAGGATCTGATGGTCTATTTGATAGAGTGAGTCCAAGTAACAAGTTTTTTATGGGTTAGTTATATTAACTGAAACATCATAGAATGATTGTGTGTCATAAATAATTTAATATCCTAGAAGGGTTTTAGAACCATAAATGTTCTTTCACTACCTATAGAACATAATCTCAAGTTGAGGATATATGAAAATCCATTACACTACTTTTCTCATGGGAATGGGGGTTCAATGTGAATATCCTGACTTTTAATGGGGAAACAAAGTGAACCCAATGAGTCATATTCCATATTTATTTCCTCCAAATTTTTTCCCTAAACATTAGATATTAATAATTTAGCGAGCGAAGAAATGTCTTTTTCTCATTCCTACCATTGTGATTTTTTAACTTGATTTATTTGTCTGTTTCACTAGATGTTTAATGACATTTGATTTGGACCATTATAGGCTAGTGTTTTTTGTTTTTATTATTGTACCATATTTGAAATTTTTTGTTCATGACACTCATATACATAATTAGAGTGTTTATAAACATGTTTTTAATAATGATATCCAGGGTGAAGAGTGCTTCAATCATCCTTCTGAGCAGGACATGGAAATGTTTTAAATAATTTTTGATGGTTATTATGTTATAAGTAAAGATATGGGACTAACATATTGGGGGTTCCAAGCACACTATAGTGTTTTGTTCTTCCTTGATGATTTCAGGCTCATAATAATTAGAATTCACTTTTTATTGGGCCACAAGGTCACCAGTTGGTGGGACTGAAGACCTTATGTGTCAATATCCTCACTGAACTAAGAGACATTCTCTCATCTCCAAGGTCCATGAATGGCAGGTGGAAACCTAAGGTACTCATTATATAATGTGTGGAATTTTTATTGTTGTTCTTTTATTAGATTTCCAAAGTACCTCATACATTGGGTGACTGAGGTATTTCTCTGGTGGTACTTTAATGTGGAATATAAATTGTTTGATGGTTTACAAAGTGTATTTTCATTCAGAAGGGATATTTTTCATGTTTTTATAGAACATTAATTAAGGAAATTTCTATGTAGGCTATCGTTATGCGGTAATAATGTATTTATTGTGCATTTTTAATGTCATGTAACCAATATGTTTTCCTTTCAGTTTAATGTCACACGGTAATGGCATACTTCCACGTACTTTATCATCATGAAGTTAGGACATATTCCCATGTTGTTTAACATCATTTGGTGATTATGTATACACATGAAGATTATAAATAGAGCCTTTTATTACGAACATAACATTGCATAACGTTTTTGGTAATTCATAATCATTATAGAAACAGACGTGAGAAGACCATAGCAGTCTAGTGCCATTGGAAACATGAAAACATAAACGTTTGTGCATTAATGAAATACATTATATCCCACTAGGTTTTTATTGACCATTACCATTATTAGATACATCAAACATAATACATTTCTTAATAACCTAGTGAAGGAACATAAAAAAGTTTGATCTAAAATGTTAAGTAAGGGAAAATAAGGGAGACATGTTAGCATAAACATGATCATAAGGTATGAGAAAATGATCATGAAAACAAAAGATCATACCCAATATATCAACCATCACACACATTAATCATGGACAAAATATTGGATGTTCATAATTCATGAATAAAAGGAAATTAAAGGACATAATCTATGAAAGAATCACATATGAGTAAGACATGTAACTATGGAATCACATAAGGATATAATTATTTCCATAGTTTCCAAGGCATCACTTCCATTACCATATTAGTAGTCATGGTTCATTTAAATGGATGTCATAGTAGCATGAGTACACTCCTCATACCATCATAATAGTCATGGTTCAATATCATGGCATTATTATTTTTCGAGGTTCACAACCAAGACCATATTAGTAGAATGAGTTCACTTCAAATTCCATAATATTCTATCTAATGAGATATAAACATTACCTAATGAATTGGAGGGACAAATATGTCCCACTGATCACATAATGTAATCAGACATACATGTTTTAAAAGATCATAAAAGAACATATCATAATCCCTGAAATGAAATTGGTATCATAAAAATGTAAATATATCATAACCTGTGTAAGGATACATGAATCATAATAATTTCATCATAAACATAACCCATGAGAGGAATCAGGTTTCAATGGCATAAAACCCGTGAAAGAGAAATGGGTTTCTTAACATTAGGTCTTAAAAACATAAAACATTTTGGGAAATAATATAAATGGTGACATTGAATAATTTCTAATTAAATGAATGAGTAACACCTATGGATGTAATCTTAGATGGTAAATAATATTTAACGATCTTCTAAAACATTTCTGGATGAAAATATACTTTCTTTTTTGGAAAATGTTTTTTATTAAATATTTGTTTAAATCATTGTATTTGAAAATAAAATTTAGAAAATATAAAATATTCTATGAAAATTATAAAACATTTCTAAAATCCATTTATCCTTGAATATGATCATCATTTATAATTTTAAAATAATTTTGAAAAATTGGTTTTTGAATCGATTGATTTCCAACCAATGAGATAAGAGGTTAGATTTTACTAAAAATAATATATAAGTACCAAATAGTGGATAAATAGTACTAAAAATAATAATACCTTGAATAATTATAGGTTAAGTAATCTCTGTAATATTCTTGTATTATGGATCATAATGTTTCATCAATGGCATAATAAATATAAACATTCTTGAAAAAAATGTGGAGATTGTCTCAATAAACTCTTATAACATGGTGACTTGGGATCATACTACAAATGTAAGAAATAGAAATTAAATGAAGCTTAAGATATAATTAAAATAATTATATTTATTATATAACATGTATAATGGGTGTATATACACCTCGAAGAAGAGTTTAGCTGCATAGAAAAATAGGGGTCTCAAAGAAGAAAAAATTGAGACAAAACCATTTTATCAAATTGGTATAATTTTAAAGTGAAATACCATTAAATAATGATAATAAAATGAATATGTGAATAAAAATTAATATAATTATATTAAACATACAATAAAAAAATGGTTATTAAATGCACCACACAAAGGGAAAGGGTGGTGAACATTGCTTGTATCTCGTAGAAATTAATAGTGAGATGAAAATCCCATAACTGTGTGTCGTTACTCTCCCATTAATCATACTATATTACTGTATGAAAAATATATGTTTGTTATAAATCTCTCATAACATAATTATATTATAAATAATACCATATATGGTTTGATTATGGCCTCATATTACACCCTTATTAATGATCCTTTGTTAATGTTTTACTTGGGATAATATTCCCATTGTTCATCACATGTGTTTAAATTTTCATAGCGTTTTTCCTTATACATAGATAATTATTCCATAATGTAGAACATGTTATAAATATTAGATATATATAGAATATGAAAATAAATATATTTTAAATCATATTTATGTATGAAATGAAATACCCTATTCATGGATACTGTAAGAAATTTGTAAGCAATAATGATGTTTATTTTTTTATTTTCATATTGAATGAAATTATCAAAATGGATTATATATATATATATCATTATAAAATTATCATGATTATATTATATACATCATATATTTTCAATATTCCCTATCCATGTGGTGTGTGAACGAATCAAATCGCTTTGAGGGGGTAGTAGTCTACACTTCCTCAAATGAGATTATTGTATTCCAAAAAAATGATGGTAAAAATGATGTGTTGTAAAATGAATACATAATCATAATGATAAAAATATAATATATTATATATATAAAAAATATGTCCATAATAATGACAACCATTATTAGTGGTAAAGGGGAAATGAAAAATCATTGTTTCGTGAGGCAGTAGTTCACAGTACACAGAAACATTATGTTCCACATCTATTAGAAGGAGGTGTGTTAATGTTTCAATCATAAACATTGTATAAAAACATCTTAGTATATGGGTGATACTTATATTTTTCCAAAATATGGTAATTAATATAGTGGATGGGGATGAAAATTAAAATAAAGGAAGCGATCTGGAAAGAAGACGTTATCTCTAAATCAGATCACTCCTTTTAGTTTGTGCCAAAAGGTTTAATTGAGAGGGGTTTTCCCAAAATTGTGGATTCATGGACAAAGGGAGGATTGTTGGGAAGTGTATTAGGAGGTTCCTTTTAATATATAAATTTCATTATAGGTTTTAGTAATGGGTAGAGGTGGTTTATTTTTATATGGAGGGAAACAGACTCACATGGAATGTTTTTAAACAAGTTAGGTGTGCACATGATTTTACCTAAAAAAATTCATAACAAATGAAAAAACAAAATAATGGATCATTTATGGCCGAATTATGGACATTAAATCAGTTTTGGGATTTTTTATATGACATTTTGTGTCTTAAACATTAGGATTAGTACTTTATTAAACCATTTTTCTCTTAATCAAATAATTAATTTTAATCACATTCAAAAAAAATTTTTTGTAAATTTTTTTGACCTTATTGGACATTATAAATTTTATTTATTCCAAATATTATATCCATTATTCATAATTATAATAACAAATTTCCATGAAATTAATTTAAAAACAATCACATTGTCGGGATGACACAATGAGTGTTTATATTAAATATGATCAATGGGTTGTTAAGTGTATATGTTTTATTTAAATGTAGAAATGGATCCAATGACCAAAAATCGGAATAATTGATAAAAATATTATCCAATTATACTTTTAAATACAATTAAAATATATTTTATCCTTATAAATACAATACATTAAAAAGAAATTTTGAAATAAAATCATGTATTTCAACTATTCTTCTTAAAATGATGTTTCTCATAAAAATATCAAAAATTCACTCTATTCTAATTTCAACATTATAAATTAAAAAATGAAGTTTATTTTATCAAATAAAATTTCAAAATTTTTTAAATTTCATTTATTATTAAAATTGTTTCATTTGAGAAACAAAAATTTAATCATAAAAATGACTTTCTAGAAAATAAAATCATTTATAATCAATATGTTTTATTTATATAATTTTTTTTTGAAAAACTTAATATTCATATAACTATGATTAATAGATAGGTTATATTAAATTTAAATAATAATATTATAAAAATTATTTTTTTGTAGAAAATCATTGTTACGTGTACCAAACACCATGTTGGTGTTGCATGCGACACACATCGAGTCAGTTCTATGTGAAACGAATATTTGACATAGTGCATTGTAAGATAATACTGAAAATTGAAATTTACTTGAAAAAATGTGTCTATAAAAACTCAGGGTGTTGCATTATACCCCCTTAAAATGAATTTTACCCTTTAAATTCATCACTCTGATAAAAACTTACGAGGATACTTCTACTTCATCATATCCTCATGTTTAAAAGTAGCTTCATATAACAACTGATTTCTCAAAAAATCTTCGATCAGGTGAGTAATCATGTTTCATATAACCTTCTCTCATCGATCCATAATTTAAATAGGTTTCTCCTCATAATAATGATCGCGTTCTAGTGGTATAACCTCTGATTTCAGTACATGTGGAGGGTCAGGTATTTACTTTCCCAGGAGAGATACACGGTTCACATCGTTAACATGAGATATATTTGGAAGAAGTGACAAGTGATAAGATACTTTCCTGATGTGATATAGAATCCAATAAAGAAAAATATACCATGGGATTTGTTTCCATTTAATTCTGAATCTCTTAACATTCTTCTAGGTTAATATTCGTATAAACATAATTTCACAATCTTTAAACTCTAGATCACAATGGAAATTAACAGCGTAACTTTTTTTTTCATATATTAGATGATTTTATATTCCACTAAATGCTTCTAACCTTCCCGTTCATTAATTCAATGATATCAATTCCAAATAGCATTCATTCTATGACCTCGTCCCAACAAGTTAGAGATGAAGATTTGTCACTACAGTGGCCTTCATATGGTGAAATCTGAATGCTTGAGTGAATGCGATTGTGGTAAAAAATGCAACTATAGAAAGGTGATGATCCCAACCACACTCAATATCTAGAGAAAAGTATATTGAAATATCATTTAGTGTTTGATTTTTTTTTCAAATAGACCATCTATTTTAGGATGATAAGCCATGCTGAAATTCAATTCCATATCAATTTATTTTTGAATACATTGCTAGAACATTGAGGTAATCCTCAGATCTCGATCTGATACAGTTTAAAGATGTACTCCATGAAACCTTACCACATCATTAATGTATATTCTAGAAATATAATCAAGTGAAAAATATGCTATGATACAAATGAAGTGTTCTGAATTAGTAAGGAGATCAAATACCACCCATATAACATTAAAACCTTTAGAGGTTTTGGGTAGTCCAATGAAAAAATTGATAGTGATGATCTTCCATTTCCATTCTGCTATGGCTAATTATTGCAACATCACTTTAGAATTTTTTCTCTTAGCCCTTACATGCTGTCATACCAAATAATGAGATACAAACTCTATGATATCTCTCTTTATTCCATTCCACAAGAAGTATTATTTCATTTCCCTATACATCATTATCCTTCATAGATGATTATAGAATGAAGAGCCATTACGTTCCTTTAATATAACCTTATTCAAGTATGGCATGGAAGGAACATATACAAGGTTCCTAAAACTTATCAATCTATCCTTAAAAATGATAAACTCAAGAACATTTCTAAAATTTATTTTCATCTTTCCATCTTCATTCTGCACCTCCATAATCATTACATGGATAGAGGGATGAACATTAATTTGAGAATGTTGAGATATTTCCACTTCTGTCAATATTTCTATATTAATCCTTTTCAAATCCAGAAATATTAGATGTCTTTTATACTCTTCCTAGATAAGATGTCATGATCTTTTAATCTCAATTCATAGGGCACCATATTTTCTTTTACATGGTGGTAATGTATTGAGCAATGGTAATCCATTATAAACACTAACCATATTCTCTACCACATGTTCAACATATTCTATGTGGATATATATATTAGATTCTTACAATAGGTATATTTATCACACTTTTCCCCACCAATATAATGCATCCATAAATTTAATTAAATTTTTACCACTGTTTACTCCAAACAAAGAGTTGGGTAATTTTTCACATGAAACATAAACTATCATGAGGCATATTATATAACCAAGTTATTTTACAAAATAACACAACCCAATCCCATATTTTTTCATCACAAAAATTAATAACCCTTCTCCACTACAAGGTAATTTAAACATACGTTCACTGACCATACATCTATTTAGTTCCTTGAAATTTTCCTCACATTCTTTTTTCCATATGAAAATGAAACCTTTTCGAGTAATCTTTATTAGAGGATTATATAGTCATTATAAATTCTCCATAACCTAATGACAATATCCATCTAAACTATGAATTATTTCGTTCTTGGTCACCATGGTTGGCCAAGGCCAAATTTCAATATCCTCTATCTTTGACGAATCTATTTTTATACCTTCTATTGAGATTATGAGACCCAAAATTTAATCCTTTTTCATCCAAATTCGGACTTTGTATATTTTGAATATAACATCTCCATTATTAGGGTAATATTCTCTAGTGATATTCATGGTCAAACGTTCTACTTTAATATATAAGAATATAATTCATAAATGCCAAAAAAATCAACTTGAGGTAATGTATAAATACTATATTCCTTAAATCCAAGAAGATACCTGGGGAATTAGTAAAAAATTGTATCACTATATATTCATTGTGACCATGTCCTATAAAAAATTTCTTATTTGGTATATCCTCCTTATAAACCCTAAATTGATCATATCATTAAATGAAGGTCAATGTCGGAAATGTATTGAGCTCTGGAAAGTTGATCAAAGAAGTCATCAATATGGGGAAGAGGATACTTATTCTCGATTGTGATCTTGTTATACTCTCGATAATCATTGTAGATATGCATTGATCCATATTTAATTTTTAAAATATGAAACATTTCACCCCAATGTGATAAACTTGTTCGTATTGATCCCTTATCATGATTTTTATTAGAGTTTCTTCTTCAATTCCTACAACTCAATCATGGCCATTTTATATGGAGTCGTTGATACTGGTATGGATCCAGGTACAAGTTTGATCGAGAACTCATCTTCAGGTTTTGGAGGAATAATTGGCAAATATTATGGAAAGGCATCTACAAAATCCAGAAAAAAATGTATATCATCAATTTCTATCTTCTCCTTAACGATTTGAGATTAAAAAACACATTTTGATGGGAATTGACACCCATACCCTCTATGTAATCTCCACAAGATATTCAGACTTATCGCCACACCAATGGATGATCATAGGAGGGTTTTATATATTGAATGTAACATCCCTTCCTTGACAATTGATGAGTTATTAATGAAGTGAAAGCCAATATGTGCCTAGGAGGACGTCAAATTTGACAAAAGGAAGAATGAAAAGATTTTTAGGAATCATATTCCTACAAAATTCAATAGGAGGGGAATCATAGAAATGAAATGAAATCATTGTACCACTAGAGGTTTGAACTAATACGTCAAGATCTAATTGTATTTATGGAGTCATAATACTATTAGAAAATTCAATTTATATGAAAGTGTTTGTAGATCCAAAATAAAAAAATACATTATCAGTTATAATATGGATGGTAACTGTACCTTTCATGACGTCATAATCACACCCCTTATTAGAAATATCAATTTCATAAGATTTACCCTTATCCAATATCATAAGAGGTAGCTTACAACAAACATCATCACTAACATTTGGGTTTGGTTAGTGGTAAACATAAACCCCATTTTCCATACAGTTGAAGCACTAAATCATGGTATGTGCATTATGTGAGTCATTTTTTCCATTAGAATTTTATTTGACTTCTTCCTATCACCTCGACAATCAATTGCTAGATGGTCATCCCTTCTACACATAAAACATTTATTAGACCCCCTAAGGTGATAACTATATGCTATATCCCACACAAAGATCATAAATTAATGCTCATCTTATTTTCTCCATGGTTTTTTGTGTTCTGTTTAAATTCATTCTTCCTCTACGTATCAAAGCCATGTGATTGATTTGTGACTCATTCATCCATTTAAAAATTGACTACACAACCTATAATCTTGTCATATAAATTAATGTCTCTTATGTCCAATTCCCTTCTGAGACTTGGATTTAATTCATGAAAGAACCTTTCATATTTACTTTCAGGTTGGATGATAATTCAAGAAGTGTACCTCATAAGTCTTCTGATATTAGCCTCATATGTACTGGAAGATTCATCATCCCTTTTCATTAACTCAATAAACTCATTACCGAACATTGTATGAAGATTTATAGGAACGTAATAATTGAAATATATGTTACTGAACACCTCCAAAACAACAGATTGAATTTCATCATGTTTCCTTGTAGACTTTTTTAGATTACACCATTGATCTACTTCACCTTCTCAATGACAAAAATAAAGAATAAAATCTTCATGCTCCAAGAAGTGAATAATGGAGAATATCATTTCAGTGGTACTAATCCATTGTTCAACAAAAAGATGATAAGAAGACCCTCTGATATATGGTGGATATTTCCTCTTGAAATAATAAATATATTTTTGTTGCCTATTTTTCTCATTTGGAATTCCACCATGATTCATTTCTTGAGAAAGTTGTGTGGGCATAGAAATGATGTTTTTCATTCCATATCCCATAGAATTTAGTTTCTCTAGAATATAATGGTAACATTTTCCATCGTAATCACTATCAATGTGGTTCTTTCAGGTTCCAGCTATGGACTAAAACCCAAATTAAAGAGTAATAAATAGTTATCATAATGAGGAACCACATAATCATGAAAAATCACATAAAAGATATCAAGATTATGAAACCTTCTGTAATCTATGAAACCATTGGTTTGTGCTAGTTTTTCATAGAAAACATATATTTAAATTCATTACTATTATTTGAGTAGTGTGTGTTAATTCCCAAAGAATATCCATAGCTGTTTCAAACTAGGTGTGTATAAAGGGTCATTATCGTGTACAAGATTACCAAAAGTCAAGACCGGAACATATTTTCAGAGTTGTCAAACCTAGGTACACCACATCCAAAGTCACATCCACTTGTAGTATCCAGAAATGGATGTATTTATTGGAAACCACCCACTCTACCCTTTATCAAAATTCTAGGATAGTATTATATACATTGACTTGACCATATACTTCTTCACAGACACATCCTTAGAGTTTTTACCATTGTTTTCCCATCCTATATTCCAAAGGGTATCTAAGATTTTCCATTAATACCTACATTAGCACCCCTTTTCTTACCAACATTAACATTAAATATATTTTTCGGAATACATAACCATTATACAAATAGACGCAGTAAGACCATATGGGTTTAGTGCCTTTAAAAACATGGTAACATACTCACTTGTACATAAATGAGATAAATTATACCCTATTAATTTATTTTTAAATGAACCCTTCTTAGATCCATCAAACATAAAACATATATTCATAACTTGGGGAAGGAAACATAATATGATTTACCTCAAATGCTCAGTAAGGGTAAAAAATGGATACATGTAACAATAAACTTGTGCTCATGGGCATGTGAATGTGACCATAAAAATAAAAGAGCATACCCTTCATATTAGTGATCATGGAAATTAATAATGGAAAAAATCTAGGTAGTTCAATATACACGAATCAAAAGGATGTAAAGGACATAATCCATGAAGTCATAACATAAGAGTAAGACATATAATTGTGGAAACCCATAAGAATATAATAATATTCATATTATTCAAGGAATTGGTTCTAAGATCATCTTAGTAGTCATGTTTCATTTTCATGGCCATCATAGTATCATGAGTTCACTCCTCACACCATCATTATAGTCATGGTTCACTCCTATGGCCATCATTATTGTCAATTTTCACTCCCATGAACATCTTAGTTTCATGAGTTCACTCCTCATACCATATTAGTCTATCCCATAAGATATAAAACATTACCAAATTCATTAGTGGGAGATATTGGTCTCACCCATCACATAATGAAATCATACATTCATGTTCCACATAATCATAAATAAACATATCATAACCCATGAAATTATATGGGTATCATAGAAATGTAAAAATATCATATCCTATAGAACGAGAAATGTTTCATAATCCTTTCATTACAAGCATAAACCATCAAAAGAAGTGGGTTTTGAAAGAATATAACATGTGAAAGAGAAACATGTATCATATCATAATGCCATAAAAACATAATCCATTCAGAGAAATAATATGAATGGATGCATTTAATAATTACCCTATAATGGAATGAGATCACCAATGGATGTTACCTTATATGGGAAATAATTTTTATTGGTCTTCTAAAACATTTCTTTAGGAAAATATCATTTCTTCTTTGAGAAATGATTTTTATTACATAAAAAAAATTTCCATGAAAAAAGCATTGAAATTTTTTGAAGGAATATTTTAAAACAATAAATAAATTTAAAAATACATCTTCCGTTGATTGTGATCTTGAAGGATATTTTGAAAATATTTTTGAAAAAGTGGTTTTTGAAAACAATAAATTTCCGACCAAAGAGAGAGGTGGTTAGATTTTACAAAAAAATATCATATGTAACAAAAAGTTGAAAAATAGTACTAAAATTTGATGATATCCGGAATAAATATAGATGAATTATGCTTACAAATATTCATGAATGATGGATCATTATATTTTATATACATAATCATAAATATAAACAATATCGAAAAAAGATTGAGGATATAGTCTCAATAAACTTTTATAACTTTGTGATATGGGAACATACTCTCAATGAAAAAAATGGAAATTTAATGATGCTTAATATATCATGAAAATATTTTTAATCATTATATAACATGTAAAATGGAAGTATATACACCTTGATGAAGAGTTTGGGTGCATAACAAAATAAGAGTCTCAAAAAGGAAATTTGAGGCAAAACTATTTTATGGATTTGTTAACTTTTGAAAAGACAGGCGACATGATAGAAGGATCATTCAATGGATATGTGAATAAAAATAACTTTTATTATGACATAAATAAAATAAAATCATGTTATTTACATACACAAAACAGATGGAGAGAGTGTCAAACATAGCTTGTATCGCACATAAATTAATAGTGGGATGAAAATCCCCGTACCTTGTGTCTTGACTCTCTCCATTCACATACAAGCATCCTATTTTTTCAATTTATGTTTATCAAAAATGTATTATATAATAATATTATTATACATAATACCTTTTATGGTTTCATTATGAACATATATTACATGCTTTTTAATGATCCCATGTTAATGTTATACCTTTGTTAATATTCTCTTTGTTTTTGGCATGTGTCTCAATTTCAAATAGAATCGGTCCTTAAACATATACCATGATTAAATCATTTACAAATATATATGTATATACATTTATATGTGTTAGTAATATATATTATATTTAAAATATAATGTTTTATTTTATAATTATGTATGAAATGGAATACACCTATCATGGAGATGATAATATGATTGTACGCTTGAATGTTCTTTCAATTTTTATTATCGTATTGAAAGAAGTATTTAATTTATATATATATATATATATATCAATATAAATGTATCATAATTTTATTATATATATTATATAATTTCATTAATACCATTCCATGTGGTGTGTGAATGAATCACATCGCATTGATGGGTGATAATCCAAACTTCCTCAAAAGGGATTATTGTATTAACACTGAATGAAAGGTATAATTATTTGTGTTGTAAATGAAATAATAATTCATAAATGAAAAAAATATAATTTATTACATATATATTCAAATTTTCCATCACAATGGCCACCATGATTGGTGATAAAGTAGAAATCAACATTATTATTTCATGAGGCAATAGTTCTCTCTACACAGAAATAGTTTTTACAACATACATTAGATGGAGATGTGTAGATGTGTAAGTCATAACCATTGAATAAAAATATCTGAGTATATTGTGGATGCTATTGATGTCACAGTATAAGGGAATAAATCGATTATATGGGTGGATATGGGAGGTAGAAGAATGGATCTTGAAAACAGATGTTAGCTTGAGAATGTTTCTACCCAAGGGGAGGTATCAATGTTGATGGGATGATTTTTGGGAATTTGATTGGGCTAAGATTCTATGAACCCAAAATTTTTGAATTAATTGAGTAATGGGTAGAGGTGGTGGACCTTTATATAGAGGGAAAAGGATCACATTGAATTTTTAGAAACATGTTTGGTGTGCACATGTTATTACATTACAAAAGTCCTACAAACAAATCAAAATCAAGAACAGAAGGTGTATAGAAGAACAATGGATATCCAATGGGTGTTGTAAATGATTTTAGGACGTTTTGGGTCTTAAAAATAACCATTTATTAATTTATTACCCTAATTTTTCTCTTAATATATTCAATTAATTTTAATCACTTTTACTAATATTTTTTTTTCAAAATCAAAAAATTACTTATTTGAAAATTTAAATTATAATGATTCCAAATATGGAATAAATTTTTCCAAATTCTAATAACAGAAGTTATATAACTTAATTTAAAATTTATCTCACTATCATGACTACACTATGAGTTATTATAGTAAAAATAATCATAATCTTGTTAAGTATTTATGTCCAATTTAAAAGTAGAAATGGTTCATATTTCCAAAAATGGATTAATAGATAAAAATATTTCTAATTCAAATTTGAAATAAAATAAAAATATAATTTAACCTTGTGAATAAATTAAGTTAAAAATCAGTTTTGAATAAATATTGTGCATTTTTACTATTGATATAGAAATGATGTTCCTCAGAAAAATCCAAAAATACACCATAAATTTATTTTGACATTCTAAATAAAAAAAAGAAATTTATTTTTATCAAATTAAATTTCATAATTTTCCTACAATTACTTCCATTATTATAAATGGTTCATTCGATAAAATTTTGTTTTTAAATCTAAAAATGACTTTACTAAAAAAAATATCTTTCATTTTAAATATATTATATTTATATAAAATTATTGTAGGATATATTAATATTAAAAAAAATTAATAGTTAGCTAGTATTTAATTTATATATTTATATTAAAAAAATAAGGATTTGTACAAACTCATGGTTGCATGTATTGTACACCAAGTCAATGAGGTATGTAAGGTACACTGAATCTGTTCCATGTGATAGAAATCATTGACTTAGTGGGTTGAAATATAAAAAGTAAAATTAAAATTTATTTGAAAAAAACATGTCCATAATAACTCAGGGTGTAATAGCTTAAAAAATGTGGTAAGGATGTGTTTAGGTGCAATTTAACATCATGTGATAGGGACGTATTCTTGCACATCTTAGCATCATGTGGATAGAATATGGGAATCGGTGTGAAAAAATTATTATATGATATATTATGTACACAATAAAGATGTTATTAGATCAGTATCGTATGTTGGAAACATTGACTTCTATAACATTGTTTATATGTTGTTAGGACTCATTTTTTACTTTCTTGTGGCATTTGGTCCTAGGATTTGATGTCTGGAAGTCATTATATATCACATGATGATGAGAATAAATTCACAAATAGTCATTAAAATCCCATATAGTTTAATATAGTATAGAAAAGACAGAGATTAACTGACATTAATGGTTAGGAATGTTGTGGTTGGGCCAATGTTTGGACGAATAGGTATCAATACACATCTCATCAAAATGAGAATCACTCCACATATAGTTCTATAGGGTCATGTAGTTTAATATATTATGGTCGGGGTGTGGATTCACCAATGTGAAATGGGGTTATAGCATCTAGTCCCATGAATGGGAAACACTATTTATCAAATATAGAAAGCAAGTAATTCAAACAATGTTCTTGATTGGGAAACACTCTATGCATGTCTCACAAATACATAGTGGTGGGCATTAAATTCATTGAATGTTATTACTAGAACCATGATTGAAGACTCATGTGTCAATATTTTTCTTTTGATGACATTAATGAATCCAAATTTATTTATTAAGGAATGTTTCACTTTAACATCATTCATTAAGGATATATATGGATTATTGTAAAAAGTGGAAATATTGTTGTTGTTCCCATGGATGGAAGTATAGGTTTCACTATGTATCTCTTGAAAAGAGGAACTAGGGAACATGTGGTTCTTAAATAACATTGATGTTTAATTTCATGTGAAATGGAATTGTGGAATTACTTTTATGGTTATGCATTGATGACCAAGATGGGCCTGTCAATAGCTATTGTACCTTGATTGTGTGGGGAAGGCCTCACTAAGTCTCATAATCTCATATGAGCTATCCTTGGTGTGAGAAACAAGTAATTAATAGGGCAAATATCACTAGGAAGAGGTATTAAAGGGTAGGATAAGGGAATTTTCTGTCATCTGGGGGCATAACAAAGATATAAGATCAAGGCATCCCTATGCATCTCATAGAAATTAAGAATCAAATCATGTGTTGTTCAAGGAAACCTCTGTAGTTTAACATCATTAATAATGGTCATTATACATACTTATTAACATCATGCGGAAATTAAGTGGATCTCCTGATATGAATGAAAATAGTATAATGGATTTTTGCATTTTTACATCATGTGGTATGGTTGAGAGTCACCAAACATGAAAATTTATTGTGTATGGGCACAAAACAAATCATTACTGATTCAATACAAATCATATGATGGTATTAATTAATCCATACATATTTCATGAAAATATATGTAGTTTTACATCATGAATCATGGATATGAGTCACCTGAAATGAATGGAGATGGATTTAATTGATCCATAAAGTTTTACATCATGCAGGAAAGATATTTTCCTTGTAGCTAAATGTCACGGGGTAAGGACATTGAATAATCTGATATGAAAGGGAATTAATTATATGGTTAGAATAAATAATATCAGTTATAGAGTCCCAAATTGTGCTATTATAGTAGAAATAAATCCATGCATAGTTATTAGCGGACATGCAATTTCATTTCATTCCTATAGGAAAAACTCTGTACAGTTTATCGTCATGTGGCCTGGATGAGCTATGTACCCTTTAATGTCATGTGGTCATGATAAAAGTCAGGTATTACTTTGATGTGAATTCTCATGTGATTACATTTATGAAATTTATATCATGAGAAATATCTCTTTGGTGGGTGGTGTGACATGCTCCCCATCCATGGTGAGCTGTCAGTGTGCTCCATTGTGATTAACCTTATATACAATATAAAGACCATCCCACTTGGGATAAATTTTTAGGTGTGTCATTCCTAGTATCATAGGATTTTGATAGTGAGAACTAGTTCTCCTTAGAGGAATTAATGAAGGTGAACCTTTTTATTAAATTCCAATGTGATGTGATTCTAATGGATCTCCAGGTTGTTCAATGTGTGCAATCTTTTGTCCTCTATTCATTCCAATTCGCCTAGATACTTTTGTGATTGTTTATAATCTGGTAGATGTTTGAAAATGAATATTTGGAGTGAATTATTCTGTAACTATAGGTTAACACTACCTCAGTCCCATAAAACTATGAGTACGGTGTTTCCTATGTTGCATTATGCATGGTGGCACTGCATGCCTGTAAATCATGGAGAATATTTTCAGGACAATAAATATTATCCTTGTTCACCATATTCTAGATTATATTCAATAAAGACTTATTAAATGACTATATCTATCTATTCATTACTTTATGGAAATGATTTGAGTTATTCTAATCGATATTGTACTCTTTTTAAAGCCAATTTAACTCCATAGAATAATAGTTGGTTCTGTTTTCTGTCAAAATTATTTGGGGAACTGTGAACCTTGAGTGGATATGGGACAATACAAGGATACTAATTTTAATCATATAGAGATACCTAAGTGGATTTCCACATCCAATTTTATAAATGTATTCCGTGTATGTAAGGGTGTACTTGAACTACATAGCTTTTGTTGGGGGGGTATGGTCCTACAAAAACATTTCCCAAAAAAGAAAATGGCCAAGAATATCTAGATATATGTTGCAATTATGGGGGACGATGGATTTTTTTAGAATGAATCTAGATTGAATGAAAATTATTATTTAATTACTTATAGTCCTATATCATGGTTTTTTATGATTTCCTATCCTCCTAATATTGGGGGAGAGTTTGGTTCTTGATTGATTGGTGCTGCAAGATCCTGCATTGAATTAATCCATGAATTAGGGAATCTATCCTTATACTGTTCACTTGGGGAAATTTTATTAAAACATCATTTTTATAGTTATTTGTACCCATTTGGACCATCTTTTAGTGTGACATTTTCTATCCCACACTGAATATGTTCCATTCTGGCATGTTCTCATGGGACAATCCTATTTTTTAGATGACATATATTGGGTTCTATCTATTCACATGTGGTTATTTGTTTATAATGATATTGGGTGGTGAAGACCTAATATATTTCTTCAATATCAGATAGGATGATTGATTATACCATTCATTGATGTGTGATATGAATTATTTCTTCCTCATTACTAGGTTCATCTAGCATAGTTGATGCATTAGCCTGTGTATTGCATGAGAATTATGTGATCGGGGTAAATGATACACTATGGGATCAATGGGTAACTCTATCTTCAATCCCCAATCATAGGTAGTGAGAGGGGCTTGTAATTATTTTTTATGGAATATTCACCCTTGATCCACTTTATCACAAAATTCGAGTATCCATTAATATTTAGGTAGCCTATATGTAGATATAGGGCTAATTCTTATCTAGAGACAAGGGCGTGATATTTGATCTCATTATGTGTACAACTCCCAACTAGTTAGAACGTGTAAGGAAAAAATATTATTTTTATAATGATTAATTAAATCTCCAGCACAACACAATAAGCTTCAGGTTCTACATCATTTTTCCAACAAGGCTCCATGAGGTGTCTACAAAATACATCTCATATGTTAGGGAAGTGTCATGGGTATACAATACATTGTAATATAGGACATCATTTTCTTTTGGTATATTTTTTAGGGAAGCATGTGCTGTGAGAAAATCATCCGTGGATATTCATTTCACTGACATTAATTATATGAATGTAATTTCATATTTTTTTTATAATGTCTTCCCATCAATCCATAGACCAGACAATCTAGGGTGTCCAAGGGTTTAATTGATTGGATTAGTGTGAGGGAACATATGGACTTCATGGTGCTTTACATAATTATTCATATTTTTTCACCATAAAGATGAGTTCAAGATTGTTTATATTGACACCAGAATATATAGACTCAATTAATATCATATTTTATCTTAAGTAGTAGATACCATTATCACATAACACATAATGTTTATGTGTGAAGTGGGAACCAAATGTGAAATCCATGACTACAGAAATTATATGACTCTCATCCCATACACCAGATGCATCAAAACTGCTGTTTATAACATGTAATGCTTGATATTTTTGATGAATTTTGTGGAGTCATCATCCCACTAATTGGAAACCCTTCCTTCATTATTGTGGTGGAGGGGAGATATTTTTCGAGAAGTTTCACTATGAGTCAGCAAATTTTTGAAAGGATCATTTCGAATACCAAATGTTATTTGAAAATTTTTGTAGTGGAATTACTAGAATAAAACTAGTATTTCCTCAGTAAACATAAATTCCATTGTAGCATATCATAAACCCAAAAAATATCCCTCATTTGACCCAAAATAACATTTCAATGTATTAATCTTTAGACTATGTTAATTCATATTGTTGAAGATTGTTCGAAGAACCATGAGGCGATAAAATCATTGTCATGATTTAATAAATTGTTCATCAACAATACATTCAGCAATCCTTCCCAAAAATGACTTAATGATGTGTTTCATGGATTTTTGATATGTTTTGTCATCATTTTTAATCAATATAACATGACCTAGGAGGAGAAGATCCCATGAGGTTCTCTAAAGGCATTGGAATCATCATCTTTTGGGACCATCTTAATGTTATTATACTCCGAGATCAATTCCATGAAATATATGTCTTCGAATCCATTATTTTCACTGATCAATATTTCTATGATAATAATTTGGAATTCATCCTTTGGGAAATGAGAATTTAATCCACAATGTCGATGAAGATCAAAATTTTCACATTATTTTTCATAACGAGGGTAATACTGGAAATCCATTTAGGGTATTTCACTTCATAGAAATTGTTTTATTTGTTAAAATTACAACATATGTAACTATGTTGGTTTAATGAGAGGGGTGAATCCTTATGGTTTCCCATATGAAGCCAATTTGAACATCAAATAGTTCGGGATGGTGCATAGCCACATTTGTATTGATTCATGAAATTTATGTATTTTTCCATGGGAACTCATATTAGTTCTTCATCAGAAATGAAATGTAAAATCATCCTCTTTTTGGGTCATAGTGACACTAATCATAGTAGGTCGAGGGTCCTATTTTATTCCCATATATATCTATCTTAGCACATCTATGGTGGTGGATACACCTTCCTAATATGCTGGATATGAAATCATATTACCATCCTTATCTTCATTTAATTTTTATTTTTTGTGGAATTTTTAGATAAAGATGATAATCTAGGGGCTTCATTATCACTGTAATGTTTAGAGATTCTATTATAATAGACATTATGATCCCCTATTATTTATTTCATCAATGAGAGATGTAAAATATGATAGAATTTTGGATTTTCATTAAGGATAGGAGGGTCTTGGACCTCTGGGATTCGATCTACTGCGTTGAACATATTTTTGGCATTAACATAGTTTTTGTCAATCATACGATAGGGATTCAGAGAGTTATCCACCAAGCCATAGGTGAATAAAACCTATATATGATAATCCACCATTATTTTCATTCATCCATTATTTTAAAAATCTACTTATACATCTGTGGCTCTATAGTTATCACAGGGGTATTTGTCAACATGTAGTATGCCATATTTCCAATCGATGGAATTATTTAGACACTGATTGAATGATGATCATAACACCATGTGGATATAGATCTAGGGCCTCTTCATAAGGATATTATATGTTGTGTCTTGCTAGATAACCATGAAATCAACATCATATATTATTTCCCCAAACTCAGAATTGAGTTTGATCTTTCTAAGAAGTATTTTCTCACACTTATCATACCATTTAATGGTCATCATTGTTGGATAATGGTCTCCCTCTCAATATCATAAATTTTGAATGGTTTGATCTAGGATGATAATGATCCTAGAATCATTATCCCTCTGAGACCTCTGGATATTGACATTATTATGTCCGTCAAAGACATATAGGGGTCTAATTTACCCTTGAATTGGCACCTTCTAATCTTGAATAGTGAAAGAGAATGAAACATGAAATTATGAAGAAATGGTCTACTCTCAATAGACATTATATGTAGAGACTTAAATCTCAGACTCCATTGGGATCCAGAAGGACTCAAAATGTAAATCCCAAAGTTTTGTTGATATATGGAGTGCATTATGGATTGATAACATTTCTGGGACAATATCCAGGTGTTTCAAAACACTAGACATCTATTTAAAATGTTTTTGACTACTAATATCGTTCTAATCCTAGGAACACACATTCGGAGCTGTGGAATATGAGGTAGATGGTCCTGGATCATGTGTAACGTTTCAGAGAATATCTACTACCAGTGGTTTAGATCACACCATCCATATGTGTTTCCTAGAATGATCTGATTATCAAAACCCTACTAGACATTCATGTATGAAAACATGAAGAGGATTACAATAAGACGGTTTTAAGACACCTCAAATTTTGTTGAACATTATAGAGAATATTCTCATATGTACCAACTATCTATATGCTAACCATGGGTATATAGCCATAATATTGGGGTCGACCACATCCGCATTATCAAATGTATCCACAGTTCTAACGCTTGTGGGATCCCCTTCTATAGTTATATACAAGGGGATCATATTATAAAGCATATTCATTATCAGTTAAGGGGTATACCAAGTGTATCACATTTTCATAGCTAAATTAGGTCTCTTTTTATGATGTCTATTTCGATTGGTGGGGTGGTGCTCATGATGTGGATGTCATGGGGAAGATATCGACAATATTTAGTGCCTGCATTATAGAATAATCCAATTATTACTCATAAATTTCTATCTTCTTCATGTGATCACACTCACCTTTTGGAGGTTCGTTTTATTTTAACTTTTTATGTGGTAGATCTATTGAGGGTCAATGCAACTATGCTCTCTGTTTATAATGAGCTCGATTATATTTTTTATTCAACCAAATGTCAATATTTTGCGCACACTTGAATAAAACATTAATCCATCTATATTATTATTTTGGCTAGAAAATGATTATGCATTATTCATTCAATAGAGAGTTTTATAATTCCACATCTCTATAATTGACCATACACAGATGTTTTTTTTAATAAGAAACTATCCCGGATGTTAGGTCACATCCTTCGATGATCATGGCGGTAGTTGGGACAATTGGTGAGGTTGATCTCATCAAACTTCCTAGGATGTGGATGTTTGGGACAGTCATTGTCCATGCCATCCAATAAATAATCCTGGAATTGTTCATTTTGGAAAGTGTATGATTTGTTCATCCATTACTAAATTTTCAGGAATCCATGGTTTGTCAGTGATTATAGAAAAGGAATATTTAATGGTTGTTATCACTCGATAGTAGGTGATGGGTGATTCAAAACCAATCTAGCTGCCTGGATGGGCACAGCATCTAGCATGATATTGAAATCTTCCACCTATATTATTTCTAACCTTTTCCCTAGTGATGTTCTCAGGAGTCGAGTTTTGGATTGGGTTCACTGAATCGAATCCTCTAAGAATTGTGTTGTTTTCGTGAACATACATAACCCACCCAAGTATATTATGGGGATCAGAGGTGTCTTCAACTCATCCCTAATATCTTTATCATGGTTATCGAACAGTTTTCTTGTTTGATGGAAATGATGAGTGAATAATTTAAACATTTCCACCTTGGTATTATGTTTATAACCCTACCATTTTCGCATTTCATGCAGTTCTTCAGGACTTTGTTCATTACATTTATCGGTGTAAAACAAAATTGTTAAAGGAACCAACAATGGAGGACATCCAATCCTACAACGAATCCTGATGGTAGACATTTGTACCATAAAAGGATAACCCATTCAGATTCTATTAAAAAATATTATGTTTTTCTTATTATTGATCCTGAGGTCCCATCATCGAACCACATGTGTATAATATGTGTGGGAGATTTTTTTAGGGTCTCATACACTTTCAATATTAGAGAAGGTAGGTTTTGTTAATTTATGTGGGGTAATAGTGGAATCTACCCAATCTAGATATGTCTTCCACTTAGGCTAAATAGGTGAACATCTCCCTTCCATGGTATCCATTTGATTATCAATGGACTAGATGACATTTAAAAACTCCAGGGGCACTTCTCTCTAAACCATCTTCTATCCCTAGGGAGTGGGTGGTTTCTGATTAGGTAGGAACACTTTTATCTCCAACTTATTATAAATTTTACCAAATAATAAATGATTTCCTAGATGAGGGATATGACTTCACCATAATGGAAATGATGTTACATTCATTTTTTGAATTTCTTATTTATGTACACTAGTTTCCAGAATCTAGTGAAAAACTAAAGTTCAAATTCTCCTCTTGTTGGTTGAACAAAAATATTATTGAGAATATTAATCTTATCATAATGATGATACCTGACTAGAATATTTCCCCTAATTAGCACCTCATTGAGCTATGTAATATCTCGTGTCTCAATCACATATTATGAAAACTATTCTTATATGGAAGTAACCTCGACTCTTTCATATGGAAAGAATGATGTGGTCATGGAATTCCACATTTCTTTGGTAGTGTTCTGCCATGTAGGTGGAAACTCGTTATTTAGAGGTGCCAATTTCTTTCGCTTTCATTGGTTCTAGGTGCATGGAGCTGCATTTGGTGCATCCAAATTACCCTCTTCCAAAGGTAGATATTCTATATTGAGGACCTTTATATTTGTTTCAGGAACCACAATTTCTTTCATGTTGATAGTGGAAACATTCAGAGTGGCATATCATGAAATGGTTTTTGTTCCATTTGATTCAATGTAACAGGTTGATTTTGAACTACTTTTATATGGGTAATTATTTGAACCATTGTCTATATTGGTCCGTTTTAGATTGTTGCCATGGTAGGGTATGATCACCTTTTTTGTATGGTCTCCATTCCTTGATCATTGAGTAATTAACATAAGGGAGTATCTGATCATGAATATCCATCTGGACCTGACCAACATAGGGTTGACTTGTGGTTGGAACGATAGGTTGTACTGTGAATGTTTTCTTCCAAACATATTGAATACTGGTTATCTATGAGGTGATTATTAATATAAATATTCCTCCAACCCTATGGGGAGGGTGTCATCTAGGGATGAAATTTAAATTTATTTGTCATTCTGTTGAGGATCTAATTACTATAGTCGGGATTTGATGACTCCCAAGATGGAGATGAAGATATAAATTCCTCCGACCCAATGGGATGGGGTTCATCTAGAACCATTGTTGATGTCACCAGGGCCCTCCTATGGGATGATAAACCAAGTGATGGTTATTGATATATAGATTCACCCAATCTAGTGGGATGAGGTTTGTTTTAAGATAATGTCGATGTGTCCGAAATCTTATTGGGAATTTATGATCTAATATGTGAAGGTAGTGGTTAATATGATCATAGCATATGGAGTTGAGTCTGATTTTGGATGGATGGTATTGAAGATAATACTATGGACTACCAAATTTTCTGTAGTATTTTTTTTGTTAGATTTGGGTGTGACAGTAACCGATGATGAGAGAAATTCAATAAAGAAGTGGCCTAGGTGATGACAACCTCAGTCTCCAAGTTTGAAATTAATTTCTCTTGGTTCTAGGGAACTATTTTTTATTCATTTTGGTTATACATTCTCTTCATTTATGTTTTATGGAAACCATTCAATTAGGATGATTCTATTATAGTGTCAAAATGGCATGATCATTTCTTGATCCCCTGATTTAGATGGATGCTATAATATTATAGGATGTTGTATTTGAGGGATTCTGCTATTCTATGGGTGATAAAAAGTGTTACAGTAGATAATATCCCCATAATCGAATACAGATGCATGATATGGATTTAGAGGTTAGTTTATAAAGTGTTTTTCTGAAATGGTGGCATGCAGGTTGCAGATTTGTCATATTATTAGTTATTCACCAAGGGTAATGATGATAACACAAATATCCAGCTAATAATAGAGTATATTGATTTTCGTAAGGTGACACATGTATCCTAGATACATGTTTATTAATCCTTCAGACTATAATTAGTATCCCACATATTATTGTATAGATAAGGCGTGGACTCTTTTTATAGATCACATAGGATCTCATAAAGAGATATTACGAGTAGTCAGAATATTAAGGGGATGTTTTTTGGGCGAAATCATTCAATATTTCAATACTAGCCTCATCTTCCATATAATTAGATGACCCGATATGGTCAGACCATAAAAGATGACTCTAAAGGTCACTTGCTAATGATAGTGGAGTGTTGTTGGATGATGATGGGGGTATTGTATATTGTTGACCCAGATGTTCTATGAACCTTTATAAATGATGGTATTATAGTTTGTGACACCTCTCTAAACGAAGGGTTCTCGGAAATGGTATGATATCGTTATTTGTTGGAAATATCTCCTTTTGGAGGTTGACCATGGTGTATTTTAAGAGAATATTATCTGATATCCATCTCCATACTACAAAAAATATTACAATTTTGGTAATTAAAAAATTATACTTTTGTTTTGATGGAAGAGTCAATGGTTCCTCATGGTGTTGTGAATGTGTGTCGAACTACCTCAAGGAAACTAAAATAAGTAAAATTAAGAATGTGGGAATTAACCACATTATGGTTGGAATATTTCTACCAACATTTTGAAATATTTTTGGGATATGAGACTATTCTATGATTGATTCCATAACATTTATATAACGATCTAGTGTTGCGGATGTATGCACCTTCTACTAAAAAGTATTTGGAATATGTTGATGAGTTTTCAAATTATTGATAGGAATATGAGAAAATCCTAAGCCATGTGCAATTAAAACATTGTGATCCTCATCTAGGATGAGAGTATGAGCCAAATCATAAGTCTTTGGAATATGAAACTAATCTTTCTTAGTAGGAAAATGAGCCTCCCCGAGGCATGTTCTGCTTTCGCATTTTGATCCCGTGTTGGAACATGATTATTATCCTGGTCCCAATATGTATTCCCCAATAGAATATGTCGATGGAAATCCAGATTGAGAGAAGGGATATGAGACTCATTTATTTTTCCATGGAATGATTCTGGCAAAATGATTCATTGATAGAAGTAGGGATATGCACCTGGTTTCCGTGTTCTACTAAAATATTTCAGGTAGACTCAAAATAGAAATACAAGTTTATCCCTAAGATTGTGCCATGATCACGTGGTTAACCCCAACCAGAACTATGATATTTGAATGATACTAGGACTTTGGAGTATTCTACTAGAGTTATTAAATAAGAATATGAGATAATCAGGAGGTATGCTCCCCCCTCATTTAGTGAGCCTCGACAAGAACAGTTACATGAGCCCTTTCATGGGTCGTTGGAATATACCACCTGAATTCTTCGACAAAAATGTGCCTCTATAGTAAGTTATGTTCCAATATCACATAATGATCCCCATTTATAATGATAATATGATCCGAGTATGATGAATTCTCATTCACCATAATTTGACAATATTCCTAATGGGAGGGAGAAAGACTGTGTACATTTTATGGTACTATATGTTGTTTTTGATGATCAGAGATTTGTGTCTCCATGTCTATAGGGATTTGAGTATTCACCTATTCCTTTATCTGCAATAGTGTTGGAATATTCTGGTAGAGTTCTTCATCTCTTGAAAAAATATATTGGTATTTTATTAATGTCCATGATAGAATATACACCTTCATGTTTTCTGTCTCAATTATAAAATTGTAGATGTATTCTATTGAATAAAAGATATAAATCCACTATTTTCCCCCATGGTCAATCTGAATATGATATGGAATTCATGCATGGGAGTAGGGTTTTTTTCCAACCCCATACATGTTGCATGAATATTCCCATAGACATGTGCATGTTATCATTGATATGATACTTCTTAAAGGTTCCTTCTGAAAAATGCTGGTAGGTATAATTAGTATGAGTGGGGATATGACCCTCTCTTAGATATCCAATGACATCGTCCTATGAGGACCCTTCAATGTTTTCCATGATGGGGCATCAGAGATGGAAACATGTCGAATGATACCCTCATAAGGCGATTGGTGAGTACCATCATGATGGTGTTGGTGATGGTGGTTGATAGGGGCCCTCCTAGGAGGCCCATGAATCAGGTGAGAGTTACATTTTGCATTCTTGACCAATCATAATATGAGAATTCATATTGAAATTTTTTATCTCTGGGGATAATCAATGTGGATGTTTTTAGTGAAAAGGGATATGGTATTGGATGCAATATTCCCAAGGAAATGCAGATTTGGTGGTGTCCATACATGGAGAACCTCATGGGTGGCTTCTATGATTGGGATTGTACCTTGTCTATGGTGCCCCTATATCATTATCTTAGTCATCTATCATTAGAGCTATTGAGTATGTGAGAATTATTTGTGACCAATGTGGGTTGCAGTCACATGTGGTTTAATAAAGAGAATGTTTCATGATGAAGATACTATTTCTAATATGGATGTTTTCAATATACACATTCCTGGAGACAACAAGGAACAATGTTTCCAATTAATATAATAGAATAGGAATATTATGCAGAATAAAATTTTCATGGTTAACACAATTTTCTTGACATTCCCGATTCTTCCATTCTCATCATTTGGACATGTCAAAACATGGATGGTATTATTTCATGAGAACCATATTTAATGAGGAACATCTATAAAATCGTGTTGTTATATGATATTACAACTATGTTTCTATATGGTTTGAAAAAAATGTATCCAACAACATGTCCACTCTATCATTTGATAGATTCATGTCGAGATTGTCAATATTGTATGTGTATTGTGATGTAAAAAAAATTTCCCAGTGTTTAATAACCCCATCATTTTCTATTAGATAAATTAATGTTGGGTTCTCCATTCGTATTTCGTAAGGATTCCAAGACATGGATGGGGTCCACCCAATAGTTTTATTACAATGTGTGTGTTGTGAAAAATCCTGAACATCAGGATACAATTTTCTCTCTTACCAAAAACTATCATTGGTTCCTCCATCCATATTTGGGTACATACAGTCTATCCAATGGTTGGTGGCCATTTATGTTTTTAGGCCCAATGACTTCTGGAAACATATAATGGTTACAAGGATGAGATGTCTAGATAATATTACTCTTTTAAGAGTAATTATTTCATACTCTAGGACTCTCATATATATAGTTATGATATGAATGAAAATCTCATCCTAATAATGATCTGAGACTAGTTTCCCATACAATATGATTATGGACTAATCCACTTTTATATGTAGAAGACTGTGGAATTTTTTGTGAATCCATCTATATGTACCTGAGGATCTCCTTTCATTCCAAATAATGGGTGGTTGTTCATGTGTTGAAGTTGTATAACCAAGACCATCAAAATTTGCAGCCACACATGGTGGTGATTAATATTCCATAGATGGGATATAACCATTATGAGGGATCGTATGTATCATGGTTATGGTAGGAATCAAAACCGACATAGTTCATTGACGCTGTTAATTTTTACATCAGGAATATAGGACTTATAGGGGTGGTATGAGACACATGGTGTGCATGATCGAGTCCTAGAGGGGCATCCTATGTATCTTGATTATGTATGGAATCCGAGTTTTCATAGTTCATTTATTTATTATTTCACTAATGGATGAGGTACAGTGTCCTGCCTATGGGAATGATTGGGTCCTATTGGTAGAAAATTCATTGAAATAAGGCTTAAATCGAAGTGGATTTTTATGTGATAATGGGACTTAGGAAAGATTATTACATATCATGGTTGTTGAAGGAATTTGTATTTTCATGGTTTAATTGTTTAGGGAATTCAATCCAAGGTTTCTCTAATAACCTAGAGGTTTATAGGGAAGATAACCTGACCAATGATACTCTCTAATCCCATGTGAGCAATACCCATTTTGACAAATAAGACATAGAAAATGGTTATTGTCATTTCTTATAGATATAGGACATTTCTTTGTGATTTTAATGGGAGATCAATATGGAGGTCCCAACATCGAGACATGGCCTATGTATCCTGAATAAGATTGGAATTTGAGTAATTGTTGTTCCAATTTTCAAGGATTATACACTAGGGATAACCTATTGATTGTGTCTTACACACTAACGGCATACAATGTTATCACGTCCTGGGAGAATCTAATGATATGCCATGCATTCCTGGAGGATGTCACAAGACCCAATTGACTTGTACAAAGGACATCGCAAGACAAAAATGTATTGTTCCTGTTGTTGTCACATAACCAGGTTGACATGTCCAGAGGGTGACACATTATACACCCAAATTTTCATGGTATTATTATAGGATATGACTATCGCACAAGGAGAGTGTCATGGGAGTCAGTACATTATGACTTGTAGGGGTTCACATATCTTGTATGACAACCCAATAGGATTTTTCAAGCGCTAGAAAACATGTTTTTCGTGTGTAACATGTTTCAGGTGACTCGCCCAAATGGTTTTGCAAGAGATGATTTTTCATACCCAATGTGATCGTGAGACTTTAATGACATGATCAGGAACCATTATATTATTCCGAAACTTAATATGAAGGACAACGTAAGACTTGAATGAAATTTCTATAATATTTCATAAGACTTTTGTGGCATTCCCACAGTGCACCTTGTGACTTGTTCTGACATGTCCATAGGATTTTTCCTCACTCATGTATCATGTTAAAGGTTAATTGTCATGATCTAGAGGACATTTCTTGGTGATGTCACATGTCCTGAATGTCTCACGCAGAGCCCACGAGGGTTAGAAATCTTTTTTATTAAGTATTTCACTTTTTATATTTGATCTAGATTTGTTATTTCTAGTGACATAGATACTTTCAGTCTGTGTTTTCTTGAGTCCCACATGATCTGAAATATGTGTGATACGTTCTTAAGACATCATTCCATAAATTGATCATGTGATCAATGAATGACCATGTGAATTTATTTATGCATATAGCATGATTATTTTGTCTATTATCTGGAATATTACTTAACGTTGGAAATTCTATTCATGAGTTTAGCTGCTCTGATAAATTTATACTGGTTCTTTGGTGTGCTGATGAACCTATATGTGAAAAGGAAATTATTTTCAATTAGTCTGGGGTGGAGATTTATAGGTATCTCCATCATAATTGTTCATCATTTTGTGTGGAATATATAGTGTAGATATTGGTTAGAGTTAGTGAAGGGAACTGGAACCATGAATTTTCTATTTTCATCCTCATGGATTTCATTGAGGGTGTTACCAGAGTTTCAGTGACCATGAGTCCCACTTGTCAACAGCTCAATTATTGGATTATGTTTATTTTAATTGGGACTTGATTAATCACACAGGAATGCATGAGGACTTTTATATTGTCATTATGACATTTCCAAGGACTTTATAAAATCATATTGACTTTTGGATGAACATCACAAGATGCTCGATGCCATTCTTGGGATATTTTGTGAGGCAAGTATGGCTTGTTTGAGGGTCTCACCTTGATAAGGGTGTCATGCCCGGGAGTCTCACGAGATCGAGTTGTAGGCATACTTACAAATTTTTAACATTTTATAATCATGATAGGATTCATCCTCCTCATTCTTTTATTTCCATTGTTTTATTCATCAAGTATTGAGGAGTCATGAAAGATTACCAGAGTAATGTCAAAGGAAATTACACTATTTTTCGATGATGTGTTGTGTGACCAATATGGGCCATATAGGGTTGTGAAAACATTTTTTATAATGATTAATTGGCCTCTAAATAAGAGGAATTGGGGGAAGAAAATGGTTTCCTAGGAATTTACCTTTTCTTTAATGTGATGAGGATAATAATGGAAATGAATATTTCAAGATGAGGCTTGCTTGCCACTGGGGTCTCACTATGTCTTTCATTCCACTAGGATGGTGTCTCATGTCTTTTATGGACATGAGTATTTCCCATATCCTTCTTTTATATTAATGTTGAATTATTTTTCAATATTTTTGTGGTCTCATGGACACTCTTGTATGTTTCTAATAATAATTATCATTCCCATTAGTGATATGCCGCATTATTTTTACAACAACTAGGGGATCCCATCATTGGATATAATTATATCTTATTTTCAATGGATTTTTATTGGATCATCAGGGGCTCAATGTTGATAAACAACGTGGCTTGTGGGAGAATATGTAGTTTTCACCACATGATATCCATGTACCCAAGGTGCTTTTGTGAGATCATAATTGTAATGACGAGATATTTTTTGAATGGTAATTGTTTTCTGAAAATGTGTGTTATATTATATTACTCAAAATTACTATATCTCTTTAAAAATTTTGTGATTATAAATTGAAATTTTACCATCTGGTTTAAACAATTATATGATCTTCAGTCATTGTGACCATTAGGAACAATACTCTTAATAATTATATTAACATTATAATTATTGTTTATAAGTTGGGATGAAAAAGGAAAAGTAATATAGAAAGAGGAATCGATGGACTCATCCAATAGAGTTAGTCTGTATGAATCCCATTTTTAAAATAATGGGAAGGAGGTATCATCACTAGGATTTACAGTATACCACACCCAATCAGAGAATTATTACTTTGTTTTTTTCAAACAATTTCCTATAGGAGAGGGTTACGATAGTATAGATTACCACATGGGTGATGTTATCTGATCCACCCAAATAGTCTATCACTATCACACACCGCACATTTATTTCATATGTTGGTGTTATAAGGGGTTTTGTGTAAATGAACTTTAAATATAAAATCGTATCCCTTTATTAAAAAATCATTTCAAATTCTTTTATAAGAATTTTTTTTCTTAAAAATTGAGACAGAATTTGACAATTTGAATTTTTGGGTAAAAAATTAACTATATCAGCAGATATAAATTTTTATATTAATCTAGGGATTTAATAATAATGTTATTTACAATTAAATAGTTACATCAATACATTATTATTTAATTATAAATAAAAAACTAATATTATTTTTATCAAGTGTCGAAAATTTGACTATGCATTTTACTATGAATTTTTTGTCCACTATTATGTTTAATAAATAAGTATTTTTGTAGTTAAAATATAAATTTCATATATTTAGAAAATTATTACAAAAAAATAAATACCTTTTCTGAAATTACAACATCCATATTATGTATGTTTGAATTTATGAAAATTTCATTAAAATATATTATTTTTTATTGAATAGTAAAAATATAGTTTGAGTTTATGGATATGATTAATTACATCATAATGAACTTATAATGATGTAATGAGTAATATAAAATTATATTCGACTCTTAAGTATTAAAATAATGTAATATTTGTCCCATGTGGCCAATACCAGGTTAATATACTATTTGAAAGCCATTGGTTTCACAAATACAACTATTGAGGTGTCCAATGAAATTAATAAAAAAGCTCCCTCACTTTTTTTTGTAAATACCCTACCATTACTCCATTAGATTTAATTCCTAATTAATTATTCATGATGAAATGATATTATTACCTCACTATGAGTCCTCTAATGGTGCCTTTAATCCCCAATGGTCCGGATCAAAGAGTTTTAGGAGCCTCTCTTCAAGGTAAGGTAAATCGCATCTTCTCTTTTCCTTTCATGTTCTCTTTTCCTTTCATGTTCTCTTTTTATGTGTTATGTATTTCAAATTTACATGCCTTGTTCTTCTATACATTTTAAACTATCACTTTACTATTTTTAGAGTATATTATTAAGGGGATACCTTTTTCCTTTATCTTTTTAATGTTTTCAAAAACATGTTTCATACTCGTTTTTCTGCCGAATTTTCTTCTAAAATTTTTCCCTTTCTGAATAAAATATATTATTTTTTTATGAAAATACTGAAAAAATCCATTTTCTACTGGTATTGACCAAGATCAAAAAATGATTTTTTTATTTTCAAAATTAAATTACAAAAACCCTCATTCCATTTTCCTGGGTTATAAATGACACAATTATCAGGTATTAATCACTTTTTGGAAAGTCTTGATATTGATATAAAACACATTTATTTTAGTCTCCATAGGTTATTTATTATATTTTTGATTACGATCTATGTGGATCAGAAGAAAATTAAATCATATTAATGGTTCTCCCTATTTTTTGTCCAATTCATTTGGTGAATTATTTACTTTGAAGAGAATACATGTTATGTAAAACCATGGTTAATAAGCATGGTATATTATATGACACCTCGGTTGAAAAACATAGTGATATTCTTATTAATGTATAAAATAAATGTTTCATCAACAGTTAAATGTTTTTATTCATGTTCTTATTATTATTATATTCCACTTTTTCAAACTGTTATGTATATTATCATGTCCATACTTACATTCCTTAAGATCAGAAGTAAATTGTTTCCCCTGATTCCCCTTACTCGCCCTTATACTCACCCTTTCTTTTGATTTATTTACATTGGTTATGAAAAGTTTTAATTGAAATTAGGATGAACATATAATGAATTATTTCATGCGTATTATAATAATTATTTAATGTATTAAATTACTATGTATCTGATTTCAAAGAAATTAATCTTTAAAAGGTCCACTATAAATTTCTAAGTAATGTTAAGTAATAAAAAGGTGGGATGCCATAGTTGGAATCAATGGATATTGTAGTTGTTTATGGAAATTTGGATTAGAAAATATTATGATGAACCATAGGAAAAATATTATATATTTTAAAAATTTTGATATTTTGTTGAAATATTAATTAATTGGTTTCTAAACAAATAAATCTATTTCTAGATATGATCATGTGGATGTGGATTTGTCACAGATGTACCTATGGGTAATAATTAAAACAAGGGGTGTCATTCCGAACTAGACGTAACCTGGTACATAATAATTGTCATTTTAACACTCTTAGTTTGACACACCAGAGCAATATGTTTGGTTAATCACCTGATTTTTTAATCTATTATAAAGGATTTATATAAAATGTAATCATTCTGAAATAATAACTTGTTTAAACATAACGTCATATCGCATAAAAGTTACCTTGGAATTATAATATTATTAAATGAAATATGTTTCACACTATGGTTTTCATCATTTAAAAAATAAATGGAAATATGAGAAACAACATAAATGGTTAGCACAATCGACAAGACACTAACTTCCTTTTGATAGAATCTGGAATGGAAAAATTCATCATCATGATGAATCAATTGAACTAAGTTACAAACAATTAGATGAATTCAAACAAGATACCAGATTCATGTCAGAGGGATAAACATTCTATTCAATCCTTTATATGCCAATTAACACCATCATTCAGTGGATCTAACAACCCATTGACTGAGGAATAATGGATAAGCTCTGTCAAAAAGATCATTTCTATACTCAATTTTTTATAACAAGTGAATGTTACCCTAGATGTGTTCCACATAGAGTGGTAAATGGATTAGTGGGGGAGACTAGTTAAAAACAAGATTCCAAGAGGGGATATTGAATCTATAGAGTGGTACATGTTCTAGGGATTTTTTTACAAAAATATACCCCCAATCACTGTGAATGAAAATTGTGATGGAATTCCTAGAGATTAAGAAGAAGGAAAATGAATAAGTGGGAAGCTATGAGATGAACATCCCCAGAGATTATCATTACAGATATAGACTTTTCTTGGATCCTAATAGGATGGTTGATAGATTCTTTGATGGATTAAGACCCTATCTATGGAATAATATTTCCAACAAATATATGATAACTATAAGGATATAATGTGGAGTGATATAAAAGTTGAACTAGATTTTAGAGATATGAAATGATCCCATAGATGGAATAAAAAGAAGTGGTATTGGGAGACAATATTGGGGAGGATCTTTGATCAATGAAGGGGATGAAATCTAGTTTAACATTCCACATTCAATAAATGGCTCACCCTCTACCTATTCTAATGAGGTCGTTGATTTAATAATAAATTGAGGCTTTGGCCCCAACATTTTAAAAATGGGCAGTACTGTAGGAGTGTGGGTACTATAGCAATACTGTTAACTGAGGGGTCCATTGGGACAAAAAATGGGCTTTCTAGCCCTGTATGATGGCCACTTGGCCTTGGGACTTCGGACTATGTAATGGGTCACCCTCTACCTAGTCTAAAGAGGTAGTTTATTTAATAATAAATTGAGCCTTTGGCCCCAAACATTTAAATAAATCATTGATGGAACTGCCTAATCAGGAGTGGGAAACATTACTAGTTCAGAAGAGAGTTACACGTTTCATGGAAGTGTCATAGTATGGAAAATACTACACTTTTTAACAGTAAAGATAAATGGTATATGGTGAAGGATTTTCCTGAAGTCCAATGTTTCATGTTCGAAAATCTTGGGAACTTTTCCAAACACTGTAAAAATATAAATTTAATTTTGGGGAATCACCATCGACCTCATCATAGTACAAGGGACAATGGGAAATCTTTTTATATCATGATGGAAGAATTATAGTATCAAAATTATGTGCGGGTAGGTACTCTCATTATTCTCTCAAAGAAAGCATGTGTTTTTTTGGTTCCATTTTTTACAAAATCCATTATCTTCTCTATGCTAGAAAAGAATATAAATTAATTTCCATAATGATAAAATTGGAGCTATATGTAAAGTCTCATGGAGGAATTACAAAATAACCAATATGGTATTGTGAATCTAGTATTTACTTTGGTCAGAATAATCTCATTGCAAATCTAGTATTCATTTCCATGCTAGAATTCTACATTATACTAGGCATGGACTGGCAGTCAAAGTATAATAACAATATCAACTATAGAAGAAAGGAAACGTCAAATATACTCTTTTTATTTAAAGTATATATATATGAAACCAATTTTTCTCAAGAATAAAAACTCATAGTCTTCTTTATAGAAATTTTTTGTAAAGATGATGATGGAAGTTAATGATTATGAATAATCAATGTTTGAATCATTCAAGAATACGTTGATATATTTCATAAATAGTTAACTAGATCGATCCTATAATGATATTTATAGTTCCCCATTGATCTTATGGCCAATTTGATGTGGATTTCAAAGACCTTCTGTTGAATGGAGAATGTGGATCTGGAGGAATTAAAGAATAAAATCCAATATCTTTTGGAGAAGTGGTTTATCCAACCATGTGTGTCTCCTTGGGGTGAAATTTTTCTTTTTTGGAGAAAAAGGATGTATCAATTCATCTATGAAATGATTATAGGGAACATAAAGGGATCACATGAAATTACATGTACCCTCATTTTTTAATTGTTGATATACTTTACCAACTTCAAGGGGCTGAAATCATTTCCATTATTTATATTTGGTTTGGTAATCATCAATTTACGGTGATGAAATAAGATATTCCAAATACTTTCCTCCATTCAAGAAATATGGATTTTGAGTTTGTTGTTAAGCCCTTTGTCACGTCTAATGCTCCTACTATATTTATGTAATTGATGAATATATTCATTAAGGTGAACCATCATATCTTTTTGGTAGTTCGTATTGAAGATATTCTGCTATATTCCAAAAGACACAATGAGCATGAGGATCATCAAAGTGTTGTTTTGAAAACACTGAGGAAGGGATGCTTATTTGTAAATTTAAAAAACTGATAATTTTAATTACAAATGTTTCTTTCTCGGGGAACATTGTAACCAATTATGGAATCTCAGTTGACCTAGTATTGATAAATTATGTGGATGAGTGGACTCATCCAATAATTGTAACTGATAATTAATGTTTTCTTTATTTAATAGGATATTATAGGAGGTTTTTGAATATATTTTCATGAGATTCTATTACACTAAGTACATAATCTAGAATAGGGGTCACGTTCATCTAGATAAATGAGTGTGATGAATGTTTCAAATAGATGAATAAGATATTTGTTAATGCACCCATTTTTACTCTACCCTCTTCCAGAGAAGGATTCATTAATTTTAGAAATTTATATTTGAAAGGGCTTTGGTGCATCCTCATGAAAAATTAATAATTAATTGTGTATTCATATTTAAATTTGGAGCCCCAACAGAATAACTATCATACACATAAGATAGAGCTGGAAACTATTGTTTTTTCTTAGAATATATGGATGCAGTTTATTTGTGGGGAGAAGTTTCATATATACATAGAACATCAATGATAGATGTATATTTTTATACGAAAGAAATTTTACATAATATAGAAGAGATGGTTGGAGAATATTAAATACTATGATTGTTCAATTAATTATCACTATGAGAGAGAAAGCCATTTTAGTAATGAATTTTTAAAAAAAGACCATATTATGTTTCCAATGATGTGGATTCAAATAGATCCTTTGATAAAATACCTATTAGAAAATGACATGTTATTTGAAACGGAAGGGGCATCATCAAACCTATAAAAAACGTTTTCCCAACTAGAATTACAAGAGATTATGATGAAATATCAATGAGAAAATCAATTGTAATTGAATAAGATAGAGTCATTGAAAAAATGAGATGATTTTGGAGTTCAATGTTGACCAATAAGGTTTAATGAATTTTTGTACAGGGATATGTGTTCCGTCTAATCTAGAAGTAGAGGAGGAGCTTATTGATAGGTTCATAACTCTACTTTATATATAAATCTTGGAATCAAAAAAATATATTAGGGCCTTGATGATCATTATATGTCAGATAAATTAAAAAGGGAGATTTCCGAATACACTACGAGGTTCTTAGTGTGTTAATAAATTAAGGAACATATATAAGTTCTTAAAGGGGTATTACAACCACAACCCATACTAGCATGGAAGTGAAAAAATATCACTATACTCATTTTTATTGGCCTCCTAGAAACATTCAAAGGAAATTATGCATATGGGTTATAGAAGACTGTTTCACCAAGAAAATATATTTTATCTTAATTTGGGAATATTTATCCCTTAAAAAACATGTGATGATAAATGTAAAGTAAGTAGTATGGTTTCATGAGGTACCAAATTATACCATTTTATATATAGATCCATGTTTCACATCAAAATTATGTACATGACTTAAACAGGTTATGAATATTAATTTTAATTTTAGTATGTACCATCACCCTCAAGATGATATCCAATATGAAAGGACTATTCAGACACTCAAGGACATTATGAGAACATGATTTAATAAATTTAATGGTGGATGGGGTCAACATCTCTAATTAGTTGAGTTCTCATACAACTAATGTTTCTATTAGAGTATTCGACTGGAATCCTATCAATCTCTACATTGAATGAGATTTATAACTCTTACCTATTGGGATGAAGATAGTAATATAGTTCTTCCTGGGCCTAATATTCTGCAAGAGATGACAGAAACTGATAATTATATCTGACAAGATGTTAAGGATTGTTAGAGTCGGCATAAGAGCTATGTTAACATCTGTCGAAGTGGATCCGATATTGATGTTGGAGAAAAATTCTGTCTTTTAATTTCACTTAATAATAGAGTCAAGTGGTTTGGGAATAAATGGAATATTTTTCCTAGATACAATTGTCCCTATGAAATGCATGATTTCCTAGGATCAATGGCATATAATCTTGTAATTCCTATAATTCTAGTTCATTATCATGATGTATTCCACATATCTATCATTATAATGTACATACATGAGTTTACACATGTATAGAATCATGAGTTATATGACAACCCTGCTTTTTATTACAAGTTAAACATGCTTTATTACATAAAACATCACTTGATACAACAAAGAAGATCGATAGTTTTAGTGTCTTTGGGGCTTAGGATCATTACATAAAAACTTTAAACTTGAAATACAACATCCTTATTGAAAACTTCATTTACATGACCACTACATTCCTTCGTAATTAGCATTGCATGGGATAACCTGAGGACATGCATAAGAATAGGGTGAGCTATAAAGCCTAGTAATGGAGTACACAATGAATAACATGAGGAGTACAATACATTTTAGGAAATAGGCATATCAATAGAGAATAAGAGAGACATGAACATAAAGGCATGATAAAGCATGATAATCATAACATGGAAATGTGGCAACAACACTTAACATTTAATTAGCATGAGCCAAGGCTCATTGCACATGGAGCATGAGTAAACCCTCATTGCACTTGAAGCACGAGTAAACCCTCGTTGCACTTGAATTAGCATGAGTCAACACTCATTGCACATGACGTATCATGATACTATACTTTACCAGATGCATTGGAGCGCAATCAGGGCGCACCCTTCTTAAACATTTCATTTCATGCATAAGTGTGCCACATGGATCATAAAAATGGATTCATAAAACATAATCATTTATTCCACGATAAAGGAATGTGGAATTCATACATGAAACTTTACAATCAATAAGTAAATGTTCATAAAGGTGAATACACTTGATAGAGAAATGGGAATGGTATTCACTACACAATGATATTGGCTTAGAAAATCGGTGTGATTTCGGCAGCATAACGGCGTGACATAAGAATTCATAAAAAAGGATGATGAGAGAGCAAGGGGTTCCTCATAATATTTAAATGTAATGGAAAGTAATAAGGTCATATAGATACATGTCCCAACAATTGAAAAGGAATTTAGATTCATGATACAAAAGTATTGCTTGAATATAAAAGAGGAGAAAAAGGTTCCTTTCGGAATTTCGGCATAGTAATGGGTGTACATGGGAGGCATTTAATGAGAGAGAAAGGGGTCTCCCATCATTCAAACAATAAGAGGTCAGTATGGGAGAGGTGAGAAACCATACCCCAACATTCATAAATGAAATTAAAAGGGCAATACAACTTAAAGAAAATTGACAAAAATGAGAAAGGAAGAAAAAACCCTTACATGGAAGTGTGCTTCCAAAGGCTAGAGAGAGGCTTGTGAGAGGCTTATTGGGAGCTTGGGGCACCTTGAGAGTATTCTAGACAGAGTAGGTCAGAGGTTGGACGAACTTCAAGGGCTTTGGGTGAGGAGGAAGTGGGATCTTGCGTGGGTTTATATAGGAAAGGTGAGAGAATTCATTATTATTTAGGTTTGGGACCCCTTATATTAAAATAATCCAAACCACAAACCATCCCATGGTATTTGCCCATGGTTTCTGGAAAAGGAAAGAGGAAAAAAATATTTTACAAGGCCAAGGTCCGATCTTATTAAAAAATTAGGGTTTCTTATGTGGAGGTGAGTCACACTCCCATGGAAATTAATTTAAAAAGGCAAAGTGTTGAATAAGTCTTGAGGGCTCCATTAATGCTATGAAAAGTGAGTCAAACAAACCCAAAACCTAATTATTTTAATGATAAAACACATATAGTCCGAACATAAGGATTATGGTATTTTATTAAATCACCATTGGGTCATTATGATGTCATAAAACACATTATATATTTAAATGGTATTTAATTTTTACCCAAAAATTTGACTGTCTCAGAAAATTATGAAAAATTCACTGTTGGATAATTTCAACGTCCTGATTCCAAAAATAATATTTATTTTATCTAAATAATTTTCTAAATATGTGAATTTTCACTTTTGAAATAAAAAACCGACATTTATAAAAAATTCACGGGTTTTGACAGAAATGGCTTTCAAACCTTAATAAAAATTTTAATTGCATTCATAAAATTATAAGATCATTTATATTTAATAAAAATTAATTTAATATTAATAATAATATTTAATTAAAATAATATTTAATTCAAAAATCCTTTAATTTATTAAAATATAATTCTTAATTAAATAATAACTAAAAACACCGTTTGTACATTAAAAACTAATTACAATGTATCAAAAATGACTAGAAATTATATTAACTATTATATACAAAAATAATGTACATGAACATGGTGCTACTTATTTGTTAAATAACCCCTTAAAATAGCCGCATAAGACCTAAGGGTAAGGTGTGCGATGGTGACAGACTCTTGGGGTTGCTCGGATAACATTGATCGAGTGGTAATCTCTATCAACTTCCATTTTTCCCTTAGACGATCACGTTCGAGCTTGACTTGATGAAGATCAGCTTGGGCTTGGTCAAGGGAAAAGACCAAAGACGCCACCTCCTTTCCGAGCTCCGACAAATGGGCGTCGTAAGGGGAAATTCTACTGGATGAGGCCATCGCTTCCTTTGTCTGAGTAGAAAATTGGTTCGTTAAATCCTTATATTTAAACTACCCAGATGATCACTGTTCAACGGCTATAGAAGTAACAGTCACAAATCTTAACGTTAAACTAAAGAAGTTGACATCTTATAAAAAAAATTTTTTTTTCATAAAGAAACATTTAACTGGATCAAGAGGGATTTTCCATTAATGAAATTTTGGGTCGTTACAACATTCCCCCCTTAAGAAATTTCTCCCTCGAAATTTTCCTTTTCCCACACTAAAACAAATGTGGGTAACTTAGCTTCATCATATCCTCCGACTCCCAAGTTGCTTCTTCAAACTTGTGGTTTCTCCACAACACCTTGACGAGGGGCATTGTCTTATTTCGTAGAACTTTTTCCCTACGATCCAAGATCTTCACTGGTTGCTCCTCATAAGAAAGATCGTCTTCTAATTGTACCACCTCAGAAGAGAGTACATGTGAAGGGTCTGGTATGTACTTCCTTAAGAGGGATACATGGAAGACATCATGCACCTTGGCCATAGTAGGTGGAAGTGCTAGTCGATAGGCCACATCCCCATCACGATCAAGAATCTCGAAGGGGCCGATGTACCTTGGACTTAACTTCCCTTTCTTTCCAAACCTCATGACCTTCTTCCACGGAGATATGCGTAAAAACACCATGTCTCCGACATTAAACTCATGGTCTCGTCGACGATTATCTGCATAACTCTTCTGTCGACTTTGGGCTGCATTGATATGTTGCTGAATGGTTTTCACCTTCTCCACCATTTCATCGATCATTTCTGGTCCAAGAAGCTTACGTTCACTGACCTCATCCCAACATGCCGGTGTTCTACACCTTTTCCCATACAGGGCTTCATATGGTGCCATTTGGTTGCTCGAGTGGAAACTATTATTATAAGAGAACTCAACTAGAGGAAGATGTTGATCCCATCCTCCTTTAAAGTCCATTGAGCACGCTCTCAACATATCCTCAAGTGTTTGGATAGTCCGCTCGGATTGGCCATCATTTTGAGGGTGATAGGCCGTACTAAAGTTCAGTTCAGTATTTAGAGCATGTTGAAGACTCTTCCAAAACTTTGAGGTAAATCATAGATCTCGGTCAGACACAATAGATAGTGGTACTCCATGCAACCGTACCACTTCCCTGATATATATCCGTGCTAGTTGATCCAAAGAGAAATCCTCTCGAATAGCAATGAAGTGTGCAGTCTTTGTAAGACGATCCACAATGACCCAGATTGCATTGTTTCTTTTGGATGTCCTTGGAAGTCCAGTGACGAAGTCCATGGTGATGTTCTCCCATTTCCATTCTGGTATGGGCAATGGTTGCATCATCCCCTTAGACTTCTGCCTCTCTGCCTTCACTTGCTGACACACCAGGCACTTTGATGTATATTCGGCGATCTCTTTCTTCGTATTATCCCACCAAAAGTTTTCGCAGAGATCTCGATACATCTTTGTGCTCCCTGTGTGAATAGAGAAATTTGAACTATGTGCATCATCCAAAAGTTCCTTCTTCAGCTCCGAACGTGATGGGACACATAGTCTTTTCCCAAACCGCACAATTCCTTCTTCATTAACATTAAACTCTGAGGATTTTCCCTTTTTGATAGCTTCCACTTTTTCTTGGATTCTCACATCATCCTTTTGAGTATCCTTTATCCTTTCCAAAAGAGATGGTTGAGCAATCATTTGTGAAAGGATTGATGATGTTCCCTTCTTTATGATTCCCACGTCCATCTTCATCAAGTCTAAGAATATTGGATCCTTCTCAATTCTCATCATTGATAGAATTGCTGGATCATTTCTACTTAGGGCATCCGCCACCTTGTTCGCCTTCCCAGCGTGGTAATGTATTGAACAGTCATAATCCTTTATGAGCTCTATCCATCTTCTCTGGCGCATATTAAGCTCTTTCTGTGTGAATATATATTTAAGACTCTTGTGGTCAGTATATATCTCACATTTCTCTCCATAGAGATAATGCCGCCATATTTTCAAGGCAAAGATCACCGCTGCCAACTCCAGATCATGCGTTGGATAGTTTCTCTCATGGATTTTCAACTGTCTTGAGGAATTGGATATCACTTTATCATTCTGCATCAGCAGACATCCTAAGCCATTCTTCGAAGCATCACTGAATACCACAAAAAGCTCCCCACTTGTCGGTAAAGTGAGCATAGGTGCAGTGATAAGCCTTCTTTTCAACTCCTTGAAGCTTTCTTCGCATTCATCACTCCAAGCAAACTTTACTCCCTTTCGAGTTAGCTTGGTAAGAGGGTTGGACAATTGTGAGAAGTTTCTCACAAATCGTCGATAATATCCAGCTAACCCCAAGAAGCTACGGATATCAGTTACCGATGTTGGCCTCAGCCATCCCTCAATTGCATCTGTTTTGGAGGGGTCCACAGATATCCCATTGCTTGTGATGATATGGCCCAAGAATGAGACCTCCTTCAACCATAACTCACACTTGCTGTACTTGGCATAGAGCTTCTCCTTTCACAAAGTCTCTAGTACAGTTTTTTAATGCTCCTCATGGTCCTCCTTGGTTTTGGAGTATATTATAATATCATCTATAAAGACTACCACAAATTTGTCTAGGTAATCTCTAAAGACTCTATTCATCAAGTCCATGAATATTTCTGGAGCATTGGTGAGTCCAAAAGGCATTACTATGAATTCATAGTGCCCGTACCTTGTACGAAAAGCAGTCTTGGGGATATCTTCCTTCTTAACCCTTACATGATAATATCCCGACCGCAAGTCGACCTTGGAGAAGTATTGTGCTCCACGCAGCTGATCAAACAAGTCATCGATTCTTGGGAGAGGATACTTGTTCTTTATCGTGATTTTGTTAAGTTCACGATAATCGATGAAAAGCCGCATTGACCCATCCTTCTTCTTGACGAAGAGGACTGGTGCACCCCATGGTGATGCACTTGGGCGTATAAACCCTTTATCCAGATTCTCCTATAGTTGTTTCTTCAGTTCTTCAAGCTCAACCACAGCCATTCTATATGGAGTCTTGGATATTGGTAGCGCCCCAGGTATAAGTTCAATTGAGAACTCAACATCTCTTTTTGGAGGAAGACCAGGAAGTTCCTCAGGAAATACTTCAGCGAATTCCCTCACAATAGGCATTTCTTCAAGGGTGGTTCCTTCCTTGGACTCAATCATCTGAGCCAGATATGCGTGCTCATATGGCAGTAATATCCATGCTTGAGATGATGGAGCTAAAGTAGATTCATCTTCCTCCAGACACTTGTAAATAATCAGGGGTCGATTCTCCATATGGAGTGTGATTTCCATCTCCCGACAATTTATGTTGGATCTATATAAGGAAAGCCAATCCATGCCAAGAATTGCATCAAATTCCACCAAAGGGAGTATGACGAGGTTCGCCGGGAAATTCAATCCATAGATTATAACAGGGGAGGACTTATACTCATGGGATGCAATGATTGCCCCATTTTTCGTACTCACCGACATCTTTACTTCCATGATTTGTGGTGGTGCAGGGATTGTTCTACTAAACTTTTGAGATATAAAAGAATGCGTAGAACCTGAATCAAAAAGTACGTTCGCTATTCTTGAATGAATAACTAGCGTACCTGTCACCACTTCGTTGTCGGGGTTCACTTCGGCAGAAGTGATGGCAAAAGCTCTTCCTTGCTGTCTTGGAGGTTGTTGATTGCCTCCGATAACCCTTGGATTAGGGCACTGATTCGCAAAATGACCCGGTTCTTTGCATTTGAAGCATTGAACAACGTGTTGAGGTTCGAACGGAGCATTCCTCCCCTCCGTCGCAGCCGCGGGTCCTTCTTGCTGACAGTTAACAGCTAGGTGCCCTTCTCTTCCACACTTGAAGCATTTTCTTGTCCCCTAAGGCAATTTCCAGGGTGCTTTTTTCCACACTTTTGGCAAGTGGGGTGCTGGAATTTCTTAGCGCCGTTGGATTTATCAATCGGACCACCAGCATTGAAGTCCACCTTCCGCTTCTTGTCCCCATGATACCCCTGTGATTCTCCGATCTCCATTTCAACCATGAGGGCACATCGGACAATTTCTTCATAGCTGTCGAAGTCACGGATCGCTAATGCTTTCCGCAATCTAGGCTTCAGCCCACCAAAGAAGCGGTCAACCTTGCATTCGGGGGTAACGACAAAGCCGGAAGCGTATCGTGCAAGCCTTGTGAAGTTTGCCTCGTACGCTCCCACAGATTCCTCATCTTTCTGCTTGAGGGAAAGGAAGTCCCTTTCCATCTTAAGACGGAGGGTGAGTGGAAAATATTTATCGAAAAACATCTTCCGGAATACCTTCCATTCCAAAGCCTCGATATCCTCCTCAGGCTTCGTATTTTTGATCAACGTCCACCATTGATCAGCTTCACCCTCCATACGATAAGCCGCCAGGAGAACCTTCTCTTTTTCAGAGCATTGGAGGATGGAGAATATCTTTTCAATGGAGTTGATCCATTGTTTAGCAATCGTGGGATCAGATGATCCACTAAAAGTAGGAGGCCTTTGTCTCATGAAGCTTTCAATAGCAAATTGTTCTTTCTTAGGGGGGGTTGAATGTTCCTCTTAACCAGTGTTTCTATTCAAAACTTGAGTTATCTGAGAGAGAAGCGTGACAAAGTTCGCGATTCCCTCTCCCATTGGATTGGACATCTCATAAGTACAATCATCACACTGATCTTCACAACGGTTGTTAGCCCGAGTTCTCCTATTACCGGCCATTGGATAGAATAAAAGGAAAGTTAGGGGTAACACATAAAGGGTAATCCAAAGACAAAAGTTGATGACTTATAAATAAACTTTAATCTATTTAACTCATGAGTCTATAGGATTCAATCTAGGCTTTTCATGATATTCCTTCTAACATATATCCTTAGGGGCATTTTTCCCTTAGTAAGGGTTCATACTAAGATTGTGAATTTATCAAAACATATCCCCCGGGAGTGTCGTAACCAAGAGTGCAGCAAGGCCCGTTGTCGTGCACCAGTTCCCGTTCGAGTCTAGCTCAAAGCGGTGTTTTCGGGTTTTACCCCTAGGATACATCTGTGCCTGAGCCGCCTCTACCTGCTCGTATCCAGACATGGATGTATTTGTTTGATAAAACACTTACTTATTATTTACCAAAACTTAGGGATGTTTTTATTATGATTAGTCTTGTATCTAAGGCTTTACTAGGGTTTCATAATCCCAAAAATAACTAAACCTATCCTCTGATACCAACTATGACAACCCTGCTTTTTATTACAACTTAAACATGCTTTATTACATAAAACTTCACATGATACAACAAAGAAGATCGAGAGGTTTAGTGTCTTTGGGGCTTAGGATCATTACATAAAAACTTTAAAATTGAAATACAACATCCTTATTGAAAACATCCTTCACATGACCACTACATTCCTTCGTACTTAGCATTGCATGTGATAACCTGAGGACATGCATAAGAAAAGGGTGAGCTATAAAGCCCTGTAAGGGAGTACACAATGAATAACATGAGGAGTACAATACATGCTAGGAAATAGGCATATCAATAGATCATAAGAGAGACATGAACATAAAGGCATGATAAAGCATGATAATCATAACATGGAAATGTGGCAACAACACTTAACATTGAATTAGCATGAGCTAAGGCTCATTGCACATGGAGCATGAGTAAACCCTCATTGCACTTGAAGCACGAGTAAACCCTCGTTGCACTTGAATTAGCATGAGTCAACACTCATTGCACATGACGTATCATGATACTATACTTTACCCAATGCATTGGAGCACTATCAGGGCGCACCCTTCTTAAACATTTCATTTCATGCATAAGTGTGCCACATGGATCATAAAACATGGATTCATAAAACATAATCATTTATTCCACGATAAAGGAATGTGGAATTAATACATGAAACTTTACAATCAATAAGTAAATGTGAATAAAGGTGAATACCCTTGATGGAGAAATGGGCATGGTATTCACTACATAATGATATTGGCTTAGAAAATCGGTGTGATTTCGGCAGCGTAACAGCGTGACATAAGAATTCATAAAAATGGGTGATGAGAGAGCAAGGGGTTCCTCATCATATTTAAATTTAATGGACAGTAAGAAGGTCATATAGATACATGTCCCAACAATTGAAAAGGAATTTAGATTCATGATACAAAAGTATTGCTTGAATATAAAAGAGGAGAAAAAGGTTCCTTTCGGAATTTTAGCATAGTAACGGGTGTACATGGGAGGCATTTAATAAGAGAGAAAGGGGTCTCCCTTCATTCAAACAATAAGAGGGCAGCATGGGTGTGGTGAAAAACTATACCCCAACATTCATAAATGAAATTAAAATGGCAATACAACTTAAAGGAAATTGACAAAAATGAGAAAGGAAGAAAAAACCCTTATTTGGAAGTGTGCTTCCAAAGGCTAGAGAGAGGCTTGTGACAGGCTTCTTGGGAGCTTGGGGAACCTTGAGAGGATTCTAGAGAGAGTAGGGCAGAGGTTGGACGAACTTCAAGGGCTTTGGGTGAGGAGGAAGTGGGAGCATGGGTGGGTTTATATAGGAAAGGTGAGAGAATTCTTTATTATTTAGGTTTGGGACCCCTTATATTAAAATAATCCAAACCACAAACCATCCCATGGTATTTTCCCATGGTTTCTGGAAAAGGAAAGAGGAAAACAATATTTAACAAGGCCAAGGTCCGAACTTATTAAAAAATTAGGGTTTCTTATGTGGAGGTGAGTCACACTCCCATGGAAATTAATTTAAAAAGGCAAAGTGTTGAATAAGTCTTGAGGGCTCCATTAATGCTTTAAAAAGTGAGTCAAACAAACCCAAATCCTCATTATTTTAATGATAAAACACATATTGGCCGAACATAAGGATTATGGTATTTTATTACATCACCATTGGGTCATTATGATGTCATAAAACACATTATATATTTAAATGGTATTTAATTTTTACCCAAAAATTTGACTGTCTCAGAAAATTATGAAAAATTCACCGTTGGATAATTTCGACGTCCTGATTCCAAAAATAATATTTATTTTATCTAAATAATTTTCTAAATATGTGAATTTTATCTTTTAAAATAAAAACTGACATTTATAAAAAATTCACGGGTTTTGACAGAAATGGCTTTCAAACCTTAATAAAAATTTTAATTGCATTCATATAATTATAAGATCATTTATATTTAATAAAAATTAATTTAATATTAATAATAATATTTTATTAAAATATTATTTAATTCGAAAATCCTTTAATTTAATAAAATATAATTCTTAATTAAATAATAACTTAAAACACCATTTGTACTTTAAAAACTAATTACAATGTATCAAAAATGACTAGAAATTATATTCACTATTATATACAAAAATAATGTACATGAACCTGGTGCTACTTATTTGTTACATAACCCCTTAAAATAGCCGCATAAGACCTAAGGGTAAGGTGTGCGATGGTGACAGACTCTTGGGGTAGCTCGGATAACATCGCTCGAGTGGTAATCTCTATGAACATCCATTTTTCCCATAGACGATCACGTTCGAGCTTGACTTGATGAAGCTCAGCTTGGGATTGGTCAAGGGCAAAGCCCAAAGACGCCACCTCCTTTCCGAGCTCCGACAAATGGGCTTCGTAAGGGGCAATTCTACTGGATGAGGCCATCGCTTCCTTTGTTTGAGTAGAAAATTGGTTCGTTAAAGCCTTATATTTAAACAACCCAGATGATCACTGTTCAACGGCTATAGAAGTAACGGTCACAAATCTTAACGTTAAACTAAAGAAGTTGACATCTTATAAAAAAAAATATTTTCATAAAGAAACATTTACCTGGATCAAGAGGGATTTTCCATTAATGAAATTTTGGGTCGTTACAAGTTAGTATAGATCGAATGAGACCAAACATAAGAGGAGAAACCAATGGAGATCTTGGTTGGTAAAGACATGGATTTATTCATTAAGACTATCCATCATGTTAAAATGTTGTGGTGGAATCATAAATATGAAGACGTGATATTAGAACCAATGGAAATAATGAGGTACAATTAACCTAAACTTTTTTCTACTGAGGTAACAAGATGAAAATTCAGGGACAAAATTTCATATAGGGGAAAGAATGAAACAACATGAAATTTCATTAATGATAATAGTTTCATGAAATCATGTCTTATATTAAATTAATAAGCAAAAATATAACTACATAATAATTATGTTATCATTAATATAAAATTATCCATTATTATTTTAACTTTATATTAATTTTGGTTAATATGAGTGTTGGTCAGTTTGATTTTTGGTCAATATGATTGTTGGAAAAAATTCTCTGACAGAAAAAATCTATGTTATATTTATTGTTTATATGTAGAAATTTAAAATGAAATTAAACATAGAAAGAGGAGTTGATGGTCACATCCAGTAGAGTCATATAACATGAATCCCACTTTTTAGATCATGGGAATGAGGTAGCATCACTGAGCTTCACTCTTGACCAAGTCCAACCTGAGTATCAACACATTATGCTTGAATGAAATCACTAATGGTAGAAGTTCAAGTTAGTGTAGATTATCACTCAAACATTGTTATCGAAGCCTCAACAAGAGTCTATCACCATTGCACACCTTATCCTTAGATAGTATGAATGTGTTATAGATGGTTATGTTTCATGTACCTTGTTACACAAAATGTTATAACATTTTTACATTATTTTTAATTCGTTATTTACCTTTTAAGAATAGTTTTTCTTAAAAATTGAGATGGAATTTGAATAATAAATTTTTTTTCTGGAAAAAATTATACATTTCATAGAGATATAAATTTTCTTAACAAAATATTATTTTATTAATATTTTATATTATAATTAAATTGTATTATAAAAATAATCATATTTAATTAAATTTGATAATACAATTTTATTTTTATCATGTGTTAAAAATTTTACTATGAATTTTCCTCGACATTTTTTGTCCTCTATAATTATTAATATATAATTATTTTATAGATAAAAGTTAAATTTATTATATTTAGAGTGTTATTATGGTTAAATAAATGTTTTTTTAAATACAAATGTCAATATTAGGTTATGGTGTATTTTTGCGAATTTCATAAAATATATATGTTTTAAAGGAATAGTTAAATATAGTTTGTGTTTTTTTGGTATGTTCAATGAAATCCTAGCTATGTCATAATAATGTAATGAGTAACAAAAAATTTTAGTTGAATACGGTGGATTAATTTAATGTAATTGGTCTCTTATGTGGCTAATACCATGGGCAAATACAAGCAAATTGCACATGGTTTTTCAAATACCACTAATGATGCATCCAAATAAATAATAAGTAAAACCCTCACACTTACTATATATACTAATCATGGAATTACATCTTCCACATGTCATTCTAAAAATCCTTCACATCTGACTTTCTATATGTGTTAATCCTACATGCCTCCACATCCCTCCTCTACTCCCTTTCTCTACCATTCTTCCTCTCCCACTCCCTTTCCTGCTTTACCACCCCATCCTAATTTCCCTCTCCCCCTATTCCATTTTCCACTGCTCCTCCCGTATTCTTTCCTCTCCATCCATCACCTTCACCTTCTATGGTCTCCCCAATCTAGGGTCTCCACTATTTCACCATTCTTAAACTTCACCGGCTTCACCTTTTACCCCATTTCAAATTTCCCTCCCCTCATTTTGGATTTTCAGTACCGATTTTATTCCCTCATTCTTCTTTAATTTCTTCTTTACTATGCCTCCTGCAACCTGTTCGAATCATTCCCCATCTCCGGTATTTATATTCCCATTCATCATCTCTCTATCTCTAACTTTCTATCCACACCCTCTGAACCCCTCCCATTCCATTTTTCTTCTCCCCTGAAACCCTAACCTCTTTCACTCATCACTTCCTTCATCTATGCCTCCTCCTCCAGTTGCATCACCTCCACCTGCTCTACCTCTCCCTACTCTGCCTCCATCTCCACGAATTCCTAGAACCATTGCATGAGCCTGAGCCATGTAGAACATTGCCTTCACAATGAATAAAAAATGAGGCTAAACCTCTTCTAAATGCCGAATAAGTGGTTCAATTGATATAATAGAGGATGATTCAAGAGAGTTTTATGCTATTTTCTACACAAAAGAAGGCATCCAACTGAGTTGGGGAAGGTGACGCAAGATGGTGATTAAATCCTATCAAACCGGAATACGTTAATGGTTCCTGAAGCTGCTGAGGTAGTATTCAAATATCATATTGCTTTGTATGTTTTTATATGTGTATGATTGAAGATGATGGGTCTTTGATTATTCCACACATACAATTTCTTTGTTACACTATCCCACCATTCTATCTTTCATTCTCTCAATTTCTTGGAGTAGACTATAGGAAAAGATTCATCGATGAAAAATCTATACTCTTTAATCCCCATTTTTTGCAGTGAAAATTTTCTGTTGCATTTTTTTCCAAATATTCATTTAGGTTTTACTTTTATCCCCAAAATCATTACAGTTTTTAAAAAGTATCAATACCTCTTTGGTTTTTTCTTCATTGGTATTTTAGTACCCTATATTGAACTTCATGTTTATTCATACTAGGTTAATGGGTGGATGAGGTCTCACTTCTATACATTGTGTTATGTTCCTAAATTTCACAGTTTTTTCGATTATAATTCATTTCATGTATCATTCATCACTAATATCAATTTATCCAGTATTTTTTTGATTGAGAGATGATGAAATGGTGGTCATTCGCATTATGGTATGTTCTCCTCATGCCATACTAGTTGTTTTTAATCGATATATTTGAGTTTTAATGAAACTTTTATTGTTATATCAGGTCATAATTTTATTGATGTTGTTTCAAGGATATATCTATAAATAGAGGGATTTTATTGAATTTCATATTTTTCTGGATTAGAATTACTTCAGTGTTTCATTTTTATATACTATCATTTATCTTGTAGTTTTTGGATTCAGAGATGACAAAATGGGGGTCATTCTTATTTTTGTATATTCTTCTCATGGATTTATAATTGTTTATAATTGACCTATTTGAGATGTAATAAAATGGATTCTCTGAAGTCATTCTATAAATTTATTGATGTTTTTTCAAGCATCTATCTGTACATAGAATTATATTCTTTATATTCATATATTTCTAGATTAAATGTCACTCAATGGTTTATTATTCACTAATTTAAATTTATCCATTTATTACATGATTCATAGATTCTAAAATTGTGGTCATTCACATTATGATATGTTATCCTAGTTCCATATAAGTACTGTTTGATTGACCTATTTGAGATTTAATGAAATGGTTTTGGTTAAAACAATCATTAATTTTATTGAAGTTGTTTCAGGGATCTATTTGATCATATTTATTTGATATAAATTTTATATTATACTTCTCTACTCATATATATTAAAATATTTATATTAAGATATATTGGTTAATATTTTTCAATAGTATCTATTAATTTTTAATAGTAATTTATTTTAATGTACAAGTTTGTAAATATTCTAGTTCGAATATTTCAAGTACCTTAAATTTACATGGAATTGAAATACATTAATTTATATTTTTTAATAATATTTTTTCTTTTTATACTATTATTTCATTGAATTCGTGTGACTATAACGATTTTTGGATTGTATATTTTTTTGTAACTTATATGTATAAGGTCTATAAATATGTATCTATTTCTGTAGTAATGAGTCGTGCTGTCCAAAACCTCAATGATAAAATATCTGAATCACTCACTAATATGGATCCAACGTTTCACTATCAAATTGATCAGTCCTTTAAAGATATGGAATCCATAGAAAAAAGGTGATTGTTCTCTATATTTCATCAACATGTTCTGTTGCCATTTTGTGTTCCTATGCACATGACTATGTTATTACAACTATCAATCAAGGAAAATTGAAGGTGTGTTAATCTGAATGAAATTCATAGGTTATGTTATTCACCTTTTCTTGGCCATTCTGATCAGAATTCATGCTTGATTATCTAAAAGCCTTTCTGGTCAAATTATGGAACATAGAAATACTTAGGGTATGTAAGAACATAGTTGTTCTTATTTTCCTTGACATTAATAGTTTTTTTCTTATTCTAACTAGAACTGGAACGGAATTTTATATTATGTGATACTAAAATTAATAGTGTATTTCATATTGAACATTATATTAGATCATGTTGTATTGATATTGTAGTCTATATTAATTTATTTATATCTGTTTCAATATAACATCATATGTTGTTTATATTTACGTTTATATTGAATTATCTTGTACTGATATTTCATTTCCCTTATAGATTATATTTTAAGCACATTTTTTCCTTATGCAGAATACAGTTTACTTCTGCAAGAACGCATTATAATGTATCCTCAATTGTGAGTTGGATAGTAGGTTTTCACCATTATTTTCAAACATTGCCACACGATTTCTCACTTCTACCTCATATATTTCATTTACTAAAGTATGTAACAGTTATATTCGGTGACTACTATCTTTATTCACTTACTATAAGTATACATGAATGATTAAGATAGTGTTTCCATGGTTTTTATATTTCAGACGTACAATTCATTAAATCAGTAACTTTATACTATTAACTATCTGATATGTGATTCTATCAATTCAACTTCAAATTTATCTAACTATATATTCTAAGTAGAATTACCTATAACATGAATTTGATAACGAAGATGAGGTGAAATAAGATCTGAAAAAATGTCAGGACAATTTCTGTACAATAATTCATTGTAGTGAACTACACAGTAGAACAAAGAGTATTTTGAACAAGATTCACTCTCATTAACTATTGTTTCATAAAAACACGTTTCATGATTGGATAATCCAATTTTAGTTTATGTATTAATGCCTCAAACCAATTTTATTTTTGGTTCATGTATGTAGAATTTATGCAGTATGCATTTGTGTTTTCATGAACATATAAACATATATATTGCATATCAGTTGTTTCTAATCTACCATATCAATTCTGATTTCATTTGACATTTTTTTCATTAACTCTTTCGAAAAACATATAGTCTTATGAGGTAGAAGAAATATTCACCCAGTGTACTCTTAAGTTATCCTTCCAATCAAAGATAACATGTTGGCATGTTTATTTCATCCTTCGTACCATAATACAACATGTATGGGGAGAGTTCTTAATGGATATCATATTAACATTACACAAGTTGAAGTTTAAGTGGAACTAGAATCAATACTCATTAAAGACAAGATGTGGTGGTTCCTACTCTAAAGACCACACCTGCTAATGATATGGAGTTGTCCTCCTAGAAATTTCCAGGTGTGGACAGGTTAACTACAACACTAGTTTGGGGTTTTAAACCAAACAATTATTGTCTCTTTTATTATATATTTTTCTATTAGTTTTATTACAGTTGTATAAAAATAATTTGTGTCTTCTAGGCAGGAAATTATACATATCACCCCACACACCTATGGGAGATCAAATAATACTAGTATTCGAATTATAAATGATATCTAGGTTTGTGTTACAACTTTTTTTTCAATGTTTTTGATGTTTTCCACCTTCCTATTTAATGTTTATGTGATACATTACCCATTAAATGTGCATGTATCTCTAAAAGACATTTAATATATCGTTTTTATGTCACTGTTATAGAAGATGTGATTTAGTGCTCTTTGTAATGGAAATTTATTACACTATTTAGTTAAATATATCATTGGTTGGTGTACTCCACTACTGTTGTTGTTCCATTTTACAAAACCAATTAAAAACTCATTTTTCCCCTGGATTTTATAATAAGTGATTCCATAAAATTTTTTTTCTAAATTTCAAATTGAATATGTCTGTTTTTACAAATTATGGAAATGGCTTTCTTCTGGATAAAGTTCCCAAGAATATGAGGGATGGGTCATGGTGTCTGGATTGTTGGGAGCAGGCGGTCGCAAGCAGTGACCTCCAGTACGTAGTTTGGAAGCATACCAAAACCTCATCTACTCCAACAAATAAGGGTTGATAATGCTTCTGGAATTTAGTAACCTAATGATAATAATAACAATAATAATTTAGACACTCTGCTCCATTCAATAGATTCAAAACCTTAATGGACTCGAGAAATGATTTCGACAACAATGACTCATTAATCATGTGTTCTATTGATTTATATATTTTTAATTTTTTCGTCAAGAATGCCCCCTTAGGAGCATATATAAAACTAACACATATATGTAGATTTTTTCAAAAACCGACTCAAGCTGCCAACTCAGATACCAAAAGATATTTTTTATTACATTAATTAAATGTTGTATTGTTTCTGCGTTACAGATGATATAGCCTTGGGATTATAAAATCATCCATATAAGGAATTATGGGATGCATGTTATTACAAGTATTTTCTTTCATTATGTGACAGAGGATGAAAAAGAAGTAACAGAGGGATTTAATCACTAAAATTAAAAGTTATGCTTCTTAATTTATCATCATGTTTATTTCAATTTATGCATTTTATTCCCAACCAATAAATTAACAAAGAATTCTTGTACTGCACTACATGTGATTCCTCCAGGTATTCAATTTCAGGTGACATGAATTTGGTAGAGAAACTAATGATGAAATATGATGCAAGGTATATTATCATCATGTAAGAGGTAACTTATTTATTCATATGTTTCATACACAACAACATTTTTTATTTTCTCTATCCCACTCGATTTTTTCATTTGTTATTTTTCATTATTTTCAGCCTACGATATTCCAAATGATAGTTTCGGACTGTGTATTCAATCAATTCCAAATCATTTTGATCAAATTCAAATGCTTCTCAGACATTACTATAAGATCTACCTTTATAAACATTGTTTTCATGTTTAGATCATGAAAATAGATTTTAAATGATGTAATACTTTATAACTTAATATGGTATGGTTTTATAATTTACTGAAAGTTCATATATCCTATGCCAAATTATAACCATCTAAAACACCAAGAGGAGCTTAAATATTCAATTTGTAGTTGGAAAATAATTTTAGTTTATTTTCTCTTCTATGTACTATAAAACAAGATTGAATCATTTTTAGGAGATGTGTTAAGTAATCGTAGGGCATGAAAATACATGTAATATATGGTAATGCTACAATCTTTCATTCATTATTATGTTAAGAAAATTTAAACTGAGTTGAAGGGGATTATTCTCAATGATTCTGGTTAAACTGATACTTAATGGATGCATTTATCATTTCAATCTATATTTTGGAATAACAAAATGATACAAAACTACTGTTTATGAAATCTTTTCCCCAAAACTATTTAGTAATATATTTAATGAATCACACATTATATGTTTAATTAGAAAAACATAGAATGCACAGACAGGTTGGGTTTTGTTGGGACCACTGTCTATATAAGAAATAACTAGAGAGCATGGGTGAATTAGTATGTGAATTTAAGGGTTTTCACTAATGTTGATACCAAAAGAACATGCTACTGTAATAGATCTTTATAAATGAAAGATAGTAACTCCCCCTGAATTGATTCTAGAAACAACTTCCTTTACACCGTAACCTCCTTTGGATGTAACTATGCCTATCTCCCTCTTTTTCTCTTTTATTATGTTTTTCATTGTACCCAATAATCTATTTTTACCCAATAATGTTTCCTAAATATAGTTGAAATTGATTTGAAATTTATATCCTCAAGAAATATAAATAAAATACATTAAATTTATCCTAATATTTTTGAACTATTTTTTTATTTATCCATATTTAATTAACTTTTATTCAATATTTTATTCACTTCATTCAGTATTCACCATTATGTTTTATAATATTAACACATAATTTATCCACAAATAGTGTTCTAATTTATACATTAATACATCGACTACCAGCTCTTAAATGAGGACATGATTCCTCTAGGAACGTCGGATCTTCGTCACATTATCATGTACAACTATTATGCTATCTTACTTTATGTTGATGTTATGAAATAATAATATTCATGTTTTATAAATTATGACAGTTTCATATCTATTGAATACAGTGGAGGTCCCCCAACAACTTCTTTTTGAAGGACTTCTATATTAATTTTATTTCAATCATACAAACATTAGTATCTCCTTTTTATTACAAATTTTTCATACATTATAAAAAACATCTATTTTTATGTGTTTGTTATAGATGTCAAATGGTATATTTTCAGCACCAAATTTGTGTTATGAATATACTACATTAAAATATCTCAAATGAAATTTTGTGTCTATATCCTGTATTCTATACCTTTTGAAACACTACAACTATTTCACCACTAACGACCATGGAGTGGGTCACCAGGTAACCACTTTTTGAAACTTTTTTTATGAATTTTATTTATATCATACCATTCTTAGTATTTATCATTTTTAGAAATTATTAATAATTAATAAGAAGAATTTTATTTTTTTGATTCAGTAATTAGGGAAAAACATCTATTTGTTATTCACCATAATGTTTTATAGGACTAAAACATAATTTACCCAGAGACATATTTCTAATTTTAGAAATTATACATTGACTACCATCTACTAAATGAGTACATGGGTCCTTTACGAGCATTGGATCTTTATCTCCCCAGAAGGCCAACCTATTATGTTTTCCTGATTTTTGGTTGATGTTATGAATCTATAAAATTCATGTTTTAAAAAGTGTTACAGTTTCATAAATGTTGACTATTGTTGCGGTCTCCCAATAACTTCTTGACATCCTTATGTTGATGTCACATAGCATGGGGGAAGGAAACCAATACGGGAAAAAAATTTGGATACCACTCCATTTACCCATGATTGGTCTACGTTCAGGTGAGCATTAATGATTGTAAACCGACCGTCTTAACATTCACTAAGTTTGATATATTCATGAACATCCCAATCTCTTAATTTTTTTTAATTTTATTCAAAATATTAAATATATTGTATCTATAGAATGTACATTATCGATTTTTTTCAAGATAAACACATATTGGAAAAAACAATTTTGATTGGATGAGTCTCTAACATCTTGTTGCTAAAAATATTCTACAAATTTATACATTGAAAATTAAGAAATAATTGCATACTTTAGGTCAATTAGTATTTAATTCAATCACTTTAAAAATTATAATTTTTTTATATCAACCACTATCTTATCTTTGATTTTTGTATCACTTTTTATTTTAGTGAATGAATTACATTTATTGTTATTGATGTTGAAAATTAAATCATATTTCAGTCATCAAAATTTTGAAATTCATATACTTTTAATATATTATTTTTCTTTGTCAACAATTTAAATTGTCTCTCCAAATGATATGAACTCTTATTTAATTTTCATAAAACATTAATTTCCAAATAAATTTTACTCAGCTTTTTTATTTATTTCAACATTTGATAATAAATAATTTTTTATTAAAATAAAAACCAGTATTCTAATACACCATGAAATAGCACGGGCGATTACTAGTTTTCTATACATATTCACAAATTTCTCTATTAATAGTAATTAAAAACTCATTATCTTGTATGTTTTGATTGTTTTAAATTTTAATATTTCTTTAAGGCCTTAAGGTATCATTATTCAAGTTTTAGGAGTCACTCTTCAAGAGAAGGGAAATCTCATCTTCTCTTTTCCTTTCACGTTCTCTTTTTTTTGGGATATGTCTTTAAAATTTCCATACAATGTTATTTTTTCCATTTTATCCAATAAATTTACCATAATAATAGTTTTTTATGCAATGGATACACTTTTCCTATTCCTTTTTAATGTTTTCTAAAACCATGATTCATACCTGTTATGTGGCTGAATTTTTTTCAAAAAATTTCTCTCTTTTTCCCAAGAAATAATTTTATTTTTATTCTGTAAATACCCAAACCACATTATTTTCCAAGTGTATATACCAAGATGTAACAATTATTTATTTTATACTATAGAAATCTTATAAAAAAACCTAATTCACCATCTATGGGGTAAAATGATATAATGATCATGTTTTTAGAAACTTTTTAAAACACCAAAATGTGTATATAAAACTAATTTATTTTATTCTTAGTTGGTTATTTATTAGAAGTTTTATTATGATTGATGTAGATCACATTAAAATAATAATATATTAACAGTGTATCCTTAGAGGTCTACAATTCCTTGTGTAATGTATTTTTTCTATAAATATGATTGTTTTTACTATAACTTGGTGAATAACCTTGGTAACTTTTAGGAAACATCAGGGATAAACCATGGTGAAATGCTTATGAATGTCTAAAATTAATGTTGTTGTTAGATTTCCATGTTATGATTCATTTTATTATTATTATTATTTTACTCGGTTTTATATCATTAATTATTTCCTCATTTTCTAATAGACATTCCTCCATGTCACAAGTAAATTGTTTCCCCTATTTTCCCTTACTGGACCTTTTTCTAACACTTTCATTTGATTTGTGAGCACATGTCAGGAGATGTGGTAACTGATCATTGTATGAACCAATAATGAAGGCCATTCATTTGAATTATAATATTTTTATAATATTTTCAGGTATTATGCAGCATTTATCAAAGAAACTAAACATTTAAAATCCATTATTTATAAAATTATATGTAATGTTATGTAATATAAAGAAGGGATGCTATATGAATGACTTGCCAAGAGGGGTTTCACATGAACTACTACTTTTTATCTACTGTATGTGGTTCCTTCATGTGACTCAGTGATGGTCACACGATCATTATTCGATTAGTGACTTACATAATTTGTGATGTTTTTCTGCCATCTTCTTAATTTTTTTAGGAGCGAAAGTAATTCCCATATTTAGGAATTCCTTTATTTGTAAATTTTTTAAGTTATCATTTTTCCAGACTCAAAAAAGTAGGATTTATTATTTATATATTATATTTATTATATTATTATAATTCTAAAATTATTATATCATACATACCATTATATACTCTATTTTGTGGGAATATACTAACGTTGTTCATGTGTATAGAGGATTACTACCTCACAAAATGATGTGACTCATTCATGCTTTACATGGGAGGTATAAAAGATGGATTTAATGTATATATGTTGTATATATGAAATAAAAATTTTTTATTTAACAATAATATATTTTTTATCTTTAATTCATTCAATCCAATATGAAAATAGAAACAACACTGATGTGTATGTACGACCTACCTTATCTATGTACAATTTATTTATCTTTATATCAATTAATTTAATTTATTAATCTAAATATGTCCTGACCCGTCCCCCGGGGCTTGTGTCGTAACTATCCAAAGCCCGCCTTCCATAGGCCAGGGGCTGGCGACTTGCACCAAAAGCGTAACTCCCTAAAAACTGGGAAGGAATTTCCTTTTTAAAATGTAAACTCACACAACCAGATATCAAGAGGAAGCAAAAACTATGTAATGTTGTATAAAAAGTTTTTTGGAAATACAAATGGGCTGGAAATACAAACCCAAAGAAAAGTACAGTTGCAACTCAAATAAAGTACAACTAAAAAGACAAATAGCTGGAAGATGGAAGCAGCTCCTGGATCGTCCTCTGGGTTCCTACCAGAAGGGTATGTACAAATTTCCTCCTCAGGACTTTGCATCAACCGATTAGCTCCGTGTGCCATCACGCTGAGTCTCCATCTCTAGGTACTGTTCAGTCCTCATACACTCTGCCTCGGTCAGCGCTGTCTGTCGTCTGCATCCAACACAACGAGATGTGGGCATAGCCCGTGTAGGGGTGAGTATAACGATACTCAGTAGGGACCCAAGACCCTCAAGGTCTCACAGAATCCACTACGGATAATCCAAAAAGGAATATCTCAACAAATAACCTTTACTTAGGAATATTCCCGTACATATACATAAGTTATGAAGTATCTCATATCAATCCTGAGGAAAACACAATGGTCATTGACTCATCTCAAACCAGATTTTTTATTCACATTGTCGAAAACATGGCTGCTAGAGAACTCATCCTCTATCGAGCACAACAGTCATGTCACAACTCTGAGATGCTACTCACTAACCTTAGACTGATGAGGTACTCCTCCGGTCGAGTACTGCAGGTCTTCCACCCCAACACAATAATGCTTCCCGCCATGGCTCTCCCACCCCAACACAGTAGCACTCCCCCTAATAGCCTATATAGGTACTCATTCTGTCGAGTTCCGCGGGTCTGCTGCCCCTACACAGTAGCACTCTTCCATTATGGGTATGTCTCCGCATCATAGTAGCAATCCCCACTGGGCTAGTCAAGTCACTCTGAATTGAATCGTACAAGAAATCATCATGTCTCATCTAGCTACAAGGTCTCCGTACTCCACACGCTCATCTCTAGGAGAATATGCTCCATGAGCTACTGGCCGATACTTCCAAGAGTCATGTAATCTCACGTGGAAATATCACAAAGACGACATTGAGGTAGGGATCTCAATTCAATAGACAGCGCGTCAATCGGACGCCCGGTTTCTTAGTTATTAACCTTTTTATCCTAGGGGCATGGTTGGTTTCGTGTATGAACCAACACGACTGTATCTCAACTGTACCCTGAACACCCTTGGGGTATACTCAAAGGAACTGTTTCTCAGTGAGATTACCAATTCCGCTGACGGTTGATCAAATGGATGTCCAGTCTGAGAGTTATTGGCTTTTCATCCCCTAGGGCCCGATTGGTTTTAGGTTAAGACCAACCCAACTATTATCCAACTGTGTCCAAACCTCATGTGGAGAAATCCAAAAGAACAGTCTCATCAAAAGGATACCAACATAGTTTACGGCACATCAATCAGAGGTCCCGTCCTTATATTATAAGTGTTTCCATTCTAAGGACCTGGTTGGTTTCGGGTTCAACCCAACCCAAACATATCCAAAATTCACCAAAACCTTGAGTTTAATATACCAAAACTACCGTCTCGATCCATGGAATCCTATGAAACTGTCTGTGCATCGATCAGATGACCATAGGTCATGTTATGAGCGTTTAAATGGATCTGGTCCGAAAAAGGGGTGTCTAGGCCCAGTCCGACCCGGTCCAACCCACCATGGGTCGGCCTGAAACGGGTCGACCCAACCCGAGTCCCGGTCCGGCCCGATTGGGTGTGGCCCGACCCATGGGGCCCTCGCCGGCCCGGATGGGGGGGCACCAGGTCGGCCAACTGGCCATGCGGGGAGGGTGTGGTCTCCCCCATGCACGACATTAAGCTGCACCCCTGTTTATACACAACGGAAATGTTGTTCCAGTTCCACCACCACCGCGGCTCAGCCGCGGTGGTATGCCCCGGCGGCACACAACCATCGCCTTCCGTGGACCACCGGACACGCTTCAGTTGTCCATTTTTCCCACCGTCTATGCCTACGGCTCTCCCAGGACCCGATCTTCACTGTGACGGCTTCAAATCGCCATTTCGGTCCCATTTTGTCATCTCCAAACATTCCGCGGATCAAGAACGAGACGATGATGGGTCTGTACTTGTTCGTTAGTCCATACCCACCATGTTAGTGGTTCAAATAATCACACAACAATTAATCTCCCAACATTGAGGGTATAATACACATAAATAAAATTCTAAAAAGAAAACAAACCCCTACATCGATTATGACGTTGCACGTCATCATGCCGCAAAAAGTGGCAAGCCTCGCGATAGAAAGACGTCGTGGAAGAATGGTGTCGATTCCGTCGACATCGGAGGAAGAAATAAAGTTGTTGTTGGCTTCGGTCCCCGCGGTCAGCATCTTCTCCGTTAACGTGGAGGAAGAGAAGATTAGATGGTCGTTCTTCATCGAGAGAGAACATTCATCATTGATATGGCATCGTTCTTCATAAATGAAAGATGAAAGTCTCCTCCAAATCTCAAAAGGCTCTCCCCAACAAATATCTGTCAACCAAATATTATAATAGCCTCTTCAAATACATTTTTAAAGTATTACCATGAAAATCAAAACCAATTCAAAAGAGTGGTGCCACTTAATTAATAAACATATTAATTAAATGGGTTGGAAATTTCATTAGGTGGGAGGTGGAGGGATTCCTCCTTAATAAATTTGATCAGGTGTCAAGTAATTATGAAGGGGAGTTAATGGGGAGTTGGCACATGAAATGGAAGCTAAAAGGTTCAAGGTGGGTTAATGAGGGGGTTGAAGGAGGGTTAGGTGTTCCTATGGGCACCACCACATGATATCCTCCCATGGGAGGTTATGTGGGTGTGGGATCCACCACCAACCACCATTTGGAGATATAGGCAACCAAATAAATAAAATTTATATAAGAAATAAATTTTATTTCGTTTAAGAAAATTCCCCAAATTAACTTTCAACCCGCATAAAACGCAATTGCGGTTAAGGTCCCCTTAAGAGAATATCGGTGTTGCGAGTTCATCAGTGTCCTTAGATTTCAATTCTTATCACTAGTTTAAAAGATAGAAAAACCCACACGTACATTTACTGAACGTACCCGAAAAAAATATCGTAAATTTGTTCCGGGCATACCGGGCGTCGAAATCAAGTGCCATCAGAAGATACAAACTTGTAAAATTCAATGAATTAAGAAAAAAAATTCGTTGAAAATTATGGGTCATTACAATACTACCACCTCAGGGATTTACGTCCTCGTAAAGCTCCAACCCACACCAGGGAAAACAAAGAGGTATTGAACACACATATGAGCCTCCTGCTCCCATGTGCTCTCCTGGAGGTTTGCGTGCTGCTAGAAAACACGCACCAGAGGAATGAAGCGCCCATGTAGGACCTGCTCCTGTTGAACCTCAATATCTACTGGAACCTCTGTGAATGTCGCCCCATCATCGATGTCAAGCTCCTCATGGTCGATGATGTGGGACAGATCATGCATGCATCTCCTCAACTGAGATACGTGGAAGATGTTGTGCACCTAGTGAAATTGTGGTGGAAGGACCAGGCGGTAAGCCACCTCGTCTACTCTATTGAGGACCTGGAAAGGTTCGATCAAACGTAGAGATAACCTTCCACCCCGAACCAATCTCCGTAGACCTCATCAAGGTGAGACCCATAAAAAAAATGTGGTCATCACCCTTGAACTCTAGTGGTATCCGTATCCTATCAGCTTAGGACATATGTCTACTATGTGCATCCTTCATCCGCTCTTGGATGATCTGCACCTTCACTAGTAGCCTCAAAATGGGCACACTGGTCAACCTCCACCTCAGCTCTTGAAAATCTCTACTGGCATCTCTCTAACCACACGAAGGGTTTCCCCTTCTTCATCAATGCTAAAAGCGGTGCAGTAACTCTGGTGAAGTCTCTCACGAATATAAATTTGGTCGACTCATGAGTGATCAACTACACCCACTTATGAATGATTCCATCCTGTGCTGCATGGGGTTTCCTTTTCTCCGACCATGGAAAACCCATCCCAACATTGTAGGTAAACCACAACCTTTTTTCCTAATACAATCAATCTGTGTATGAACTGTGGTTGCGTAGTCCATACCCAAACTAACGGTGTATTGCCTCGATGCTTCCACCAAGTGGTTCCAACCAAAACGCTTGCCTTGAGGGTCAGATCACTCTGTTGGCGTAAGATTGATTATCGAGTCTCCTCCCAAAGTTATCTCCAGGCATGAGGATCAAATCATCAACATAACAAGAAACTCTAGGTCTGGGACAATATTCGTGGAAGGAAGTAATGATTCGTGTCAATGTCAGTTGTTATGACAGCTAGTAGTAGACATAGACCGTACCTCAAATCATTCCTAGAGCACCTGGATCACACTTCTTGACTGCATGCAACTATTCTCGTCCCCTGGCCACCAGCTCCCTGTGCCTAGCAGGAACAACAAAGGTGGGTGGTTGTAACATGTTGAAATGTACACCACCTCATGGTGCTCTCCTAGCTCTGCTTCCACGTCTACTGCTCTTCAGATTGATCTGTCCTTAACACATATTCTTCTTGATACATTTTACATTCCCAAGTCTATGAGACTAGTGTCAGTCCCCTCCTTTCCCACTACATACATTCCCTGGCTCTATCCACTCATCCAGAGAAAATTCTTCCACAATGGTTCTCTCTATCACCGTAACATTAGTTGGAATGCGTAGAGGAAATGTGTTGGCTCATATGTCCTTAAACACACCTCGCTCTATGTTCTGATCCCTAAAGCACTGATCAAATCATAGTCATCAAGTACCAGGAACGATCCGTACACATAGATGAATACTAAGCTACCAATATGTCATTCTGTCGATGCTATATAACCTCTAGAAAGCACTCAACCACCTCCTAAATCTATCCCTCAGCCGCCCGTGAGTCGGGCTTTCCTCGTAACCAGAGGGGTATCTGATGCTGAAACACGAGTAAGGCAGTAAGACTACATGTGTCATCTACTGGTACTGCTGGTTGTAACTACTGACCATCAGGTAGTTATATAGCTGGAACACAACTTGAAGGTACTAACCCAAGCATCAGTCCACGTTCTGAAGCCTCATCACTATGCAGACCAACATCGTGGTCACTCACTGGGAAACACTTGTAGCTAAGATCACCACCTACTCTACTAGTGTCTAAACTAGGTATATAACACTAGAAATTTCCTCCTGCCATTCCACTATTACCTAGGATTCTGTCTTGCCTTGTATCCATGAAGGCATCTACTGCTAGAACTCATGAAATGCGCTCTTTCTGCATGCACCGTCCACTAGTACGGCTGGTGGAATCCGCATCCCAACAAATGGTGGTGCTGCTGGTACACCACACAAAGGTGCCAACGTAGCAAGAGGTCCCAGCCCTGGAGCCTCATCGCTTGGTGGTCCATCATCGTGTACTATATAGGAACTCAAACTGACTATCTGCGTGGAGGCATCCTAAATTGATGTGACACGGTCAAATGATTTAATCCTGGTGAGCTGACCTGGTTGAGAAAACATAAAGAAACTTTTGAAAACACAAATTCAATCAGTGTTTTCATGCACTGAGTCAAAAATCAGAATTCAGGGTCCTGGTGTATGAATACGTTGGCCACCGCACCAACATTGGACTTCCGAAACTGAAAACCACACTCGGTACCCTTAACAATATTGCTTCAAAGATAGAAAATATCAGAGTTCAATGTTTTTCGGAATAACCGACTCCACTGATACGAATTTATCATGGACCGTCCCCCGGGGCACATGCCATTACTACCCCAATCCCGCCTTCAATAGGCCAGGGGCTGGTGACTAGCTCCAAAAGTGTAACTCTTTAAAAACTGGGAAGACATTGCCTTTATAAAACGTAAACTCACACAACCAGAGATCATGAAGAACAAACACTATGTAAATCAGTATAACAAGTGTGTTGAAAATACAAAGGGGCCAGAAATACAGGCCCAATGAAAAGTACAGCTACAACTGAAAGAAAGTACAACTGAAAAGACAAATAGCTGGAGGATTGAAGCAGCTCATGGATCGTCCTTCGGGTTACTACATGAAGGGTAGGTAAAAATGTACTCTTTAGAACTCCATGTCTATCGGTCCGCTCTGTGTGTCGTCGCACCGAGGGTCCACCTCCGGGTACCATCCACTCCTCGTACACTCTGCCTCCGTCAGCGCTGTTTGTCGTCTGCATACAACACAATGAGGTGCGGGCATAGCCCGTGCATGGGTTAGTATAACGTTACACAATAGGGATCCCGAGACTCTAAAGGTCCCACAAAATCCAACAAGTATGAACACAATGAATGATCTACAAATATAACCTTTACTTAGGTGTATGCCCATAAATATACCTAATTTATCACATAACCAATCTCAATCATGAGGAAAACACAATGGTCATTGACTCAGATCCAACCGGGAATTTTATTCACTATGTCAAAAACACGGCTGCTGGAGAACTCCTCCCCTATCGAGCATAGTAGTCCTATCACGACTCCGAGGTGCTACCCACTAACCATGTACTGCTAAGGTACTCCTCCTGTCGAGTATCGCGGGTCTTCCACCCCAACACAGTAGTGCTCCCCGCCATGGGTTTCCCCACCAACACAGTAGTGCTCCACCTAATAGCCTATAGGGGTACTCCTCCTGTAGAGTACCATGGGTATTCCGCCCCAACACAATAGCTACCATCCTCTATGGGTCTGTTTCCTCAACAAAGTAGCAATCCCCACTGGGCTAGTCAAGTAACTCTGAATCGAATCGGACAACCAGTTATCAGGTCTCAGCCAGCTACAAGGTCTCCGTACTCTGTATACTCATCTCAGGGAGGATCTGCTCCACGAGCTACTAGTCGATACATCCATGTGTCATGTAATCTCACGTGGAAGTATATCAAAGTACTGCCTCGTCATAGGGGTCTCAACATAACAAACGGTGCATCAATCAGACTTCCGATCTGTGAGTTATTAGCCTTTTATCCCGAGGGCCCGGTTGGATTCGTGTAAGAACCAACCCAACCATATCTCAAATATAACCTAAAATACCATGGGGTATAGTCAACAAAACCATTTATCAACGAGATTACCAATTCCGTTGATGGTTCGTCAAACAGACGTCCAGTCTGAGAGTTATTGGCTTTTCTGTTCCAGGGGCCCATTTGGTTTTTAGGCTGGAACCAACCCGACTGTTTTCCAACTGCGTCCAAACCTCAAGTGGAGTAATCCAAAAGAACCATATCATCAAAATTAAACCAACGTAGGTAAAGGCACATCAATCGGACGTCCATTCCTTATGTTATAAGGGTTTCCGCTCCGAGGGCCTGGATTGTTTCGGGATAAAACCATCCCGGATAAACCAAAACATTTCCAACACCTTGAGTGTAAAATACTGAAATGACCGAATCAATCCAAGGAATCCTACGTAACTGATAGTGCATCGATCAGAATATTGTAGCTCATGTTATGGGCATTTAAATGAATCTGGTCTGAAAAAGAGGGGTCTGGGCCCAGTCTGACCCGACAAAACCCACCTTGGGTCGGACCAAACCGGGTCGACCGACCCGAGTCCCGGTCCAGCCCGTTCGGGCACGACCGGCGTGGTCTGGCCTGGCCGGTGCGGCACGGCCCGCATGGCCCGCCTTGGCCCGGCCGGGGGGGGGGGGGGGGGCGTAGGCTTGGCCAGCTGGCCGAGCAGGGAGGGCGCGACCTCCCCCATAGGCGGCATTAAGACGCGCCCCTCCTTATGAAGAATGGAAAATTCAATCCAGTTCCACTGCCACCGCGCCTCAGCCGCGGTGGTCTGTTTCGCCCACTGTCTGCGCCTATGGATCTCCCGGGACCCGCTCTTCACTCAGGTGGCATCAAATCTCTGTTTTGGTCCCATTTCTTCATCGCCAAACATTTCGCGCATCAAGAACGTTACAGAGATGTGTCCGGACTTGATAGTTAGTCCGTACCCACCATATTAGTGGTTCAAATAATCACACAACAATTAATTTCCCAACATTGAGGGTATAATTAACATAAATTTAATTATACAAAGAAAACAACCCCTACCTCGATTATGAAATTTCACATCGTCGAGCCGCGGAAAGAAGCAAGCGTCGCGATAGAATGGAGTCTAGGAGGAAAATTGTTGATTCCGTCAACCTCAGAGGAAGAAAGAACATTTTCGTTGGCGTCAGTCTCCGTGGTCGGCATCTTCTCCCTCGACACGGAGGAAGAGAAGAGTAGATGGTTGTTGTTCGTCGAGAGGGCATCGTTCTTCGTCGAAGAATGATGAAACTCCCCTCCAAATCTCCAAAGGCTCCCCCACCAAATATTTGTCAACCAAATATTATGATAGCCCCCTCAAATTATTTTTTAATGTATTTCCATGCAAATTTAAACCAATTCAAAAGAGTGGTTCCGCTTAATTAATAAAGCTATTAATTAAATGTGTTGGAAACTTTATTAGGTGGGAGGTGGAGATATTCCTCCTTAATAAATGAGAGGAGGTGCCAAGTAATTATGAAGGGGATTTAATGGGGAGTTGGCATAGTAAATAGAAGCTCAAAGGTTAAAGGGGGTTTAAATGGGGGGGGGGGTTAAAGGGGGGAAGGTGTCCGTGTGGGCCCCACCACATGTTATCCTCTCATGGGAGGTTATGTGGGTGTGGGATCCACCACTAACCACCCTTTGGAGATATAAACCCCAAATAAAAAAATTTATATAAGACATAAATTTTATTTAGTTTAATAAAATTCCCTAAATTAACATTCAACCCGCAAAAAACACCACTGTTGTAAATGCCCCCTTAAGAGAATATCGGTGTTATGAGTTCATCAGTGTCCTCAGATTTCAATTCTGATTTCCGGTTCAAAAAATATAAAAACCTGCACATACGGTTACTGAACGTACCCGAAAAAACCTCAAAAATTGGTTCTGAGGATACCAGGCCTCGAAATCTAGTGCCATCAGAAGATACAAACTCGTAAAATTCAATGAATTAAGAAAAAAAATTGCTTGAAAATTATGGGTCATTACAAAATAAATTTATACTGAATATATATTACATCTATATAATAGTTAAACATATAGATTTTATGAAATCATGACCAAAATAATTGGACCACATAAATAATAAATCCAAAAAATATAAAAAGCAAACAATTATTACCTGAAACATCACATTATCATGAAATTTTTTATAAATGTCTAACAAATAAATATAAGAATTTTTTTTATTGAATGGTATATATAACTTTTTTTATGAAATATATTTTTTTTAAACATATATTTTTTATGAAAGAGGTTTTAATAGAAATATATATTTTAAGACCTAAGGTAAGGGAATTTTTCTCAGTTTTTCTTCTTTGAGAGATATGTTTTATTATAAACCTATCATCTTTATTGATGATTATATAAACATCAATTTACATGTAATATCTTTAATTTTTTATCATTATGATTTTTCATTTTTCAATTTATGATATTATTTAAGGTGGTTTATGATTGGATGCTACCAAATTTGAAATGTCTTTTTGTTAGAATCCTATTATTCATTGAAATCGATTGGGATTAATTTTCTAAGGATAAAATTTCATAATCTATCTCTTACTAAAATCATGAATTTTATTCTTCTCTGGTTAGTCATAATATTTTCATGTTATAGTGAAAAATTTTAACTCATTCGTAATTAAAATAATTGGGAATTTTTTTAATAAAATCCTACATTAGTTCTCTCTTTAGTTGAAAATCTAATATTTTTTCAAGTACCACGTTTTCAAAAAAGATTTAGAACAAGTTTTCTAATTTTTTAAATTTATTTATTATTATTTTTTGACCATGGTAAAATGTTTACAATTTTTTTTAATGAAATCATCATGTTATTCCCCAAAAAAATAATCTTCGGATTCTACTAAAAATTGAAAGGAATATTTGTTATTAACATGCATGACAAGAAAATCATTTAAAACAGTCAATACCACATAATAATTTCATGAATCCCTTAATTTTTTTCAAATTTATTTTCAATGAAAATTTTTTCTTCATAATTTGAGAGATTTTTAAATAAATAATTTCAAATAAAAACAAAATTTTAAAATATCGTAAGAACTATTTTTCAATGTGGAAGATCTATATTCCTCAATAAATGTATTAAATGTGTTTTAAATATTATTTTATATTTTTAATTTTACATCATAAAATAAAAGGATTTTATTAATGGTTTACGAATTTGAACTATTAAAATTTTATTTTCAAATAAATTTTATCTTCCTCAGAAATGTTCTATTTGATATATCTTTCAAAATCAATATCAATATAAGATTGAATATTTTGGTGTAACTAATAATTTTATAGGGATAAAAAATAAGGATAAAATTTTTATTCTTTATATGAATGGTTTATTTTATTTATGAAAATATTTTTTGGAAATAAATTTCTCTTCCATAATTTAAATAGTTATAACATGTTTATAAAACCAATATTTTTTTAGGGTTTATTATATGATGAAATATTGTAATTACTGTGAAACCTGTCTCTTTTTCATAGGTTATGTTGTGATTAAATGTTTATTAAACTCATTTACTTTCAATGGTTATAATATAGAGAATATTTTTTAATATTTTTAAACACATATATATGATTTTTATTATCTGACTGGTGGTACAGACATCTCATTCCAATTAATTGTGTAACACATTATATCTCATCCGATATGAAGGAATAGAAAAAGGAGTGAACCCCACTCAGTATTTGAAATTATATTCCTGGATGGTATTTGGAGTGATTCTTGACTACTGTGAGGTTTTGGGGGAGTTAAACAATTCCACTATTATAGTTTTGGTAAAGATAACATAATAATATATAAATGTTTGTCTATAATTTTGTATATGTGAAAAATCATTGTATTATGCCAATATTTTGCTCTTATTGCCATTATTATTTGATTACATTATTATTCATGTATAATTAACTCCTACTCAATATTCCATGACTCAAGATTATGATTTTTGATGTGCATGGTATGGTTTTCAAATTATATAATCGTGTTCTCATATAAATATGTTTATGTTGTGATTATATATCTACCTTGATTACTCTTGCTGAGTATATGAGATCACCCTTTCTTATGTTTTATATCTATATGTTATGATGAACTGTATTACATTGGATATGTATACAAAGGGTGTTATTTGTGAAAATAATATTAGAAGATGATATAGTTTTCTAATAGTCTAATTGATGGTGAATCTATGTTTTTAATACAATAAAACATTATGGTTTTTAGGTGTGTGTGTATGTAATGTATTGGATAGTCACAAAAATGAATTAATATCTATATATGATAATTTGATGTCACTATAAGGAGGACATTATGGTATGATTATAATGTCCAAAAAATTATTATTCCATTAAGAATAATGTGATAGATTTCTATTTCATTATATGAATAGTTATTTTATACATGGATATTTTTTAATATCACATGATTATTGATATGGAATTACTTGAAGATCATTAATTATTTATAGAAAATCTTTCATGCTCAATTTATTGACTATATGACAATTTTTTTGTTATTTACCTTTAAATATTCGTTAGGAATTCTTTACTGAGGTTATATTCAACATTAGATCAAATATATACAATGTTATCCCTTTCTATTTTTTTGTATAAGTTTTCTATTGTAAAGTGATGTACATGAATGTTTTTATTTTTCCCATGCTACTAAATGATTCAATCGTTTGTGATGCAATATCTAGTAAGTTATTCAAAAACAATAATAAAACCACCAATTCTATCCAACTATGGTCTAGGACATTATAGTTCATATCATAGAATATTTAGTAGACACCTCAGGAACTAGATTTCCGAATACATAGATTATGTAATATTAACTTATGAATAAATATTATGATAAGTCTATTTGTAGAATGTCATCCTCAATTTTTGGTAAGGTGGAGTTTATGTGTTTTTTAATTGTAATAAATCCATGTCCAGATAATATAATTGTACATGTTTATGGAAAATAAAAATATTGGGTATTAACAGTGAAAATAGTTATATGAGTATAAAAAACAATCTGTTTGGTGCACAGTTTGATCACCCATAGTATGCACCTAGTTTGACAGAGTAAGTGGTATATTCCATGGATAATTAAAATTTTATCTATAAACTATTTGGATGAATAAAATAATAGAACCTATAGAAACCTATAATAGTCTATATGGGTATTAGATAAGTATAAGATGTATTGGGATAAACTTTCTAGGGTTAATCATAATTTTAAATTAATATATACCTCAGTCTATGTTTTTTAGTATGAAATTATAGCATGTTTAAATAAACATTGGGAGCCAATTATTGGAATACAACAAATTTTTTTATTATAAGTTTTAGTTAATTTTTTTGGGGAATAATGATATTATATTTTTCACTATATTATTAATGTTAATGATAATCTCTATGGTTAATGTGATCGTGATGTAAAATTAATAATAACAAATTATGATTGTTTGATTTTATTGAAAAAATAAGTTGTATAGTAAAATTAAGTAGTCAAAAACAAATTTGATGATAAATGTTCTTTTGGGGAGGTTCATGATAGTTTTTTTGAATATTATAGAAATTATATTATTATAGTTTTACAAATTGGGTATCCCACACTCCTATTGATAACCTATTGTATTCGGCATGGCTTTGGGGCATGAAAACATAATTGAATAGTGATATGTGTGCAAAAGCTACCACTAGACTATATGATATACTAGTTACTATTATTTTTTTTAATTATATAGATTGATGGTAAAATGTTTAGTTTATTTTTAGTAATATATTATAGGATAAATTTTTTTTATTTGTAGGGGATTAATGATATTCTAATGCATTTTCTATTAGGTTGAAGTATATATAACAATTTTTTTATCATGAAGGATAATTTTGTATGAAGGATATTTCATTTTTGGAGGTTTAATGTAGATAGTATGAGATAACCTTTGAGGATAAATAATTAAACAACTATGTTGTTATTATTATTGTATGAGATAGAGGGTTATTTATTTAAGGAATGATATATAATAAACTATTTTTTATTTATGATTTATAGTGATTAATGTGTGATCTTTTATCCATTACTAGTATTATCTTCCATTATTCTTACTATTTTGTTTTTAGTGTAGAAAAGTGGACTATATTTTTTTTAATTTGGGGATTATTTTTTTATTTTATATGTTTATTTATCTAAATCGTGCAATGAAAATTCATCTTTTAGGCTCAAGGTTTGAAGAAAAGGTGAAATTTTCGTATAAGTTCATTGATAGAAAAAAATCTATATGTGCAGTAAGAAGATATCATTATAATCATCATATATATGGTATATTAATCTCTAAACTATTTATATACTAGCATGAAAAAAATTATCATTTACCTATATTTCTAATGAATGTAGAGTCTTTTCACATCAATCGAGTTTACAATTTTATAGTTATTAGCTTTCTTATGATCAATCACATTCATATGATCAATTTTCTCTATCATTATCCTTCTTAATTTGAAAATTTATTTTCTACTCTATGTTATTATTATCACTTCCCACTATTATTCCCCTATTTGAAAATCTAGTTATATGACTTTCATATTTCTGTTACCCAATTTTATTATGATTTTTTATCAACCATTTTTATGATGTGGGTTTCAATAAAGGTATTTTCAATTTTAAAACCATGATTACCAAGATCATGTAAAAGTTATGGAAAGAGAATTTATTTACGGGGTATAATGTGACATATACAGATTATCAAAAATAAAACAATGTTCGATATTTTATTTGACTAACAATAACAAGACTAAATGAAACATGAAATATTATTATTTAAATATGACCACAAATATGACCTTAATTTGAATGTTATTAATAAATTAATTTAATTACAAAATATATATAATATTCATATTCATGATAAATGTATTAATATTTTTTTTAAATAACAATCAATTTTTTGTAGAGTTTGTTAACTTTATAAAATTATGTATTCTTCAAATATGGATTTTATTTCATTTTGTGGGAAAAATTGTAATTATACTTTTAACTATAATAATTTGTAATATATAAAAATTACTAAATTTATTAAATAATCATATTAAATTGATCTTATGGTGAAAATTTCGAATTTTATTAAAATGATTGTTTTTTAAGTGTATAGTGAAAAATAACATTTTTCTTAGAACTCCCATCTCTTTTCGTTAATAAATTAATTAAAGATATAATATATTATATATTTGTTATAAATGTGAAATATGATAAAATTTATTTATAATAATATAATTATTTTCGTTTTATTTAGTAATTTTGATGATTTTATAACAAATATATTTTTGTATTAAAATATTATATTTCACAAATCTATATTTCAGTGAATGTTTTAATTATATATTATTTAATTGATATAATAAGTAATGGGTAATTATTTAAATTATTTATACATATTAAATATCTATATATATAACTTTAATCTCGTAAAATGAATATTACTAGATATTGAGATAATGTATATTTATCTTTTTTCCTTCAAATATACATCTTCTATGAAAATATGTTTTCATCCTGATTTTTAAATTTATATTTAATTTAAATTCTTACACTTCTGTAAATTTAATTTATTAAAAATTATTCCATATTTGGAACCAGGAGGTAAAAATTTCATAAATATTTTTTATATATTTTATCCATCAAGAATAAAAACTATATCAAATAACTATCACGAGTAATAGTAAATTGGGTAATTAAGGATAAAATTATTATATATGGAATAAAAATGATCAAAAATCTTCTAATAATTTTATTTTGTGAGTATATTTCTTCCATAACCAACAAAAACTAAAATAAATGACTTCTTTTTAAATTTTACCACAATTAAAACCTTTAAATTAAAATTGTAGAAGGGAAAAAAGGGACACTCTTGTTTTTTATATCTCTTATGTGTTCAAATGAGGTAAATTAATGCCAAGAACAAATATTAATAGTTATTATTATCATAATGAAATTATCTTCATCTGGATAATTTATTTATTATATTTATTAATTATATTACAATATCAAATTCTAATGATCAACTGATACAATATTTATCAAATTAAAAGAAAAATAAAATTCATGATTCTAAAATTTCTAAAATTAATACATTATGAGTGAGTTAAATATACAAAAATTATTTAAAATATATAACATATATAAATGGTGTTAGTTTTTTAAATTCTAAATATGTCCTTATCTTGATGTTTTTGAATTAAAATTAGATAAATAGTGTAAAAATAGAATTAAGGACTTTTTATAATAAAAAATCATATATTTAATGATTTAAAATTCATAAAACTTATATCAAATGAAAATTGATTTTTTATATGGATTAAAATATCTATAATGTTTAATTTATTAGAATATTTTTATTTTATAGATAATATATTGAGAGAATAATATAAAAAACATTTACCACAGCAATTGTAAAAAATAAATAAACCCTATTTAACAAAATGATAACTGTAGAACCCTAGTATTAACATATTAAAATATTATTTGAATTTATTATTTTGATGATTAATTTTCTTATATAATAATTATATTTGTTTATAATTTTTTTTATGAAATAAACATTTATATTAATTATTACATTTATGTAATTCCAAAATTTCCCCACCCCTAACTTAAAAAAGAGCCCCACGTATCTGTTTTTTCAAACATAAAAAGCATATGGATTTATAAAATAACTACCCATATAGTGTCTTTATATAACTTACAACATCATATTGGACTTTTATAATTTATAAAATCCTACTATTAATTATATTGGTGTAAAACTACCGATGTTTTCCAGAGAGGTGGTATCTTTCATAACTAAGAAATTATTTTTCTTCTTCCACATTCTTCAAACATTTTTCAATAAATATGATATAATATCATTTGTATATAACTTATAAATATATGTTTTTATGTTAATTTAATATCTAGTATCCAAATTTTCCCCCATAAAATGTGAATGACATCATCATTTGTATGCACAATGGTCTACTGCCTCCCAAAATGATGTTTTTTCTTTTTCCATCACTACAACAAACAAATTGATTTACATATGTATTTACTATATAAATATATATATTTCATATTTATAACTATATATATTATATTTTATAATTTATTACATTTTCATTTATTTAAAAATAACAATTTTATTCACGCTTAAGTGTTTATTGTCACCTCTATAAAGAAATATGATTAACTTTTTATAACTACAACCCATGGATTCTATATATATGTTTATTTAGAGAAAAAATAATATATTTATTCTATATTGATCATTATTTAATGTTAAAATGAAACTTATGTTCTTTCCATCATAATCGTTGAAAAATAGAAAAGTAACTGATGTGTATTTATGGCTTACCCTCTCTATGATTGTAAAAAAATTTATTTTTCCTATCAATATTTCATGATTTATTTAAAATGTATAATTTCTATATAAAAATTATATTATTTTTAAAATAATTATTCTATATATTATTGAATAATAATTTTTTACCATACTCAATCAATTGGAGCCAATTGGGACATATGAACTAAATATCATCAAAACGTATGACATGAACATAATTGACTAAGTAATTAATTATAACACAATATTGAATAAAATAGAAGGAATAATAAAAAATTTAAATAATAATCATGAAATTAATTAATATTAATATATTATATTGGATTATAAATAATGTACAAGATTAGATATCCCTAAGGTGTGGGGTTTCAGAACTATGTTTCTTTTAATTGATTTATATTACTTAATATTGGTCTTTTATATTATAATATTTTAATTTTAATTAATTATTATGAGTTTTTGTAATATATCAAATTTATAATGATTACTAGAATTTTTTAAACTTAATCAATTCATTCAAAAATGGTGAATCTAATTGTATGATTTCTATAAAATATTTAATCTCAGTTCTACTACAATGAGACATATTTTGTATTATATGCCTATTTAATTTTATAAGGTTTTTATATAACCCCATTGGTATAATATATCATTACTATTTTTGTATTCACAATTTTTAATGTTTCATTTGAATTTATTTCTTCCAAAGCCGTTATAATATAAATGATTCTAATGTGGTAAGGGATTATTTCATAAAATCATCTTTATTTGGGATTATTTTTGTCTATGTCTTTTATGGGGTATCTACTAATTTTTTCTAAAACTACTATATTTAAATATTATTTTTATTTTTCTCAGAGTTATATGTTTCTATTAATTTTATCCACATTATGTTCTCAAGACACTGAAATAATTTTTTCATGTAAATTTGACTTATATTTCTACTTGGACGATAATCTATTTCATTAATATATTTATTTAAATTTAAAATAATTGTTGAATAATTTTAATATTATACATTTGAGTAATAAATAAATTTTCACACATGTTTTAATATTTTTTTAAATTGTTTTATATGAATTACATTTTTATTTTTTGATCATTGAATTTTATCTTTTTTTCTCGAAAATCCGAAAGGAATCATTTTTGGAATATACCTGACTTCATCAGAATATTCCCACCACCATGACTACAATTCCTCAAACAAATTTATTTTTATTTTTAATAATAATATTTTTTATTTATTATAAGTACTGTTATTTTGTTTTGTATAATATTCATTTAATCCAAATAAATGATTGCAAAATATAAATATTCAATGGGAATACTATAACCATAAATTGCAAAAAGGAAAAAAGACCATAACTAACCTAGAAAACCTACTTGAATGCCTATCAAGATCACCATCAGATGACCAAATACAACAAACATACCCAAACATTAGTGAATAACATTCAGTTTTGTCGCAGTGAAGAACATTATGTAAAGTAAAAAAACAATAGTACTATGAATCGATGGAATTAAGAGAAACATTATATTAAGTAGAAATGGTTTCTGAGTTTTTGAACACCATAAACTAGTATTTATATGGATTTGAAGATAAATATGAACATTGTTATACATTGGGGTCTTTGTGTCACTATGTTATTTTATATTACCATTGGTTTTGGTGACAATCATAATATTTTATAACTATTATGTAAGTGGATCATTTTTAGTAGTCTATTTATATCAATATTTTAAGTATTTCCCATGTTTTAAAAATGGTTTAAATAAGTTAATGTAATTTTATTATTTAAATAATCACATAGTTATAATTAAATATATATTTTACATTTGGATATCAAAAACATTATAACCAAGATGATTCTTTTATAATGAATAAAAATTTAAAAATGAAATGAAATGTTTTAAATGAAGTTTTATTTGGAAATTTAATTTTTTAAAACTAAAAATGAATACAAATATATTAAATAATGATATATAGTATGAGAAATAATGTTTATATATATATATATATAATATATTTAATATGAGTATTCCATTCTTTCTACTACGTTTAATAAATTTTTGAAAAAAGGTTAGGTCAGTACCCCACCCAATCGAGGGAAGACATTAAGGCCATGCCCTCAAGGTCTATGTGGGCATCACATGTAGACAACTGAGTCCATAGAACCCGGAGAAGCACATGAATGGTGCATGTAGATTTGCACACATGTCGTGTATGGTGAGGAATAAGTTCCCTCACATACCCATGTATAGGTCCTCATAGGGTGCAAGCATGGGGTGAGGCAGGTCATGCACTGGTCTTAGTGTGGGTGGGTCACGACCTACGGTTGGGGGTCCCATTTTAATAGACCCCGTTGTGTGTAATGTGTTATTGGCATATGCAAGGTATGTCATGAAATATAAGGTGGCCCCTAAACCACTCCAGTTTCGTCATTGGATGCTAATTTATACAAAATATCTAATTTGAGATGCTCTGTCTCACCAACTGAGATGTCAACCGTCTAATCCAATCCAGACTTCGAACACCACCATTTCTCCCTTTTTCCATGATTTTCGTCAACCGTGTGATTGAGACATGTTTGATCCCAGCCTCACATCACTTTTAAATCACACAAATTCCCAATGACTCTCTGATAAAATCCATATTACCATCATGACCGATCATCCATTTTTAATTCTCTATAAATCACTACAGCCATCTGATTTGTCCACTCTCAATCCGAAAACTCCATTATTTTCCATATCTTCTTTCTTTTTTTTTTCTTCTTCATTATGCCACACCAATCGATGTCTCTCTATCCTTCTCTACTGTTACATCGTCTTCCTGTGAGTTTTTTCATTTATCTCCTCAGACCCATCCCTTTTCATCCTTCCAAAAGTCCACAAAGGGGATTTAGTTATATGAAAACACCTTTTGTGACATGCGTGTTTTATAGAATATATTTATATATTATTATACAACCGATCCATTTATAATTTGAGTTAATCGGGGATTTTGTTGTTTTTTTCAAACGGTTATATTCAGTTTTCCTTAGGTCTCATTGTTTAATTTTTTATGTTTAATAGTAGTTTATAGAATTATTATAAAAACTTTATAAAAACCACTTATATAAACTCATTCTTTCAACTGTTACGACGAATGCTCTCCACCTCCAAACACTTCTTTGAATTTTTCCCGTTTCAACCTCACCTTTGAGTCACGTAAGTGTTTTTTTAGTTTTTAGTTTTGATTAACTAATATATAATTATTTATGTATATATATTATTTAAACAATACTCACCATATTATGTTTTATATTTTTCCAATGATGAATTTTTTTATATAAATTATTTTCATTATTCAAGTAATTCATGTAAGGGTTAATCTAGCTTCATTTTTGATATGAAAAATCTCAGATCTACACTTTTATATATACTTTTATATGTATATATATGTATACAAATTTTAATTATATATTAATTTAGGTTTTATATAATTGATATTAGTTGTTAAAAAATGTTTTTTGTGTATGATACTTGAAATGATTTATTAAACATTGTTTTGGTTAAAGAAATTCCATGTATAAATTTTGCGTATATATAGTTGTCTGTAATCTCCAAAACCAAATCTATGTTTGGGACATTAAAGTTATAATTATGAGTAATTAATTTATGTTTTATGCATGTATTATTTGTAAAAAGGTTTAGTAAGAGAGGCTTTGAGTTTCTAAACTAATACATATATGTATATGTATATATATATATAATGTTTTAAATCCTAATCCTTGAAATCTACATTTATTAACAAGATAAAAAATAAATTTAAATAGAGATCCTTACCCTTATACATATTATTTTAATTATTATTTATAAACCCACATGTATATATATAATTATCACACATAAAATTTGATATTGTAAGACAATTATGAAACATTGTTTTGTTATTGTGAGCATAATTTTTTACAAGAAGTCACCATCATGTTATTGAAATTGATATTAAATGCATCTCAATTTATAATTTTAGGATAAATATTTGGAATTATCTTTTGTTTATTATATATACATATACATTCATAAACCAAGATGGTGATGTTTTTTTTAATTATTTATGCATCAATATCTCACATGTAATTAATGTTATATATTTAGAAATTTTTTTTATTCATAATGAATCTTCCCAAAAGAATAATTTTAATTTTTAATTTGTATGATCTAATTGAAACTCTTATTTATCAGTGTATAGAAAATATGAATTATTACTACATTAAATTCAAAAAAATGTATTTGAGTATAGGAAATGTTCATTTCTAGGAATCACATTTTTTGAAATTAAGAGTCCTTATTTTATATGAAAAACCTAAACTATATATCATTTTTGGTGCATTAGTTATGATAAAATGTACAAAAGTGTGTCTGTTTGTCCATGTATGTAATTGATTAATTTGAATTTTCCATATCCTAATGTGTAACTGACGAAACATAATGTTTTTAGATTATTGTTTACATTTAATGCTTGAGTCACTTTATTTATTAATAGAAATAGTAATTGAAAACTGGATTTTATCTCTTATGATAACTTGTGTATTAAGAATTTAATTATTCAAAGTGGTATGGGACACATTCAATAGGAGACACAATTTAATTATTCAAAGTTTTATGGGGAACATTGAATAAAATATATTACATAATTTAATAAATCCTTGATTTATTAGACATATTGATTTAATTTTTTTTTAGAAAAATGAAGAATGCATAAGACATATTATGTTAATGGTGAGGCCTACAATAACCTCTTCATGCATCGTCAGGTCTCATGATAGAAACTAGTTAATGGTAGGAGGCTTTGAGAGAATGATGACGTATGGACCTGGCAGGAGGCATCGACAAAATTGTATGATTGTCATGTATTATGAATTATCTCAATAGATGATTAATGTTTTACCAATAGCGTGATTATTAAACTAGTAGAAAATCCATGGTTCATAATATTTTGCATATGATAATGGTAAGAAATTCACATGTCATAATGATGAAATAACGTAGATAAACAATTGTAAAGAATGTTTAGCATTTATTATCAAAACATTAATATAGATTTTAGATTATTCATCTATCATTTCATGAATTTCATTTTACATGATAAGAGATTTTTGATATTTTTACATGGGAGATTTTATGTAGTAATTATTTCATAAAATAAATTGTACCGGTACCCTTTCATGTCATGATTAATTTAATTAATGAAACCCCTAACTTATATATAGCATTGCATTCATTTTTTGTATAAGTATGTATAATAGGAATTGTGTTTTATCTGTATATTTTAACTTGTTATGTAATATCTTGTGTATGTTATTTCCATAAAATGATTTGAATTAACCTCTAAAAAATGAAAATGACATGCAACATGAAATGTTATTTTTTAGGAAAATGTTTTAAAATTATTTTAAAAGGTTGTTTTTACAGTGGAATTTCATTAATTAGTTTTAAAACCCCTTTATGAACAATTTAAATTATCACCCTACATTATCAATTTATTTTTATAGGATTCATAGATTTTTTATCTTTGAGTTATTCTATATTGTTGAAACAATATGAATCTTATCTTTTATAATTTTGAAGAAATGAATTAGTTGTATCTGGTTTTCCAGAATCTGGACCAAGAAGATCGGATATGATGAGATGTGATGGGTAATTTTATTAGCATATTTTTATAAAAAAACATGTGTTAGGAACTGACTCTAGGATACTGGTGTTGGGACCCCAAAGTTGGTATCAGAGGAACAGACTAGACAATTATATAAAATTAGAACAAAACTAAATATTTAGCTATACCTTGCATAGTATAACTCTTTCCTTAAATTTTTTGATGGATAGACAGGGATCACCAACAAACCTCTTGTCACTCCATATGAAATTACATGAAAACATAATTGTCATGTTGTGTTTGGAAGCATACCAGCCTTTCACGAACCGTCATTTGAATAGTAAACTCCTCTTCTAGGTGTCAAACAACCCAAATGTCATTTTACTTCACTAAGGGTGGAGTCATGTCACCAACATTATGTATCAAGTGAAACATGCATATTATTCATATAAAGGAATGTACAATGAAATCCACTTCCTATGACTCGCCTTATATGAGTCTTATCTGCCCCTAGAAAAGATTTGTGAAGCTACAGAGGTGGGTAACCCCCCTGCAGCCTATCTGTTTCATGTTCTGAGCATTAGTATGTATGAATGAATTTATAATATATAGTTTTTAGAAAAAAAGTTTACTGGCTAGTATTTCAAGACCATGTCCATTTTTATATTTCTGAACAATACACCTCCCATTCCACTCTCTCAAAGACCTAGTTCTACTCGCATGCATTCAACCCTAGATTCTCAAGGAGTATTGGGGAAAATGAAATTGATATGTTTAAAAATGTTTTTGGTATCAACCTAACTGGAAGAACAAACCAGGAAAGTCTCCGACAGTGGAGGACTTGGTGAATGTATAAACTAAATATATATAAATTGAATTTTGTTAGTTACAAATAATTAAAACATATCTTGTAGGTAAATCAAGGTAGACAAAAAAAAATTGATATCGAAGTAAAAGAGTACAACAGAATTGCGAGGGCGCAATTTCATTAAGGGGGGGATAATGTGATGCCCCTCATATATTCATTTAAATTTTCAATAAAAATATTTTTTACATATTAAAATTATTGTTATTATCATCATTATTATTAAATATTAGGTCCATTAAAAATTAATGATTGTAGAATAAAAATAATACATATTTTTATCAATGGGAACAATGAACGTCACATCGCATAAAGGCCAAAAGCCCATAACTAACCTCGAATACCTACTATAAATCCTATCAAGATCACCAGGAGACCACCAAATACAAAAAAAAAACAAACCAAATAAGTAGTGAATATCCTTCAGGTCTGTCACAATGAAGAACGTTGTGGGATGTACTATTTCAACAGTACGAAGCATAAAGGTAATGATGAGAACCATTCTTAAATAGAGAATTAGTTTTTGAATTTTGGAACACCCTAGAAAAGTATTTATAAGGACTTGAAGGTGAATATGATCATTTTTATCCACTGGGGTCTTTAGTTGACCAATTTATTTAGTATGACCAAAGGTTTTCATGATGGTCATAAAATTTTATAATCGTTATGTAATCTGATTATTTTGAGTATTCAGATTATTTATGTTTTTTACCTATTTCAAATATTTTAAAAATGCCATAAATATTTTGAAGTTATATAATCGGTCAAATAATGACATAGTTTTAATTAATGTTATATTTTATATTTAGATTTTAAAATTATAATAACCATGATGATTCTTTTATAATGAATATTAATTTTTAAATGCAATGATATGTTTTAAATGAAGTTGTGTTTTTGAATTTAGTTATTAAAAACTAAAAATGAAAAAAAAAATCTGAAATAATGACATTTAGAATGATAAATAATTATTATATATATAAGGGAATTAATATGAGAACTTTTGTCTTTTAACTGTTATTAATAATTTTTTGACAAAAATTTGGGTGACTACCCAACCCAATCGAGTGAAACCTTTAAGGAAATTCCCTCACAGTTTGAGTTTGGATATTACTTAGATAATACAGGTCGGAGAACCGAGAGTAACACATGCATTGTGAATGACATTTCATGCATATTCCTTGCATGGTGAGGCCTAACCATGCACACAGACCTGTGTATAGGGCCTGGTCGGGCATGAGTTGGGGGTCTGTTAGGTCGTGCACCAGCATGAGAGATGGAGAGACATTGCCCATGGGTGGGGGTCTCATGTATAAGGACTTGGTTGAGTGTGCAGTGTTATTGGAGTATGGATGACACATCGAGTAATATATATCGGTCCTGAACCTTCTCTCGTTTCTATGTGGGACTACAATTTTTATGGGAGATCCAATCTGATTCCTTTGATCTCACAGTGTGATATCTCAATCATTTGATCCGAGCTATCCTTTGAACTATACCTAATCTACCTTTCTCCATGATCTTCATCAATCCTTTGATCGAGATGCATTTGATCCTTGCCACACACCCTTTTAAATATCTTGTTTTTCACATGATTTCCATATCAACGACACATTATAATCTCCATGGCTTATCTGATTTTTAAACCACATAAATCACCATATTTGTCTAATCAATTCACGCCCAATCTGAATTGTACATCCTTTTCCACATCTTCTTCTATTCTTCATCTTCTTCCTCGCGCCGCACTAGTCAATGTTGCCCCGTAATAATCCACTATTTGTTCTACCTCAGAAGAGTCATTCCATCGCTCTCCCTGAACCCAACACTTTTTATCCATCCACAAGTCCACATATGATGCATTAGTTTAATGCAGACCCCTTTAGATTATCATGAATGCTTTACATAATATATATATTTATATATATATTATTAGACAATAAATCAATTTAATATTTTCTTTAATTGTTTTTATTGTATTTTTCGAAACAGTTAGATTCAGTTTTCATTAGGACTCTTTGTTTATTTTTTTATGTTTAACCATAGTATATAATATTATATATATAATGTTATATAATCCATTCTTATAAACACATTTTTTCTCCCTTTACCCTACGTGTTTTCTCCTCCCAACTCTTTTTTCGACTCTTTCTCATTTCAACCACACATTGAGTCATTTGATGGTTTATTTATTTTTGTGTTTTGATTAGCCCTTATATAAATATTTTTGTATATAAGTTTATATATAAATACCCAGCCTTTTTGTTTTATTTTTTTTAATGATGAATATTTAAATTTATATGATGTTCTTTATTCTTGAAATTCATTTAATGGTTAACCAAGATTCATTTTTGAAATGCAAAAACCCATATATAAACTTTTTTATACAATTTTACATGTATATATATGTATTTCAGATTTAAATGTAAAATGATTTTGGTTTCATAGAATTGATATTAGTGGATAAATAATTTTTTTGATTGTATGATACTTTAATGTTTTTATAAAACATTGTTTTGGTCATGAAAATTCCATGTTTTCACTTTGTGTATATACAGTTTTATATAATCATTAAAACCTAATCTATTTTTTGGATTTTAATGGGATAATTATCATTAATTACCTGATGTTTTTTGATATGTATTAGTTGTAAAAATGTATACAAATAGAGGTTTTGGTTTTTTAAACTAATACATATATGTATAATTATATATATATATATATCTGTGTGTGTGTGTAAAATGTTTTTAATCCTAAGCTGAGTAAGCTTTATTCATTTTTATGATATGAAATTATTTATAAAGGTGATCTCAGTCCGTATATGTAAACTTTTAATTAATATTTTCAATCCCACATGCATATATATAAGTATCGAAAATACAATTTGATAGTGGAAAAAAATAAAAAATAAAATTTTGTTATTTTTTGCGTAAATGTTTTAAAATAAGTCACCACCTTATTATTTCAATTGATATTAAATGCATATAAATGTATATTTTTTGGATAAATAGATGGAATTGTGTTTTTTATTACATATTAATATACACATATAAACACATATAGTGAAGTGTGTTTAATTATTTACGCATCAATATCTCACATGAAATGAATGTTATACATTTACAAATATTTTTTATTAATTAATGATGAATCTGAAACAAATAATAATACTAATTATTAACATTTATGATTTAAAATACACTCTTATTTATCAGTGAAAATTAAATATGAATGATAAATATTGTAAATAAAAAAATGTATTTGAGTATAAAAAATGTTCACTTCTATGAATCAACGGTTTTGAATTTAATATTCATTACTTTATATGACAAACATAAACAATTTATCAATTTATGTGCACTAGTTATCATCATATATACAAAAGTTTTTCTGTTATTCCATTAATTTCATTGATTAATTTGATTTATCCATAGCATAATGTGAAACTAAAAACCCATGTAGTTTTTAGATTAATTTTTACATTAGTTACTTGAATCACATTATATTTATATATAAATAGTTATTTAAAAATTAAATTTATATTTTTTGATAAATTTCAAATTTCAAATTTAATTATTAAATTTTCTATAGAACACATTGAATAAGTGACACAATTTAATTATTCAATGTGGTATGAGACACTTTCTATAAAAGACATAACATAGTTTAATAACTCAATGTGGTATGTGACACAATGATTTAATGACTTTTTAGACATTTGTAGAATGCATATGACTTATTATTTGATGGGTGAGTCATTTCAAAGCCTCTCGATGCAACGATAGGTACGTGAGAGAAACTAGATCATGGAATGATTCTTTGACAGAATAATTGTTCGTGGTCTTAGAACGAGGCCTTGACAGATTGGTATGATTGTCCTGTATTATACATTCCATAAATATGTTATTAGTATTTAACCAACCATGTGATTATTGGACTATTAGAATATACATGGTTAAAAATCTTTTACATATGGTAATATTAATGAATGAACATGTCTTAATGATTGAAGCACTTATCAAATCATTTGTAAAGTATTATTTTCGATCATAACATTAAAAAAAGTTAGAAAAATTATTTTTCTTTTCATGAATTTCATTTTATGTGATAAGTGATTTATGAAATTTTTCTTTGTTCATTTATATGATGATATTATTTAATTTACTAAATTGTACATGAAAACTTGAATGTCACAAATAACTTAATTTTATTAACCCCTGACTTATATATAGCATTCCATGCATTTTGGTACAAGTATGTGTACTCTGAAATGAGTTTTATCTGTAGCTTCTAAGTAGATATGTAATTTATTGTGTCTGAGATTTCCCTAAAAAATATTTCAAGTAACCTATGAAAAATGATGATGATGTGTTACTATAAATGTTGTTTCCATTTAATAAAATACATTATAATTATATTAAAAGGACGTTTTTAAAGTGGAATTTAATTTATTATTTTTAAAACCCCATACAGAGAGTTTTAAATTGTCACACAAAATTTTCAATTTATTTTTACAGGATTAGTATATTTTTCATCTGTCAGTTCTTCTATGTGGTGGAAACAATATGAATCTTATATTGTATAGTTTTGAAGAAATGTTTCAATTGTATCTAGTTTTCTAGAACCTAGACCAGCAAGATCAACTATGATGAGATGTGGAATGTAATTTTATTACCATATTTTTATTAAAAAAAATTACACACCAATGTTTAGGCACCAGTTCCCATATTCTAGGGATAGGACCTCACAAATACCATTCATTAAATTGAAGCTTTATTTACTATTTTCAATGATTTATTGCTATTAATATCTTTTTCTACGTATTCTAAAAAATGTTTTAAAATGTGGATATTGAATGTAAAGAATTTGTTATCCAAAATAAATATTTATTGGTCCATTTTTTGTAATTCTATTCATCAATTAAAATATAAAAATATGTTTCTCATACTTACATATAGATATATATTAAGGATTCCATCCATATTATTTCAATTGATTTTTTATGATCAGTTTCACTTTGGAAATATTAACATTTTCTATGGATTTTTTTTCAATATGAATGGTTATATTGACTAAATATTTATTTGTTATTATCTCATTCTAAATTATAAATGATTTAGGCTTAGAATGTGATAGGTGGAACTGTTTGTTACCCTAGATTCATAGATAGTTCTCATAAGATATTCTAGTTTGAGTATTATGTATGGGACATACATATTTATCTAAGAATTCATAGAATTGATCCTTAATTGTGTGTTTTTAGAGAAGATAATTATACATTACATCAGCATAAGTAATTTCATGGACTTTTGTGTGATTATTTATATTGTTAGGTTATCGATGGATTCCATTAATGCTCATGTAATTTTTTATATTTAATTTTATATGATCATTGTTAATATCTAAATTAATTTTAATTCTCCTTTTATTTACTTTTTGGATTCTCTTTCAAGTTATTTAGCTTTCCATATTTATAATTCCATATTTTCTCATGATAATTTCACTTTCATAAGACTAATTGATGATCTAAGAACACCATTGTTTTGTTTCATTTCCCCTATGTATTAAGATGGGATATTTGAATGAGTTTAGGGATGTAGAATATTTTCATTCAATATTATTTTCATTTTATATTTTAAAAAGTAATGTGAGATTCCATTATGTGTCTAGTTTCATGTGACCACTACAACTTTTATACTTTTGGGATGAGGTCGCTTGAATGTTATGAAAATCTAATATAGTTACCACATGATCTAGATTACTAAATTCTTAGTATTTAGTAACCAAATCATACTGAAAAGGATTTACATAAGAAATCAGTTCATAGGTCACATAATGACGAAATATTACGATTAAATAAACAATTCCAATAATTATATTTTCTTCTATACATAGTGTGTGATTAAAAAACATTTTTTTCACATGTTATTTTTAATAATTTTTTTTATTTTAATAACCATGATTATGTGAATTTTTAAGGAGCCACAAAAAAATCCGTATTGATAATTAAAAACTAAATTATAATTTCAAAAAAAAATTCCCCTTCTTAAATGATCAAAAATAAATATAATTTATAAAAAATAATCCCCCTTTATGGAAGCTGAACTCCAACTGTTTTAATGGTTGAATCAAAAAATATTATAATGATTAATAATTGTAAAATTATATTTTATTTAAGTCCCATGTTAATAATTATATATATAGTTTTCTTATCTATAAATTAATTAATTATTAACATGTAATCAACTAGAAATTTATATAAATATAATAAAATGAAGAGATTGAATATTAAATCATTTAAACCCCCTTAATATACAGTTTTCCTTTTACATGAAATATCATAATCATAAATATATTTTTGATGATATTTATTGATAACGTTTAAAAAAATATGTTGGCAATATAAAACTCTAAAGGATACAGGGAACCATGGAAAATTTTCAACATATTCAGGTAATCACAAAATGTAATTAAATGTAGTAAATATGTAACACATAGTGAATGTATATATATATATGAGCTAGAGTATATAACTTTATTATAATATTACATGATAGAAATAAAAAATTAGATCCATTATCATGACTATAAACAAATAAATGACATTATAAAGAATTATTACTGACCAAAACATATGAAACTTTTAAAAAATGTAATCTTTCTAACTAAAATAGTTAATATAAAGTGGTATTTTGAAGGGGAAATGGATTAATCATTCAAGATACATTTTTTAGTTTAAATATATTCATCAACTATATTAATTTTATAATTTTAAATAATATTTCCATATATAGTTATCATATTTATTTTTATCAAACATTAATGACTATAAAATATAAATATTGATATCTACCAACTGATCATCAATTGGAAAATATTGAAAACATATTTCACCCTTTTTTAATTGGTCCCTAATAAAATTATATATAACCTTAGTATTTTTATTCATATTTTTTAATGGATTAATATATGTTGTAATAGTTGATGAGTTATAAAAATAATATAGATAATTTCTCATATAAAACAAATTTGCTGGTCATAATATATAGGTATTGAATATAATTTAATTTTATAGGTTTTAATTAAACATATTTTATTGATAAACAAATTATTATTATTTCATATAACTCTAAGAGACATAGTATTTTCTTTAAAGTGCTACATTTTACACGTTCCTTTTTTATTTATTTAAAATCCAACAAAATCTAAAGCTATATAGAATCTGAAATCAAATTCAATTTTCAAAATAAAGAATAAACTAATGTTCATAGAACCATAAAATAAATTAGGATTCAATTTGTATATTTTTTGTGACATTATTTTGAGTCAACATGAGATATATCAATAATAAAAACTAATTTCATTAAATCTAGTAAAAAAGCAGTTGAATTTAAGAATATAAATATCATACCTCTATAATGAATTGTAATAGCTAATTTTATGAATTAATTGACTTATAGTTTTCATTACATACTTATGTACTGTTTTTATCTTTTAAATTTATCAAATATACATTTTTTAACACATTTCATTTCTTACGTAAATTATTTCAGAAATATTGTATCATTCCTTTGAATTTTTTTAAATCTAATATAGTGTTTCAATTCACCGAAATAGTTAATGTAAAACAAATTTTTATTAATTTTATAAATTTAAAACTCAAATTATTACTTTAAGATATAAATATAATATCACCCCTCTAAATTTATACAATAATTTTATTGATAACATTATCTTATAAATAATGAATTTTTGAATTTTCAATTTAATTTTTTAATTGATATTATATATTTGATCATACATAGCTCAAGGATATTAATTTTTTCTATAAAATCATTATAAATATTAAAACAATGATTCATATTTTCTGAATTTTAAAAAAATGGTTTTGTCTAAAATAAAATTCCTTAAAAATATAATAAAGAAATTGAAATTTTTATATTAATTAGAAATAAGTAAAATTTCATTGAATGTATTATAAGATAAAAATATTCTAATAAAATTTATTCATTAATTTGATGTTACAATTTATTTAGATCATATGAATATTTATTTGAATTATCATTATTCTACTAAGATAACCTTATTCGAAAAAATATTTTCAGTTGTATGATGCTAATTTATAAAACTACATTTAATAATCAATACATAAGAAGCTTTAGGTGGTTCAACTAAATATCATACCGTAATTTTTGAAAATTGTTTTAAATCTTCTACCATGGAAAATAACTTTTTCAAATCAATTAATGCTTCATAGATATTTTTAGTAGAAATAACATAGATTAAATCATTATGAGAAGATAAATTCAAAAAAAAAATTTGTTTGAATTATTATATCAATATTTATATTTACATTATATAACGAGTGACAAAAATGTAATTTATAGGTTGTTTCAGGATTAATAATATCCCCTAAACATGTTCACTTTAATTTTTAAGTTCACTACATATACATTTAATATATATAAACCCTTATAATTTTTTGTTTAAATCATCATTAATTTTTTTTCAAAATATTTTCATTTTATTTAAAATTTGTAGAATCATAAACTAACAAGGATCTTCTAATATAAACATGATAGTCTGTAATATAGTTTGAATAACCTAAAAATATACCTTCATTATATTTTTAATCATAATTATTTAATTATTATTTAATGTTAAGAATATATACTTTGAAAATGAATACTCTAAGATAACAAATTTTTTGCTTTTTTCAATTATAACGAACATATTAAGTAATAATTAATATAGGTCTTAATAAAAATCTATTAGAAACATAGAATACAATATTTAAAACTTTTGTTTTAAAAAAATAACATTGTTTACAATTTATTTAAAATGGGAAAACTATTTCTTATTAGAGTCTATTTTTCATATCACTAAAACCATTTCAATTTGGTGACTTTATCCCTGAAAAATTATTACAATACCCATTTTCAATGAATTTTTCAATTTTAATATTTTATTATCTCTCCAACTGAATCGATTGTTAAGAAAAAAAATAAATAACTTTTACATTTAATAAAATATTATTCGATGATGAAAACTTATAGATGGTTTTAGATTTATGAGCAAGGTTTTAGGTCCATTTAAATATCATAATGTTAATTATAGTGTATAAAAAACATTTCCATCAATACAAGAATAATATTATAGTCCAAATAAATCAAAATGTTAAATATTTAATATACATACTATTTTAACATCTTTAATGGGCATGACATTCCCTTTATGGTGGTTAATATTAATATAGGGGCCGCATATATGGGTGTTTTATAGAATTCATTTGGTACATGATGAATATTTTTTTGTCTTCACAACTTTTTAAGAAGGATGTAATTCTCATTTCCAATTATCATATTACATAGAACCTTACCCATTTAAAAAATATTTAATCAATTTAAATTTTTCAAAATCAGTTTAGAATAATGGATTAGATAAATATTTTTCTATGGTTATTCATAAAATAATACAAATATCCAATTAAAAATGACCCATTTATCATTCTGAAATATTATATAAATTCCACCATCAAAAAATTGTGATATCATAATGAAATTATTCTTGAATCATTTTATATTTATAACATTAGATATGTAAAAATAATATTATATTCCAACCTCACCAAAATATTTTCTGTTATATTTTAAATTATAACAAAATGTATCATTACTTACCACACATATTTTGGATAACTGAAAATTTTTAACAATGATTGATAGTTTCTAAGAATATATATTATAAAAATATAATGTTCCCTTTTTCAAATTTGTAATTTGCAAATCCTATAAACACAAATATAAAAATTGTACATATTAAAACAATGTCCCATTCAGGTAAGGGGAACATTTCATAAGAACCCAAATAGACTATGAACACTTATTAAGAAATAATTTAGTAGATAAATATTTAGAAATAAATAATTATTTGAATCTAAGGGATTGTGGAAATATCAATAAACATTCCATTGGATTTTCACTTTCTATAAACCATTTTTAAAATTTTTTTTTTAATAAAATTATTTTTTCCAACCAAAATTATGAAAATTTTAGGAAATTAATTTACATAACAAATTCCAATTTTCATTTTATTAATTTGTTACAATCATAACATTGTTTTTAGAACATTGCATTCTTTAAAAATATCAGGATTGGTTTGTTTTTAAAAATTGAATTTTCTTTTTATATTTTCATTTTCTATTAGAGTAGAATAATGTTTTATTTCTTCTAAAACATATATTTTACAATGATAAACCTTTAATTGGAATATTCATGCTAAATTTTTAAAAAATATTCAATGAGTTTATCATTGGATCTAAAATTATCACTCCTTAATTTTTATTTTCATCCTAAAATATCCAATTATCCTTAAATAGATTATTATACATAATTCTATGCTCCATATAGATATTGGAAATTTTTGAAGCATCATTATGTGACTTTTAAATTTTATCATATATTTTATTGGTCATTTGTTTTTTATATTTACATTGAGAAGATTCATTATCAAAATCAATGTCTTTATTAGAATATTACACTATGAAAATTTTTTTGATTCATTTTCAGGAACCTTATACTTCATTGTAGTCTATGTCATTAGTATAGATCCAAATAAGTTCCAGTATTATCCCATTTTCCATTTTCATCCGCTAGTTTTCCAATTATTTCATCAACATTAGACCATCAGGTTTAATGTTTCATTTCCTCCCTACATTACAAATTTTTACTATTATAAAATCACTATGAATTATATTTTATTTTCTTATATTCTTATGAACATCCCAATGATAATACGATTTATTAATCATCAAGTTTCATTTCATGTTTATAAAAATTCTCATAATAAAATTAGAATCATCATCAGTTCGATTTCCCAAGAACTCATAATTTGATAACAACAAGTAAAATTTATTTTTTTTCAATGAAACTCATTTTCTATTATTTTATACTATTATTAATTAATAATTATAAATTCATACTTAGGTAGTAATAATGAATAAATAATACCATCAAGTGTACAATGATTAATATTCTCAATCTCCTTAATAAATTCGTAATTATAATTTAAATTCCTAGATTGATATATTAGATCTCATTAAATGAAAAAAATATATTATCCAAATCATTTTTTAATTTATTACTTCCATTTGAAATGATGGTAAAATAATGATACAATTTTTTCATAGCTTCATTTTCAACAATTGAAAAATATTTATATTTTGGACTATCCATTCTATATTTAGTTATATTTAGATTACAAGAACAATTAGTATTTTTATATATTATATTTATATAATTTTTTGTGTTAAATACTAATTTCATATTCAAAAAAATTCAATTAATATAATAAAAAATTATATTCATGAATTTATAATTATGATTTTATAACACAACAATATCACTGAAACATGTATCTGGAACATGCTTGGGGAGATTGTATGGTGTTACCATGGTTATCTAATGGTAAATAAATATATCTTTCAAATATTTTCCAATATTAATATAAAAATATCCAATATAATTACTAGAAGATAATATTGGTCTTTTTGGTTAACAAACTATCATTAGAACTGGTTCCCATATTCTCAAAAATATAATTTCCTTTTATATTTATCTCTATAATATTCATATAAAACAATTTGTATTTAAAAAAATATAATAATACATTCATGTTACATGATTTGATATTAATTGATTTTTCCCAAAGTTAATATGATTAAATATAATATATAATTGTGGATTATCCCTTTCATAAAATCTATTAAATTAGTAATGATACTAAAAAGAAGTGGTGGAAAATAAAATGACTAAAAAATAAATTTATGATATTTTTAATCTAAGGTATCTTATTTATACAATTCATATACTAAGTGTGAGAGTATGGATTCCATTGTATAAGTGGAGAAACTTTTTAGGAATATCAAAACCTTTTTGATGTACCTTGTTTTCATGGAGTGACACGTAATGGAGTTTGAACCAATATACACTACAATTACTATGTTTTCCCTTCCTATATATTCAAAAATATTGAAATCAATCATTTTACTCAATTATGTGAAATAGATAAAATGATATTATCTCATCCCTCAATTTGGTATGAAATTTAGAATAAAAAATCAATAACACGAAGATATGTTCATAGTTTGGACTAAAAGTTTGGGAATAATATTTTAGAAGTGCATGTCGTGTTCTTAGACAAATAGTATTCACCGAAATATTTGAGTGTTATTGTAATTAATTTATGATAGTGTGCAACCCCTAATCCGAACTTCTTTCATACTATATAATTCATAATTTATCCTAGAACATATGGGTAGTGTCTTTCCTTAAATATTATGTTATAAAGTACCTCCATGTATATTTTCATCATCCAATAACTTTGAAAAAATTATTGATTCTTGTAATTAATTTTCATTAATGTTCTATTTTCTAATTTTAATTAATCAAATCATTAAAAATGATCTGTTTTAAGAATCACCATGAATGATACAAATTTATAAATAACATTGATTTCCTACATAACTTCAAAATTGTTTCATAAAAATCATCCAATAATCATCATTATTATTATTATTATATATTCGTGCATGAGAGCATGAATGCAAGAACATAACCTCATTTCTTCTCAATAAGGATATGAAAAAATATGTTCTTCAGTTATATTAACAAATTCAATGAATTCATGTCAACATATTCCTTACATTCATTAACAAATGATTATTTCTTCTACGATTGATGATTTTTATGTGTATCTTTATTTACAACACATCTTCTTTTATACCAAAGAGATATAACAATATCATATCACTATTATTTTATATATTCATCAAAATTCATTCTATTACAGGTTTCACTATTGTTGAGGGATATATTATTCTTCCTTTTTCATTATGATTAGTAAAATATTTAGAATAATTATACTTGTGAATCTCTCTATCTTGTTATTTGAATAATAGAAATTAAATTGAGATTAACGAAGATCAACACATAGTCTATTTTATCACATGTATATTCATTTCACATAACACTAGAAGTTTGTGATAATTATTATGATTATAATTAGAGAGATTTTTTTCTACAATGTTAAATTAATAACAAACAGTCATATCATGATGTTTTAAATCCTTAATATTCTATACTCGCATGAGTTTTGTTCATCTATTTTTCTTCCTCAAACATCTTATGTATAGATAACACCCCTCGCTATTTATGGTAAATTGAAAACATATTTTGTTTCCATTATTTTTTTGTATGGTTGGGTGGAAGTGTTTCAGTGAAGAAGATGAATAATATCATGAATCTGGTATAATGAATTTGTCAATTTAATGAGTGGTTGTTCCTTATGTGAATACATTATGGAAATAATCGATGAATTTTTTTTAAGTAATTTATTTAATGAAATTTTATTAGTGGCTTGAATGGTATTCATTTTCAATCTATGATTCATTATATATATATTTTTTCGGCCTTATTTAACTGTATATATGTAATTCCCAATGATTCAATGAATGATGGTCAATTGTATGTCATGTACTGTGTCAGTTCAATATTGGTTATTTATTTAAACACTCTTTATGATCCCATGAATCTTCCTTTATTTTCCCTCAAAATCCAGGCTCTCTCTATTATATTTTTGAATACTATTCCTTCTATATACGACTTCCACCAAATAAAAAACCATTATTTCAAGGGAATCAAATTTATAATATTCAATTTAGAATTATCCTTTGTAATGTTATTGTTGTCTTTAAGGAGAAACTGATAATAATTACTAAATTTCTATATCAATGATCGAGGGTTTGTTATAATATAACCCCATTTAGATTAATTTAAGAAATGTTATGGGATGTTTAGATATGAAATCATGGAATGATTCATTATTCCAAATACATAATGAGGTATGTGACTTCTGTCCACCTCAAAATAAAATATAATTCATTATGATTGATTTATGAAAATGACTACTATATTTTTATTTTTTAAATCCTATGATGATTTTTCACATTTTACTAGCATTAAAAATCTGGATTGTGGGATTCTAAAACCACATAGTCAATGAAGTGTAAATGTGAGACATTTTTTCAATGAATATTGTTGGTCGAAGTGGATACTCACGAGGGGGTTAATTGAGCTCTAATAATAAATTTCTGTTGAAATCTTTATTGTTGTGAAAATCCCTAATTTAAAAATGTCCAAGTTCATTAAGGAAATAGAAATGTAAATTTTCAATTGATCAACATATTTCTAAAGGTGTGATCAATCCAGATATGAATCAATGAAGAACACAAATATAACTTTTGAAGCATGTTTACAGAATTAAAAAAACGAACATAGTAACCAAAAGTAACTATCAATGTGTAAGAAAAAACAATTTTATGTTTTAAGAAAATATAAGTAGTGGATACAATCAAAATAAACTATATGAAAATTTTCATAGAAATGTAAACAAGAGGTTCAGTCTCAAGATGAGACATGATCCTATCCACTTGGTGATCACCTTCCACCAATCAGCTTATATTAAATTTTTATACACATCTTGTATCAGGCTTTACAATAGTTTCCATAAACTATCCAAGGAAAACACCCTCTACCACAATTATTCATGGGACAATAAAACAATACAGACCAAACATGGTCTCATCCACAGTAATATATGGGAAATATATATAAGGTGAAGTTGTGATGTGATGATATTCAATATCCTCCAATTCAAGAACATGAGACAGTGTGTAATTTAAACAGTGACAAAAACTCATCGAAGATGTAAAATAAAGAAACACAATAAAGAATTTATGACGAGATAGAGTTTACAAGGCATTTTGTGTTTTTAGTTCATCTATTGAATCCTTGTAATAAGAAACGTTGAAGTTTGAGTCAATATCTGGATATTTTTTCCCAAAAAAAGTGCCACAACACTAGGTTATAGCTTCCAATGTTATGCTTCTACTTTGGATCAAGAGTTGATGAAGCACAAAAGTCAAGAATTAATTTATCCTAGAATGATCTTCATAAAGATTGTGGGTTTAAGATCTTTGTGCTGAATGATTAGACTTTTTGATCTGGCGAGTATGCTTTATCACCATTCTCATGAAACCCTTTCTTCTTGTCAACATATACATTAACCTTATTTTTTTATCTTCTACCTTCAATCATCTTCTTATTTCGTGGTATCCCTTTTTATATTTGAGGTTCGACAAATGGAAGTGAGTAGATCATGTGCATTTGTTCTTGTACCTCATATTGTCCACTGTATTGTCTCCTGAAACGTATAAAATCAGTATAAATTAATGTCAAAGAATTTATTTTTTAAAAAATGACCGATAGAATGATATTTAGAAATTGATATAGTATGAATGATTAAGCATTAATAGGCTATTAATGGTATCCTTCATATCGATAGGGTTCAACAGTAGGTGCACAATGGCAATCTCCAACTGTAACCTTTAACAGTATGCTTACACTGGTGACCGTGTAAAGGTAACCTTGTCATAGTAAACCTGTAATGATGGCCTTATAGTAGTGACCCTTGTAATGGTGACCTTGTAGCGGCAACCTTGTAGTAGTAGCCTTGTAATGGTAAGCTTGTTACTATAACCATGTAATGATAAGCTTGTAACTATAACCATGTAACAGAAAGCTTGTAACTGAAACCATGTAATGGTAAGCTTGTAACTGTAACCATGTAATGTTAAGCTAGTAACTGTATCCATGTAATGATAAGCTTGTAACTGTGACCACTGTACTTAGAATAATTCTGCACTGTAAGCTTAACCAATCAAGTAGTGATATTGAAATTATGTGAATATTACCTTACAGGAATAGGAAATAGTAATGATGCATAATTATCAAATAATGAAGACACGGATCTCACATAAATGAAATCAAGATTTGGAATTATCAAAATATAATTTGGGATTATCAAAATATGATCTGAGATTATCAAAATAGGTGAGTCTAAAATTCTCCCCCTTTTTGATAATCACAAAATATGGCATTTCTAAGAGATTTGAATAAAGGTAAAACACAATTTCTAATGTCATTGAATCAGAAGATTTATGTTTTGAATATTTTCTCCCCCATGGAAGGATTAACCCCCTTTTCTCCCCGTTAATATTCGCTCCCCCGTTGAATTTCTTCTCCCCATTTGTCATTAACCGAAAATTGTACAAAACAAAAAATAATGAAAATAGATAAGTATTATTAAAAAAACATTAGTATAGTATACAAGAATTTATACACCAATCCATATCAACTAAGACAGTCCACAATCAATCCACATCAGATATGTCCATAGGATCTTTTCCCTTGGAGGATGAGGATTCAAGTGCTGAACGTAGAGGGATAATTTAATGGATGGTAGTTAGAAAGGTAGGAGGAGCTGCAACAAAAGCATCATAAGACCTATAATGAGTAGATCTCTGTGGAATTGAGGGGTTCAAGCTTCTGATGGCCTGGTCATGAGTCATCAAAAGAGGAGCACTGGTGGAACCTGAAGCATTTGAAGAAGCAGGTAGAGCATGAGTAACTATGATTGGAGAGCAGTCCACATGGAGGAAAGGCAGGGGAATATTCTTGATGTCCATAATGATACTTCCACCTCTCTTCATAGTAGAAATAAATTCAACCTTATTATCTATAAATTTCTCCAAAGAAGGAGTCAGTTCTATGAGTCTACTAACCTGATCCTTAAAGGCCTGAATGACAGGTGGGATCCTTATGTTTTCCAATAAAAACATGAAGTGACCATCCATATGATGTTTGGTGTACACCCGGTTTTAGTATAAATCTACTTGATCCTTGATGGACTTATGATCCTGAGAGTCATCCTTTAAATAGTTTCCCACAAGATTTTGAATTTCCCTGGTGATGGAAATGACCGTAGAATCTAAGGAATTGCCATCAGGGAACGTTTCCACTTCTTCTTGAAAAATGGTCCTGAATTCATCAATGTCAACTTGAGGAGAAGCTGATGTGGGGGAAGATCTAGCTAGAGGAGCCAGAGAGAAGGCCACTGTCTCCTTTAAATATTTTCTCAGCCCATGAATCAATATTTTGACATCATAATCTATCCCTTTCAAGTGTGTTTCTATAGATTTCGTAAAATCCTCAAATAATGTGACCATTTTCTAAACTATACTTTTGAAATATGTAGGGTCTCTGTCCACCTGAGTCCTTGAAGCCTTATAATCATCTAATTTGTCAATAGATTGTTTCTATGAATCCATATATTCTGCTAACTCACTAATTTGACATAGGCATTGCCTTACATCCTGGAGCATAGTAGATTGAATAATAGATTACATTTTGACTATGTCAAATGCTAGATGCTCATGAGCTAGAGCAACAACCTTTTCCACTTCTGAAGAGTTATCCTTCTACAATTTTTCATGTTGGATTTCAGGGATTCATGATCTACATTTATAACAAAATCTTCAGGAAAAGAGGTTTTTGAACGGACAAAAGTGAGGTTTGGAACTAAGTTTATTATGATAGGCCTCTCATATATTGATTAATCATAGTCTAGATCCAACACCATAAATCTAGGGTCCTCATATCAGCCTTCAATCTCATGAAAAATGGGAACTGATCCTGTAACAGCAGGTTCCTCTCCCTAAATTTGAGAAATCTTTTGATCGGCCACACTCATTTTCTCTGGACCTCCTTGTTCAACTGGAACATCAAGAAGGTTCACTGTCACACCCTCCTCGTAATCTTCAATTACATCCATGATAGGTCCAGCCCCAACAGAATCATCAGATTATTTTGGTTCTCCATTTTCTACTCTTTTTATATGTCCTATTAGAGGTATAATACTTAGACATTCCTCTTCATTTTTAGCACCAGCTATCTCAAGGTCAGCATGACTTGATTCATAGTCTTTATCCTCATCTAAGGTATCAATGAAACCTTTTTAGGCCATTTCAGACCCATCTTCTTCAATGGTTTCTTTATCAGGTCCCTAGGGATAACTTACCTTCTAGGTAATCACTTTGGTGTGGTAGTCTCACCAAAGGATACAATAATTGCACCAGGATTAGAGGGAAGGTGAGGGTCACTCTTGTCATCTATAGGAGAGTCCTCTGTTTCTTGCATAGATGAAACATCCACTACTTCATCTTAGTAAGCCGGCCCTACTTTATAAGTCTTAAGACCAGGGTCTCCCTTATTCTTAGGCATAGTATGATGATTGACATGATTAAACTCTTCATACACCTTAGCCTCATCATTCACCCATCCCCTCATACATGTATTCTAATTAATCTTCATCATCTTTCAAATCACTTTGGTGATCCAATGGTTATCTTGTACAAAAAAAATCTTCTTTATCTCCAACAACTCTTTTTACATTCAACATAAGAGATATGAGCTTGGAATGGAATATGGAATTAGATTTGGAACTAGGATTTTTCATTTCTTATTGTTGAATCATAAATATCCTAAACTAGTTCATATTATGTCCATTCTTTAGAAAATATAGTATGAATATGTCCTGATACATCAAAACAGTGAAGTACCCTCTCCTGGGACTTATCACATGCTGAACAAATTTAAAAAACATCTTCTCCTCTCCAACCATCTCAACAACAATTAATTTCATAGGAATTCCATTTCCATTCAATTCCGTTAAGGCTTATTCATATAAAAATAACTCACTAGTGGGAGGCAACAATTTTGAGTAATAGTCATAAATTCCTTCACGAGGAATCTGTAATAATTCACCCCATTCAGCAGAAGGGAAACATACATTAACTCCATTTACTATGGAAGTCATCCAGTTCCCATTCTCAGGTGGTTCAAACATGAGTTATTCATAACATTCTTTCACCAATAATGGGTAATAGGGTCCATTTTTGTCAAGAAAAAATTCATCCCAGACTAGAGCTTCCAGTGCCTTAAGCACTAATGATCGACTAGAATAACGCCACTCTGAACATAATTCCTTCTCAGCTACTACCTCCCTCTTCAATAAATTCGGGTTTAGAATCTTTTCCACTATCTCGATTCCACTACTCTACTCAGATATGGGTCCCTTAGGATCATGAGCGTCTCCTTCACTACTGACAAGTTGCCTCTTTAATCTATCCACTAATCCTGAGAGGTTCGAGGGTTCGATAGATGTTTAGGGTCTGATATCTTGAGAGAATGATTTTTGCAAGAATGTTTGATGTGGTTCGAAATGTAGTCCGTGTTCCATTTTTATTATTTGGGTATTTAAAAATAAAACTTATAAAATAAATAATTAATAGTAATAAAACATTTCAGATTCTGGTTGAGAGCACACAAAACCCAATGTCTCGGACGTCAAATATCTATCAGTAAAGAGGTATGTGTATGGTCTAACAGTGAATTCCATACAGTGAATCTCAACAGTGATATTATAATGGCGAGGTTCAAACAGTGTGGGTGAAACAGTGAGATTCAGATGGTGAGGTTCAAATGGTGGGGTTCTAATGGTGAAGTTCAAACGGTGAAGTTCAAACAGTGTGGTTCAAATGTTGTGGTTCTAATGGTGGGGATCTAACAATGAGTATCAAACTATGAGGTTCTCACAGTGATGTTATAAAAGATTATCATACGTAAGTCTTGTTTGATGTAATATAACTTCTCATAATTTAATGGCTTTGTGAATATATTTGCCAATTGGTGTTCAGTGCCAATGTATTCAAGAGTGATATCACCCTTTTGAAAATGATTTGTCAAAAAGTGATGTGTTACATCAATATTCATTGTCCTAGCATGAGATACAAGGTTGCTAGAGATCTTAATAGAACTTTTGTTTTCCTAGTTTATAGAGACATTTTAGAATTGATATCCATAGTCTACATAAGTTTGTTTAATCCATATAATTTGAGCACAACAAATACCAGCTCCTATGTATTTAGCCTTTGTAGTATATAATGCAACTGAATTATGATTCTTACTGCACCACGATACTCGTGAGTTTCTTAAAATGTGACTTGTTACATAGTTTCTCTTTCTATATAACTTCAAACTAGCAAAGTCATCATCGGAATAACTTATTAAATCAAAAGGCTACCCTCTAGGATAATATAGTCTTAAATTAATAGTATAATTGAGATATTTAAAAATCCTTTTAACAAAATTTTAATAAGACTCTTTGGTATTATCTTGAAATAGAGCCCACTTGCATAAACATAACATAATATCAGGTCTACTATCATTAAGATAAAGTAGACTGCCAATCAAACCTCTGTAATTGGTTTGATCCACTAGTTCACTAGTTTAAATCAGCATCCAACTTGCAAGTGGTACTCATAGGTGTATCACTAACTTTACTACTATCCAAACCAAAACATTTTAAAAAATACTTAATATATTTACATTGATTTAAAATAATATAATATTTGTTTTGAAAAATTGGAAATATAAAGAAAAATTACAGTTCACCCATTAATCTCATTTCAAATACATTTTTCATCATTTTTGAAAAATTAGTATATAAAGAATTTTTAGAAGATCTAAAAATTATATCATCTACATAAACTTTTACTATCATAACAACATTGAAAATCCTTTTAATAAAAAATTTATAAAACCTTTTGAAATAAGAAAAGAACTAAGTCTATCATACCATGATCTTGGAGCTTTTTTTATACCATATAAGTCTTTAGACTATTTAAAAACACGATTTGGAAAATGGGGATCTGTAAATCATGGGGGTTGGTCAAAAAATACTTTTTGAATTATATATCCATTTAGAAATTCACTTTTGACATCCATTTGAAAATGTTTTAAATTCAGATGAGTTCCATAAGCAAGTAGTATCCTAATGGATTATTACCTCGCTACTGGAGCAATGGTTTCCTCATTGTCCATTCCTTCTTCTTGACTATACCCTTGTGTAACTAACCTAGCTTTGTTTCTAACTATATTTCCAGACTCATCAAATTTGTTCTTGAAAATCCATTTAGTGTGTATGGCCTAATTTTCATTAGGTCTTTCTACTAATTACAAAACATTGTCTCTTTCAAATTAATTTAATTCTTCTTGTATAGCCATCACCCAAAATTCATCATTGATTGCATAATTACATTTTTTAGGTTCATGCTATGAAATAAAAGCTTAGTGTTCAACCATGTTTCTCAGTGACGATATAGTTTGTGTCCCCTAATTTAAATCTCCTACTACGACATCTAAAGGATGATTCCATAGAGTCTGAATACCTATAGAAACTGTTGAACTAGACTCCTCTTGGTTGTCTACTAGTTCAGTATCTACAGTTGCAGAGTCTAGAAGATTCCCAGAACTGGTTACTTTAACAAAAGGTTCACTTTCATTATAATTAAGGTTCACAATTGTCATATCTTCATGAATATATTTTATAGAGGTTTTGGAATCATGTGGATCAGTCTTATTAAACTTGTCATGAACTGACTCTTCCACACATTGGGTTCTCTTATTGAATACTCTATAGGGTTTTCTCAAGACTGAGTAACCTAGGAAAATCCCTTCATCACATTTGGATAAAATTTATAAAGATTAGATTTAGTGTTAAGGATAATGACTTTGCAACCAAAAACTCTAAATTAATGATCCTTAGGCATCCTATTGTTTCAAATGTCATAAGGGGTCTTCTTAAGAATCATTATAATCAAGACTCTATTGATAATGTAACAAGATGTATTAATAGATTCATCCCAAAATTAAATTGGAAAATCATATTCATTGTGAATTGTCCAAGAAATCTCTTGAAGAGAATAATTTTTTCTTTCCATGACTCCATTCTGTTGAGCTGTTTTAGGGGAAGAGAAATTGTGACTATATCCATTGTGTGATCAATAAGATTCAAAATCTTGATTTTCAAACACACGCCCATGATCAATTCTCAAGTTCGTGATCATAATTCCACTATGGTTTTCTACACACATGGGGAATTTGATAAAATAAGAACATGCATCAAATTTATGAGAAAGAAAGTACACACAAATGCACCTAGAAAAATCATCTACAAGAACATAAACATATTGCTTCCCATTTAGACATGAAACTCATGATGGTCCCAAGAAATCAATATAAAATAACTCATGTAGTTGATATGTATAAACTCCTTTCTTTGTATTGAGGGAATCTTTGGGTTGTTTCCCCTTTTGACAAGGATTGCACACTTTGTTAAGTGGTAATTCCAGTTTAGGTATGTCTCTAACAAAACCTTTCATATTTAGTTTCCTGAGTGTGTGCAGATTGTAGGGTCCAAGCCTTATGTTCCACAAACATGATTCCTTATGAAACTCATTTAAACAAGAAACATTTTTCTTAGCTAACTAATTTAAATCAACAACAAATACATTCTCATTTTTAATAGTAGTAAATATTAAATATTTTTTATAACTAAAAACATTACATGCATCATTTTAAAACATAACATTAAAACCATCATCACACAATTGAGAAATAATTAGCATATTGTATTTTAACCCATCAACAAAAATAATTTTTAAATCAATATAATATTAGGGTTAGCAATCTGGCCTATGCTGACGATTTTACCTTTAGAATTATCACCGAATGTTACATATCCACCATTGAATTTAATCAGACTTTTGAAACATTAATAGTATCATGTCATATGTCTTGAACACCCACTGCCCAAGTACCACAAAGCTTCACATGAGCAATTTATACAATTTTCCTGCAAAACAGATTAAATACGGGATAATTTTGGTACCCAGATTTTCTTGGGTCTAGATTTGTTAGCAAGAAATAATTTAGTAACCAATAATTTTCTCATATATTTACTATATTAAGCTGATATATATTGAGATATTAACAATTTGGTTGGTCTATTAGAGAATTGTTTTTCATGAAATGGTCTATAACTCGATCTATAAGTGAATTGTCCGGATTTTTGAAGAAATTTAGTTTTAATGTTCCTTCTCTTTCCTGGACTATATCATAGACCTGTTGTATATTTTGGGGAAATCTATTGTCCTTGAAACTGAGTCAAGGTACCTCTAGAAGTAATAAACTTCTCAAGATCTTTCTTTAATTGTTCATTAGTTAATTTGACTTCAATATTTTCTTTCAACAGTTGAGAACATTTTTCTATCTCAATATCTAGATCAGATTTATAATTGGTATTTAAAAAATGGTTTCTTTTCAATAGTTTATATTTATCCTTGAGCTCATTAAAATCATCATCATGTATTCTGAAATATTCAAATATCTCATAATTAGTCTTATATTCATCATTTTTTGATTCCCCATCATTCACAGAATAATAATCATTAGAGATAGGGGAATTGGGTGTTACCTCAGATGTTTCTGTCATGAAACATAAGTTGGCCTGATTGTTCTGTTCACTATTAGAAGCATCATATCCACTGGAGTTGTCTTATGAAGTACTATATGTATCTTTTGACGCCTTTTTATATCATTTTACCTTATCTTCATATTTATTCTTAAATTTTAGCTGGGGGGAAATCTGCCTTCAAATGACCTTTTCGTTTGCACTCATAATAGAATATTACATTTGAGTTGTCATTCGATTTTCTGTCTTTCTTCCATTGTCCTTTACTATCATACATTCCCTTTTAGTTTGAATTACTGAATAATGTTTTCTTTCTATAGAGATTTTTGAATCTCCTTTCAAGATGAGCCATCTCTTCATCACTATCTAAGTCTTCACTTGTGGAATTATCTACAAGAGCTTGAAATATTTCATTACCCTTTTCTTTGAGGTAGTAGTATTAAATGCTACAAATTTATTCCATGGTTCCTCATCCACCTCTTGATTCACCTTAATTTATTCTTCATATATAATAAGTTTTCCCATTATCTCCTTCAATTGTAGTTTTCCTATGTCATATGATTCCTGTATAGAAACAGATGTCCCCCTCCATCTATCAGGTAGGAAACAGAGCAGTCTCATAATCTGGTCCTTGTTGTCTAATGATTTTCCAACAAGACTCATAGTTTTCACTATGTCATTTAACATATGACACATATCAGAAATTAGTTTATCAGGATTAATTTTAAATTTATCATATTTAACAGTGTCTGTATTTAATATCATTTATTTAACATTTGTTGTTCCCCCATTAGAAATATCTAGATTATCCCTAATTTCATATGTAGTTTTACAAGAAGATATCCCATTGAATTCCTCATCACCTAGATAATAGTACAAAGCGTTCATTTCATTACAATTATTATTATATATGGATTTTTTCAATAGAGACCATGTGTACCTAATAGTAGAAGGTAATGTATGTTGTTCTTCAATTGTGTCCCAGATTTCAGGTCCAATGCTCTCTAGATACATTTTCAATTTTAATTTCCATAGAACATCGTTATTACCATTAATGAAATGTGGAATTATAGTAGCAACACACTCAACATTGGTATCAATAGTAACTTAGAATTTACAGGACTGAAAATTTAGAAATGATATAAATTTTTAGATCTTTAAGATACAACTAAAATCAGAGTTAAAAAGAATTTGAAAGTCTTGAAAAAAAAACAATCATTGATACCAAATGTTGGTCAGAGTGGATAATCATGATGGGAGTGAATTGAGTTCCAATCTAAAATTTCTGTTAAAAACATTATGGTTATGAGAACCCCCCCAATTTAAAAATGGCCTAGTTAATTAAGGTAGTATAAATTTAAATGTTCAATTGATCAATAGGTTTATAAAAGCCTGATTAATCCTCAGATGAATCAGTGTAGAACACCAATTAATCTTTTGAAACAATTTTACTCAATTAATAAAATTCACTAACTAAAGAAAACTAATTATCAAAGTGTAAGAAGAAATAGTTGTATGTTTTAGAAAATATAAGCAGCGGAAAAAATGAAAACTGAGTATATGAAAATTTGCACAATAATGTAAACCAGAGGTTCAATCTCAAGCTGATACCCAATCTTCTCCACTTGGTGATCACCTTCTACTAGGAGGTTTATATTAAATATTGATACACAGATTGTATCAGGCTTTAAAACAGTTTTCAGAAACTGTTCAGGGAACACACTATCTACCACTTTTCATCGTGGTACAATAAAACAATACAGACCATGCATGATCTCTTCCACATTTATACATGGGAAATACTGATAAGGTGATGTTTTGATATGAGGATATTCAATATCATCCAGTTCAAGAACATGAGACAGTGTGTGATATTTTCAATGACACACACTCCTCAATGATGTAAAAGAAACAAACACAATAGAGTAGTTATGATCAGAATAATTTTAGATGGGTCTATGTGTAAGCAGTTCAGATCTTGAGTCTTTGTAATGAGAAACGTTGAAGTTCGAGTCAATCTTCGGATCTTGTTTCCAAAACAATGTATCGCAACACTAGGTTCTATCTTCCAGTGTTCTACTTCTGGTGTCGATCAAGAGTTGGTGAAGCATAGAAGGAAGTAATGAATTTATCCCAGAATGTTCTTCATGAAGCTTGTGGGTTTAGGATCTTAGTGCTGGATGGTTCAACATTCTGATCTGGGTTGTAATCTCTATCGCACTTTTCATACAACCCTTTCCTCATGTCCACGTATATGTTACCCTTCTTTTTTTGTCTTTGATCATTTATCATATTCATATTCCGCGGTCTCCCATCTTATATTTGAGGTGCGACAATGGGAATGAGTAGATCAAGTGCATGCTTTCTTGTACCTCGTACTGTCCATGGTATTGTCTCCTAAAACATTTAAAATCAATATTAATTAATGTCAGAGAATTTATTTTATCAAAAATGACCATTAGAATAATATTGATAAATTTTAAAAGTTTGAAAGAGTAAGCGTTGGGAGACTGGTAATGGTACTTTTTTATCAGTAGGATTCAACCGTAGGTGCACAACAACAATCTCCAATTATATCCTTTAATAGTATGCTTACACCAGTGACCAGGTCATAGTAACCTTGTCACAATAAACCAGTAACGGTGAACTTGTACTGGTGACCTCTGTAACAGTGACCTTATAGTGGTAACATTGTAGCGGTATCCTTATAACGGTTATCTTGTAACAATAACTATGTAATAGTAAGATTGTAACTATAACCAAGTAACGGTAAGCTTGTAACTTTATCCACGTAATGCTAAGCTTGTAACTGTAACCATGTATGGGTATGCTTGTAATTGTTACCATGTATTGGTAAGATTATAATGATGACTTATGTACTTAGATGAATTATGCACTATAAGCTTAACCAATAAAGCAGTGAGATTGAATGTGTGTTGATATTACTCTATATGAATAGGAAACATTAATGAATCATAATTAACATATTAGAAGACATGGATCTCACTTAAATGAAAAAAAATATTTGGTATTATCAAAATATAATTTGGGATTATCAAAATATGATTTGGGATTATCAAAACATGTGAGTCCAATGAATATGATCTGATGTGATAACTCATATTATTTATGGTAAGTATGTTTTAATAATGTATATTGAATTTGAATTTTTGGTTAGACTTGGTTGAGGGGTTAATTTTTGACTCATGGGATTTACCACTAAGTGACAACATGGGTATAGATGGATGGGTACCACTAATGATTATGATATATTTTGTATAATATATTTGATAGGACATGAATTGAGTGCCAACGTTTCTTGGGTTTCAATTTGTGACATGGGAGAGCATAATGTTCTGAATTTATTTCACAATATATATATATATATATATATATATATATATATATATATTACCCAACATTTATATATTTATCACCAATTTTTTATATTAAATTTTAACTTTAATTTTTATATTCTATTGTAATGTGTGGAAAGTATTCATAAATGGCTATTGATTTTATTTACTCACCTCAAATTTATGCATCTTAATGTATATATAAATGTTGTTTTTTAGGAACATAATGATTTATTCAATGGGATTTGGTAATGGTGTCACATATACACTTATAATCAATAAATATATTTGCATCTTCTGTTGTTCTATACTTTTCAATGTCAATACTACTATTATAACTCTAATTATACTCTTCGTTTATTTTTTTCATTGGATTTTTTTATGGTTTTATATCATATGTCACATTAATTTTATTCAATTGAGTATTTTTATTGTAGGTTATATAGTACGTAAGAGAAAATCATTCTCCATCAATTACATATACCCTTGGAATTTATTCTTTTCCTTGAGTGTCTGGAAGAAGTAATGTTAGTTTAGATTCACACTTGTACATCTTAAGAAAATTGTTTAGGATGGGGTGTTTGTATTAGCATTATTGCTCCAAGAGTGCATGAGATTAGTATCATGTGATATTTTTTTCTAAAAAAATTATGCATGTAATAATTTTATAAAATAATAATGGATGTTCGTGGGATGTCATGAATTTTCACTAATGGTTTATCCATATTGTGCATAAAAATAATATTTGTTCTTAACACATCCTTCCTATCAACAAATTTAGGATTACCACTGATGTCATATAATGCCTCATGTAGTCATTAAAAAATTCATGTGATTCTATATAAAATATAGTTCATCTAAAATTCAAATCATATGACCTGATGTATTATTATCTGAAGGAATATGATTAATAGTAATATTTTCTTTATAGTTTTATGAAGACTGGGGTCGTATGATCTATATAAAGTAATATTATTTTCCTCAATGAAATGTGATCTAGAAATGAACCATAATAGTTTATCTTCACCTTCTTCTTCATCGAACTATAACCATCAGCATTGAATTTGGATCCATGAATATTAATGTATAATTTTTATAATTTTATATTTTTTTCATCAATTAAAGAAAAATATTATTAATAATCTATATTATTTAACATGCGTCAGTCCTGGTTTATCTACTTTACCATTTTTCTTCTTAAAATACATTTATATAAATAATAATACCTCTAGAGGATCACTAGGAAACTCATAACATTGAGTGTTTTTGCCAAACATCAAAAATGAATCAGGGATTACATTTAAGTAGAATTTCGATTAACATTAAATAGATAGAGACACTCTTAAATGACCTTATCATAGTAGGAGTTCACCTTCAAACAATGCATGATTTGTTATTTTTTTGTAGATAGTATAATTCTCATGTAACCATCATGTAACCAGTGCATGATATGGGATAAAATTAAAGAGTTATTGGTAATCATAATTTCATTTTAACATAGTGTAATAATATTATATTGTTACTAATTCACCATTATATAACAACTCTTAATTCCATACATCACTAATATCACACCAGAATTTAATAAAACTCACTCAAGTCCATGTCAACCCATCAAAGATGTAATCCATGTCTAATTAAAAATAAATACCGTATCATTCTGGTAAATAAATCCTAGATTGTGTTCTTTAACATTAAAATATTCCTCCACTATTTAATTTCATTTCATTTGAACTTATAACCGATACATCTCCTCAATCATCGGTGATGTATTTTGAATACATTGTTTCTACATACAAAACACTTTTCCTATATTTTTTTAAGATCATATCAATAACAATAATTATAATTATTTATGTAATTAATATTGAGTTTATCATTGTAATGAATTATATGCTACAACCTCAATATTCATTCTATATGATGGGATTTATAATTATACTAGACATTTAATTAGAAGCCACCCATTATTTTCTAACAATAGGGGATCCATAACTATCCTTGAAACATATATATATATTTCATTACTAAATAAATATTTTAACAATAAAAAAATATAATCAAAATCTTAGAAACATTAGTATCATACTGTGTTTTTTTAAAATACATTTTAAAAACTATATCAATATGTGTGATTGAAATCATTTATTTTCCTCCATATAAAGAATATATTAAAAGGTAATATAGATTTTATACCTCAATTATTTTATACATAATAATCTTGAGAAATATTTTTCCCATTAAATCATATTGTCTCACATTGATAGCTTTGCTATATGTTTTCTTCCCGTAGAGGGATTCAATCACTTTTTCTCTCTATTTTTTATTGTAAACTCTATGAAATGATAATTCATTTATTTTACACCATTATATATTAACCCAAATCTCTTTATAATTGGATCCTTCTATTTCCTAAAAATTAATACAATAAAAATAAACACAGTTAAGGAGGTTTTTTATTAATCTATTTTAATATGATCGGTAGGGATCTAACTATAATCTCATCCATGGGACATTTTCCCTTGAATTTAAATGGAGTCGTGAGTTCTTCTGGATTGTATCTCCTTTTATTTTCCAATTTTAATATTTTAAGAAAATAAAGGACTTCATATCTTCTCAAGATTGTATTTTTTTGGAATGAGATGATTCAATTCAGTAATCAATGTATAACATACATGTGTTATTCTTCCAATTACATTTATTTTCACAAATTGATTATTTGGTGGGTAAAATTGTCATGTGATTTGTTAAAACATTTCCATCATGATCTCATCATCCACATGTCTTTTAATGTGTAATTCTTTTCAAAAATCTTCGAAACCCTATCTTGAAATTTTAAATGAACTTCTTTGAAAATATCATGTTTGGATTGAACAGATTATAATACCTATTCAATCAATATATCATAATTTAATTGGTATTGAAAAATTGGGACGAAATATCTATTAAAAAATAATGATATTTGATAGCATTATTATAGTATTGTCAAATGTGTTATGTTACCCCTTTTGAGAAACTATTTGAACTATTCTTCTGGAATGATAACAATTGAAAAATCATATTACCTCTCTCTTTGATAGGTTATCTTACCTTACATATATCTTATTATATGAAATTTATAAAAATGAAAATGTTCCCCATTTGGGAGTAGTATAACACTTAGTACGAATTCCCCTAATACTTACCAACACATACCACTATGAGAAGAATTTTTTGTCACATTTCATAGAAATATTTAAAAAATATTTAAATATATAATAAAATTATAATAGTGAAATCAATATCTGATAACAAATAAAAATTATCATTTTAATTCATTAATACTTGGAAAAACCATTCCCAATTTCACACTCACACTAACAAACACACCTATACATACACTCAAGAATTTTGTTACCATTTATGGTGGTAAATCGAGATGATAATACATATAACCATAACAGTGATGACACCCAACCACACTCTATCTCGACTTGAATATACACTAATCGATAGTTAAAAATTATATTACAATTCATTTATAATAAATAAATTATTTGAAAAAATATTAGGATTGATTTTTGTTGTGTCAAAACCATAACATAATATTAATGATACTTTAAAAATTATAATATAGAATTTTTCCTAAACGGAAACCGCTTATCAATATTTATAAAATTTAAAATATAATAGAATTCTTCAAGAAACCAAATCTTGTTTCCATAGAAAATAAAAGAAATTATTTTTGATGAATCCAATCCTTTGAGTACAATAAAAAGTGTCTATAAGATAGAATCCACTAAACTGTCAATGGATGGCGAAGACAAAGAATGACCCAATGAATATCTATATCATTGATTGAAACACCTTCCCATCAATAGATATAATGACATCTCTTTATGATTTACATCATAGAACAAATATTAATCCATATCATAATAGGTCTATTTCTCCATCAGAGATAGTAGATGTAGTGAACCAACCCTGATGATCATAGAGCCGATGTGAACTACCATTACATTTTAATGATATCATTGAATCAAATCCCAAAGGACCAATGAGTTTAGTAATAATAGTAATCTAGGTTCATACAATTTTCTTGTATTAAAAATTAATACAAAAATTAAAAAATAAATTTATTTTGAGGTTAATAACTTTGTTCCATTTAGTTTATCCCTACATTTAATTCATTGAAGTCTACTTCATTCCTTTGGAAATGGAAAAAATAATGGTGTTCTCAGATATTCAGTATGGGAAAAGTATAGGGTAATCAATAATGAATCAATGATAATAATTACTATGGAATGATAAATAATATAGAACACATACAATATAATAAAAATGATATGGTAGTGAATGGGAAATATAGAAAATTAATAAACTAAAAACACCTACCATTAAAATAAATAGAAATGGAAAAAATAAATATGTAAATGTAATAAATTCAAACACATGACATTTAATCAATGAAATGAGAATTAAATGAATCTATAGATATATTTATGAAAAATATCATTGATTTTTTATATCTAAAGCAAACTGATGGGAATTATTAATTATTGGATGACATTTCACAGGAACATGAAGTCTTTATTTGTTGTGGCCCATCCTCTGGATATTTTGAAAACCTACCTTGAAACCGATTTAATTTATGCTATATTTTTTTCTCATGAGAACACATCGATGCATCTAGGGGATATATAATATCAACGACCCACTTGTCACTTCTTTTCCATAGCAATAGTTATATTGAATAATCAATTTCATTAATAAAAAATAAGCCTTATCAAATATAAATATTAAATAAATGATATATATTTATCAATATATCCATAAATTATCACATAACAACCAAATTAATAACTTCCTGAAAATTTTTATACAATTTAGACAACAATAATATCTTTGGAAAATTTATGGATATTTATATGAAATTCAATTTAAAATAAAGAATGAAAAAATAATATTTCAAGGGGACTAAAAGAAGTCAATGATGTGAATTCTAATAAAATCCTTATCCAAATAATTCATAAAAAATTTATATTAAGATTAATTATTATTTCAATTAAACATATTCTAAATTGAGTAAAAATAATTTTTTGTTTCATCGATGAATTGAAATACTATAAAAAGATATTTTAAAAAAATTCATGATAAAAAATATACCTTTTTAACAAGCTTTTGAAAATCATTTTCATTTACAATATCTTTTAAACAGAATTTCAATTAGAAATTTCATTTTAAACATAAAATAGATGATTAAAATAAATGATGGTTGGTATATATGTATATGTCATATGAGCGTAAAAAACACTCTTTTCACATGGTAAAAAAGTAAAAAAAAAATTCCTATTTAGTAAAGAGATAAGAAGATTCCAATGGAAACATTATTAGATGAAAAAATGGTAAATATATATTTAATAAATTAATTCTAGAAATGATCAAATCATTTTTTTGAATTTTTTTTAAAAGAAATGGGATTTATAAGAAAACAGGTTCTCCGATTACATAGAGAAGTAAATTCATGTTATCTTAAAAACACTTTCTAAAATATTTTGTCTACAAAAGAGTGATTTTTATACTAATACGTGAAAAGGTAATTAATAACTAGGGGAGTGGAAAATGAAATTGTTTATTAAATAATGGTAATTTAATTTCCTTGAATTTAATGACCATACAAATATTATGAAATTATTCTTATAGAATATAATATTAAATCATTCCAAAGTATTCCATAAATATTTGGAACATTTTAAATCATATGACACATGATTTAAAAACATTAAATGATCGATTTTAATATCATGAATATAGAAAAATTTATTCTATTATATAGCTAAATTGGTTAGTATAATCACCACACAAAATAACTATGTGGTGGATATGACATTTATCTTAATATTGTGAATTTGATAAGAAAATCCATTATCTTGAGTACAAATAGTCTCATCTAACATAATATTCTAGTATAATATAATTATGTTAATTTTTTTAAATTATTAAGAAACATTTTCTTTTTTAGATACATTCATTTCTCTTATTACCATGTATAATATGTTGGGAGTTTTGGGAAAATTCAGTTTGTATGTGAAAAACAACATTGAAATGTTAACTATGTTCAAAGTTGTCATAATATAGAATCTAAATAATAATATTCCGAAAAAAATAATTAGATTTAAAACATAATTATAAATTTAAAACAAATAATTTAATAATGGTATGAAAAATGTTCCTATAATACAATTATGGAGATGGTAAGTTGTACGTATGCCTAGGTTACAATACCATTTTTCAATGATCAGAGCAGAACGAAGGTAATTAACTTTAGTATTTATATAATGATAATTATATCATATATACCATATTATTTAATAATATATATATTTATATTCAGAATTCAAGTGATATAAATGGAATCACATCTCATCGAGGAGGTGGTAGGCCACACTTCCATGACCACTGTTATCAATTTTTAGTGTGGGAGAAGGGTAATAAGAAATGAAATATTATTTTTTGTAAAGGTAATTATTCCATGAATATAATATTTTTTTTGAAATATGTTTAATTAAATCCATCCTTTATAAATTTCATCTATCCTTGGAAGGAATCACATTGATTTTAGTAGGTAGAAGTCCACACTTCCACAAAAGATGTTATTGTATTTATATAAAATGGAATGAATAATGGTATGTTCTATTTAAAAATTATAGATTAAAAAAGAGATTATAAATCACCTAAATAACATATAAAATTATATTTTCCACTATAATTCCCATTAATGATAGGTGGTAGAGGAAATGATGGACAATTATCATTTCCTTATGCGGTAGTTCACCGTACACATAAAATATATGTATGTTTCCCATTAGAAATATTTTTTTGTATGTAGAGGTTTAAGTATTAACATGAAATATTATTAATATATTTATTATAATTTTTATTATATATATTAATTGAATATAGAGAGTTTATAGGATGGTGTATAGATATAAAACTAAAGAGCTTGAAGAAATATGGTAGCTCTTCTTTGAGTAACTCCGTTTGGTTTGTTCCAAAGTGATACTTTATTATGATTTATACAAAAGAAAGGATTATATTATGAGGGGATGGATTTTTATGATCTATTATTTAGATATTTTTTAATCTCACATGGCTTGAGAGCCATGATAATGTGGGAGTGGTGAGTTCCCATTATAGTGAAGGAGGGGTGGCACTCTTGTAAAATGATGGAATAAGAATTCCTCCCACATTTTTACAATGTAATATGGTTCCAATAATTGTATAATGTGTGTAATGGTTGTATAGTGTGTAAATATGTCTAGAATATAGATTTTGAATTTTCTTCAGTTCATTTTAACAATTATATTTCTGGTTCATTACCATGATAAGCATAATCCCATATTAATAAATTTAATAAATTTTAATTTTTCTCTCACTTTTTGAAAAAAGTATAACTTCATATAATTATAAATTTGAAATTGGGATTATTAAAATTAACAAATATATTTCTTTTGGTTTCCAATTACATATATGGAAGATAATAATTTTAATTTATTCACATGGATGAGATGACATGGAATGTTTTTCAATAAAAAATATTCCAAACCTAGCTAAAATTCTATATCAAATTTAAAAGAAACATTGATTAAAATTCCATAAAATTGATTAATTGATATTAAATTAATCTAATTAAACTATAAAACAAACAAAATAAATAACCTCCCCTTATAAATATATTATATTAAAATGATGTTTTGAGTTAAAATTCTGTATTTTCAATTATTAATCCAAAATGAAACTTCACATAAAATACCAAAACTTCAAAATTACATAATTTTTATATCCCACTATCAAAAATATATTTTATTTTTCAATATATGATTTATAAAAGACTGTATTTATTTTAAAAAATTAAGTCCTCTTATAAAAGTCGGTTAAAGCGCCTTCATAAAAATATAGATTTTTATGTGTGATATCGAATTTAATCTTATCTTATGTTCATCAAATTTAATGGATAAATGTAAAAAAATATTGAATATGTAATATATTTATTTCATTAATATAATTAAAATAATTTTTTAATTATATTTATTGGGATAAAATATTTTCTTGAGCATAATAATTGTTTTCCATTAAAATATTCCTTTTATATTCATTTGGTTACTATGTACATTTCTAATTACTTTATAACTAATGAATATATTTTATGTATATAAAACATATATATTCATATGTTAAATAATGGTATATATAAATATAATTTTACTAGATATGTTATGTATTATTATATTAAAGATTAAAAAATTAGTAATATATTATTGTTCGATAAAATTATGTCTTGTATGTAATGTATTCTTTAGATAAAATGTGTAGTTTTTTGTGATTAAAGATAACTGAATGTTGTGTGCATTGAAAGTTATCGAATATATTAAATTTATTTAAAATTTTAAATGTACTATAATGTATTGAGGTATCATATTCCATTATAGGTATTTTTTTCTTGCCATTCAAACTATTGAATAAAATGAAATTACTTTAGATATTTATGGTATTACATACTCCACACATTCAATAAATTGTGTCCTCTTTATTTAAACATGATATTTGTGATATATTGTTTTATATTTCATCTGGTAAAAATCCAACATCATGAGAAGTGTTTGTAAATAATACTCTAGAAAACAAATAATGGAGAGAACAATGTTTAGATGGACTAACATATAACCAAATCACTATATAGGATAACATTACTGGCATGTAGAGATATGTACATGGAGTAAATGTATAAATATATTTAAGGTGAAATATAGTTCATCAATCATAAACATGATAATGTTCAATGGAATGTTGAGGTCCAAAAAACATAAATATGTGATGATTTAGAAGACAAACGGTTCAACAAAAATTATGTTAATCTAATTTTTATTGTTTTTGGATCCTTTTCATAACATAGAAGAATAATTTCATTGTACCAGAATTTAATTACTCATTAAATTTCAATTTCATCTAAAAGTTTGTATATTTATTTGTGCTTTGATGGCCTTCTAGTTCATCCCTAACCGAATGAAATTGATATTTAAAAATTAAATTTGATGCCTAAGGCATTAAAATACACTTTCCACCGCTCTTATGATCCATAAAATTAGTGAAAAGTATATGTATTTATCTCTAACTATTATTCAAAGTAAATATGGCTAATAGATTATTTTCTAACACTAAAAATTAGTACTATTGGTTCATTAATAACATATACATGTAATAATATTAAACTCATAATAATTACATATTAACCAGGAAATTATGTAGGCCAGTGGCAGGTGTGAAACCCTTATCGACCTTTAGCTTTGGGTTCATGCCTAGCTACCTTCCCAGACATGATGGGTTATCACCCAACATACAAGTTGAAATTTTTAAAACTATATTTAAATAATTTCCAAAATAAATATGATAAACATCCTATAAATAAGGTTAATCACTAAAGATAAATTTATCTATGGTTTTTTATACAACCCCTATAAATAAATACTACATCCTATTATATCCAAATAGATTCTTCCTTGGTCTAGATACAATCATCTATAAGAGGGAATTGAATTTGTAAATTTCATGGTTTCCAACAGTTACGGTAATGAACAAAAAAAGGATCCTCATGAGGAGTTTTATTTCTTTACATCATACTCGTCATTTCTCCTTAGATTTTTTTTCTCTATGTTATTTCTTCACACACATAAATCATTTAACCATTCCATTGAGACACTTTCATAGGGGTATCTATCCATATTCGCTCTATGAGGGAAAAAATAATTCTCCTCTCCATTTTCACCAACACTTCAACACCTTGAAAACTCAATCCATCACTTCTTTGGTGAGTTTAGATGTTTTATAAGGTATATCTTATCAATAATATGTTGGGAAAAGTGGTTTGGACAAAACAAATTATCATTCACTACATTCAACCTCTCATTTGGTTTCTTATTATCACAATAATTTACTACATGTTAACTATTATCTAGACTCATTCAGGTACCAACCAATGACTAAAATTAGAGAGTATAGTGTGATTAATAATAGCCATAATCTTATATATATTATATAAATTACAAAACCTTATCTTCAATATGAATAACCATTGTCTTAACCTATATTATTCACTATCAAAATATATCATAATGGGTTGTATTGAAAATTTGAATTATCCTAAAAAGATCACTTGGGATTTTTCAACAAGGTGCTTAGTATGGATCATTGTCATATACCAAGTAACACTGTATCTAGAAGGATACACCTTGTTGGAGTCATTACTCCTAGTATAATCTATTCAAAAACCATGTCCACTTGTAGTATTGAGTAAATAATTTATTTCTATGAAGAATGAAAAAATCTATACATTTCTAAAAAATTTGGGTGATCTTCTATACTTATCGTCAACTTTTACCTTAGGGTTATGTTCCCTAATTTATGTTCTCTTATATCTAGTTCCCATGGTTACTAATAAACAAACATTCATTCCAACTGTAGAGAACATTCCCTAGAGGTCATGGAGACGGTGTCTACTACTATTACATTTTCATAATTACAAGGAATTAAATCCTAAAGGACTGAAGAGTTTATTAGCCTTATTAAACCATATACATACATGAGTCTTATATTAAAAATAAATAAATTAAATAAAACATATTTTTTTCTTTCGTGGGTAATAATTTTATTCTATCTATTATATCCAAACATATATTTCAATGTATTCTTCTTGGATTACTAGGGAATGGAAAAAAATTGATGATCTTAAATTCTTACTAAGGGAAACTGATAGTGGAATGAATAATGAATCAAGGAAAATAATAATTATTTCATTTTAAATAATTGAACACAAATACCATGTAACTGAAATCCTAAGAGGGTAGTTCATAAATAATATTGCAAGGTAATAAACTATAATGACATACTAGTAAAGTAACTAGATAAGGAAAAATAAATATCGAAAGGTAAAAAAGGGAAACACATGAAATTTAAACAATAAAATGAGGATGAAATGAATCCATAATATGTTGAGGAAAAATCTCATGGAAAATTAATAAATGAATCAAACTGAAGGAAATTGTTAATTATTTGAGGCCATTCCTCAAATAAATGTAAACCCCTACTATCAAGATCCATACCCCAGATAGTTTAAAATGATTGTTAGAAATTTGTTTAATTTTTGAAACATATTTATATCTTGATAGACTATAAATTCATCATCGGTCTATATACTGTTTGGTCCCCACATTCCACTGCATTTCCAAATAATTCTTCATATCATATAATTGGTTTCATTAATATACAATATGCGTTATCAAATATCCATATGTAATAAAGGATATAAATTGATAAATATTTACCCAAATAATAAAATCACATTCTATATAATCAATATACGAAAAATGGAGTACTATTTGGACAATAAATATATCCATGAAAATAGATATGGATATTTAGGTGAAATTCAATGTTAAATAATCATAGGAAATTGAATAATTCAAGTGATCTAAATGTTTCCAAGGATGTAGATGCCAATACTATCTTCATCGAAATGATTCATTAAACACCCAAAGGAAGAATAATGATTATATCAATAAAAAATATCCCATGTAGAGAAAAAATATAGTTTTTTTCAATCATTAAATAAAATAGCATAAAAAAATTTAAAAAATATCGAGGAAAAATATCCTTTTTTATAAAACATTTTCAAAAACATTAACACTCACAATTACTTTCAGAAATATTTCCCTTAAAATTTAACCATCTAAACATGAAAATTAATATTCAATGTAATGATAATAGGAATATATGTACATGTCATAGGAGGTAACAAGAACATTCCTTTTTCATGGTAAAAATGTTAGAAAAATTCCTTGCTCCCAAAGCATAAAGAATATTGCCTTGAAAACATTAGTAAAACTAATAAAGGTAAAACTGTATTTTATACAATCATTTTTAATGGTAGAAAAAAATTTCTTAAGAAAATTAATATTTTTGGAAAAAATTGATTTTTAGAAAAAAACAAGTTATCCAGCTAAAAAGAGAAATTAAATCTCGTTTTCTTAAAAGAATTTTCTTATAAATTTGGTGTACCAAAGAGTGAAAAAATCATACTAATACATGAAAAATAAAATCAATGACCATATGAATGGTAAATTATATGGTTTATTGAACAATCGTTATATAATTTCATTGATTCAAAATACATTTGAAATATTGTTAAAATTGATTGTGAAAAAAATATTCATTAAACATTATAAAGTGTCACATACAACAATGAAACATTTTAAATAATATGCATCATGAAGGAATAATATTAAATTAAGGATTTAGATACAATGTTGATAAAAAGATTAGTGATATAACATATCTAATGTGTTCATAGATACATCAAACAACAGAAGTAGTGGATACGACATTTATCTCATAAATGTAATAAGGGGGATTAAAATCACTATCTATGAGTCTAACATGTCTCATGTGTCATTATATTTAAAAATAATTAAAATATTTTTATTATATAATTTCATAATAATTTTTTTTCATTGTTATCATTAATTTTATTTCACTTGTTACCATTTTGTATATAACTACTTAAATAATTTAGTTTCTGTCTCGTGTTTTGACTATATTAGGTTCATGTGTGAAATAAAAAATTTGTGGTTAAACTATGGAAAACTGGGTAATTATATTTTAAATCAAAAATAATAACTATGAAATAATTACAATATTGTTTCATCAATAATAATTTTAAAACCAATCGCTAAATATGGTTACAAAAAATGAACCAATATTACAATCATAGAGGAAATATGTTTTACGTACAGATGAGTAGCATTCCCATTTTTCAATGATAATTTTGGAATAAATAGAAAATTAATCATTAAATAATTATAATTATATTGTTTATAAAATATTATTTAATCATGTGTTATTATATATATAGAATTATTTTGATGTAAAACAAATCACATATTTCAAGAAGGTGGTAGTACACTTGTTCATAACAATCATTATCACATTATTGTGTCTAAATAGAGTTAAAATTAAAATGATTAGTTATATTTATTGAATGGTAATTAGGTCATGATTTTTATATAAATTAGTTTTATTTATTTTTGTGTAATTAGAACCATATTTTATCCATTTCATGTATCATGTGAATGAATCACATTACTTTTTGGTTGCAGTAGTCCACACTTTCACAAACAATGTTATCTTATTTATACATAATGGAATGATTAGTGGTATGGTGCATATAAAAGTTTAATATAAATATAAATATTATGAATTACCGATATATCATACATAAATAGATTTTACAAAATTATGTCTAACAATTAGAGGCGGTAAAGTAAAAACAATCATTCACAGTTTCATAAGGTGGTGGTTCACTGTACACATAAACTGTTTGCTTGTTACCCATTAAGATGATGTGTGTGTATTATAAGGAAAAAACCCTAACATAAAAATTATATGTATATTTATGATAATTTATTGTTATATATTCATGTAATTAATAGATTTTAGGGGGTGTATAATGAAAAAAACACTAAATAGCATGAGGAAATATGGTATCTCTTCTCCAGGTAACTTCTATCGTTTTCCATAAAAATGCATACTTGGTTTGATTTATACTTATGGGAGGATTATATTATGAGGTGAGGTATTTACAGTAGATATTTTTACATATCCTGATCAATCCACTATTTATTTATAGTTTTGAGGATGTGTGGTGGGAAGGTTCCTTTTTATAGTGATGGAGGAGTGGCATGATTCTAATGTTTTAGAATGGGAATTACACCCTTGTTTTTCCAATTTCTAGTTTCCCAAATAATGGATCAAACTATATATACTCTATTATAGGGTATATATAATTCCATAAAATGGGTTTTGGACTTGTTTATAGGTCATTTGGGCCCTTATGATTTGGATTTACACAATTCATAATCTTAATTTCACCTTAATCATTGTAATTATTTTTAATTACATTCAATGTATTTTTTGTTTAAATACTATACTAAAAATATTATACATTATAAATAATAAAGATTCCAATTATGGAAACACTTTTGAAAAATTTAAATCACATCATCAGTAGAAATTTATATAAATTTAATCAAGGAGACAGAACGATAATATTGATTTTTAAGTAATAATGTTCATAAGATTTATATTTTTTAATATTAAATTTCTAAGTTAAATTGATTATAATGACGTAAATTCGATAATTATATATAAACATGATCTACTTAAACTACTAAATCAATAAAAATATTATTTATTCTATGAAATAAATTATATAAAAAAGCAGTTTGAGATAAAATTCAGTATTTTTCACTATTCATCCATACATGAAATGTCACAGAAAAATAAAAACTCAACCAACAATAATTTATATGTTTTACATAAAAAATATTATTATTTTTAAATATATTATTTTTAAAAGTGAAAAAACTGGGGTTAAAATTGGTTTTCCATTAAAAGGCGGTAAAAGTACCATTATAGAAAATATAGGTTTTTATATGTCATATAAAGTTTGATATTATCATATATCTATCTAATATCTGGGATAAGTGTCAAAATTATTTAATTTAATGTATAACTTATATATTTAATAAATATATCTCATTAATTTTAATTACATTAATTTATTAAGATAAAAAATCATTGTGAGCAAGAGAATAATTTTCTATAAAATAATATTTCTTTTATATTCAATTGGTTTATATAATCATTTCTAATTAATTTGTAAAAAATGATATTATTATAAATTTTTATAACAAATATATTATTAAAATTTGTTTCATACTATTTATATCCACTAATTTAAGGGAAATGATACGTCTTATTATATAAAATAATAATACATTAATAATATTTTTTTGGTAAAACTCAGCATTACGTGTATTGTATGCATTCAATTAAAATTTTTGTTTTGTGCGACACAAGATAACTAAAATTTTTCATGAATTAAAATTTATCAATTAAATTATATTATTTAAAATATTTAAAATATTATTAATTCATTATATATTATTTTCCCTTAAATGTTCGATGTTTAGTTTCATACACCCTATTGAATATAGTGTTCTTACATTATATTTTCATAGTGTTATAGTAGATGAGTAAATATAAGAATAACAATAAAGGAAAATGACGTAACATAATTTATAGATCTCTAATGACCATTGATTTATCCAAAAGTTTTTTCTCAAACAAAATAAATATCAATAGTGTTCTTGGGGAATAAATTATTTTGAGAACCTAGACAATTAATAGAATAATTTGTGTTCTATGGCCCTAATCAAAATTAAAACACAATTTCTGGAGCTCTAATTTCATATTGAACAGTAAAATGACACAATGATTCAACACATGACATGATAACAAGCATAATAATGAGAGATAAACTATTTTATATATCAAATTTGGAAAATATTTCATTAACCATGTAGTCATATTGTACAAAGTACCCACAATCACATTATTGGATCAAATGATTTTAACAACCATGAACCAACCATGCCTATCCCATTATCTCTATCATCACACGTTATCCTATAAAGGTATTGGGTTGGACAATATATTCTACCACAATGAATATTTTAGTAACTCCTAGCACCACCATGGACATTTTACATGAGATAGATTACTTTTTATACTATGTAGGATCAGTTAGAGGACCTCCAAAAACACCTTCAATAAATAAAAAACATTTCATAATCATCCATAACATATCCCAAGAATAATATTATTTAAATATAGATAATATAAGTATAAATTAACAAAAATAATTGTGGTTAATTTTTTCCTCCATTGGTATCTCTATCCATAGGAATTAGAAGACCAAATTAGATTTGGATGAGTTTGGTCCACTACTGTAACATTACAATTTCTTGTTCCCATGTCTCATCCTATATCTTACCATGATACCGTAAAACCAATATAAAATTTATTTTATTCCCATAAAATAAAATCTCTTTCCTATATATACTATGTATAATCACATAGATAAACATGTAATATAGTTCAAGATCTTTATTTTCACATTGAATCACGAGATCAGATTCTGGATAATACTTCTTCAACTGCGAAACATGAAACACATTGGGAAGAAAACTATCCCTTACTATTAAATCCAAAGTATATTTGATATCTCTAAATCATTCAACTATCATAAATGGTAAAACGTATGAATGTTATTTATATCCTTTTCTAGAAAAAAATACTTCATTCCCTTGTAAAGAATAAAAATTAAACATGATCAAATTTATCAATCAATAGTAGTAACTAATGCTGACTTGAATAATATTTCTAGAGACTTTGACCAACAATAATATATTTTTATCATAAAAATCTTCCCCATTATCTCATTCACAGGGCTTGGTCTGATAAGTGATTCAACACATGTTCTCACCAAAAAAGTGGATAGTGATAAGGGATACAATATAATACTTCAAAAGGATCTATATGTATAGAGGTATGATAAAAATTATTAAATGTGAACTCTAATAATGGTATATGATCATCCCATGAGCCTCTAAAACCCCATATAGAATCTCAATTAATGAATTACATAGTTTGGGTCATCGCATTGAATGTTCCTTCTATTTTATGGTAATATGTTATACTAATTGTGAAATGGTTTCTATGTAAATACATCTTAGACTTCCAAAAAATTGGTGTAAACCTAGGATCCTAGACATATATAACTAAAACAAGAACACCATGAATATTAAAATATCCTGAATGTAGAGTATTGATAGGTTTTTCACCATATTGGATATGAAAATATTGATGATGTGTGAATCATTAAAGATTTTATCCATAATAATCCATATAAAATCATGTTTCATAACTATTTTTGGTAAATTATTGAAAAAATACTTTGTTATTTTATCCCCTTTTCAGATGGGGATTTGTGTGGAATACCACATACCAGGAAGTCGATGCAACTTCACCTTGAGCAGCTGATATAATAGGAATTTCAACAAAAGAATCACCATTTTACTTTTAATTCCATCCCATGAAAACCATTATCTCCTATATTTAGATATATAATGGATTATATGTTGAATATCGAATCAACAATGTTTCTAGGATGATATAATCTATATGTGATATTCTAGGGTTTCCATGATGTGATAACTTAAATATAAAATCTTTAACCCATATTGTAAACATCCCTAAATTGTATCCCACAATTTATATAGAGACCCATAATTTTCATTAATAAATATTAAATATTAAATATTTAATATTATATCTAATAGCACAAAAATCCATTACAAAATCAACTTAGTCAAGTTCATTTGGAAACATGTTTACAGAAACAACTCTAGGTCAACTATATCATCTCCCTCAATTATAACACTTCATAGACATATCATAAGTAATATCATTCATCATAAAATGGTGAAATGGATCATTAAAAAGAGATATATCTTATTCCCACTAAGGGAAACAAGGAAGATATCACATAACATGACCATAAGGTTATGATTGCTAAAGAATAAAATTTTAAATCCATATATTGTATATCATATATCATAAAGATGATTTATGGAATAAATCATGTTATTTAATAAGACATTAATAATAATGGAATCAATTAAAATGGTTCATGATACCATAACATTGGCATAAGGCATAGATTTTTGGAATACACAAAAGCATTAAAACCTTATAATCAAGGATATCAAGCATAATTTTTATGTCATGTTTATCCTGGGATAACCACCCATGCACCCTCTTCAATCATGGGATAACCTCCAAGGTACCCTCTTTTTTGTGTATGGGATAAAATCCATGTTACCCTATTGTTTTAGTTTTGGAATTACATCCTCTGTACCTTATTGTTTTGGGGGTGGGATAAAATCCAATGTAAATTTCATGGTAATAAAATACTAATCATACCCAATGCATCTGATGGTGATAATGGTTGCAGTAATCCCATAACCCATACAATTATTTTCCACATGATAATAAAATATTAATCATCTCTATCACACAATGAAATATTCGAATAATATTGTTTCATGAAAAAGTTTGTTATAAAGTTCTGAAAAAACAACATATCATTATTAAGGATCTGTGTATAAATTTGATGTCATAATTAATTTTATAAATTAAAATGATAATGGTTAATTAAATCATAAAAAAGAAACAATCTTCGCGACCAGTAAATCCTTGTCGTATGAATCCCATTTTTCAGAACCTGGGGGGGAGGTTATGTCACCAATATTTTAACTTGACCAATACCAATCCATGATTTGATACGTGGTGCCAGAAAGAAATTCCTATGGATGAATGTCTAGTTAGGGCAAATTACCAGTCATGAGATGTTAGTTAAGACACCCTAGGAGTCTATCACCACCCACACATCACCGTTAATTAGTATGTGGATGTTATAAGGGTTTATGTGTTACTAATTAGGTACATAATGTATATTAAATTTGTATAAACTATTTTTTACATGAACACTATTTAAGAAGTGTTTTTTTAGTGTAAAAATTTGTTGAATTTGATTAATTTATTTTTTGGATAGATGTTTTACATTATAGAAATGATATAATTATTTTATTAAACTAAAGTATTATTTGTAACATTTATATTCATGAATTAGTATTATTAAAATACTCTAATATAATAATAAATGATAAAATAAATTTACTTTTATGTTTTAGAAATTTTACTATGCATATTCAATCAGCTGTTATTTTTAATGAATAATGATTTTAATAATTAAAAGTTAATATCAACATATTTAGAGAATTCTAATGATAAAATAAATATTATTTTTGAAATCATAATGTTTAAATTTTGTATGGGAGAATATATCATAATTTTCTAAAATACTTTATTGTTTCGTAAATAGTAAAAATACTGTTTTGGTTTCCAGGTATGATTAATGAAATAATATTTTTTTCATTATGATTTAATGAATAATTAATCACAATAAATGACTCCAATAATGTTATTTTATTAATATCACATATTTCATTTTATTTTGATGAATTTAAAAATCTATAATTTACATTCCCAATTATAAAATTTATACATTAACATTAAAAATGTTACTTTGTAGAAAGGATACTTTTCTATGACAAATTAAATAAAATAATATTTTGGTCAAATACTATGGGTTATAATGAAAAAAATGATCTATGTGTTAAACAAATATTGTCAATGTAATGGTAAATCTAGTGGGTTTTCCTTTACCACTACCTAGGTGTCTACAGAAATTAATAACCAAATATTCCTATTTTGCAACAAATACCAGCACATATCTGTGCTTTATACTACTCTAAATTACCCTTCCATGAATATATGCCATTTTTACCTCCCAATGAGTCATTCCATGATTTTATTATGCCCACAATATCCCAATATTTATGTATTAGTAGTTTCTCTTCAGTGAAAGTTAAATCTCAGCTTCTCTTTTTCTTTCAAATTATCTTTTTATGTGGAATTTATTTTAAATATCCAAAAAATGTTATTATGTTCTATTTATTTTATCAAATTATTTTATTAAAATTATTTTATTATTTTTAGATCCATTTCCCTTTTTTCCATATTATATGACGATTTTCTATACCTGTTGTGTTGCCAATTCTACTTCTCCAAAATTCTCTCTTCTCCTAAAAAATATCCTTTTTATATTTATGTGAATACCAACCCCTATTTATTTTCTAGGATTATTCACCATATTTTAAAATTATTTATTTTATTCTTTTATTGACATTTATAAAACCCTCATTCCCTTTTAGGGGTTATAAATAAAATAAATATCTTGTCGTTATGATGTTATTTAAATGACATGATTTTAAAAAAAATGCCTTTCTTTTAATCTGCATGGGTTATTAATGAAATGATTTAATATGATCTATGTAGTTAACAAGAAATTAATGTATATTTGGAGTTTTCCCTATGATTTTTTCTATTTATTGTGTAAATAATTAAATCTTTATATATGACTTGTGTTACAATAACATTGTGAATAACCTTGGTATGTTATATAGAACCTCAGTGAAAAACATTAGTGTTATGCTTATGAATATAAAAATTAAATGTTGTATCCACATTACCATTTTGTGATTCATGTTCTTATAATTATGATATTCCTCTTTATCAACCCTTTATTGTATTAATCATATTCTTGTTGATATATCTTCAAAGATCACATGTGAACTACTTATATTATTTTCCCTTACTAGACCTTATGAACTCCCTTTTAATTGATATATGTCCCTTGATTTTGAGATGTAGTAAAAGTAATTTGGTTGAAATGATGTAAAATAATTTCAATTATATTAGAATAATTTTTGGGGTTTACATTTATTATGTTCCAAATTCTACAAAACCCAAAATTAAAAGATCCTATGTTAGTAAAATGTAATGAAAAGTCAGGCAACGAAATGTTGGATGTGTTTCTGGAACAAATTTAGATAGGGGTACCAACATATAAAAAATTATTTAGTACTAAATCAATATATAATTTTTTATGAAATTGGGAGTACTATAAACTTTTTTTAACATTCTTGGGGTATATGTTTTGTAACATCTCGGTTCCGAAAGCCGTCGAGAGGTGCTCGATACCCATTTTGTCAAATAAACTCAAGTGAATTTCCCCGAATACCCTAGGATGCCAACCAGAATCAAGGGCCTTGAGTGTGATAGTGGGGAAACTATTCCCTCATTGGAATATTAACAAAACGGATGTAAATAGATAGCAATAGGGGATGCAGTAATATACCACACATCAGTAATCTATGGATGACTGAGGAAATAGAAAACAAGAGAACATATATATAAATGATTCATGATACAAATATCTAGGAATGAAGCCAAACAATTCAAAATGCTGGAATAAGATAATAACCAAAGTACAAAAAAAAGATAAACTCAAATAGCATCGCATACCTCAGCTTGGTCACATGCACTCCTGCTCCTCAACAATCAAGTACCTAATGTAGGAGGGTGCTTTCCCTTATCTAGACATGCAAAAATATAATATTTTTAGTCTGAAATGCATTAAACAAATAGGGTGTGAGAATAAATCCATTTTGGAAACCACCCAAATATCGTTTCCTAATTGTCTGGGAATAAATATCGTAGGGAATATGAAAAGAGAAGCAGTAAACAAGTATGTACTCAAAATAAAACAATACTAGAGTATCATTTCAATAAATTTAATATATCAAGTATGAAGATAATAACAAAGAGTCAACCCTCTATTAAGTACTCACATATTCACCCTTATAGTTAAACCAAACTAGTACAAGCAACGCTATGGGACGTACACCCCATCTAACCCCTCTAGTTCTGCTTCGCGCAAACTCTCTATGGAATCACTCACCATCAATTCCCTCTATAGTCTCATATCGATAACATATAGTCTCTCTGGGGAAGCACTCAAAATATAATTACCCCTGTGGACCGCATCGTGGAACTACATACACTATGAGGAAGCACTTACGTCCATTCCCCCTATGGTCTCCTATCGTAATTTTAAACACACATTATGGTGAAGCCCTCAAAATCCATTCTCCTGATGGTCTACTACACCAGGTTCTCACGGTCCTGTGTTTGTCAATCGAGCACAGTGATATATAATGTCCAAAGTATACCTCATGAACTATGTGTCTTAACAGTCTATAGAATAACAACATGTCAGGTAAATATATTTACTCCATCCTATAAGCACATGGAATGGAAAAAAAGCATCCTAACATGCTACGAAAGACCAAACAGTCTTAAAAACAAGCATGTGAGAGATATAAATAGCATTGAAATTAACCCTATTCACATTCGATTGACCTCTACAAAATCATATAATTCATTGCAGATAATAACGGGGTTATGAATGTAATCATGTAATACCACATTCGTGGGTATTGGGAACTTTTCCACATAAAATTCAATGAATGTCTACAGAAAGGAACAAACAACCTACCTCAGTGTTGTGAGATCAATATACCCCATCGTCAGGCATTGGATCGACTTAGAACGTTGTAGATATAAAAAATTTTCAATTATGTTCACTAGAGGATAACATGATAAAGGGGAGAAATAAAGAGACGAAGCTCGAGAAGAAGGATGTATTTACAGTGGTGATCCCAACGCATTCGACGACAGTTGAATAAGTGAACTGATGCTTGTTCAGGGGCTTAGATAAGGATCAGCACTATACGGATACTCTCGGTCACAGAATGTGATGAAAAAGATACTTCTATGAAATGGACATGACCTCATTCCATTTAATGTAATAAAAATAAAAGTACATGGTGTGTAATTGACCATACTGGGACCCAGTTTAGGTAGCCTCCAAGTCACCACACATGTTTGTGTGCTCAATCGTTACACAACTAGAACATGGATACACGTGGAAATTAAGTACATGTCATGTACATATAAGTACATAGCGTGTACTAAAAAAATATCCAGAAACTTCTCTTTTTCAAAAAAACACCTGAAAAGAGAAAAACATACCTGAAAATCAGATTTGGGTTCCTAAAAACTTCTTCCATTAAAGAAATTCGTCCCCAAATATCCATATCAAGGCGGTATAGAATAATAATCCATGAATATCTTCGACCACTATGATTTCACATCAGCCTTATTCTCCCATGTCTCTCCCAATACTCACCTATGCTGCCATAACACTCGTAGCAGAGGAATAGAATGGCCATGGAAAACCTTCACACTTTGATCAACAATATAAATAGAATGCAACTCAAATTAGGAATCCACCTCTAACTCAATCTCTTCGGGTTGAAAAACATGAGAAGAGTCTGAGAAGTAATGTCGAAGCTATGAAGTATGGTATAAATCTTGCATAGCCTAATACCACTGGGGTAAATGAAACCGATAGGAAATCGTCTCAACTATCTCAAACATCTCAAAGGGCCCGATGTACCTTGGTGAAAGATTACCCTTCTTTCTAATCCTATTGTTTCCCAACCTCGGTGTGACACGCAAGAAAACTTGATCTCCATCCTTGAACTCTAGATGTCATCTCCATCAATCAAAAAAAATACGTTTGCCGTGACTATGTAGTAGCTATCCTCATCTAAATCAAGTCTATCTGCTCTGGGGTCTCCTGGACAAGAGGAGGTCCCAACATAACTGCATCTCCTACCTCTAACCAGCATAAGGGTGATCGGCATGTCCTACCGTAAAAAGCCTCATAAGGTTCCATATGAATAGTTTCTTGAAAAGTAATATTGTAGAAAACTCACCAATAGTTATGATGTTCTCCCAAGAACCTCCAAAATCCAAGATTAATGGTTGAATCATGTCCTCAACCACATGAATCGTATGCTCAAATTGGCCATTTGTTTGAAGATGCTAAGATGTACTTAAAAGTACATTTGTGCCCAAAGCCTTCTGTTGCCCCTACCAGACCTGAGCAGTAAAATGTGCATCCCTGTCTAAAACAATGGAGTGTCGAACTCCATGTAAATGTACAATCTCACAGATATACAATCTCTCCATCTCATCATCACTGAATGTCTCCTTGATAGGAAAGATGTGAGAAGCCTTTGTGATTTTGTCAATGAAAACCCATACTACATCATTTCCTTAAGGAGACCTTTGTAAACCTGTCACGAAATCCATTGCGACATCATTCCACTTCCACTCAAGAATTTGTAACTACTACAAAAGCCCTACTAGTCTCTGATGCTCTACCTTCACCTAACGACAGGTGGAACACCTCATGACGAAACTAGCTACATCTATCTCTATACCTAGCCACCAATACATCTTTGTGACACCAGGTTGAACTACCCAATCTGAGTAATGAAAGTCCCATAACATCTCCTCACATATGTCTGTTGACACCCATATGCGCCCATGAAAATGCATGATCTCATCCTCACCTATTCTATATCCAGGAATAGGGTTCTCTCCCGACAAACGTTCCCATAGGACTAGGCCTCAGAATCTGATTGTTGCCTCATTCTCACTCAATCTAGTAGAGTAGAAATAATATTTATAGATGAATGAATTGTCAGCCCCTATCTATCATCAACAAAATCATCTTTTAGATCATATCCATAAGATGCCACTCACTTCTAGCCTCTTCGACTGCTTGTATATCAATCCTCCATCCCAACAAATTAGGCACAACTTTACCTTTCCTAGGAGAATATGAAATTTGAATGTAAAAGGACTGAAGGTACTCACCCCACCTTTGCAATCTCCAATTTTGGTCACGATGAGTGAAGATAAACTTGAGAATTTTGTGGTCGGTGAACCCACAAAATGTTCTCCGAGAAGACAATTTCTCAAATAGAGTAAGGAATGAACAACTTCATCAAGCTCGAGATCGATTGTCGGGCAGTTCCTCTCATGTGGCCTCAAATATTGAGACCCGTACGCAACGACTACTTCTCCCTGCATAACCACTGCTCCCAGACTAATACCTAATGCATTATAGAAAATAGTATAGATCATTCCCAAATCTGGAAATAATAGTATCAATGATGATGTCAACCTCAATTTATGCTCTTGAAAAGAAGAATCACATGATTATAACCACAAGTACTTCTCACCCTTCTTAGTCAGGCATGTTAATCCTGCTGCTAATCATGAAAAGTCCTATATAAAATGTTTTTTGTAAACATACATCCCTAGAAAACATCGTACCTCCTTGAAATTCTTCAGCTGATCCTAGGAATTTAAAGCTCTCATTTTTTATATGAGTCTACTAATACTACTGCATCAGAGATAACATGATCCAAGAAGTTAATTTGGTCTATCCAAAAGTGTCATTTAGAGAGCATAACATAAAACTGATTCTTTCTCGGTGTAATCAAAAATATCTCATGAGGCGTTTCATGGTCATTTTGAGAATGAGAGTACACCAAGATATCATCCACAAAGTATACCATGAAGGAATCCAAGTATGCATGGACCAATTGGTTCATTATTTCCATGAAAACTGAAGGTGTGTTCGTGAGACCGAATGGCATAATCACATAATTTTATAGACCATACCTGCTCAAAAAGGCTGTAAGAGGTATATTTGAGGGTCTAAATTGCACCTGATGATAACTTTATCTAATGTGAATATTCTAGAATACCCGGGCTACACAATGTTTATCAAAGATATCATAAATCATGGGCAAGGGATATCAGTTCTTGACGGTCAAATAGTTAAACATCCATTAACCCTCCCAACATATGAGGGTACCATTCACCTTCATCATAAATCGGACTAGAGAACATCAAGGAGAAGTACTAGGTTGGATGAAACCCTTTGCCCACAACACCTCCAACTGCTTATTGAGCACTTATAACCCTAGTGTAGCCACACTATAATGAGGAATGGACACCGGTGTCACTCCTAGCATAAACACAAAATAAAATTCCACATATCTCTCCATAGGCAAACCTGAAATGTCCACTTAAAAGACATCCCTATAATGATTCACCACTTGAGGAAAGTACATCTGTGATTTCCCTTGGTCATCCAGATATAGTCTAGTAATCTGTGTTGTAAATCCTCCCAACCCATGAGGCTCGGGTCAGGCTATTCTCTCCTAGACATCCCATTTTTCCTTATGAAGAAATGATCTTCCCTTTGGTGATGTGAAACTCACCCTACGAAGATAGAAATAGACAACTTCATATAAGTGAACTAACCAATCCATTCCAAGGATGAAATCATAACCCATAATCTCTAAGACATAAAGGTCCCATAAGAATTGACACCCACCATCCTCATGAGGGATGTCCTTGGACTGTCGTACAATAGCCATTCAAGTCCCGAACAGAGTGCCTAATGTAATGATATTCGCCGAAGAAAAGATAAATTGTCCAAGACTCTCCACAAATGGAAACCGATATAAAACTATGGGAATCCCCTGTATCGAAAAGTGCATAAGATAAAACTGAGGCAACTCAGATCGTACCTCGAACAGTAGAGGGTCTGAATCTTCCTCCTACCAGGTCTGCTCTACTACAAATGGTGACATGCTCTATGGCATTGTGACCCTTCATGAACACTATATGTAGATACACCTTCATGTCGATGAAATCCTGGACCCTGGATACCACGACCACAACCGCTATTTCGACCTGAACGGCCGGAAGAACTCCAGTTCCCAGATTGGTGAGATGCTTCTGGTGCCGCTCATCAACACGGAGTCATAGAAGAACTCTTGTCACTAGTTTTTGCAGGGAAGAACTAAGAGAAATGCTTAAGATGAAACATCATTACGAATGATAGGCACTACACTAGGTCTCTCGAACAATGCGGACTCATATGCCCGCCCTTTCTGCACTGGTAGTACACCACTAGGCCACTAGAAGAAGTGTCCCGCCTACTACGACCTCCACGTGTAGACTCCTTGTGGCACTTCCTTCTATTAGAATGAGGGATACTAGCTTCGGATGTCGAACCACCTTTGCTCACCACTCTAGAATCCCTCAGATTACTCTCCATTATTAGCTCCTGGTTAACTATGGAAGTGAAGGAAGTCAACATTAAGTTGTTCACCTAATATCTAATGTCATTCCTGAGACCATCCTCAATCATTCTTGACCAAAATAACTCATCACCTCCTAGAGTGGGCGTGAAGTACAACATATTTGTAAAGCAAGATGAATACTCAATAAAAGAAAGATTACCCTGCTCTAGACCCATGAACTCTTAGGCCCAATTGGACCCCAATGTCTCTGAATAGAAGTATTCATGGAAGGAACACTGGAACTCATCCCATGCCATAATCTATTGGAGACTAGCCTATGAGATCACATCCAACCATATCATGGTGGAATCAAAAATCATATATACAGGTAGCTTCACCCTCCTTTCAAGAATCATCTTTAGATGATTGAAAATAGAAATCACGTCTTCTAACCATGACCCTACAGCCTGAGGTCCCCCTTCCCCTATGAATGTGGGCGGATGTTGCAGCTGGAAAACCCATGTCAATTGTGCCATAGATGGAAAAGGATGTGGTACTCCAAAGAATGTCTGCATGAAACTCATAAAGCCCTCTTGGAACTGTGCATCAGCACCTATGTCACAAATGATGGCTGGTTCCAAGACTGGAACAACTGGAGGCTCTGTAGGTAGTCCTAGATCATCTATGTCGGGCGTCTGATCACCACTCTATAACTGGCGGAAAATTGGAGGACATCTCAGTGGCATGACTCAAGAAGGCCAGGAACACACCTTATGTCAATTTTATCAAGGAATTAAAACTATAATTGTAAGAAGGGAATAGTAGAAAGATGGAATTAAATATTTTAAAAACTTGGATACATGGCGTGTGTAATTCGTACATGGTGGGTTACCTTAACCCTTCACATGGTCATGTACTTCTACTAAAACAGGTTTTGTAACTCCACAAACACACGACATGTTATCCTAAAACACGACATGTACTTGAATCCCCTTCCCCTGCCCAGGTTCTCATATATGGATAAGCCACATAGTTCTCCTAGAACATGAATGCACATCATGTTAATTCCAGACGTGGAGTGTGCCTGACATACTTCACCAGCCCGTGTTGTTCGTCACACGACCGGTTACACAGTTCACTCTACACGGCGTGTTCCAAATGGAAATGAAGTGTACATGAAGTATTTCAGTGACCAGTGTTGTTTGATACATTGCTGGATACTTGGGTTACACTAAATTACATTTTCAAACGTGTAATGGCCTTTATAAGATATAATTTATCCATCCATGTTGTTAGTCGCACGGGTGGAAACATGTTCAACACCACACATCGTGTACATCTGGCACTCGACATGTTCTACCAAGATTTAAAAACCCCGTGTTTCTACCCACATAGTCAGTAACACGTTAAAGGGATACATGAAATGTACATACAGTACACGAACTGTAATTAAAGAAAAATGTTCATTCATGAACAGAAGGATAGATGGAGTGTATTCATCATTACACACTATGTATTATAGGTTTTTCCATACAGTAAGCCTTAGAAACTACTTTGGAGCCCAAAAAATAGTGAGAAGAAAACTAAAGTGCCATATTCTGATCAGTGAGGTCCCATGGTCCACACGAATCAAGGAGTGGCATATTGTACATGTTATATATAAACATAATAGAGCAACGATCCACCAAATTATGGTTCATGAGGGCCCATAACACCTTAAGAACCAAAGATTGTAATTCATTCAAAAAAAGCCATACACAATTCAATACTATATCAAACATCAGGTATTCATATCTAAGAATCTATCAAAACATCATGCATATCTATCACAACACCAACCACAACAACATGCAATCACTAATGCACTCTAAATGGAATAGAGAGAATGCATGACACGTGAAATCTAACAAGTGCCTATATGATGCATGAGATGGAATTCCCTCATATCAATGGGTTTCAATAGATTGAGAACCTTAATAATATCAAGGAAAATAGCACAATACATGTGAATCACCCAATAGTGATATCAACTCAACTGTAAAAATTCCAGAATTAGAAAATTTGCAATAACGAGGTAAATTTGCTTTTACCTATACATGGGTTAGATACTACTAGGCATAGCTTATTACAAAGAACCTATTCCTTCCTATCCCTGGATATAGGCTCTAAATTGTAAGTCAATGAGAAAGAAACCCCTATGATACCAATATGTAATGTACCGGTTCCAGGGGCCACCCAGAGGTGCCCTATACCGGGCTGGTCACATAGTATGAAGCACATTTCCCAAAATACTAGAGGTTATTGACTCGCAGTGAGGGCCTTGGGTGTGATATTGGGGAAACTATGACCTCATTAGAAGAGTAACACAATGGAAATAAACTGATAGCAATAGTGGAAGAAATATAATCCCATACAACAGTAAACAGAGGAATACTGAAGTAATAGATAGCTGGATCACATATATATAAATGATGCATGATATAAATGTCTAGGAACACAGCCAGAAAATCACAATACTGGAATACATAAATATCAAATGTAAAAATAAAACAGATAATATCCAATAGAAACTCATGCCTCGGGGTGGTTGCATGCTCTCCATCTCCTCAACAATCAGGCACCTGATGTAGAAGGGTGCTTTATCTTATCAAGACCTGCAACAATATAATCTGTATGGGCCCAAAATCATGACCCAAACAGGGTATGAGACTAAATCCTAGTAGTAAACCACCCAAAGATATGTGACTAATATAAATTGAATATATATATGGTAGTAAATAAGACAACAAAATCAGAAAACAAGGAATTACATAAATGTAAACAATCCTACTGTTTCAATGCATTCAATTTCTTATATCAAGGAAGCAGATAATCAAAAACGGGTTACCCTATGGGAAGAACTTGCATCCAAACCCCTCTTGTTCAACCATACAAGTACATTAAACCTTATGGGATGTACACATAGTCCAACCCTTCTGGTTCAGCTTTGTAAAAACTCTCTGAGGATGCACTCACCATCAATTCCCCCAATAGTTTTGTATCGGTAACTAAAAGGCACTCTGGGTTAGCCCTCAATGTCCAATTCACCATGTCTCATGCATTGAGTAACTAAAAACACTATGAAGAATCACTTATGTCCATTCCACTTATGATCTTGTATCATAACAGTTAACAGACACTCTGGAGAAGCCCTCAACATCCATTCTCCCTATAGTCTACTACAGCAGGTTCTCACGGACCTGTGTAATTCAATCGAGCGCAGTGATATATAATTACCAAATTATACCTAAATAACTACTTGGATAAATAGTTTATAGCATAACATCATTTTGAGTAAATAAATTTACTCCATCCTATTAGCTCTATGAATGGAAATAAAGTAGCCAAGAGGATAAGCATGCCAAAAAATTCCTAAAAACAAGCATGGGAAAGACATCCATAGCATAAAAATTAACAAAATTCACATTAAATTGACCTTAACTAAAGTATATAAATCTTATAAGACGTTAAAAGGGTTAAAACCCTAAATATGAAATTCCCCATTCTAGGGTATTGGGAACATTAGCTCATAAAATTCAAAGACTGTCTATGGAAAGGCACAAACCAGCTAACTCAGTTTTGTGAGATCGATATACCTCGACATCCGCTTTTTGGATCGACTTAGAACATGGTATATCTAAAAAAACATCTAACATGTTCAATTGAGGATAACATGATAAAGAGGATAAATCATGAGACAAAGCTCTAGAAGAAAGAATAAATTATCATGGGGATCCCAACGCAATTGACGGCGGTCGAATCAGATAACCGACGCTCGATCAGGGGATTAAGGAAGGATCAGTGTCGTATGGATGCTCTTGGTCGAGGAAGGTGAGGAAGAAGATACTTTTACCAAATAGATGCGACCTCGGTCCATTTAATGAAAAAAAGTACATAGTGTGTACTTACCCTTACTGGGCCCCACTTTATGCAGCCTCAAGTTCCCCACACATAGTTGTGAGCTTGAACATTAAACATTCAACACATGGCTACGTGTTCCAACCGAGTAGAGACGTTTACATATAAGTACACTATGTGTACTTCAAAAACATCCAAAAACTACTATTTTTCTCAAAAACACCAGAAAAGTGAAAAACATTCCAGAAAAGATGATCTGGGTTCTTACATGATTGGAGAATGCTAATATTATTATGAACCATTATGAAGAAGTTATAAAAAATAAAAATAAAATTAAAGAATAAACTAATTATACATGATGTATTATGACATAAATTTATATTATAATTATGAGCTTGTTATATGAAACAAATTTATCAAGAAGGTTTTCTTATTTTAGAAAATGATGGGAAATATGGGACAACATTAAAATGTTGAGCACAATAGACAAGACACTATTAGCCTTTTGGTATAAGAAGGAATGAAAAACATAATCAAAATAATGAATCAAATAACATGAGTTATAATAAATAAATTGAAACAAAATGAGAGTCTCATTCATCTAGAGGTAAAAAACATTACTTTGAGTCCATTATGTGTCAAAACCCACCTTCTTTAAGTGGATCTACCGAACCATTGATTGCTAGAATGTGGATAATATCTAGAGAAAATGTATTTTTTACGCCATTTTTTAAAACAAGAGAAATTCATCCTAGTTGTGTACCTCTTTGATAGGGATGATGATATGTGGTGGAAACTGGTTAGAAATATGAAGATATGTGGGTAGATTTATACAATGAAATGGGAATATATTAAGGGATCATTTTTTCAAAAAATATTTCACAAATTCAATGAAAATGAAAAATGAGAAGGAATTCCTAGAGCAGAAGAAGAATTAAAATGAATTTTTTTAAGTAGTTAGATGAACTTAAAAATACATTCCCATTACACCTATTAAATTATCAAGGATAGTAATGGGATATTTGATATATTCTCTAGTAGATTAAGACACTATCTGCAGAATAATATATCTAACTAAGACTATGAAAACTATAAGGAGATGAAGAGTAATGATTTTAAAGATGATATGGAGTTATAAGAGATTAAACGGTCACATAAATTTAATGAAAAGAATAAATCATTTGAGCCAATCATGCGGATAAACAATAATCAGTGGAACCCTCAACTTATCAACACTAACGACCAAGGAATCATTGTGATAGACTGGATTGATGTCCAATTCTTCATATTAAAAAACATAGGATCTATTCCAATCCCTATCCCAATCATAAAACAATGGAGGGGAATCACTATAATCCCACAAATATGACAAGGGAGAATGTTCATGATTTTTCTAACACAAAGTCTGTATTTCAAGATTTAAAATATTTGGTGTGAATAAATCATGTTTTTATATCCAGGCTACTTATTACATTGTTTGATTCTTGTTCTTCACATTACATTATTTCCACCATTTTTTCAATGAATGTAGAATCAATATCCAAACATGTAGAAGTAGATTTGTCTGCCCAGAATCATGGAAGGATTGTCCAAGAATCAATAGTGTATATAAACTATAGTAGTCACATTTGAGAGAATGTACTGGTCACAAATCTTGAAGTCATTCCCATGTTGTAATTATGAACTATACTAGGGATGGACCGACTCCCAAAGTATAATTCTAAGATAAAATGATGATGTATGGAAATATTAGTAGTCTTGAATGTACAACCAATAATTTTATTCAAAAATATGAGATTTATCAGCCTAATTATTGTCAAGAAGCTTCTTCAATATCATTCAATATGGAGTTGGCGTTTGAAGATAATGATATAAATGAATTTGTAAAAATAGTAAATTTCCCCTTTATTTAGGAATAGACAGATATAATTCCTCAAGAGTTTCATAGATCTCCCCTAGAAAGAGAGGAAGGATATTACATTGAACTCATGTCTTAATCCAATATGATATCAAAGACCCCATATTGAATGGAAAATGTGGAGTTATATGGATTAATAAAAAACTCCAAGATCTTTTTGGGGAGTTCATTCGATCAACTATGCCTCCTTGGGTTACACATGCACACATTGTGAATAATAAGGATAGATAAACACTTCTATGAAATTATTAGATTAAACATTATGTGATCACATTATTGATAATGTACCCTTATCCATGAATTGATGATTTATTTTTCCTGCTTTATGGGACTCAATTAATATTTAGTATTGGTCTTTAATCTGGTTATCATTAATTTACGGTAATGAAAGAAGATATTCCAATGGTATGCTTCCTTTAAATATATAGTAACTATGATTTTTATGCCAGTTGAGTTGACTAATTCTCTAACTATATTTATGGATTCTATTAACAGTGTCATTAAGGACTACCTTTATAACATTTTCATAATTTATATTGAATATATTATGATATATTATAAATGTTTCGGGATCATGAGTATCATCTAAGTGTTATATTGTAAAATATATGGATTGATAGGATACATGGAAGATTCATAAAATGTGAAATTAGGATACAAAACTTTTCTTTATAGGGTATCTTTATAATCAAGGAAAGAATATTTGTTGATTCTGATAAGACAAAGGGTGTGGAAGAGTAGCCCCATCCTACAAATGTAAATTTGATTTTTAGTTTCCTTGGATGAAAGGGATATTAGAGGAGGTTTTTGAGAATAAATTTATGAATTTATAATCCATTAACCATGTTAACTTGAACATGGGTCAAGTTTATCTAGACAATGGACTGTTAAGAAATACACAAAGAGCTAATGATGATATTGGTTAATGAACCAAGGTTAACTCTACCCTCTATCTGATAAGTATTGTTTATTATTTGTAATGAATGTCTAAAATTAAAATGGTGTGTCCTAATGAAAAATGAAAAGTTAATTCTAACGCATCTAAATTGTTGAATCATCCTGAGGATAACTATCCGAAAAATAAATGAGTTCTAGAAATAGTTTTTTTCTATAATGATATAGATGCACTATATTTATTTGTAGAAATGTGGTGGATACATAGAAAAACAAAGTGTGAAGAATATTTTCAAGTACAATGATTTGAACATGAGACATATGAGATTATTGTAACTTCTTAAAGACTATGATTGTTCAATTCTTCATATTCCTAGAAGACAAAACAATTTTATTAATTCATTAAGTATGAATGAACCTATTTTGTTGGAAATGATGGCGATTTAAAGAGATCCATTAATCAGAGACATAGTAAAACTGCATATGGGAATCAAAAAGGAAGGGAAATTATCAACCCTACCTCTAATACGTTCCCAACCATCATTACTAGTGAAGATCAAGATATATCAGTAGATATCCATTCTTTCAGAATATGGTAGATACTTTGAGAAATGGGAATTTTCCTGGGATTGATAGTAATAAAGAAGATGTAAGTGAATTTTGTACAAGGATATGTGTTCCATCTATTTTTAAAATAATGAAGGATCATATGGATGATGCTTATATATGTACTCACTCTATAAATCCTCGAAGATTTAAAATTTATATGTACCATCCTGATTATTATTGGCGGGATAACTTGAAAAAAGAGATTATAGAGAACACTATAAGGTTATTGGTTTATCAACAAGTGATGATTGAAATATGACATCCTAAAATATTATTACAACCACTACACATACTGACATGGATATAAGAAAATATCACTATGGAAATTGGAAGTTTTCTCCTGAAAACATCCAAAGGTAATAATGTTATATGTTTAACAGTGGAATGTCTAAACAAGGCTGCCCATTTTATCTCTATTCAGGAATATTTCTTTATTTAACAACTCCCCAAGATAAATAGGAAGTGGTGAGGTTTTATGGAGTTCCATAATATACATGTTTTGATCAAGATCCATGGATCACATAAAAATTCTGGAGAAGTCTCCAAAATGATCTGAAAACTGAATTAAATTCTAGTACGAAATATTACCCTCAAACTGCATGCCGATCTGAAGGGACTATTCAGAAACTGGGATACATGCTAAGAAACTGATCAATATAATTTAAATTTGGATGGGATAAATATTTGCCATTATATTATTTATTATAAAACAACATATTCTATTCCCGTATTAAAATGGATCCCTATTATGATATCTATGGGATGCAATGTAGAACTCATACATGTTGGGATGAATTTGGGGAGACAAATCTTCTTTGGACTAATCTTGTGCAAAATATGATAAATAGGGTTCACACAACACAACAAAACCTGAATGATGCTTAGATTCAGTATAAGAGAAGTTATATAAATCCTTAAAGGTAAGTGGAATGTGATGTATGTGATAATGTATTCCATCAAATATCACCTCGGAAGAGAGTCATGTGGTTTCAGAAGAAAGTTATGCTCAGCCCCGGGTACATTGGCCCCTTTGAAATCCACGATATCATAGGAGTAGTATCCTATCATCTTAAAAATCCAACAATCCTTTCTCATGTTCATGACGTATTCGATGTTACTCTCTTGAATAAGTACATTCCTGACCCATCATATGTACTTAATCAAAAGTTGGTACAACTTCAACATGAACACCCTCATGAGAAACATCTATTGGAGATCACAGACCATAGATATAAGGTCTTATGTAACAAGACTACCAACCTCAATAATATGTTGTGTATGAACCAAAAATATGAAGATACCAACTAATAACTAGTTTAAAAAATAAGGCATATGTACCCTCACCATTTCATAATAGAGGGAATGAGTTTAAATTTCGGGGATAAAATTTATTAATGGGGGATGAATGTAATGACAAAAACATTTACGAATGATAATTATTTCCTAAAAATTTGTGTTATATTATACTCATCACAACTATATCTACATGCCAATTATGTAACTACAAATTGAAAATTGACCATCGGGTTTTGACGAGTATAAGACTGTTGGTCAATATTACCATTGTAAATAATACACTAAATAAATCTTTTTTATAAGTAATGTTAAAAATAATGATGATAATTATTAATTAATTCAGAAAGTAGAAATTATGGCCTTAATCCATGGATCCATTCTATATAAAGACCATTTATCAGAACATGGGAGAGAGTTAGTGTCACAAGGATTTTATCCTGACCAAAACAAATATGAGCTTCAATGAGTGACTCTTGACTATAATTTTTTATTATAGAATTTCTTATTAGTAGAAATTAAAACTTTTTTGATGTGTTCTGAGCTACCCCCTAAGTCTATCACTATCTAAAAACTAACCATTAGGTTATATATGGGTTTTATATGGTGTTATATATTGAGTCCTTAGTTACATAATTTAAAATAACTTTGTATAAATAACATTTTCATTATATGAATTATTATTTATGAATATATATTATTATTATAAAAATATAATGAATTTGATAAATTGATATTTTGGATAGAAATTTTATATTTTAGATAATATATAATTATTAAAATATATTATGTTATTAGGAATATATATTTTTTGATTTACAATGATTTAAAAAATATTATTTAAAAATAAATGACAAAATATATATTTTCAATTTTCTGAAATTTTACAATGCATTTTCAATCCACTATTTTTATTTCAAAATAATGATTCTATTATTTAAATGTTATATTTATCCTATATAGAGTGTTATTATGATGAAACTAATATCACATTAAAAATTAGCATGTCAAAATATAGTAAACTGGAATTTCTGAAAATGTTCTAAAATACATTATTTTTTCACAAGTGGTAAAAATACAGTTTGATTATTTCAGTATGATTAACGAGTTAATAATTATTTAATATTGATATTATAATTATTTAACCACAATAAATGTCTTAGATAATTTTATTTTTTAATATAAAGTATTTTACTTTATTTTAATCAATTTATAAATCAATAATTTACTTTCCAAATTTTAAAATTTAATCATTAACCTTAAAATTGTTATTTAGTGGAAAAAATTATTTTCATTTCCAAATTAATTAATATAGTAATTTGGTAAAAATATTTTGTAAAAAATGACCTAAAATATGATCCATGTGTCATAAACCATGCGAAACTACCGTGGGAAATCCCATGGTATTCCATTTACTACTACTATGGTTCCAGATGACATTTATTAAAAAATATTCCTATTTTACAATAAATACCCACCAATTTATCTATTTCCTTTCACTACCAATTCATCCGCTCCTAATCTCGAACAATTTTACCTCCCAAGCTATCCTTAATCCCCAAAAATCCAAAAAAAAATTTAGTAGTTATTAATCAATAATTCGGAAATCTCAAAATATGTTTTTCATTCTAGTTGTATTTTAATATTGAATATATATAAAAATTACAAAAACAATCTTCTATACATTTCATTATATAACTTTATTGTATTAAGATTATTTTATTAATGGGAGACATATGTAACCTAACTTTGACCATTTTCTTAAACTATGTTTTATACCCTATATGCTGATGATTTTAATTTTCAAAAGATCTTTCTTCTCCTCATGAAATTCCCTTTCATTTTTTCATGTGAATACCCAATACACATTACTTTCTAGGAGTATTAAAAACAGTAAAAAATAATTAATTTGATTCTCTAGTTAACATATATAAAATAATCATTCCATTTACAAGGGACAAAAATTACATAACCATATATTGATTTATCACTTTTTGAAACAAAATGATTTTTATGAGCCTATTTCTTTTATGTAACACAAGTTATTTTTTAAATGATTGAATATGATATATCTACATCACATGAAAATATCTCATTTTTAGGGTGAAAATTAATAATGATTTAATAAATTTGGAAAGGTATGTAATCTGTAGAGATATCATGTTTTATGGTACCTTGGTGAATAAACATGGTAATTTTTATGACCCCCAAATGCCAAACCATGGTTATATTCTTATGAATATGTCATTAAAATGTTTTATCCACATATTCATGTTTTGAATCTTGTTTTTATTATCATGATATTCAACTTTCTCGTAACTTTATTATTTTCATTATGTTCTTATTAATATTTTTCAAATATCACATGTGATCTGTTTCCATTTTTATCATTATTGGGACTTATTCTCTCCCTTTCACATGATGTACATCCACATGTTATGAGATATAGTAAATGTTCTTAAGATGAACCAATTTTGAAGTATTTCAAGTGGATTAGAATAATGATTTATTTTTTCATGTAAAATTTACCTTTTTATTTACAAGAAACTAAAAAATAAATGATCCTCTATTTGTAAAATTTAATGAAAAATTATTTCATATAATGGTGGGATGCCATAATATCATAAACCATAGATTATAAATTGGTTTCATAATAATTCCATCTTAACATAACCTATAGAAAAGAGGAAATTTTCATAAACATATTTTCTTTATAAACATAAATCATACCAAAAAATAATATGTTGGTATCATTGGATTATGTCCTCAATAATATTGTTGTAACATCAAAGGATGTAATCATAGTGGGAAAATTATTTTGATAGATCACCAAGAACATTTATTTATGAAAACAATGATTCCACATAGAAAATAATATTTAATATATAAATTTTCTCAATGTTATAACAATAATATTCTTTTTAAATAAACGTAGAATCATTTAATTAAATATATAAATCAATTAGTTATTTTGATATCATATGCATCATTTAATATCATACACGACAAAATGATGTTTCCTTTAACATTTTTTATAAAATGTCAAAAGATCCACTTTCAGAAAATAAAACAATATTATGATTAAAATATTTTGAAAAAAGGAATTCCATGGGGAAAATTTTTGTAAATAATTAAATAATAATTGTAATCACATTCTTTAAAACATTTCTAAAAAACATTCTCTAGGATAAAAACTGAATTTCAAACAGAGAAAATATTAAATATAATTTTACAGAAATTTTTTTTTGGACTCTAATGCTTAATAATTTAAAATTGAATGGAATAATTTTATTTTATATAAATAACCAAATTATATGAGTGTAAAACAATTTTTTAACATATGAAAAAATATTTCATCATGATAACCAGGATCATAAGATTTATAGAAAGACATTTATATTATAACATAAAACCTCTACCACTATGTAAATGTTTTCATCATAAGCACCCTGAAATAAATAATAATCTATAGATCATTAAATCCAATAATTATCATGGGAATAATGATAATATACATTCATGGTAATTATATACACCATTAAAATTAAACAATTAGTAAATATATCATGTTTCCCAAAAAATTAAAAGTGTAATGAAAATCCCACACATCATGTCTTGAATTTCATTTTAATGATTAATATATATTTTATACTAAATTTAATTTTTTTCTAAATATATTATAGAAATATAAAAATATATATCATATAATATGAAATTTATTTTTTATCTTTTATTACCCATTTACTTCAAATTTATTTATTAGAATATCCTTTCTGGTAATAACCACTTTTTTTCTCATGTATGTTATGTTTTTGTATTTTCGGTCATTTTACATTGGTTATGGTTAAATAATATAAATAATGTTAAATATGATAGAGGTATAACATATATTCATTAAATATATACATTTATTTATAGTAATTTAGAAAAGTTGGTGATAGGAAATGAATTACACAGTTCATGGAGACGGTAGGGTGTACATTGCCATTTATAATGTCCCTATTTTATAGGGATCTAGAAATTTAGATTAAAAATATTAATTCAATTTTATTAAAAATTATATAACATATATCATAAATATTTTTTAAACGTACTGAAATCCCATCCATTCCAACCTAAATTGAAAAAATGGTCACATCTCTTCATGGAGGGGGTAATCCACATTTGTGCCCGAGTGAAGTTTTTTCATTCAATGGATTGGACTGTAATATGGAAGATTTAATATTATAATTACAAAAATATAATTACTTCTTATATACCATATTAAGATGTTTCACAAATAATTATATCAATTATTTAAATTTTGTGATTAAAAATGAATTACATTATTCTATAAGGTGATTGTTATTTATTCACAGGATCAACTATTATTTTCCCTATATGATGTAGGAGGAGAAAAATATAGGTTTTGTAATTAATATAATAACCTATAAATGTATGTTAAATAATTTTTTAGTTATATATTAATATTTGAATAAGATTTTTAATAGGTGGAATAAAAAATAAAATAAACAGACTTTGTAAAGAATGTTACATCTTCTTCAGACATCCTAATTAGATTAGCACCGATAAACTTATTATGAGGGTCCACTGATAACTGTATTTCCTCTAGGATGACAGTATGGAATTGAAAATTTTATTTTCAAAGTTATTAGATGATAAAAAGGATTTTGGAGTGTGAAAATATGTCAAGACGGTGTTCACTTTTATAATTTTGGTAGGGGACATACATTGATATTATAGAAGAGAAATTTAAAACAATGTTTCACACATGAATAAAGGCTAAAAATGGATTATTATGAAACCATACATGATATAAAGTTGACATATTTCCATAAACGAGAACATGGACATGTATTAAGACATTTAATACAATTTATTTTTAGTTTAACCCCGAGAAAACATGTTTTCTCATATACGTTTATAATTAATATTTAATGTTTTCAATTTTAACTATGGAAAAAATTATGCTGAAAATAAATAAAAATTGTAATTTTTTTTATTCCTAAATTTTTTTTTACTAAATTTATTCAAAGAAGTGGAATAATTTAATTTAATTTCAAACTTGTAGATATGTTAAAAATGGTATTCCAAAGAAATTGGTTTTATATGTATATAATTTTAAAAAATTAAAATTCAACCTAAAATTGACTAAAATGGCCTAAATTGCATTAATCATGATATAATTTAAGTAATTTTTATATTATACAAAAATTAAAACAAAGTTTACCATGTAAATTTTCTAAATAAAATATATTTTTTGAATATAAATCATCAATATTATTTATTCATTAAAAATTAAATATTTTTTAAAAAAAATTAAAAAACAACCATAATGAATTTTTGAAATGTTGATTCATAAAATTTATCATAATTCTTAAAATAAATTTTAATAATATAGAAAAATTAAATTTTATTCTTTATTCACAAAAATTAATAAAAATAATATTTTTGAGAAATTATTTTCAAATCAAATGAGGACTTTACCAAAAATTATGTTCTTATTTATGAAAAAAAAAGTATTTACCTAAAACCTTCCAACATTTTTTAATGGTAAATATTCATATTCATACCTAAATGATTACTAGATTTGTTATCAATATCTTATTTAAGTAATAATATTAACAGGGTATCATTGTTTGTTTAATCATCTATTTTAATGTAACATAACCCTATGAAGAAAGAAAATTTATTTTAAAAAATATATGCATTAAACTCAGGATATTAAATTATACCCACTTAAAATAAATTTCACCCTTAAGATTATATCACTTAGATAAATAGACATGACTATACATCAACCTCATTATATCCTCATTTTACCATGTATCTTGTAAGAACCTCGTTTCCAATATGTTATAGATCATTTATATTTTTTTTTCTAATTCTTTTTTTGAACATACTATGGTTGCTTTATGAGTTATTGATGTTTAAAACAGTGTCTGAGGATTGATTGGATCTTAGAACCCATCATTTAGGGAAAACTGGGCTTGTCGCACGGTCAAAGAAAACCATTATGGCATGACACATAGTTAGATCTAACCGTTTTGATGGTCTTCATTTTCAGATAGAGCCATCTCACACTGTTGGTTTAATGTTTACCTAATTGTAAAGCCAATTATTCTAGTTCCCCTCTTCTCTAGGTTCTCGTGCATTATTTTCGTGTGGTCTGTCATACTGTGTGGACAAACCATGCAAATACTATATTTTGTGTAATTTTACCTATTTTCATTTAATGATATAATTAAGCCTCACCTTCCACCCTAGTTTGATTTTTGATAGGATTGACAACATTTCCTCTCATTTTGGTGCATTTTGAATTCCTAATCTAGGGATCAATAGATCTCCATTATCGAGGATCTGATTGAGCTTTCGTTCATCACATTTGATGAGGAACATTATGTTCTTGAGTCAGTTTTAGTTGTTCTTAGTCTCTCTTTCTCTCGACCTAGATATCATGGATGAAGAATTTATCCAATTATCGTAGATCTATTATGCTTCATCCCAATTCATGTTCCAATTCTAGAGGATGAGATTCTTACAATCCTATTTTGGGTGGTCTATAACACACCCCAGAAGATTGTTGTTTTAGTAATTGACATGCGGGCCCCCGAAATTTCCATTGAGTTTCATTTATTCAATTCATATTCAATGATTGTAATCATTAGAACAATGGGTATTTCCTCATTTATAGTAATTTATTATAATCATGTGGTTACAAATACAACTCCATCCATCCCATTTAGGATGTTATTCCATATTTTCCGTTTTAGTGTATTGACACATTTGAGCCACCGTTCGGGTGTGATTTGTCATGAATGTCCCTAGAGTATAATTTTTTATATTAAATGGATTGATTTATAAAATTAATCTAATAATCGAAAATACTATGTATTCTCACCACTTGACCCACATAATGTATGTTCTTCAATTGAAAAACTAATGTTAAATGGAAATTAGAACACATACTAAGTATATGAATAAAACATTTTAATTGTAATTGAGAAATAGGATGGGCATCCTTATCACCCATTAACAAGTTTATGTAACGTAGCATAGTGAACCTAGATTATTAAAATTCTTTAAATGGTGTGACAAAATGGATGCATGCTACTTGGCATTATCAAAAAAATGAAAGGCACATATTAAACCAAATGGGCATATGAATAACTATGACTTGGTTTAATATTTTTGAAACAACCCAATAATTTATAAGATGGATTCTTTTTAATTTGATCAATTTCTGGTGTTTTACTCTACACTAATATTATATTGATCTAAATGCAACAATATATTATCTTGCATTATGCGCAACATTATTTTTGGATTGATTAATACAAAATTTCAAAAAAAAATGATAGAATTTATTTTACGCAACATTGAGTATAGATTTTGTTCAACGTATAAAAAAATATGTTTTTATTATGTTATACCAAACACCAATGTAATTTTTCACTACATGGAACATTGACATGGATTGTGTTACAAGAAAGAGAGAGCTTCCTTCATATCTTCTGTTGTACGCAATACCGAGTTTCCCTAATCATTGATATATTATTATTAAAAAATTAATTAATGGGATATAGAATATTTTTTAAGAATAATATTAGACACATTTTATAATTTTTTATAACATTCTAATTAATCTTACAAGTTTTCTAGAACATGACATGGTAACAAAATCAATTATTTTCGAAAAAAAGATTTATTTTTAAACAAAATGCAGTTTTATCCCCTTTTGATGGTGCACCAATTTTAAATAAAGTTTTTTGAAACTTTTGTAAGTTAAATATGACAAAAGAAACTTTTTATTCGGAAGAGGAACATAAAAATTTACTTCTGTTGATTTTTTTTAATAAAATAAATATTTTAATTAATTGTGAAAATTACTGCATTTTAATTTGATACTACCTTTATATCTAATTTATTATATAGTTATATTATCTTTATAATTAGTTTAAAATTTTAATTGGAATCAATTATTAGAATTTAATCTAATTTTGTTCATTGGAAGTAATTTCAATTTTGAATTGGACATAAACACATGTCACTCTTTTGATATTTATTACTTC